>OU974027.1:380000-1105000 GCA_918843925.1 Eulithis prunata | reverse complement strand
ATAATATGTCAAGATGCTAGTTTTTCAACTTATTTTGTTACCGTTACACAACGTAGTATACAACAATTTTTTTATGGCAAAAAAGAATAAAAACGAACACGAATCAAGCATAAAAAAAAAACAAAGTGACTATTCGTACGGGTACATGCTTGTCGGATGATTAGCTTGTTTTGATTCTATGTTGTCATATTCATACGACATTTTATGATTTAATTTAAATTCGACTTTCCCAAATGAGTAGGTTAGGTTAGGTTTGTTTATAAAAAATGCGAGCGAAGCGAGCCCATCCATAAAATCTGCTAAAAAATAAACTGAACTGTCTTATCAAAAAACGGGTGGGAAACAATTTGATTTTTTGATTACAAATTGATTTTTAGCATAAATTATATTATGTAGCAAAAAAATATATTCTATCTCGACAGCATACTTACATACATAGCGGTCAAAATCATAATAAAAAAATTAACACATTTTTTTTTTCATCCCGCTTCGGTACGACGGTATACCATATTTTGAAAATTTAAGGTTTTTTTTTAAATCACGGATTATTATTTTATTTTTTAAAATTTTACTCAATATAGTCTTTCTTAGTGATAGGAAAGTTTCATGAACTTCACTAAACAAAATTTAGATCTCTTACTTGTCAGCATTCATTAGCATTTCTGCAAAAGCTACACTCGAAGGCATATTTTTTTTTTATTGAACGTATTAAAATTTATATATTTTAGATGTTTTAAAAAAAAATACATATGTTGTTAAGGTTCTAGTTTTTCAACTTAATTTTTTTTTTCAATATATATTATTTTGGAGATTTTTGTGCAAGCAAAGCAGCGAGCAACAGCTATATTCTTTTGGAATGTGATATTTGAGCCCATTCTAAATCATACATACATACCGGTCAAAATCATATACCCTCCTTTTTGCCTCGCCGTAGTCGGGTGGTAACAATTTCAAATGAGAAAATATTTTCTTGTATTTTTATTGTGTACTTAATGCAAGCAAGCTATTTATTGACCGATCAATTTCATTTTTCAAACCATTAGGTAAAACTTAACAACACTACCCGTAAACACTAATTACCAAATTCTGTGAAGATTGAATATAAGCGGTTGGAAAGTTACCATATAATATACAAATGAGCTCAATTAACTAAACACAATCTCAAACAGTCTGAATTCATTGAGTACAAGTACATACTCAAAGAGTATCCAGTCCAGTGTCATTGATAAACAGATAAAATCCCTCTGAAACGGAAATACTGTGGCACTGCCACAACTGAAGCCAGGTCCAAAAAGGGACTGCAGAGCAGGAGCCACTCATATTCCTCTGTCAATGTATTCTCCTCTATCTGGAGAAACTAGCTAGCTGCTAGCTAGGCTACCTACGTACCTACCTACTGAAGGGAATGTATCGAAGACTGTTTCTATGCTGGTTGCCCTGTAATTAGGGTTTGTAGGTACTTACCTTTCGCGTTCTCTCAGATATTAGGGATGTTGGAAGCCGTCCGAGCAATTACCGAGAGATCGCACTACATAATTATATTATATAAGCACTTTTCCAAGAACACCGTATCATTTTTACGTACAACAATTTTTTTATGGCAAAAAAGAAGCCTACCGGCAGCCGGCACAGACGTTAACAATGAAAATCAAAAACATTCGTAAAGACATGGCACGTGGTCACGTCACCACCAAGCTTAAAAAAAAAAAACTGTCATTTTTAGTGTCAGTTTTTTTTTATGAGTTATTTTTTCCGAAGTGTCTATTTGTACGAGTACGTACATACTGACATGGAATAACAAAACACAACTGACAGCTAAACGTAATGTTTGCAAATTTGACATTTGGAAATTGATGTAAATGAGACAACCGTAATTTCAAACGGTAATACCATGGGACTGCGGTCAGACCGACGCAAGTTCAAAACCAAGGCGACATTATAAACTTTTTGCAACTGTAGGTTAGGTTAGGTTTGTTTATAAAAAATGCGAGCGAAGCGAGCCCATCCATAAAATCTGCAAAAAAATAGGGATTTTTCTGTACATTCGTCCGGACTTCTGTACGAAATTGTTCGTACAGTACCCGTACTAATAGACTAAGCCAATTTTTTTCATCAATTACTCAATATAATTGTTTTTTTTTTATAAAATAGTCGTTGAAAACTGCAAAAATAATAATATTCAAACAACTGTGCCTGGATATAAAAACCATCTTTCCTCGTTAATCCTGCACAAGCTACACTCGAAGGCACGACAGAAACCTATATCTTGAAAATTAAAAGTTTTTTTTTTTTTTTTTTTTTTTTTTTTATCTCGATGAAAGGAAAATTCAAAATATGTTGGCGGAAATTTTGAAATAATTTCGTTTTCCACCTACTGTAATGGCGCGATAATTTAAAACATTTATAACACGAATTTTGAAATACAGTGTAAACTCCATGTAACGTCACTCTATTTAACGACAAACTCCCTTAAGCGTCGAAATCAATTGGCTTTGGTTGGTTTAGCTTGTCTTTCATACAATGTTTCACTCTACATAGTATTACACCCACTCTCAATAACGACAACAATTGAGTAATAAAAAGTACTTTTTGAGTTGCTAAAATTAGTAAAAACTGCGCAGCTGTGTACGATCTATTGTAGCTTTATCATCCTAGCCCGCAATAAACTCGACTGTCAGCATCGTGCATACCGAACTTTCTAAGAAATTCGTTCTTTTGTTTACAAATTGGGATTGTTTGTACGTGTTGACTGTTGTTGACCATGACTCATAAGTAGGAGTCATGGATTATCTATACCTTATTATTATCTATACATTACTGGTGCAGCAAAAGACGTCAGACAAAAATAACAGACTATACGCAATAGCGTTCAAATAACATTCTTTTTTTATGCACATAACTACTAACAATAGTCGGAAATAAACTTTTTCTTTTTCTAATTCTGATGTTTCTTCTCTCCATTTAACGACAAGTCTCTATAACGCCATAAAATGCACAGTCCCTTCAGTGTCGCTATATAGAGTTTACACTGTAATTACATAATACGTACACACCCACTGTGTTTTCACTGGCCAGTTTTATTGTATGAATTGTTATAACCTGATGTAAAAACAGTTCAGTCAGAAACCCGAATTGGGTCGAATTTAACTCGCAACGTTTTTATAAAACACAAACTTTACTTAAAAACTAAATAAACTTTTTTAAACATTAAACTTTAATGAAATTACATCGTTTTGTATCTTACTTATGGTTGACATGGAAAAATAGCTTAATATAATAGTTTAAATATCAATAAGTTACAGATTATTATCAGAAAAACACGTTTTCAGTATTCACAAATTTTATGGAAAAATGAATTTGCGAGCCGGTTTCCAGCGCTTTGTATTTTAGACAAGGATCTTAAATTAACACAGCCATTAACAACGCAATAAAATATAATATATTCGGAGTTCAGACGATGCTCAGCTGATCTTTCAGGAGTTTTGTTTCTTCGATGATCGACGAGATTTGAACGGTTCTGAAAGCAAGAAAATAGTTGTTAGAATGCGAATCTTTTTATCTAATTTTCAGCATTTTGCTCTTGAGAGAGTGACGAGTATGAGTCATCATCGTCTCATTGCTCGTCTTTTTATTTATTATACAGAATTTATAGGCATTCGCGCTTTGTCATGAATTTAGTACAGCTTCTTGTAAGAGCTTGTAGTCACCGTACCTATTTCTGCCGCCAAGCAGATGCATTGCTCTGTACCGGTAAAATATGTGCGCAGGTGATATAACACGCTCATACGTTTCAGAGCGATGGCCGGAGTAATGAATGCGCAGTGAATGCATAGTTATATTATGTAGAGGTTGTTCCTTTTAATATTTTCTTCATAAGAATACCAACTGTTGTTGTAGCACGGCTGCGATGGTATCGCTATGAGACTTGCCGAGTGCCACGTCCTTGCGTTTGTAGTCCTCCTTCCATTGCTTGAGCTACAACAAAAGTCAAGGTTTAGTGTAGTTGTGGTGTCCGCAAAAATTTGGTAGGTATACGGATAGTACTCTTAAGTTTAACTGGTTTGTTAAATGAACTAAATCGGGCAAGGGGTCGTGAAGTTATGAGGGTCCAAAGGGAGTAAAAAAATTAAGTCGTACAATAATATCAAGTTGGGTGTCTTATGATAGGGTTTTGTTTAGACATTCCAAAACCGTTCTTATTTTGATTCTAGGTTTTATAGTTTTTGAGTTGTTGTAAAAATTATAAAATTGGCAAACCCAGTATAACGTGAGCTACCATTTCTTGGAGTTTCAATGATTTTGTAGATCAAGTAAGACTGGTACTTAGCTCGACGGCGATTTCGAAGCGATTTGTAAAGTTTATTACAACCATTGGTCAATAAACATTGTTTGGGTTTTATTAACCTCAGACCATCACGAGATCTCAGTTCGGGGCGAACTACTAGTAATAGTAATTACCTAGAAAACGAACAAACACCTATGCTTACCTCACACAAATGTTTGTTCTCAGTGGGGATCGAACCCACACGCCACAGTGACAGCACGGAAGGCAGAGGTACTACCGACGGCTGTATAGTTGTAGATATAGTTGTATGTATGTATATGTATAGGGTAAGGTACATGTGCGTGTCTATGTGCGGCGTGCACCCTGGTGTCGTGCAGTCGCGCGGCGAGTGCAGTCACGCGGCGACGCGAGTCGTGCAGGCGCGCCAGCAGTTCGCGCTCCGCAACGCTAGCGCCACTAGCGCCCCACGAACGCATTACCACTGAACATCTGAAACATTATTCATTTCAAAATTGTGAATTGTGGTATGTATACAACACCAGTGCGTGGAGTCCCTCCGCGCGGAAGAAGTTATACTTCGAGTGCCACACATTCACGATGCGTTGACATTATCATGTTGCGAGTTATTGACCCGTAACAATCATCCGCAACATGATATTACATGTCTTGAACATGTCTTGCCTGTTTTCGAAGGATGCTACGATCCTAAGTTTTGTGCTATTGAATATATATTCTTGGACATATCACAAACACTCTCTAGTCCCAAACTAAGTAAAGCTTGTACTATGGAGGCTAGTTCGACCGACTCATCATTAGTCCAATCTCAGTTAGTTAAGAGTTAGTGGCCAACTCTAGTGACGGAGTACTTGTGACGGAGTATTTAGGCCGCCTTAAGGCCTCCGTCATAGCTAAACGACAGCTAGAGCCGGGACCGACAGTTTAACGTGCCCTCCAAAGCACAGAAGCGCTCAGAGATGTAAACGCCACTAACGGTCACCGATCCAAATAGTGACCGCGCAGAACGTCGCTTAACTTAGATAATCAGTGAAGATTGTCGAAGCCAGCCTAGACACGAAGCTTGTAGAGTGGTCTAAAAAAGTGTTATTACTAGCGCATACAGTAGATGTTATTTTACCTGTATTTGAGATCGTCCTGTCGTTTCTCAGCGAGAATGCATTTTTCTCTGAGCGCGATCGACTTTTCCTGCAACTCTTTTGCGTCGTTCTGAAATATTATTTAAAAACAATGTTATAATTTTAATGCATTTAACTGATAAGTTTAAACTTTTTTAAGGTTCCGTTACTTTCTTATGATCCCGACTATGTCTGTCCGTTTGTCACAAACCATATGCCACAAAGCTTACCTACTCTACTACTACTGTAAGAATGTTCTGTTTGGTTAGGATAGGTCGCATACGACCACGGCTATCCTCTAAGCCTCACTTTTGTACATAACAAGTCAAGATAAGAATACATTCTTGTTTTATACTTTTTAGGGCGTAGTCGGGTTTTCGTTTTTCAACTTGTCTGACGCCCAGCACACCAGTGTGCGCTGATTTGTATGGAGACACTGAGCGGATTTTTTGAGAAGCTTAGTCCATACCAAGCCCATACTCGCATTTTAAGTGGTTGCGTGTCTTTTGTTTTAGACCATATTTTTATAAAAACCCCTAAAAATATATAGGATGCCTTCTGGTAAGATCGGCCTAACATTAAGTCCGGATAAATCACGTAACTAAGCAATTATCATATAAAAATATAGCTGAATTGCTTGGCATCCGGACTTAGTATTAAGTCGACCTTACCAGAAGGCACACTGCATGTGTATGTACTGATACTGACGTGCAAGTGTTGCAGGCAGGCGGCGTGCGTGTGCGCGAGTGCGCGGTGCGCGCGCAGCTTGTCGCTGGCGGCGGCCGCGCAGCGCGCCTGCCGCGACATGTACTCGCCGCGGTACCGCACGCACGCACACGACAACAACTGTACATAGGATACATATATAGATAGATTATACTTTATTGTACACAAGGGTAAGGTACGTACAAATAAATAATAAATAAATAATAAATATTCACGGACACTTAACACAACGCCTTCTAGTCCCAAACTAAGCAAAGCTTGTACGATGGAAACTAGATGGCTGATAGAATACATACATACATTTTTTTTCTTCTAAATACATACTTATAATACATAGAAACACCCAGACACAGAACAAACATCTATGTTTACCACACAAATGTTTGTTCTCGGTGGGGATCGAACCCACGACCCACAGCACGGAAGGCAGAGCTACTACCGACTGAGCCATGACGCCTGTCAAAAAAAAAAACTTAAAACTAACTTTGTATAGCACAATTTATAGCTGAACTTTGTATAGCTGAAAGCGATTTCTGTATTACACAGACACACCTTTAACAACTAAATACAACACTGCAGTGCAAATATAAGTATCACACTTTGCAATATCTTTTTACGACGATTTTTTTCTTTTTTCGACGTACCTCTAAGCACTCCTGAGGCGATGGTTCGTCTCGACGACTGATGTTCAGTATTGGCTGAGAGGACTCGCGAGTTAGGATCTCCTGGATAATGGCCGTGAACGAAACCCTCTGCTTCTGAAATGTAAAATAGCAAACAAATTAACATTATTTAAACTCATTAGTTGTCATCAAACTAATTCTATTCAATTGATAATGCGCTAATGTCAAAACTCGTAATAATATTATGCTTATCAGTCTGCTAGTGATGTTACATGACAAATCCTACTAATATCCTACACGCGAAAGTTTGTAAGTATGTGTGTATGTATATGTATGTTTGTTCCTCTTTCACGCAAAAACTACTGATCCGATTTGGATGAAACTTGGAATATATATTATCCGTGACCTGGATTAACATATAGGCTACTTTTTCTCATGGAAAATCAACGGGATCCAACAGGTTGCGAACAAAGTCGCAGGCGGAGGCTACTTTATAATATGATCTGGTTGATTTGTCTTACATTGTACATAATAAACAAGGATGCTTATTCAATCATCACTAAACATTAGGTGGGCCATCGACTTGTTCAGTTTTGTCTAAAAAAACTTGAGAGATTCTGAGTGTCACTTGAGTTTTGATCAGTAAGCGATTCTTGAAAAAATTTCGTTATTTTTTACTTTCATGATATAATTTTGCGTCAGCGCCATCTATTGAGCGAACGTTGTACTTGATGCAAACTAAATCCTCCCGCTTTACTTGGACGCCACGTTTTCTGATTCCTATCTCATACATTACGTCGTAGAATTCTTGTTAAAACCATTGAATAGGTAACTAGTGCTTCAGTTGATATTAGCAAAACAGAGATGGCGTTTTACTCAATTTTGCATACTCACTTTTCTTTAAATGCTTTGAGAATATTATTAATAAATTACCTCTTTAAGTATCGCGTTTATGTCGTCTTGCAGTAGAGCTGGGTTCTTCAATTGCATTTCTTTGTAAAGTTGCTCCTCTAGGTCGAACGGCTCCAACACTCTGAAATGTTACATTTATCAATTCAATAATGTTTTGGGATAGTGATGTACTTTTCACCAAAATATTTGTCAACCAGCATACGATAAACCTTGTAGCAAATGGCTGCTTTTGATTTAGAGAGTTCAAGGTGTATCTAAGAATCCACGTCTTTTATTTCAATAAAATATAGGATATGTTTCAATCCGGAAAAAGGGCTTCCGAAAGGTATAAGTTTCATTGAAATTTGTCTAGTAGTTTAGGCGTGATCCGCGAACAAACAAACAGACAAACTCGATTTTCGGAATCAGAATCGTTTATTGAAAAGATCGATGCATGCATATTTAGTTTATCCATATCTTTAATTTTAGTTTTTGGCTTTTTTACACTTTTATAATAGAAAAAATAGATAGATATGTCGGAGAATCGAATCTGGCAGCGGCAACACTGCGCGGTATGGCAACAGAACGCGAGCGTGACGTCACAGCTAGTCATGCTTGGATGCGGCCGTTGGAGCGGCCGGGCATTCTACCTCTAGAGCTCGCACCGAGCGGACGTGTCTGTTCTGTCCCAAGTCTCACATTATTTAATTCTACTTTGAGTACGTTTGGTTACAATAAAAAGTCTAGTGATTTATTGCGATCGTAATTATTTTGCTCGAGGCTACCCACCATGTCGGAACCCTATGAAAATACGTGCCCATCGAGTCCTACAAATCTGCCTCCTGCGACAGATAGATATGGATAGTATAGATAGATAGATAGGATTAGTGTGATTACCTAGTGAGTAGTAGTCCGTGATCGCATAGTATGAGTAGCCGTGCGAGTGGCGGAGACGTGAGCGCCAGTCCCGCGGCCGGCCGGGGAGCCAGCCGAGCCACGTGACGCGCCGAGCTGCGCGACATGCACACTGATGACGATATCACTTCCGTCTCCACTGGAATTCAAACACAGCTTAGTGAGGAGTGAACAACAACCCTTTTTAACCGACTCCAAAAAAGGAGGAGGTTCTTTCAGTAGATTGACAGTTAAATAGGAGTAACTGGAAGAAACACGTCATCCACGTACACGACATTGCGTATTTCGCTTTTCTGTGGTGTTTACGATCAATAGAACACTCCCAATAAACTGCCATCATCATCATCATTTGATGATGAAGGCGTATCAAATTGAAGTTAGTTTTTTCAGTTTTTAAACTTATTAGTACTTACAAACGAGTGCTGTGAGAATTGTTGATGATGCCAAGCTTACCAGCGTACCTTTAAGCGTGAGGAGAGACTTCCCTGTGTGTGTTCTATCGCTTGTATAGATTTTATTAGTGTGTGTTCTATCGATGCCAATAGGCACTTTCTACCAACGCATCGCACGCACACAGGGAATTCATCAACATACTGCCAATTTCAATGGATAAAAGGCTTTTAATAATGACCACATATACTTGCTACATACACACTGCTACGTCGTAGACATGCTACATGGTAGCAGTAGGGATTTCTGGAAAAAAAACTTAAATCCCCACTTGTAGGGATTTCTGGAATATATCCTCTAGAGCCAGGGTGATCGCACAACGTCCGATTTCAGAGGAACTTTCTCCCTCCTTCAAACAGCCAAACATCTAAACTTACACACTTAAAGGTATATTCATTACTAGCCGTCTCCCGCGGCGTTGCTCGCGTTCCAGACCCTTTAGATTGTGACGTTTCAAAATTCCTTTCTTAGTGCACCCCTACACTATATAAGGATACTACCCTCCAAATTTCATACCTCTAGGACTTATGGTTTAGGCTGTGCGTTGATTCTCAGTCAGCTTCAAAAGAGTTTTATATATATTAATAATTAATACTGCTAATGATGATTCATATTCGTCTTCTAAAGCTGAGCTAATTAAAATGATTGCTAAATCCGTTGTCATCTCTTTTCGTTTTCATGCGAGTGACAATGATAGAGCATTTGTAAAGCCGTGCTAAAATATACTTATATTAATAGAGTTATGAGGTAGGATTATTTCATTTTAGTAAAATGTGTTTAATTAAAAAAAAAACATTTAAAAGCAACTTCCCATGATTAAAAAGACATACCTTCATCGGCCATAGCGTACTCCATCAGCTGTGAGATGATGGGCAGCGTCACTGTGTGTACCCCGCCGGCGTGGACTACCGCGTAACTCGACCTAGAACACTGCAATTAATAACATAAGATAACGTACTAAAGTACACTATTGCGTATCACTAATAGTATTATTGATACAACTGTTGTTTATTTACGACACCGAAAAAGTAAAACAACTTCCCACGCGCACATTAAAAAATTTCTGAAGATATAAAATCACTGATGGTTTATGAAAAATCGCAAACAACAATGTTGTGTCTACTCTAATTTTTTTTGTTGTGTCTACTCAAATTTTTTTATAAGATAGGGGTATGAGACAGTGCAAACTAAGTGACCGCGCGAGTCACTCGTGCTCATACAATATATAAATCGTGAATTTTACCCACCTACTTTTACTCAAACTTTTAACTTAATTAACTTTATTGTAAGGTCCTAACTGGGACCTTACATTTGGTCCTTCGAGCCGGATCTTCAGATATGTGACAGCGAGAACTTATTTGAAGCTTCTCAGCGTCTTAATTACTTGTAGTTAAGAATATACAGGAGTAGAGGCACTCGTGTATCACGTTAAGCCTCTAATGAAATAAATGGATAACATTAAACATATTTTTAGGTCCATGCTATAATCTTACATAGTAACTTTCGTGAGGGTTACCAAATTGTTTTCACGGTACAAACAGTGTTTCTTTTTCAAGTGCTGCAAACTTGGCGTGGTCGCACCCTAAGCTCTTAATCACTCACCGGAATGATATTGACGGGGTATGAATGTAGCACGTCGTCTGTAGTGTTGAGTTCAACAGATTCGACCACGTAGAGGGCGTGCGAGTCGCCTTCTTCTGAATCACTCGTCTGAAATGTTCGCACATCAATAGATTACTACAAAGTTTTCAAGATATACATATAGAGGACTATTAATAATAACCAGTGCATTTTCCAATAAGTTTTTATCTAAAAATGTTATTTTTTAAAACAAAGCTTATAATTATGCAGTATAGAGTTTCGAATTATAGAGACGAATCAAACCAGCACAAGCTCAATACCATATTATTGTATTGTCACCGAAGACTAAAAATAGGTTAATCGGATATCGGAAAGTGGGTCGAATTTGCTAGATTAATGGCCGAATACTCAAACGCCACTTAAATTAAGATCACGCTTAAATTATTGCCATCTCTTACAAATGAGTAATGTCAAACAGAGGCAGAGCAATTTTAAGTGGTACTTAAATTCGAGTGACGTTTCAGTATTGCAGCCTAAGTCTAAGTAACAAACAAACAAAACCTTGTAAAAAATGAACTAAAACTATATCTGGTTTTCTTTTAACTTTTTTGGAAACCTATGCAAGTTAGAGACTTCATTTTATATTTTCTGCAAAATTCAGGTATACAGCATATAAGTGAAGCGCTCGTGGCGTAACTTGCTTAGTCAATCTTCACCGATTATCTAAGATAAGCACCGTTCTGCGCGGTTACTATTTGGATGGGTGACCGTTAGTGGCGTTTATATCTGAGCGCTTCTGAAGGCACGTTAAACTGTCGGTCCCGGCTCTAGCAGTCGTTAAGCCATGACGGAGGCTTTAAGGCGGCCTAAAAACTCTGTCAACAGAGTTGGCCACTAACTATGAGCTTGCTTGCTTGCTTGCTAATCAATAAGAGTTGGCTACGAATAGGGATTGTCAGAAGTTTTCCTAGTCATTTGAAGCTACTTACCCTTGGCAGTAGTAGACAGTGGTAGAGGGCTGCGGAGGCGGTGGCCAGCACGAGAAGAGGCGCGTCGCGTGAGCCCAGCGCGCTCACACAGCACGACTCCGAGCCGTAGTTATCGTCCGCAGGCGGGAACATCGCTAGTGGACCCACCACACCGGTACCTAGGGGACTGGGACAAGAGACAATACTAGTTGGTTTTGATCGAGTGAGCGAAGATCTTAGTGACAATTTGGGCAAAAATGCTTTGTATGTTGGTTCGTCGAGATCTTTTGAACTGCTTATCGGATCTCTACAGAATTTTGTGGGTATACGGATAGTACTCTTAAGTTTTACTGGTTTGAAAAGTAATCGAGTGAATCGGTGAAGGGGTTAGAAAGTTATGAAGTTCCAAAGGGAGTAAAAAAATAATAAAGAGGTACCAAAATATCAAGTGGGGTGTCATATGATAGGGCTTTGTTTAGACATTCTAAAACCCTTATCCTTACCCAAGGCCTTATTGGCCGATAAATAATGCTTTTTACAACAACTTAAAACTATTTCACCTAGAATAAAATTAAAACCGGTTTTGGAATGTCTAAACAAAACACTATCGACACCCCACTTGATATATTTTTTTTATTCAAGTAATAAAAACATCATAATATTTGTATTGTTGTAGTTTCGCCTCGTACTGAGAAAACTCAAAGTCAGCATAAAGCCTTATTGTCATCGTATGTCTCTGACATGGGCGTGAAGTCCACTGCGTTATCTTCTTAACTTTAAGGTACGCCAAAGACTGCATGGCTCACAACAGTAGTAAATTCACTTACTTCTTCCCATCCAGATCGCAAGTCAACATATAAACGTCTCCATTCCCGCGCAGTATAAGCAGCGTGTTTGACTCAGGTAGAGGCGTGAAGTCCACGGCGGTATCTCCAAGGCTTTCGAGCAGTGTACGCCCTGAGATGAGACTGAACGGTTTTGGACCGGTGGTGAAGAGTTTCACTAGCTTCGGACCGCTCTTTAACGCTATGTTGTAGAGCCTGGAATAGGGAAAAAGGTAGATTAATTTATTTGCAAAGCGATTATCCAGAATCACTTTTACAAAGATTGTCATGTCTGAACTGACCCAAAGAATCAACTCAGACTGACACGCGAATTCCACTTTAATAGCGATACAATATTTGCACCTTGTTTACTTCACAAAATGGTACACAATTGCATAAAGGTCTATACATGGCCTCACCTGATAGTGTTATCCGAGACGAGAACCATGACGTGTGACAGTGAGCTCGGATGCCAATGCACGCGGCGGACCTCACTCGGCGCGTACAGGAACCGCTCGTCTAGGCTTTGGCTCCTGGAATTGCATCAATAGATAACTTTTACATAAGTTTTTATAAGATTTTTAGATTACAAAATAATCATCTCAAAAAATAGATATGTCTCCGTCGTATTCTTCTACCATTAAAAACATTCACAAAACGCACTACGTACGTCAATCGCCATGAAACGCCGTCTAATCGGTTAGCGAGCTCATTCAGGAGTAAGTAAATTATTGACTCCAACCGTAAACTCGCTGCGCCAGTTAATAATTCGATGCACCTCAATTAGTTCACTTTTCGCTCGCCTCAGACTCATAACTGTAGTAATCTGATGTGTGAAATCTCGAGGGCGGCGCGTTTGACGGCGCAGCACGTGTAATAAACTAACGAATCGAAAATTGTTGTACTCCTCATTCTGATAGCGCAGAAAAGAGGCAGTTGGCATGCTAATTCGATTTCTGCGAGCTGAAGTTGTAAATTGTATACTTATGTACGAAGTGTATGAACCTGAGTTGTTACCAATGAACTCTGCGTAAGCATGAAACAGTTGCACCGTGTTTTGTCTTTTGGAAAGAAGCACTTCCGAATTTTTCGAATTCAAAATTGCTACAACAGAGAGTACACAGATATTGTGATTTTTTCACTGAAGGTCAAGCAGGCTTGCAAGACTAATCTACTAGCCTCAGCAGGGGTTTCCCAGAACTTCTATGCTTCTTCCGCTCTGTGGTCTTCTGGCCTGACTCCGGCAGAGATTTCCCGGGTCTCGTAGGTGGCGTGGAGATAATTCAAACTCGACGTCGACATATTAATAGTTATTTTAATCTTAATTTATGTAATAGACCTAGAAGTATGAAAGTAAGATAGTATAATGTTTTAAAGATATGTTAAAACATGTTTGAACAATGAAGATATTTCAAACATGTATGTTATTTGGTTGAATACAAAAGGCCGATACATTGTGCGGTCCACGTCGACCGACCTCCGTTTCCTCTCATTATTATCAGCGTAAAAAAGGTTTCATTCATTATTCCCTATGATAAATATGCGGTAAGGAGCGCCCTCACGTGGCCTCAGCTTTGCAATAATTTGCTTACGGGCGGCCATGTTTGTTTTCAGAGTTTTTACGAGTGCGAGAACGTAACCCGAGTTATTGTCTCACTTCCTTTGCTTTTTTGATATTCATAAATTAGCTAATATTTGAGACATACGCTACGCGACGCTCCTAAAACTAACCTCGCAAGTAACACAAGTAGCTTTGTTTTATAGATTCAATGGCATTTTTTGACTGATATGATTTGTTATCAATTAATTTACCCTGCCTACGAGTACGTCAACACCGTAAGTCTTGTATAACATAACAATACACCAGTATATCCAGCAATTTCACAGTAACTTAGTCTGGACTTATGCTAGAAATTCAAGAGACTTGTTGAGTAGGCTACGCATCATCTACGAGAAGTCTACGTGAGCTACAAAGGTCGTAGACGTAAGCTACGCATTATATTCGAATGCTACGGCGGTGGAGCAATTTCGTAGCGGAGTGCTACGCTTGGTCTACGCGCTGGTTACGAAATATTACTTTCTGATAAATGGTGCTGAGAATAAATTAAATCAACTGTTCGTATGGCGAAACAATAAAAGCTGGAGTAGAGTCTTATCATAAATCGTCCTTTTTCCACAGCCGAACGGAAGGGTCACGCCATTAACCACACAACTAAAAAAGTGAACCGACCGTAAAAATATAAAATTACAAATGGTCCGACATTAGAACAAACGGGGCACAAACAGTGGCCGCGGTGTCTCCGGAACAAAAACCGATAAAAAACGGCGCAAAAGGATCCGATCCGGTAAAAAATAAGAATCAGACAAAGCCGCGGGCCGGACACCGGACGGCCGGTAACCTCTATACGTGTCCAGTTTTTTTACGAGCGGTAGCCCTTTTGTCCTTCCGGGCTCTTTTAAATAGATCAGGGAGGAGCGAAGACCGCGGCACCCACCCTGAAATATTATTGTGGATTTTTCTGCTTGGCATTCATAAATATTTTCCATGGACCCACGAGGGGGCGCTCAGGGATTTACTCGAATCGGCGGAGAATTATAAATTCGGTTAATAAAATATGATACGATAAAGCCGCTTTTTTACTCCGCAGACCTCTATAATATTTTGTTTAATTTAAATATGAATAATTAAATTTAAAAAGGAAATCTCGGGGCTAATGAAATTTTTGTTTTCGTGATAATGAATTGAAAACACGGCGTGTCGCTCCGACGCTGTTATTCTTTTCTCGCTCATTTGGATTCATCCTCCGTATAAAATGTCGAGAAAAAAATACATTTTTTTTTTCAAAAAAATTATTAATTATGATGTGAATTAGATTTTTCATGTTTATACGACCCTTCTACTATCGCGGCTCCGCGCCGACACCTGGGATGATATTTTTTCAAAGGCACGCAATCATGAGTTTAATTAGCATTTTTTAAATAAACTGTCCCACTTTCCGTGAGCTGCAGCCTCGCCTTTGACATCTCGGAATATAAAACGTATATTTTATGAAGCTGGAATCAAAGACACGTCTGACCCAATTAATACTGTATCAAAGAATATATTTGTCCGATAAACTCAACGAAAGGTATCGAGAAAGCGAACACGACCCGACATCAGACCCAGAAGCGACCTCGACGCCTTTAATCAACACACAAACGGCGGACGATCAAACAGACTCAAAATTAAAACAAAAAGATGGAATATTAAACAAAAAACATCGATCCAGAACCCACAACCACGAGGGATTAAAATCGTAACGAACGCACAAAAATATTCAAATACAATACTAACAAATTGATACAAACACTCATTAGGATCGCGGAAGGCGATTCCTCCCTTTGGGCGGCAGCGGGCGGCGAGGGGGGTATCCGACCGACGTCCCGATCTCCAACATTACAATCCACATCCAACGTACAAATATTATCTAAAATTCCTTCTCATTTATAATCCTTTTGTGTCCTCAGAGCGGTGTCCTCCGTCAAACCTCCCTCGCCCCTCGGGTGGTGGGTATTTTTATATTTTTAATCGCGTCGGGCATTATCCAAATGGACATTGGCGACCGCGCCGACTGCCGCTGCCGTCTAGATGATAAATTCTCCTTTCGTTCGACACCCGCCCGTTGTTTTGTCCCTTCTCGTAATGTGGCCTCCTTTATTGGTATCGGAGTGGAAAAAAAAAATACCCTCACAGTCATTAATTACCGTCGATTTGTCTGCGAGTGACTGGCGAGCTTTCTTCGTCTATTAAAAATGGTTCGCCATCTGTGCCCTTTTCGAAGGATGGTTTTTCTACTCGCGACGGCAAATGAAAATTGATTGTGGCAATACGCGATCGTTTGATGCAGATTCAGACTCGTTTATTGTACGCGATGACGCTTCACTTTTGCACGTGATCGATGGCTGACTTCGTCAAATATAATTAACTCTCATTTGTAAAAGTCTGCGGGGAAAATACAAAAGAAAATCATAAAGCCTAATAAATACGTTACACTGGCAACGAATTAGTTTTCATCGCGTCTGTAAGACGAAGCTCTCTAGGTATTTTTGTTCCATAATCGATTGAAGCTCGGGAGTAACAATAACACAAATCAAGGGAAAAAATCCCAAACCCCATTAAATATTCAAACAAGAAGAACAATATCTTCCGTAACATAAAATTCGAAAAAAAGTTTAAATGGGAACCGAAATCCGCCCGACCAATAAAACATAAAAATACCCCAATATATTATACCAAATTGAAATTGTATAGATGATCCCATTATTACGGTGGTTCGGACACGGGGTGGGTCGGTTTTGCATATAGAAAAGCGATTTTTTATGAAAAACGATGGAAAAAGTGCAGTGGACTGCGGGCAAGAATTAATGGTGTGAAACTTTCGTGGTATCCTGGTAGCTTGGAGCTCCGCGTTTCAAATTTATGTGCGTCCACGTAGCGGCAGAAGGATTTCGCTTGCGTGGCGCTCCCGCTTTAAGAATCGCTTCGGCCTTTCATTCACCGACCTGATACAGACTACTTTCGCACTTAGTTGTATAAATTTAATGATATTTTAAAGAAACAGTGGTATAATTACAAGTTTTTGCTTTTCTGCTTCAGGTTTCTAGAAGAACCAGTTGCATGACGGATCTTAGACGCCTTCTGGAGGGTTTAAATTGAGTCGAGTGAAAAGGACACAAATTCTCATGTACTACAAAAACTTATTCTATATCTTAAGGACTAAAACCGTAAGAAAGTAAACCGCAACACTGTATCAAATCTCTATCGCAAATCGCTGACGACCGCAAAGTGTTATAAACCTTGTTTACAAATACGGGAGGTGTCGATTCGGAAGCGTGGGCGTGGGAATCGACTGCCAACATACTGACCACGACTGTCGATTGATACTACTTGATACTTGAAACTTGTTCTGGTTTCTATAGGGGTATCCGTTTGTGGTAGCGTATTTCGCGTTGCAAAATACAAGGATAAATTAATAATGATACCAATATTTATAAAAGAAGTTGGGCCATTGTTGGTACTTACATAATTTTTTAATGTCGAAGATATTAAATAGAAATCCATATCCGGAAACCAAGGTTTGATTTGCTAATTAGAGCGAAAAGGATCTTAGTGACGTCAAGTACTGAGTTCTTATATTCGGAGTCTTTCTTAGCTTTTTGTTGGGCCTTATGTTCACTTCGGCAGAGATTTTATTCTTATAGAGATTACGTTAAAATGACTTCGAAAACTCGATTCATCAGTGGGCAGTGGCTGAAACAAGTTTTCGACCGAGATATGACGTCATCCATATTAGAGAGAAATGAACTGAGCATAAGGCCTCAGTTCAGTAGTTTGGTAATGGTTCAACACTACTGCATCCGCGCACAGCATTATCTCAGCAAAACAACCGGAGCTCGTCCCGTGCGGGCCAACGCTTGTATTTTCCTTTTATTTTTTCCACGTACTCCTTTTTCCGACCGCGGCCGTGGTCGAAACTGTTTAATGATTTGAAAAACGTGTTCTATCAGCCTTTACTCGGAAACAACCGAAAAAAGCCGACAACAAAGGGTCCAAAGTGCAAATATAGACTCATCGGTGTCGATTTTGCGAGCGTTTGAACGGCAAACCAAACAATTTTGGCCCCTAAAGCGAGGTGTTAGAGGGAGGTGACTAATATTCGAAATCGCAAATACGTTTTTTTGGCGTCAACGCACAGATCTCATCGGCAATTTATTATATTTTGTCCGTTCGCGAATTTACGATTATTTGAACGGGACAATGGACGGGTGGCGATTGGTAGGATTTTTTTTTTCTAACGCCAATAATAAATGTATGGAACGAAAGGGTATGATTAAAATAATCACCGTGATGAAGGGCTTGGGTACGGATGTTTATGCTTTGAAAGCCTATGGTAAGAGCGTGAAATAAAATCAATAGATGTCTTTTAAAAATCATTTACGAATATTAAAATTACTCGTAAGTATCATAAATACTAATTTCCTAGAGATGCTAATCCCCAACTACCTACATCTATTTCAAATTTCATCGAACGTGTAAAGTTGCTACTACATCAATCTACCCTAAATATTTTGTTAGTTTATAAAACAACCTATCTTTAATCTTTAACATACAAGATCCAACCCAATTACCGACATAAATAATAAGCTTACGACATAAACCGACCAAAGTCAATACCACGTTGTAAAATTTACGATATATTTACATGTGCGATAAAAAATTGCTGTAACATTGGACACGGGACCATCGCGTACTTTAATTAAAACAACCGAATATAATATACGGGAATTGTATGTGGTCAAACGACGTCGACGTATAGATAAATGCATTATGGGCGGGCGAGCTATCATTTGTTCTTATTTCTATCAAACCGCAGACGAACGAGTTCCATTCCAGTTTTTCCCATTACCCGACAGTGGCAAGGTTCAAAGATGTTAAAATGTTATAGACTACCAACCATTGATAAGCAAGTATTTGTAAATGAACTAAGCACTCCTTAGTAAGCACTTTTAAACGTAAATAATGACGCCTGGAAAAGAACAATGAATAACATGTTTCGTGAATTCGTGACGCTATAGTATAGTGTAATCCGTGATCGAGTATAGTTCGAGAATGTTGAGTGTCTGTAGAACCAATAGTATCTACATATCGGACATTAAGGGGAGGTTGACTAGAAAAATAGGATTATTAATTAATTGTATTTTTGTGCGTGACGTTTAATATGCACGCTTCGTCTCAAGGGGGCTCTAATGTTCTCTATTTATAATGCGATGTTTTTATGCATTTGGAATGGAAATTATGAGTTGAATGTTAACATAACATTAATATAAACTACAATATAGGACTGAAATCAAGAATAATTATGACGTCACATATTGTACTTTCACTCTATTGCAACTTTCTTTATCACGTGTTATTTCGGTGGTAAAATAATTTCGCAGACTCTTCGGCCTGCGAATTTTACAAAAGTATATAAGTAGGTGTAAAGGCAGTTATTTTTCAAATATGTATATTAAAAAAACTGATTATTAATTGAACTGAAACCTTTTCTGCACAGATGAGTGTATTCGAGTAACGAACTAATGAAATCAAACGCAGAATTTGAATTCTTTTAGTTATAGTTATCGACAAGAAAGTGTTATAAACGGCAAAATAAAATTTGGATGTTTGACCCTAATTTTTTTTTTTTTCATCAACTTTCACTCCTCACTTTTTGCAGGAAACAACAACAATTTTACCAAACCTAACGATTGCGGACCTAGGAACAGTGGAAACGACACAGAACCAAATGTTATAAGGAGGCCACTTTTGTTAAACACTTGGTAAAGATTTGATGAGGAACTGTGGCGTGATGAGCCGAACAGCTCAACATGGACTAAATGGAAAGAAAAATCGTTTATGACCATAAACATAAATTAGTAAGGTACTTAGTCAGCTAGGTATAGGTACATAATGTGCATGCGGAACATAAATGTGGTAGAATTAATAAAATTTCAATTTAGGTGCACTCGTAACGCACTCAAACCAATTTGTTAAGGCAAAATTGCTCACTTTTCGATTTTTACTAGAGAAATTGGACTTTTAACTACTACTAGGAAGGGATTGAGGAGGAAAAGAGTTCTAGGAGCACCTAGAACCACCTTCCCATCACTAAACTAGAGAAAATACTGCGGGGTCGTGGTCAAATTGTTATCATGACAGTTCCCACGCATGTCTCATCCAACATCGCTAAATCCGTGTTCATTTAAATAATTAAATGTATACCGTTGTGAAGCCCGTTTTTTCCGCGGCCGTCGATCCGGGATCAGCTGATCAATATTAACAATCGGGACCACTACGGAATTTTTCCTGGCAACGCTTCATTG
This sequence comes from Eulithis prunata, assembly GCA_918843925.1. Taxonomy (NCBI): domain Eukaryota; kingdom Metazoa; phylum Arthropoda; class Insecta; order Lepidoptera; family Geometridae; genus Eulithis; species Eulithis prunata. Next base: position 1,084,702 of record OU974027.1, on the reverse strand, counting down.
AATTAGTAATGAGGGCGCGTGATTGGGTCAGCCGTCAGTTGCGGTGAATGAAGTGTTTACTTTTCCAAAAGTACAGTGAAAGTACAGTAATGAGTAGGTATATTTACAAAGTATAAAATGATCTACTTCAGCTACGGAGCGCTGTTGCATTTTTGCCAAGTACTCTACACGTAACTTTGTACAAGTAGGTAAATTTTTTTTAAAACAAAAATTTGAACACATACGACCACGAAAATCTCAATTAATACTCTTTATCCTTGCTGGTCATCATCAGACCTTGGAGTATAGACATCAAATCTAAATACATAGAGATTAACTAAATGCTTCAAACTGCAATTCTGTCTGAGATTCTTCAAAACTGGTTTTCAGAGGTGATGAATATCCTCATAACTTAGAACGGCTGCACCTATTTCACCAAACATGGCTAAAACCAACTCAGATAATTCACCTTTCTGACAAACAAACCATGTAAACGGTCCTTCTTTATAAGTACTGTGATGATAACAGACTACTTAGGAATCAATAAACTATTTTCATTGTGATTAGTTAATCTTCAAACTTACGAAGAAAGTTGCTTGGATGTGCGACTACCCATGTGAAAGTGTCGACGAAAGTCAATTCCTGAACAGCATTACAAACCTTTTCAAATAAACCATGTGCCGAGTTAATGACCAAATGTCGACGTCAAACTAACTATATAGCACTACAAAGGTTGCAAGGACGAAAATCGCGTGCATCAAACACGACCTAAAGGCCCCAGGTCTCCTCAAAAACTACACGAAGCGAGCCGTGCGATTTTAACGCCAAACGTCAACTACTTTCCTTTTTGAATTTCACCCTAAATCGCGTTCATACCAAGTGAGAGCTTAAAACTAATACATCTGGGTGGCGTGTGGGTGCACGGGGGGTAGGTGGGGGGGTGCAGGGGGTTCAGGTCGCTGTTAATTATTCACATTTTAATTTACGAAGCCCGGCATCGCTGGCCAGTCCCGGGGAAAAATGTCTTGCAATCCTTCGACAGTTATTATGATAATGTATGACGTACTCGGCTGCCGTTTGAAGTTACTCTTTTGACTAGTGAGGGAGGACTAACTGTTTGCGACAGTCAATGACTCATTTGATTCCAAGATATGAGGTTTATATGAATTGAGTGCTAGTGAGGGACGCATGAATTGAACTGAATTTATTTTGTTAGCAAACTTTATATTATGCAGTTTTAATAAGTTTAATACATTGTTTATTGATTTCTAATTGACTTAGTTCTAAAACTCATTACTAGTCTTGTTAATGGTCACATACAAATGAACACTAAGCTTCACATTATTGTAGATGTAACACAAAACTTCGGACTTGTTTCTAAGTTCTACATTTACTAACTTTAAGTCGTTTTTCATATGACATTTATGATTTCCTTCTTAGGTTTAGGAATAAGCCTAGTAACTTATACTACGTCAATGATCTTCATAAAATGCTTTTACTGCATACATCTAAATATTTATTAAGTAACCTGAAGATATCGAAAAGTAAGGAAGCAAGCAAAGGTAATACCAATTTGCAAATCGCTTCGCAAATGGGAACGGAATAAAAAGTGTTTGAAGCTAATATGCTCTGAATATTGAACAGGCGATGCAATGTCGGTCGGTACATTATTCAAACAGCATTGAGAACAGAACGCAACCCCTAACGTATTAGAGCATCACTTTCTGACGCATGCTTTGCATACTTCAATCCTTAAAACAACTGACTCTTTCTGATGAAGGGTGGTAGAAAGAGATGAGGGTGAACTTTCTATTCGATAGAAATGAGAAAAAGCGATCACAGCACAGGCACGAAATGCACGATTGTCATCTAAATAATTCAAGCATGTATCCCGTTTGATACATCTCTTCGCGGTGGCTCGACCTCTACAAGGCGATACATGATCCGTACTGTAACGTATTAAGGTTTACAATCGCGGCTGAAGTTTTGGTGTATCGTTGTGTGGAGTTTTTACAGGCTCTTATACAAAATGTCGATTCGGATCGAGGGGGTCGCGATGAGTTCGCAAAAACAATGAATGCGAATCGTAAAGCTGGAATGACAAGATGCGGTGCGATAAGGGAGGCTAATAACCCGTCCGGGCCGATCATTGCGACCGAGAGACTGAGACGCGCTCTTTGTATCTGCAGATGAGTTTCACGTTACGTGTATTGCGATTGGCACATTCGCTTTTGACGTTTTTCATCGGATGATGGATGGAGTTTGAGGTCTGTTCGGAAGGGTAATACCGAGGAGTGAATTACTTCGTCTAGCTTTTCATGCTGGGTTATAAACACAAGATATCTACTGTGTAGTATATGCTTTGAGACCAGTGATTATAAAATCATGTAGGTAAGCTCTTTTTTAACCGACTTCAGAAAAAGAAGAAGGTTCTCAGATCAGTAGATTTTTTTAAATGTTTGTTATTTCAGCACTCCGTTATTTGAGAACCGATTTGAAAAATATTGTTTTATCTGGAAGGGTAAGTATACTTCCAGATTGGTCGCATATTTTTTTTTTATCAAAATCAGTTCAATAGTTTGGCTGTCTAATAAGAATAACTGGAAAAAACAAGTCATCCACGCACACGAATTTTCTATTAAAACTTCTCAGAAGAGTACCTATTCATTATTTTATTAATGAGCTAGCGAGCTCACCTACCCCGTCGGGCGACCAGCCTAATCGAATTACAAGGCATAGAATATTCAAGATCCACACTACATTGCTTAGCCTAAAGACATAATCAATTTTCGCCCGGTGTGAGTACAGGCACAGTATACTACATCACGCAGTAAATATACTTCATTTACGCTGTTACTGCAAAGTACCTTGACCAGTAAGCAAAAAGTTTCAAGCCTGTTGTTTCATGTTGTGTGAAATGGCTTTCCATGGTTTTGGCAAGTTTAAAGGTCGTATTTTGATAAGAAAATCGTTACTCAAGCATAGATTTAATTGGAGATTCTCATACAAAAATCTATGCTTGAGTCCGAATTAGTCTTAGAGCAGTAAATGGGCACCCATTTCTCACTTACATCTTAAAACTCATAGATAAATTATCCTGACTGTCCAGAAGTAATAATGCTCTGGGCTGTTGAGAGTTTAACGAATGCCCTACTCGTAGTGCATCTACTGTTTAAGCTTGCTATTGTGTCGAAGAGTTACATTTACATATTTTTGCGTTTGGTCGTGTTTTCAAAGGGGTAGGTTGATGCGAATTTCAAAAATACGCCAGTCGCACACACTCATTAAGTTTGGAACACGTAAGGAGCTGACTGAATGCTAATTGAGGCGCTAGAGCGGTGTGCAGACGAGACACGCGATCGAGCTCCTATTCGTACGTACTAATTGGATACTACCTTTTGTGAGTCTTTAGTGTCCTTTTCGAATTTCAATGAAGGTGTGAAACTGTACATTCACAAATTCAAGGGAATAACTGAGACCATGGCGAAAGGGACAAAGAAATATGTAGTGGTAAGGCGAACTGGATGAAACTGGATATTTGCATCAAAATTATGATGCTTCGAAGAATAAAACATTAATTTGATAAGTTTCTCTTTCATCATCAACCTATATCGGTCCACTGCTGGACGTAGGTCTCTCCCAAGACGCGCCACTGAGCCTGGTCTTCGGCTCTTCTCATCCAGTTTTTGCCAGCTACATGTCTCAGATCGTCACCCCACCTAGCCGGAGGGCGTCCTAGTTTCTCTTTAGCGAGCGCCTATGATCTTGCATTATAAGGGTGTTCTTCCACCAGAGCTAAGCTAAGCTCCGTTGGTAAGGATGTGTTTGATATCCACCAATAGGAATCGTTTAATATGAAAACAAACGATCGCTATTGGCGGATTTCAAACGCATCCTTAGGCAACGTAGTTTAGCTTAGCTCTGGTGGAAAAGCACCCTGAATAGGATGGCGATCACCTAGGTGTTAAGATCTAAAGCCCCCGACGCTGACCCCAAGGATAAGTATCGCATCTCCTCACCTGAGCTAATCTATGGAGGTTGCACGGGCGTCTGGCGGGGTGGCTATGGTGTTAATTATACGATTTTCTTTGAAATAACTTAATAAATATTGGATAAGGCCCACCCCTGGCTGGCCCTTTAATGAGAGGGTTCATGTGTTCACGGGTACATTATCGCGATCGTGCAGACTGTGAAGTGATTATATTTTTGTTGATGTGTGTGACCTCTCGACTAATAGTAGGTAAATCTTTAAATAGTAATATCAATAATTTCAGCCTTTTACACAAACAGCAGATACTTTAATATCATGAATGAACTTCATCCTTATCACATTACTTCCGATTTATTGTGACTCCATTGACTTCTAGAGGCATCAAGCTTGACCGACGGGCGGGTAGGTATACTAAAGTCTATCATTCAGATTTTGAATGAAACACTACAAGTCGGGTTGTTGCAAAGCGGCCTTGCAACAACCCGACAACCATTAAACAGGCGCAAGAAGCAGCCGCAGCGTCACCTGCGTACGATATACGATTACGGACAAAACCGCAACACCTTGAAATAACCGAGAATACCGGAAAACGGAGAACGCATGCATTAACCAGGGCAAGGCGCTATTTGATGCAGGACGACAGAAACGGCCGGCGGCAGACGTGAATACAGCCGCAAATGCATCAGAGGCGTAAACCGAAATTAAGGTGCGGAGGCAAAACTTTCATAATCCCATATTATGCATAATTATATTATTATATTAGTAAGGATTCAGCCCTATGTGTCCCACTGCTGAGCAAAGGCCTCCCCCCATTTTTTCCACACACATACCTATTATACAAATCAAAATTAAATCATTTATTTGTAAACACAGGTATCAAGGAAAAATGGTCACATGTAGATTGTTAGTGTGCATTGTGTTTTGCGTTAAGGCGTACTTTGTTTTACGTAAGTTGTTTACATTAAATTAATTAATTAAAGTATCGAGAACCAAAATACAATGTAGATCTCCCATTTCCTATTGCTCCTTGAGTATGTTAAAAATTGGTGATCGGAAGCAGAGCAGATATACAGATTGTAGGCTATTTGCGCGTCCAGAAGTCTCCCTATAGCCAATTAGTTGCAAAAGTTTGAGAATAAAGAATGATGACTCTTTTGTCAATGATAACGACCAAGTGATATCAGTTTTACAGTATCTCGTAATAGTATTTTTACACTTCGCCGACCAGAGTAGTTCCTGCACATTTCACCGCACGCTGAGCGTAAGTTAGCCTCCGAAACGAATAACACTAAATCCAGACTAAGTTGCCTGCACTCGGCTATTTATTTAGCAACTTTTCTCGCTAATGCCACTTACGACGCTCGAGATTGGAAAATCGAAAATGTTGGGGATAGTAAGAGTTTCCACAGATTTTGAGATCACTTTTAAAACTTCAGAGAACGTGATAACCACAAGTTATAGTGCAGCCTTTGGTTGAGCAAAGAGCTATCACATTAGAACTAGATCACAAAATATGATATCAAAGTAGATTTCTTACTGAACTGTTGGTATTAAACTGCCTAGCAGCAGTTGATATCCCATATAAAATAAATAAATAAATATTCACGGACACTTAACACAACGCCTTCTAGTCCCAAACTAAGCAAAGCTTGTACGATGGAAACTAGATGGCTGATAGAATACATAAATTTATTTTTGTAAATACATACTTATAATACATAGAAACACCCAGACAGAGAACAAACATCTATGTTTTTACAACACACAAATGTTTGTTCTCGGTGGGCATCGAACCCACGACCCACAGCACGGAAGGCAGAGCTACTGCCGACTGAGCCATGACGCCTGTCAAAGCCGTTTACTTAGGGGTTTACTTAGAAAGTTATAATCAACTATCAACTTAAACACTGTATAAACACTTTAAAATTCTCTCTGTCACTGTTTGTTACTATCGAAACAAAAAAGGTTGACACTATTAAATTTTAAATGATGATTAACTTTTAACTGAAGTTGATAGGCGATTCTAGGTAAACCCCGATGAAGACTAGCTCCAAACAGATCACAGTCCATAAAGATATTTAATCAGCTAAAACGATACCAGGAATGGTCATCAATAAACAGAATCAAAGTCAGTGCTACAACCATATTCAGTGGACGCCTTGACAAACATTTCGAGGGTCCGCAAACACGCGGCGTGGACCAGTCTGACCACCTTGGGTACATGACTAGTGATGTGTACCTACCTCGTGGAAAACGATACGGATACTATCGTTTTCCACGAGCTATAGCTACTGGAATTTTTGTGGTAGTGAAAACGACTTGGAACTCGGAAAGAAGTAGAAAATTACAGATTTTTCGCCTTTTTTTTTGTATAAGAAATGTTTTCGAAAACTCTGAAAAACTGGATAACTATCAAACTACTAAACTGATACTTGACCAATTCAGATAAGCCGAGAAAACCACGTGTACGAATATCGTTTGAGTTGAAGGGAACTCTCGAAAATGTACAATATCGTATCTGTAGACCTTTTTGGGTGCGTACAAATCAGCGCAACACTAGACAAGACGGTAAACATTGGATAGTGAAACAGTGATTATGGAAACGTGTCCGATTATGGATTACCACAGCTCAGTTTGTTAGTATAGGGGAGTCTGTAAATAGATTGGTCACTTACTGAACGTCTACATTAGCTCTTACGTAGTCCGTAGTAGATAATAGCAAGATAAAGTTAAGTTAAAACGTCTTCATTTTAATGTTAATTCATTTTAATTTGAACATTATATTGAATATATATTTTGTCTTAAATTGGAAATTCGACGCTTGGGTCGAAGCGGAATTATATGAAATCTTGCATCGAGCTCTCAGCTGGGTTCAAGTAGCTTAAAGTAACAAACAGATCGTCGAAAAAGAAGTACAGTCAGCTTATCAATTTATAATTTCAAATCGTAATTACATTGTTCATTCGGGCCAGGAGCCGCACCGCAGGCTCGTATTAATATTATCACGTATCCGGACCTCACGAGCTCACTGGAAGAATTTTTAATGGTATGCTTTAATTATTTTGCCTCTGGCCGTCGACGGACGCTGCTCTAAGTTCCATTCACATTAGAGAATTCATTTTTAGTCGACCAGAGCGCCTACGCAATGAATTATTAAGAGACTTGCCGAAAACTGAAAATTCCCCGAGATCACTGCTCACGTGTATTTATGAGTGCGTAAATTTTAAGAGAGGGATTTCAGTAACCGTTTGTACATTATGAAGAGCTAATTAACTGGGACGAGTGCTATTAATAATGAAACAGAGGTGCGCCTAGTTCGAGATACATCATCCCACCGAAGAGGCTACTGAAAAACAACATTGCGAATTCATTGCAAAGTATTCGGAGAGCTGACCGTAAAGCGAACAAGGCAAGCGATGCAAAAAATCTTAATTAAAATTAAATCTTACCCGAGGCACAAAGACACGGACGCGGCAACAAAAATGTAATATGATTAGAAACAAATTACACACGCGTCCGCGATAAGTCCGGCCGGTGCCGGTGCCGCTAACCAACCGTCCCCCGCCCGGCCACTTTGCCTTTGTCCGGCCACTTTCTTTGTATATTGTACCATTTTCATGCAAAATTTAATTTCGTTTTCAAGACTCGCGCGGAATGATATTACCGCGGCCGCAGCGACCGCCGTTTGTAATTTCATTCCTCCTCAAGTGTGTGTGGACATCATGCCTTTTTCATCACATTCCCTCTCGCTGGCTGGCCACACGGTCGCGTTTCGTTTATTGCGGTTTCGAATTAAACGTCGGATTGTGCCCCGTTAATTGCTTAACAAAACTACCCTCGCCCACGTTGTTTTATCGGTCCACTCTCTTTTGGATACCTGCGTTTGGTTTACTGCACTCCTACACAGTTGTGAATTCCGTTTTGTTCATTCCTCTTGCGACCCGTCCCGCGCAAATAAAAACACCTTGTCGTTTTTCCGTTCCCACCCCAACTGGCAGTCAATATATTCAGGCGATATTCCCTGAACCTGTAATAAAAGCAACAAGTTGTTTGGACAGTATCGTGTCATGTTCAAGTACCCCGATAAAATTGTCGAAAAAAAGGATTCAATAAGTGCACCCTCTTCCAAGAAAGTTCCTAACCCTTTAAGGAGTCGGGCACCCCAATTTGTTATCGATAGCTGTAACACAGTCCGAGTCAAGGGCGCATCCCTGCTTCCCTAAGGTGAAGGGATAAAAAAGGGATTCTTTGTGTGTCTACCCGCAAATCGGTGCGGCGCGCTCAATGGGGGCGATTACGCAGCTTAAACTCAAAACGTGAGAAGAAATCTTCTTGGACATTTTATTCGGGATATTTGACGGGGATTATGGGTTCACCGATGGAATATTTATAAGGTTCAAAAAAGTTAGTTTTATTTTAATGTGATTTGAATTTGAAAATGATAAGCAAATTGCCTTTACCTTTTTCAATTTCAATAAAAATGTATCTATAAGATAAAGGGAAAACTCGTCTCATTGTCTCTACCACATCAATGTAAGGGATCAGACCAACCAAGACATGAACAACTCAATATTCTGAGCCACATTTCCTCACAAGTTAAGGAATGTGAAGCACCCATTGAGCGGAAACCCACAAGTCGATCTTACACGCTGACGCGCACGAGGCGTAAGGCGTCGCACACACCGGATTAACGGGAGAATTGGCTAAGCTATCCGGATCAGCGATGCCCGCGAATCAATCACGGAGTGTGTGGGGAAGAAGCACTTTGTTTGGCTTTACTGTCATTAAGAACCAAGAATGTCTTGTTGGTATCTGACTGAAGAACGGTTTCTCTGCTGTTTTTGGCGTTTGATCGAATTTGATCCGTAAAAAAAAAATTATAGAGCTGATATATTACGTTCGTTGTCATCCCAAGTTCTATATAACTTTTAATGGATTTTTTTAGTAGTCTTTGTGTGAAATATTGCCTGTATACAACACAAACAAAGTAGGTACAAAACTAACAATAGTACAGAAAAGTTAACTTTTAGCAAGTTACAGATGACATAATGTCTACTCTTAACTTTTCATATGTATAGACCAATAGACAATAGTTAATTCTTTTGAGAATAAGAAGCTACTTTCTGTTACCTATTCCAATTACTAGAAATCTTTTCGTAAATGATCACCTAATGAGGAAACATTTGAGACAGTGGTGAGCCATTTCGCCTTCCTCTCACGTTCCGATGCCAATAGATTCTAATAAGATTAGTGTTGTCACACCGTTTTCAGATAAAATAGTTTGTGGTCTATAATTGGGGTTCAGGACGTCCCTGTGATATCCCGGACAGACCAAACTGCACCCTACCGGTTTGTCAGAGGGTGTGTTTCCCATCAGTCATGATAACATTGGTCATCACTCGCATGACTAGACAATATCGACTTGGAAGGTGATGTCTTGATCTTACAACAACGATTTTGACCTTTGGTGTGTTAGATTTTAGGTTAGTTTTCGGGTGATGCGATTCCGGGTAGTTTTCTCCGATCGGGTAAGGTTTACAAATTGGATCGGTCGTGGGTAAATCAGGGTAACCCAGTAATTGAGACTTAGAGGATCATTCGGTTCGGATCGGCGGTTAAAGGATTAAGGAGCGATGTATCGCTATCTATTGATCTGTGTCGTTGGGGTCGGACCGATTTGTTGACAAATTGTGTGGTTTTGAGGCTCTTTAGTAAGAGTAATCTGATGTGGCTTGGGAGAATAAGTTACATGCAATCTGGGTTTAAGCTTGCAAGTCTGTTAGCTTGTTGTCTCAGATACCAATACTCGTAATATTTTGTTGCTAAATTGTTTGGGCTTTTCATAATTGTTTAAGCATGGTAGTGCCTCCTCAGATATATATTTTGCGTACCTAGTACTAAAGATCGCCTTCGCGAGAAGTAGCACAAAACTTCAAACAGCAGCAGTGTTGACACATACCTGCTCTATAAAAATACTAGGATGTTTTTAAAAGCCACTGGTTCCCGAAGATGTGATCTAAATATTTTGATGATTTGACGGGTACATATGCCTACACTGTGTGGTTGAGAATTTGGGTTCGCTGTAAAATATTTCTACTTCTTATTGTATTCCTTTCCTTTATCAGTAGCCAGGATGTCAGGGCGAGATCCATACGTACAGTCACAAGAACTTACAAAGAAACCGCATTTACTTAGCAAACAAATCAAACGAAGCAACAGACCATAAGCCGAAGCTACTACTACGAAATAGTAGCAGGTTCAATTCCCTATCCGGACATGTTTTATTTGTGTTTGCAGAGGCTCGGATCGTGTTTGGCGTCTGTCTGAGCCAATAATGGACATGAAATCAGTTGTTGTATGTCATTAGGAAGAGTACGGTCTTTATTGGGGGACTTTGTCTTTGATGGAGCTGACCTGATTCGTCTTATTGGTACCTCGACGCTACTGAGGCATAATTGTACTTTGCACTGTGCAGTCGGCTTTAGATCCGCAAAAGTGATAAACAAATAGACCAATAGTACGGTTGCCTGGAAGAAATTTCTTTCAGCGATAAGGCCGCCCATTGTACTATACAAAGTTAGTTTTAAGATTTGTACGTACCTTATCCTTGTGTACAATAAAGTATTATCTATCTATCTATCTATCTATCTGATCGATGTTGAACAGATATTGGGGCGACACATGACGCTAGCAGCGGTGCTTTTATCTTTAAGACCTAAAGCTGTAAGACGCAAAGCCATGAAAGTTTTTGTTTGGCTTTACTGTCATTAAGAACCAAGAATGTCTTGTTGGTATCTGACTGAAGAACGGTTTCTCTGCTGTTTTTGGCGTTTGATCGAATTTGATCCGTAAAAAAAAATTATAGAGCTGATATATATTACGTTCGTTGTCATCCCAAGTTCTATAACTTTTAATGGATTTTATTAGTAGTCTTTGTGTGAAATATTGCCTGTAAACAACACAAACAAAGTAGGTACAAAACTAACAATAGTACAGAAAAGTTAACTTTTAGCAAGTTACAGATGACATAATGTCTACTCTTAACTTTTCATATGTATAGACCAATAGACAATAGTTAATTCTTTTGAGAATAAGAAGCTACTTTCTGTTACCTATTCCAATTACTAGAAATCTTTTCGTAAATGATCACCTAATGAGGAAACATTTGAGACAGTGGTGAGCCATTTCGCCTTCCTCTCACGTTCCGATGCCAATAGATTCTAATAAGATTAGTGTTGTCACACCGTTTTCAGATAAAATAGTTTGTGGTCTATAATTGGGGTTTAGGACGTCCCTGTGATATCCCGGACAGACCAAACTGCACCCTACCGGTTTGTCAGAGGGTGTGTTTCCCATCAGTCATGATAACATTGGTCATCACTCGCATGACTAGACAATATCGACTTGGAAGGTGATGTCTTGATCTTACAACAACGATTTTGACCTTTGGTGTGTTAGATTTTAGGTTAGTTTTCGGGTGATGCGATTCCGGGTAGTTTTCTCCGATCGGGTAAGGTTTACAAATTGGATCGGTCGTGGGTAAATCAGGGTAACCCAGTAATTGAGACTTAGAGGATCATTCGGTTCGGATCGGCGGTTAAAGGATTAAGGAGCGATGTATCGCTATCTATTGATCTGTGTCGTTGGGGTCGGACCGATTTGTTGACAAATTGTGTGGTTTTGAGGCTCTTTAGTACGAGTAATCTGATGTGGCTTGGGAGAATAAGTTACATGCAATCTGGGTTTAAGCTTGCAAGTCTGTTAGCTTGTTGTCTCAGATACCAATACTCGTAATATTTTGTTGCTAAATTGTTTGGGCTTTTCATAATTGTTTAAGCATGGTAGTGCCTCCTCAGATATATATTTTGCGTACCTAGTACTCAAGATCGCCTTCGCGAGAAGTAGCACAAAACTTCAAACAGCAGCAGTGTTGACACATACCTGCTCTATAAAAATACTAGGATGTTTTTAAAAGCGACTGGTTCCCGAAGATGTGATCTAAACATTTTGATGATTTGACGGGTACATATGCCTACACTGTGTGGTTGAGAATTTGGGTTCGCTGTAAAATATTTCTACTTCTTATTGTATTCCTTTCCTTTATCAGTAGCCAGGATGTCAGGGCGAGATCCATACGTACAGTCACAAGAACTTACAAAGAAACCGCATTTACTTAGCAAACAAATCAAACGAAGCAACAGACCATAAGCCGAAGCTACTACTACGAAATAGTAGCAGGTTCAATTCCCTATCCGGACATGTTTTATTTGTGTTTGCAGAGGCTCGGATCGTGTTTGGCGTCTGTCTGAGCCAATAATGGACATGAAATCAGTTGTTGTATGTCATTAGGAAGAGTACGGTCTTTATTGGGGGACTTTGTCTTTGATGGAGCTGACCTGATTCGTCTTATTGGTACCTCGACGCTACTGAGGCATAATTGTACTTTGCACTGTGCAGTCGGCTTTAGATCCGCAAAAGTGATAAACAAATAGACCAATAGTACGGTTGCCTGGAAGAAATTTCTTTCAGCGATAAGGCCGCCCATTGTACTATACAAAGTTAGTTTTAAGATTTGTACGTACCTTATCCTTGTGTACAATAAAGTATTATCTATCTATCTATCTATCTATCTGATCGATGTTGAACAGATATTGGGGCGACACATGACGCTAGCAGCGGTGCTTTTATCTTTAAGACCTAAAGCTGTAAGACGCAAAGCCATGAAAGTTTTTACTAGACTTCTCGGCAAAGGCCTCCCACAAACTCTTATACTTAGATGATAAAAACATATATACTGGCTAGCATCTGCTCCGTAGTTTTTTTTCGAAGCAGCCTCATTGAGCTCTCGGCAAACTTAATCGAGGCAAAAAAACATTCCCGTATATTTAAGAGGCGGGAAGATGCAGGAAATGCACCCGAACACGAGCGATAAGGGGTTATCGAGGGAATTACGAGCGGCTCCGGTTTGCAGAGGCAAGTAATGCCAACCTAAGGAACTAAATTATTTATTTAAAAAATATTGGTGAAAACAGTTTAAAAGTGACAAGATTAGTGCTTTGGCTAACGGAAAAGGTGTAACTAAAATTATAGCTGTCAAAAATTCTTCGTCTTACAGATGAATTCATTTCTTTATCAAAAACACTAAAGTTGTTTTATGTTGCATTTTGAACAGTTAACTCATCTTTCATCTAACATTTATTCAAATAAACTAAGAGCTAAACACCATACTTACAAATCAAGCGAATACAAGTAGGAGATCGTTGTAAAATTACGCTAAAGCAACGTTAAAATACAAAGAAAACACCGGACCCCAAAGAAATATGAACCGACAGCAAACAATATAAGCCAACAACCATAAAACAAAGGCTTAAACATACTTAACCGCGTCTAGTGAAGAAACTAAACACCTGAAATCTAATAAAGGCTGATAAGTTCGCTTGAAAGCCGGCACGTAAGCATCGTGTATTTTCTACTATCACGGTAAATTTTGTTACCTATTAAACTCCTCGAAGCGACTATAATGTTAGCCTGAGGTAACGATTACACCATAGATTAGCAACGGACGTCCGCAGAACAGACACCGACTTTATAACTAGAGTAATAAGGGTAAAAATCAAACTAATTACACTTTGGTGTAACTTGATTTAAAAAGTGCATACCTACCTATAATTATAACTTGGTTTAGAAAGTTGGGACTACATTTTAAAGAAAAATAATTGAAATACACATGGTGTATCTAGCGGCCGGCCAGGCGTGTACGCGAGTTTCTTCAAAATGGATGAGAAAGGAAAAAGTGGCTGACGCAGGCCACCGGTGGCTGTGGTCGGTGGACCGTTGCGCTCAGCCACTTTTTCCTTACTCATGCATTTTGAAAAGATTAACACATTAAAAGACGATCTGTATGTAATTCAAATATGTCATATCTATAAGCATTGCTCTATGAAAATCGCGCGCTCGAGTCACCACTCTTTTGTACACGTTATTAGCCGAGCTATATCTCGTGATTTGCATATTTCGGCAGTAAAATTAATTCGAAGATTTGCCCGCATCCCGCCTAGACGGGGCGTCTTGTAGGGGGCGAGCGATGTTATGTTTTTGGATTCGTGCAGTCGGAGCATTGGATTTGTATTTACCGATACGGATTGTGGTTCGAGTCTGTAATCCGTCTCGGTTGCTTTCAATTACGTCGGTTCTTTCAATTATGTCGGTTCATTCAATTATTGCGAATGGTTTTTCTGCGCCCGTTTTATGCGACTCTTTGAAGTTTAGATAAATTATGCGCTTGTGTTGATTCGAAAGAGGATTTCAAAGTACAATGATCCCAAATATTGCTCGCCCTGTAAAATGTCTTTGTGAACTCTAACCTAAAGATCTTTGACATCACCTGAGTGATTCAGATACATGACCTTGAGTGTACTTACGACAACTTTGTTGCCAGTTAGTAAACTCTGGTAGAACTTTACTGAATGGTAAATCTAAGCAGTTTAATATAACACTACTGGTAGTAATGTGAACCTGCTGCTGTTCACTTCTTTTTACTTCTTTTGCTCGCAATTTTTTAACCCGATTACGCCAGCATCTTAGATTTAAGCAACGACTTATGGTAATGGTCTTGGAAGGCGCGTTTACCCGAGGCCCGCCGTTAATCCATACAACTAATATTAGCAATAAACGGCCCCCTTTGGCTAATTATGCTAAGATGTTGCCGAGTCGTCTGCAGGATTCGAGTTTTACAGTTTGTTTGTGTTGCACTGTGTGTACGGAGACGATAGTGCTGGCGCGGTCACGTGCCAACAATTACTATACTATGTACTTACTACACACTTGTTATTTAACAAATTGAGTTAATTTAAATACGATTTCCAATTATTCTCTGCGCATTACACAGATCACTCTGTGGCAGGATCGCTGAGTGTATTGACTAAGTTCTTCTTAACATCGTTTCTTAATTTTTTCATGATAATAGCAGATGTAATATTGTGAAGTATTATTATTTTGGCCACACTAGGATCATTTTTAAACGTCCAGGCCTCCAAAGTTCATGAAGAAAATTCAGTTGAGTCGCGTGCAACTAGACTCAATATTGAATATTTACCAAAAATATTTTTTGCTAGCTGGCGCAGAACCTTAAGACAATGTACTTACTTGCAGAGCACAGTGTTGTTGACTGCGTCGAAGAGTCCCCCACGACCCCATCTCAGCGGCAGCTCGGCGATGGTGACACCTCGAGCACCCCATACGCAGATGCGGCTGCCGCAGGGGCTAGCCATCACCCGCTCCACGGAGAACGACGGCGGGGAGAGGAACAGCAGCTTCTGCAACGTGCATTCAAATATGGTTATGAAAACAAAGAAGAAGAAAGCTTAGGTGAAATCTGCGAAGGCAGTGTAAGTCGTATTTTAACACGTTGCGCTGTCCGAAAAGGCGTGGCGTGGCCACCTTATGAAAAACAACTGGATAACAGCAAAAAATAAGGCTCTTAGACCAGCATTGGACTGGTGGTTAAAGTTTAAAATGGTCGCCAGATTATACGACCTAATTTTGTAGTTAGTAGGTGTCTGTTTACTGAGAGCCTGTATGCTAAATCAATACTCAAGTTTGAACCGAATCTCACGCATAGGCTTTCAGGCAAGAGCCTAAAATCCATGAAGAAATGGGAAGACCCAATGAAAATCTAACGAAATAATTCATGCTTGACGACTTAAACTTGAGTATTACTTTCAGAATACGGGTCTAAAATATTGAACAAAAACTTCAGTTCTTCCACTCTGAAGGCTCAGTTTAAAATCCTCGTTCAAGTCATTTCCCCGGGGAGAGGAGCACAAAGGGAAACCAATAAAACTTGGCGAGTCTCGTGAACATTCGAAAACAACAAATCACATTACCATTCCTGATAGTGAACTATCGCCGAGACGAGCGCCGGCAAATATGATTAGGAAACTTTTTTAATCAATACAAACAACAAAATTCAAGGTTTCTTGTTTTTTCGTCTTATTCTTCACTTGTTTCTGCACCAGGACACATCTGTTGAATATCTGCGTCGAGAAATTCAATGTTACTAAAGAATAACACGGTGATAGCGAATGATAATATTAATAGTTATGAAATTACACTGTAAATCTGAAAACCAATGATTACCACAAAATGAGATGAAAACTAAATCTTGAATTAAATATGGTGGATTCAATATCTCACAAAAAGTTACGGCCAGCACCATCATACCTACCAGATAAAACTGCATAAAGATCAAAAGCGAAAAAGCTGTCTTGTAAAACTATATTTAACCAGACGGACCAACGTTGACTTCTATAAACATACAGGTTTTTTTCTTATTTCTCATTACAGGGCGCGTTGGCTCGTTTCCTCGCCGTCATAGTTATAATCATTTATCGTTTGACGGGCCGCGGTCCGTCGTCGCTTTGGGGAAGGAAATTGAAAAAGTTGCCTTGATCTTACTTGTACACTGTGAAATAAAACCGGGATCACACTAATGCACTTTGAAGATGATCTTGTAGAATTGGTATCAGTTCATCAATCTAATGACCTAAGATCGCGTAGGTTAGTGGTTAACTATAGTGACGGAGTTTTTAGGCCGGCTCAACGTCTTCTATGATCTATGATCTTGTTCAATTACTAAAGGTTTATTTTTTACTGAGAAGACATTTGTCGACGACATCGTAAAGGTAACACGTAACACCTGGTCAAAAGACGCTATATTCTATGCTAAGCCTACAAAAATGTCGATGTCACTTCTTCAAAACTATTTCACCGATAAAAGTGATCGAATCGTATCTACTTGTAGAACGGACTGGTTTCCGCAGTTAGGCCGCAGGCGAGCCCTTTCTATAAGAAAATTGTAAGCAGAATCAGCTCAAAACAAATATTCATAAGGTTCAATATCAAATTGAACGGTGCCTTCCTTTCCCAGTTCAAAGTTACTTAGAATGGATAATCCTAAAGTAAATAATGTGTTAACCCCGCCAAGGTGGGAAAGTGCATTAGCGAGTGATTATCGAAAAGAATCAAACCGGTTTAACCCTTCCGTGCCTCCCCGGCGCGCTCTGACCCCCGCGGTAACATAAAGGCGAGGTGCGAGTGTTAGCTGGCAGAAATTAAATTAAATATTGCTATTAAGAAGCTAAGTATGTATTTTGATGAAATTATGTCTGTATGTAAAGTTTACTTTGTATTTTTTTTGGAAAAATATTTAAGTTCAAAATAATGTCGACTCTTTAGTTACTATGATTTAGTATCGTTCATTCAGGGTGTAAAAACAGATTATTTATTCTGCCTGCCGTTCCACCTATCAGACACCTGTCCTGCAGCTTTGGAAGCTTGTGGCAAATAGTCACAAGCTTTCAAAGCTGCAGGACACAAACTAGTAATAGAAAAAGCAATGCAAAATGCAATCCGCTCTAGTTAGCAGTGGTACCGCGCACCGTGAAGTAAAACTCGCGAGCTGCGGTCACCGCGGGTGGGCATAAATTCGTCGCCGGGCCGCCGACAGCCCGAACCGTACGAAAAGCGATAATGGGTCCGAATCTCACGCTAAACTTATGGCTTTTAGGACCATTACGTTATGTTCGGGTTAAATATCTGCAATCGATATACTTTTATATTGTTTTTATGCCATAGCTAGCATACAATCAGGCCAACTAATATAAAGTAGTCGCCGCCGCCGGACACCTGCAACACTAGAGGTCAAAATAGTGCGAATGCAGTTTCTGTGACAAATACTTGTACTGACTGTATCTTGTAAATATATGAGTGCAGTCAGATGACAAAGGCGATGCTTTTGACCATGGCATACATATAATCAAGAACTATGTAAGATTTATTGGGTTGGTATCTTCGTTTTATTTGTGATGATAAATAAAATGCATGTCACAGTCTAAGCTGAGCTGATTCCGAGCAAGTGCATTGGGTGATAGCAACCTATTATTTGCCTAGAAATATTAGATCACAAAAATGGCACATACGGTACTGAATTATGTATGTAAATTCAGTGGCACAATAAAAATAAGGGACCCGCGGATTACGGAACGTATTAAAATTCCAGATACATACGTCGCTAAGCCGGGTACAATTATACCAAGGTGGCTCTGAAGGGGCGCGGGTTATTTTTCCATATTTAATAAAATAATATTAAAAAAAATTAAAATATTCCGCCCGCGTGCGTACGTGTATCGCGATCGGTGTCCGAGGCAGATATGCTGTTTTTTCCAGCCATTTTGTATTACGTGACCAGAGAAGCAGTTTGCGAAGATTGCGGTGCATGTATTCAAATAATTATTGTTTGTTTTTTAATTCTACTGTCGCGCTCGGAATATTAATCTGTTAGATAAAAGATTTCAGATGATGCGGAATTATTTATGGGTTATGTTAAAATTAAAATAACTCTTTGTACACTTCTGATGCAGACTACATTGTGAACTTTTGAATTTAAATACTAATTTGCTTGTTATAACATTTTAACCAACTTTCAGAATTCCGAAGGTGTCACCACAACTCATCTAACTTCGTTTCTAATCGAGAGTCTATTAAAATTCAAGGTACAGTCAAGCAGAACGAGCTGTTGAATCTAAAGTCACAGCAACATGAAGAATACAAATTCATCTTTTACTTCTCGTAAAAAGTTTAATTCTTAAAATTTTTGAATCATTTTCTAAAAATATTTCAACTGGCGAAGCTCCTTAGGACTGTTTGTTCTGCTACTCGCTCCTAGATGGCGTTAGGAGTATTCATTTTGCACGTTTGTTTTCATTTAGCTAGATTATTTTAGTTCTGTGTATAGATAATAAGTTGTTATAAGAACTAGTAAAATAACGAATGGGATTTAGACGTTTATAAATAGAGGATTAGAAGTTTATTTTTCTTTTATTGGTCAAAATCATAACCTAGCATAGTATGTAAATCATCACACGAATCACCGCTTATATAAACACAATAAATTGTAAGGCACAAAAACCAAGCCTTAAATAACTTTGAACTTCTTAAAGAAAGCGGTTGATAAAAATTTGGGTTTTTCGCATTAGCCTTGCATCACGAGCGTCCACCTGTTCCAGTACTAAGGACGACAGCGAAGTTCAACTTGAGCCACGAACTAACTAATTTTCGGACTGCAAAGTGTGTTTTATGCCATTTTAGTATCATTGTTCATTAAATTAGTTCGTTACTATAAAACATTTAGAATGGACTAAGACACGCCTACGCTCGTAGTCTCGTAGCATGGTCCGTAGCTCATCGTAGCACTTGCCGTAGCAAGCTATCTAAACATACAATTTTCTTAAGGTTTTCTAGTAAGCATAAAAAGCGTAGTTTCTAGATAATGTATTGAAGATTATTGTGTAACTATGTGTATGTAAAATATTATTATTCCAATCTCTTTATTTTTTACAGCACCCCTTGTATTATACCTTTAAATCCATTCCGTCCAAGGTTGGCTGGAAGTCCAAGTTACTATTAATTTAAGTTTTTTTATTTCATTTCATTTTAATCTCTAGATTAAGGTGTGCAATAAAGTATTTTCTATCTATCTATCTATGTTTCTAGCGTCCATAGACTATACTGTCGCATACAGACGACAGCAAAAGTAGAAGTTGCCCACATAAATCAGCAAGTCAGGCACATCGCGCTCTCACGGCGGCCATTAGCATTCTTTATGCATAGAAATCGATCCGACAAGTCTAATGCCTCCCGCGATACATTAATATCTTACTTTTTATGACTCTTCGAGAACAATCCATCGGAGACTGTCTCCGGACTAGGGAAATTCAATCCTAAGCCCTCAGAACTACGGCTGTATTTGGAATAAAGAAGATGCAGCGGAAAGAAATTAAGCCGTGTCTATACTTTCATTTGGTGTGAGTAACCGTGGATTTGAGGACTGGCCAAGGTTCATAAATACTCCCCAAAGATTTTGTCCCATGTGAATGGATAGTAGAACATCTAAGATTTGTTTTTGTGTATTAATTGGTTGATCACACACAGAACAGACTCCACCATGACCGAATGCCACCAAGAAAGACCAATGGAGACGCATCGATGGAGTCGCTACTACCGCAAATCCCTCATAACCATGATCACTCCGTCCTGAGTGTTGACTAGGAAACATGATTGGTTGAAAGCGTATACCATCTTCTAAGGATCCAAGAGTTTTCGCATCAAAAAGTCAAAGTCGACTGAATGATATGCGTAAAAAAACAAAACCTCATATAGGCATTTGGAAGACTAAGATACTAAAACCACTTGCTGGTTGTATAGAAATTTATTTACTGCCTGCGAGCTTTGGTAGAACAAATAGGTACCTATAGCAAAATATGATTCTTTCCCCCACAAAGTAGAACCACCCTAAGCAAACGGCAGTTGATAATAGGTGGCGCTGGTGATTTTCTCGCTTCCATTTTTCTTTCACGGGCACTTTGAGATTAAAAGTTTGGAAAATGAAATGAAAAGTTCGACGCGGGGTACGTGCAACTCGTAATTCCTCAAAGATCGGAGGCTGGCCGGTCGGGGGTGATTCCCAACTTGCCGAAGAAAAATTGTTATGGAATTCAAAAGTTAGAATGGTAATTGGCGTTCAAGTTGCAGGTATTTGTTTGGATTCAAATTGTGATTGATTAAAGCGGAAAAAATTGGCTTGCGTTTGTCAACACCGACTAGCGGTGGCTTTGTAGTTTTGCTTACAAGTCATTTTGCAGGTCTTCGGTCATAAAAGCTTCTTCAGATGAACTCAAAAAACTGGAAATGCGTGATATCATGTTTATCTGTTGAAATATAATTAGAATAGAATTGAAATCTAAACACAGCAACGCGAGCATCACTGCCGCGCGGCAGAAATGGGTAGTAGTACTTCCCTGGACATAGTGGACATGCTCTTTCACAAGAAGCTCTACTACTGTTACCATTATAACTACTTCTACCATTCATATTAAAAGTTTAGCTACTTGTAGTATCTGCGAAAATTAATTAACTTTTATATCACAACACCGATAGCGAAGGATTCTCGTAAGTTGGCGTACGGCCAGAGGCTTATCGGACGGTATGAGCACTCGCTAATATAACGTGTGACTATTACTTACATATATTAGTACTGCATTCAAATAAACGAGATGAAACTATGGCTTTGAACCCTACTAAAAAACATCATGATTATTCAAATGAATAAATTAATCAAGCTTAAAAGTTGAAGTAACCAGTAAAGTGACTTTGTACAACCTCTAATGTTATAACTATGGTGTGGTTCTTACGTAACCAACCAACGCAACGGTAGAGCACATTCTTTGAAACGCATAGTG
The DNA here is from genome assembly GCA_918843925.1 of Eulithis prunata. Classification (NCBI taxonomy): domain Eukaryota; kingdom Metazoa; phylum Arthropoda; class Insecta; order Lepidoptera; family Geometridae; genus Eulithis; species Eulithis prunata. The sequence continues at coordinate 1,063,435 of OU974027.1, read as the reverse complement.
GACATAACTGGACATCCTGATATGGCTCCTGTGATACAAGTTTGAATGGACACTCCAAAGTTACTCTGTAAATCCAACCACCTTCAATCATAGACACTTTTCAATGGTCAAAAAACTCTAAATGAATACTAAAATGGAGACTGAATAAGAACACCCAACTGTGTCACTATAAAACATTATATTTGGTGAAAAAAAAATATATCTATGAATCCGGTCACATTATCGCGGGGGACATCTTGCAAAGTACCGTCAGAGGCCATCGCTAAATGACGTCACGTATTTCATTACGAACAGCCTCAAAACTGACGCTTTAGAATTGAAAGCTAATGTTGTGGGGGCAATGGAGGGTACTGCGAGTACAATGTATTGTACAGTACTTGGGACTCATTCAAAGTACTCTTTGCAAGTCTGCTTTTGTAAACGAATTGACCGCGTGCTCGCTGTCTTTAGCAAGCAAGTAATAGCTCCATCAACAAGCCATCCAACGTAGTTTCTACAGTTTGGTATCTTGGAAAGCGAATTGAAAAAGCGAGTAGTGCTAAATCAACATGGTATGGACGCGATGAAAATCACATCACGAAAAGAGTTATGAATATGAGTGTGTCTGGATACGCAAGCAGAGGAAGACCGAGAAGTGGTTAGATTGTGTGAAAGATGATATGAGCGGAGTAGATTCAGAGTTGACGAAAGGAACGGAAGGAACGGAAAGGAAGAAGAAAACATGCTGTGCTGATCCCACTTAGCATGGGATAAGGGCAAGGAAATAAACTCTGAAAGTGAAAAAAATATACAATATTGATAAAATTTGATTGTCCATCACCAAGATCCCCCCAATGACTACAATCTAAAACGCAAATGGCCGAATAGCCGAAGCCGAGCCAACGCTAACATTATTCAGAATTTTAAATTACATCCCTCAAAACGAATATCAAACGTTACGTTAACTAAGAGCGGAACACGAAAATATATCAAAGCGGAGCGCTACTGAGGATGCAGGGTTACCAACTCTCATATTTTTCTCCCTAGAATAATAAACCAAACTAACCTTCCCACATCTTAATTGAAAAGTATTTCTCTTTTAAATCATCTGTCTTTCCTGATCACTATAATCTAGGTGCTTTCTCTACACCTGAGTTTTTGCTGCTTAGTACAATTATTTTAGCAACCGATTAAAACATTGGCAATTAATATATAGCTTCATTTTACAACAGAGCAGATTCAGTTGATGTGGAGTTTAATAAATGCCTTATAGTGTTCCACCCAGACACCCAGAAAGTGCGCAAACTTCCTGTTTGTTGGCAGCCCTGCGGAAAACGTTTTCCCATAGCGTTTACCGGAGAAAAATTACATATTCGCGACTCGAACGTCTCAACCGACGGCTGCAACAAAGAGCCTTGTTACCTTTCGCCGCCGAGCGCGCCCTAATGGCTCGCTTTGACTTACTAGATGGAATTTTTAATGCAATAATTTCGATAATTTATCGCTAGATAGCGCTCCTTTGTGCCGCGGCCGGGTAGCAAATAGGGTTTCTTTTTATCCCCGGAAAGTGGCCGTCTCGATTGACCTCCGGGTGTTGGCTGGCGACGCAACACGGAAAATGGACACGTTTTTTCTTGGAACTTTGTTTACTGACTGATACCGTTTTCAAGTAGCTTAATTGGCCATTTCCTCTTACTCGGATCAATTTAATGCGAGATACACGTTTTTGTGTTGAATTTTGAAATTTCTTGATGGAGACTAAGTATACCTACTATGGAGAAACAAGGATTCAATTGACCGTAGTATCAATTATGGCAAACAGCGCAGTAATGCCGCCAGTTTCTTGGGCACGCTTACGATTGGTGCGGACCAGTTGAGCTATCTATAAATCGTTTACAACGTTTTGTTGATTGCTAAATTGTTTCATGTGTATTTTATAAATACTGAATTAGTCCTAATTTTGTTTCTGAGCAATAGCTCATCACTAATGGCAGTAAGCACAACTCACTCGCAGTTTTGTTTAATCCAGTGCTCTACATATAATATTTTAGAACCAGCTATAATTGAAGTAGCCCAGATCAACCTGCTACTTTTCAAATGTATATTCTGGAGCACAGCAGGTAGTTACCAGTAATACAAGTACAATATAAACCGATGTGGGCGTTGGGTGCTGCAGCCAATTTCCTCGTTGCAGCTCATTCGGGCTAATTTTCATATTAACGAACGTGTCTAGTCTGGCCTGAACGTTCAGTGTACTGAGCTAGGAAATACTGTGACCTACCTATAGAACGCACACTATTGGTAAAAGCACCCAGTTTTGCCAAACAGTTTTTTGTATGACAACAAATTGGATTACCCAAGTACTGAAACGTCTCTCTCATTAAGCACCACTTAAAATTGTTATGCACCTGTCACTTGTGTGTATTTTTTAGCTTGTATGTGTGTTTGTGTGAGTGACGGTGCAACTATATGTAAGCTTGGAATAGATACACCGTGTTTGTTTCTTTTGCATTAACAAGCCGATTCAAATTGGATCGAAAGAGACAAAACACGGTGTAACTATTCCTAGCTTACATAAAGTTAATTAATAACAGGGATATATATAAATGCACATAGCCATTACGACGCTCTATAGTTTCCGTCTCGTCACTCTCAGATATTAAACGTACTACGTTGGAATAATGAACGATGCATTGTTTATTAATATCGCCGTAATAGACGTTTTAATATATTTTGAGGAAGTTTGCTCTAAAAGGTTGAATTATAACACCTGCCTCTCTATATTAGCGAAAAACTAAAATTAAATATACCGAATAAGTAAATTGCACTAAATAAACGATTCTAAATCTAAAAATAGAGTTTGTTAGAAAATCACGCCTCCACTCAGTAGTGGGAGCCGTGATTTTCAAACAATTTGCATATTTTTTATTAAAATTGATCTAGTGATCAATTTCAATAAAAAATATGCAATTTAAAACCCCCTTTTCCGGATCACAACTTACACGAAATGTTCTTGGTGTGGATCAAACCCACGACCCACAGCACGGAAGGTAGAGCTAATACCGATAGCTGTGACGCTTGTTGAGATGCTCACAAACATTTCTTCATCGACCTCATGATGCTTCTGATTAAACACGTATCTATTATTCATACCTGATGTAGTTTTTGGCACGAACATCGAATTCTCCTAACTCGGTACAGAAACAACAGAAAATTCAGTTTTGTTACGTTCAAACTCGACCATCACCTACATTCACCTTTTAAAACCAGCTCATCAGCAATTTCTCGCGTCAATAAGGTACGTCGCGCACCTGGGGTGGTGGGAGCAGTGGGGGGACAAACAATTTAATTTACTACAAGAAGAGGAAACCTCCCGAACTCACCCGATAATGTACCCCTGTATAGCGCCCTTGTTAATACAAATTTTCGCGGGCCATCGTCCGACGCGTGTTATCTTAGAGAAATAAATTAAAAATATACAGGTTAAGGTGGAGCGGCCGACTGGCTGGTTGGTTCTGTATGTAAATTTCACAGATTATTTTGATAAGTAAAAATTCTGTAAAGCACCTTACAATATTTTCGAATCGAAGCTTGCTAGACTCTACTTTATTCAGATTTTGCTAGAACGATTTACAAACTGATAATGTTTTGACGAGTCGCATTACTCTATTATTGATTTTTAGGTTCTTTGTATTGTTTGTACCGGACGGTTTTGCGGACCCCTACAATCCCGAGACAAGAATCTCACGGTCGACTAATAAACGCGTTCGCTAATTCATCATTGTTGTCGCTAATAAAAACACGACAAAGACACGTCTTCGACATCGGGAGGCACCGCGTCTCCCGGGGCGCGGTAATGGACCCCAGGTTAATAGTCTTCACTTGGACGGTGGATATTTTAATTTTTTAAAGTAAGATCACAATATTTTTTTTGTATAGAAATATCTGAGAGAGAAATGTTTTATGCTAGGTTGTATAATCAACGAACATCCGATAGTAGAATTACAGAGCGTCAGAAGAGTAATCTCTCGTCTAATACAATAGCCAATGACGTGTCTTTCGTCGATGTCTCTCCGCAGTGCTAGAGTGCTACAAACGAATGTTGTTAGTCGAAAGTGATAGATAAGAGATTTTCATACAAAAGTATATGCTTGAGTTCGGATCAGTGCTTAAGGAGTCAGTATGCGGGCCTAAGTCAAAGTCAAATATGTTTTTTACTCAGTAAAATCACAAGAAACATTTAGAATCGTTTAGAAACTTGTTACAGTGTTTTTTGCATAAAAAGTACACAGGCTACTTTGAAGAATTATTTAAACTCTAGGTTAGATGCAGCTAGTGTTCATAATAGGATGGGATACTTAATTTAGAAAAAGATAATGGTATTTCTTGTTTACCTCATAAACAAACATAACGTCTCAGACGACCCCTTACCTTGTCTTATAGATTGAGAATACAGCGATGCGCTCCGTGCAAATAATGAAATTATACACCGGGGGGAGGATTCTTTCCTTTGTTTGTTTGTCTGAATATTAGTTCAACATCAAAAGTATTATGAACTAGCTTGTACTACTACTATAGCATTTTGAAAAGGTGTGGCGCGTATTAGAGAGTATTCTGGTAGTAGTATAGCTGAACGTGGTGATTCAGTCCATGAATAGAGGCAATAGACAGCTGTAAAGCGTGTGGCGCGTAAAGAGTGGTAAAAGTGAAGAGAGTGGTAAAATGAAATAAACAAAATTGACAACCCAATTTAACATCTATTTGCAACACACAAATGTTTGTTCTTGGTAGGGATCGAACCCACTACCTACAGCACGGAAGGCAAAGCTATTACCGACTGAGCTGTGACGCCTTACAATATCAACTCTAGCAAGAAAATGATCAGTAGGTAACGATTCACAATAAAGTTGTGATTCTGAATTCGACCCAAACAATAGTCAAAGGAACACGATCAAATGACGTGATGACGACGACAAACACTCGTTAACGTGCTTATTGTTGTTTTTAATGAAATGTAGCCGAAATGGTCGAAGCATTGTCCGAGGATCGGATCCATTATCCCGTTCCCTTAACACCCTGAAGGACCCGCAATAAAATTCGCAACGCTATCCGGACCTCGTGCGATCGACAACTTTAAACCATTAAGTTTCACGATAGTGAGTTTGACGTTCTCGTGTATGATTGCCGCTCACTGGACCGAGCTCATTGATGACGTGGAAAACTATTGAAACCAGTTTTATTGAATATAGAAAGTTTTGTTGTCACTCAAACGAATTGGAACAAACTGATGGAACTGTAACCACCTCTCAGTTTTACTCATGACTGAAGATTTCTGAGTGAAAGTTGCTAATAAATTCAATTCCTTTCGAAGAAAAACGTTTTGAACGAATAAATAAAAGACTAAACTTCATCGCCCTAAATCTGTTTTCGACTATCGGACGACAGAATGCAAAACGGACAAAAAACTGCCGAAAAAACGTTCGGGAAATTAATAAAACACCCACTAAAGCGAAAACAGGCGGAAAAATAGAGTCGAGGGAGGCGAAAAAAATGTCCACCGAGCAACGTGCTCTTCATTAAGGCGAAATGGAAACACCGGATGAATTGATCAATCAGAAATTTTATGGGCCAGAATCACTCAACGGAAAATAATTCCCCGGCCATTCGGCTTGGCTCATCGCCACCGTTTTAATTTCGCCCTCTTGGGGAGATCGAGTGTCATCCAATCTATCTGACGACTGGAAAAAATAGCACCTCTCACCCTCAGAGGCCCCGCACGGCCGCGGATGTCTTAAGACGGTAATGGACGCTGTGGGACATTTTAAATCGATTGTCGTAACGTCAGTGTCATAAATTGGTTGGATTACGCGCTGGATACGAGAGCAGTGGTCGGAAGACAGCGGACACCTTCAGATTTTGTTGAAAGCTTCCAAATCCAAAAGGCAAGAGTTCCGGATTGTGTGCGCGCATCGATGTGTGGCTTATTTACAAGCTTTACATGAACTCACCTTTCAAAATAAACATATTTTAAGATTTACAATGACACAAATACATTTGTTAGCGTCAATCGAACATGTACTACAACTTGAACCGGTTCGTAGAGATCGACCATCTTGTTTCATAAAAGCTCATCAAGTTGTCCCGCTGTCAATTTCCTAAACAAAACGGGATTACTGGTATTTTTCAGCGTAATCACAATAGACAGGCCGGGCCGCGCTGATGGATGCGCGATTGTTGCTCTCTGATCTTGATTAATTAGACACAAACGGAATGGGATATTACGACACTTTTGATGCTAATTATTTGGACGATTACCTGCCTTAATCTGATCAGCGGTTTTGTTTGATTAATAACTGTTCTGGCCCGAGTTCGCAGTAAATTTGAACCGCTGCTGTTAGATTTCGTACGTTTTCAGAACGGGACATGCCTTATTTTACTGAGGAGTTTAAGTACCTACCATTTGACTGCACCGTCGTATAAATACTGTGCAATAAAGACACGCTGTAGCTACCGATGTAGTTTTATCAAAGAGAAAAATCTAGCAAAGTGGATACCGCCAACCCCCTGGTCGTCTTCAAAACCTTATTGCTATGCATACAATCGCCATTTTCATTTGCCATTATATTCAAATAGGCGACCGTTAGAAGTTTATCATAATCCCGGATAATTTCCTGAAAGAAACTCGAGGAGGCATTAAAATAGCAATCAAACCGGCAATCGGGGGGGAGTCGAATCAAATCTCGAAAAGAACGTACCGATTTGTAATTCAAAGTATTTGGGAAGTATTTGGACGCACAACGGAACGTTGGGCTCGGAAGCCAGTGGTGCTGTGCTTACCTCATACAACTAAATCAATCTGAGGTCGGACAAAATTCTCAAAAAGTGCTATTAAGGAACTTAACACGAAATGACAATGGAACCAAATCACATACAGGAAATATACATATTTAGAAAACCATGTAATACCATCACTGCATAGTATGGTGGCTTCAGCGGTAAAAACTTAGCTTTGGGTTACTCTATATAGGAGCTTTATGATGATGTAACAAACCCAACCCTGGCTTCCACACTAGCTGAACCAAACGCTATATCCGATCTCAATACTTGAACGGAATCCACGCGGCGTGCTTCGGCGAATCAAAACGTGGATTAAGCGCTCGATTAACCAATACGCTACGTAAACGAGTTTCAATTCAAAATTGGGTAAAAGTTCCATTTGATTTCTGATTTTTCAACATTTACTAGCGGTATTTGATTGCTGCGGGAGACAGTTATTCACTGCTTAGTTGTGTATTATACAATTTAAATGCAATATTCGCTTACAGCGATTGCGATCTTGATATCTTGCTATTATGCGATATTTTCCCCATAATTAGACACACCGAGAGGCAAATTCTCCATCAGCGAAGAGAAAAAAAGAATAATTGCCATTAAAAATCAGCCCCACGATAGAGGTTCCTCGAACGATCAGCCCTAGAGCTATCTTCATTAATGAAAACCATAAAACTGGGGGCCGGTATCCGGCTCGAAGCTCGAAGGCTACCAACATCAAGGAATGATTACAGAACGAAAGAAATCATATCTAAGATATTTTACCTACAGAAAACCACTTTAAAGTTGAAGATGACTAATATTACAAATTGCCAGTAATGTGTACCGCTAGTTCCTTTTTGGCCACTTTAACCGTCTTGCTTCATCGTCGGCTTCATCGCTTACCATCAGGTGATATTAAAGTCAAAAGATGGTCTATGAAATGTAAAAAAACTAGTTTTTATTGGTAGGTTTACATCTGTTTATTTCTTTGATAAAATATCACTACATTTATGAACCAGACAGAAATATACAAGGATAATATAGGCATTTTTCTCAGCTCATCCGAGCCGTGACCCTTCTGCAGCCCTCGGTGATCTCTTAATGACAGTAGCGTAAAAATGCGCGTTGAACGAGCATCGCCTTATTAAGCCCGCAGGGGATGCAGGTGGGGTAGAAATAGTATTTAACGATATTTACCTATTGAAGTTAGATTGGGAGCATAATTGGTTCGTTGAGAATCAAACGATGATATAAAAAAACCTGTTTTGAAATATGTTTAATGATTTTTGGATACTCCAACGATTTTGATTAGTCAATGTTTGATTTAAGTATGCTTGAATCTTTGAATATGGTTTGTAAAGGTGGATTTTATCCACACAAGTAGCGACGACACTGAAAATCGTGGCAAGTCCATAGAGAAGGCAGAATATCGTTATTGAAAACCTGTGGCAGGGTCATGTCCAGCAAGGCTTTGGAACAGACTAAATCTTTGAAGTACTCGTTACGTCTCTTTGCTGGACTACGTGACACAGCTTGAAGTATCAAAATATACCAAGCGAAGTATTTTGTTTCTCATCATATGTAGTAGGTACATCCACGTTAATTTACAATGTTTTGTAGAAGCCCCATTCAAACTAATGATCTCCATGTATAAGAGATGTTTTTAAATATAAAATTGCGAAAAATATTTCGCGAATGTATTATATCTCCGACATTAAAGTACTAATTTGTCATTGCGAGCTCCTCTGCCGATAACAACCACATACGTTATTAAATAATACAAGTGGCTTATTAGTGATGTACACGACTCGCGAAATACCGGCGGGGGAATGGAGGGAGAATATACAAGAGAGCAAAATGTGCCTTGCGAGGGAATAAGTTACCTGAGTAAGCAAATAATACGTCACTAGTCAGTCGTCACACTCATCATTGAAGGCTGAGGGCCTAGAAAGAGTTTTGATGTGTAAAGCTGGTGTTAAACGTCTGAGCTCTTTTTGAGAAGCATGACCTGTAATTACGGGCTTGGTGTAGACCAAGCTTTTACAAAAATCCGCTCAGTGTCTCCATACGAATGAAGACGTCAAGACGTTTTACACCAGCTTTACCTCCCAGCCTCTGACCAATCGACCACCGGTGGTCTGCAGCAAGCCAGTTCACACGTTTTTTCTTGTATTTTGAATACTCGCCGCACACGTGTAGCCGGTGGCAGCTACTCGCTACGCCATGTGAAGCTAAAAAGTGGCAGTCGCAGGCCACTGGTGGCTCGTTTGCGCTCAATAAATTGGTTAGTTAAGTCTACTGGAAGCTTTCTTTGACCAATGAGTATAATGGGAGCACAATATGAAAGCTAAGTGTGCTTTCTCATACATGAAACGTTTTATGTGTGCTAGCAATAGCGATATTCAAAGTTAACTGTATTAATCCCACCCATAGATGGAGTTACGCTTTGCAGTTTATTTGTCTAAGGTTAAGGAGAGTATCGCAAACGGAAAAAATAGCAATATTAAAATTCACGATACATACGCGTCAGACGGGCCCATTAGACCCGCTACAAGATCTCATTTGACGAGTTGTATACTTAGACGCTATTACGTGTTGCAAATTATGGTGTATGGCATCGAACAAGACTTGCAATCAAGGTTAAGAGGTTATGAAAAAAAGTCTAAGATAGATCCATAGTAGACCCGGCCAAGGCCCTCCCGCTGTAGCGCCTATGATGATGATAATCGAAACCCGTTTGCTGCTGTAGCACACAAACACTTGCCAGCTTACCTAGCTACCTACCTACTCAATCCACTCATTTCATATTTCTTTCTGTGTAACTTTTATTTCTTTGTAGTGTTGTTAGTCTAGTTCTGTAGGTGTATTTTGTGTGTTACTTTATAAGCAAATAAATGTTTGTCTATGTCTATGTCTATAATGATGATATTACGTGTAGAGTTGTTACTATGGCTGTCATTGTTATGTCTATGTCTTGTCTGAACTTAATTCTTCGGGTAGCGCTTATTGCCAGCGCGAACTGTTGTGGAGTCGTAGAAGCAGTAATTTAGTGATAAGAAATCACACCGTCAAACCGAACCCCAAACAAAACAATACCGACACTTCATCAACATTCACTCCCCCCATAGTGCCCTACCGACCGGCCAATAGGCACGGTTATCTCAACGGCGATACGTAATAAAAACCCTCAAGTATCGTGTTTTTGGGTAACAAGCAGTCTAAATTACAACAATTATTCAATGTTGCCGTGTTATCGGCAGTTATAAAATCGGGAGACAGTAGGGGGACCCTCATTAAGGTGCGACAACAGGGAGGGGGGAGGATAATTTTGATAATGTTGTGAAAAAAATGTTTTAGGGAGAGCGAAGGAAGTTGAATGATGTATTGGTCCGCTTTGCGACTGACAACCGCGACAGGTCTCTCTCTCTTTCTCGGTGTCACAGAATTAAGTCATTGTTTGACGATCCAAGAGTTTTGTGATAATACTCGTATAGCATACCAAAACATAAATAAATAACACAACTTGTATCTACTTATATTTGAGCGCTAAAATTCCGGATCATCTATAAAAACTTGAATATCTTGGAAACCATAAATGCTACCTTAGGTTTATAAATGACGAATTTTTGAGGACTGCCGGAAGGAGCATTAAAAAATACAACCAAATTAAAAACCTTATTTTTGAAGTCACAAAGTAACCTCACCCGTCAATAAAACTCAGACTAACAAATTCACATAGGTACAAACAGACACAGCATTTTCCAGGCAAGTTGTTCAACCCAAATCACTCCCACCCTGAATCACTAATCCTTGTCTGGTCCAGCGGTTCCTTTAGGACCCGCGTCACAACTATCAACATCAAAGACTTGGAATTGACTGGAGTCGTTCCGCACCAATGACGTTCGTGATTGCGCTCTGATCTGGCTGGAATCATGATCTTTGACTAAACGAAATGATTTGATAATCGTGTAATTGGTTGTAGCTTCATTACTGTAAACTAAAGGTTTATTCACAGGTAAGTTGCCTTGCATTTAGGCAAAAATATCGACTGGAAAATAGAACTACTGAAAACTTTTCAGAAGAGTTTGACCGTTTTTCGGTCAGGCTTAAAAAGGCTCTACCACTCTAGTCGTCTTAGCTAAACAAAACATTTAAGACTTGAACTCTGCATTCTAGACATAACCATACACCAGACTGGCGAAACTATAGAACTAGACTCGTACTTTCGAAACGGGGGTCAAAATTTTAATCACGTTTCATACAAAACGAGATTTTCAGTGTGTAATTTTGGTAGAATGGGAGTCCCGCTTCTTGTTACGTAGGAACTATGTATCACATATTCTTTGCCATGCACCACATAAAGCTTATAAAAAGTAACAAAGTTTATTCCACGTGAAGTGTCCACGCCACGCCAGCAGTGACGAGTGGCAGTCGCAACCGACGCCATTTTGAGGGCTGGAGTGGCAGGCTTCCCGCTTTCATGTACCTGCTCAATGATTTGCTGTGAGCTGTCTACAAACAAATGTTTATGTTAACCTGTCAAGTGTTGGTTATTCTGTTTATCATGTGCTGGTTAGTCAGTTGTAGGTTAAAGTCGGATGAAAGTGGAACACACGTGTAGTGTAGGTTGGATTATTATCAAATTGATAAAGTCATTCAGGTTTGGATGAGATATTTATATGGTTTAGGATGACACGCCCACACAAGTCTTTAATTTATAACAAAAATAAAATGCCTAAAGTTTTCTCTTCAAGTTTTTCAAGAAGTGAACACTCTGAACTGATTCAGCTACTAACTTTCGCCCGGGACTTTGTCCTGTTTGATTCATAGTTATTAATTTTAGACATGTTTCACAGTAACATTTAAAACCCACACAATCGATATCTAAATAGAAATAGTGTTAGTTTTATTTTTCAAAACATCCGGGTTCGATTCCCGAGGTGAGTAAAATTTTTTTTAAATGTATGAATGCAGTTTTCCTTGTTACTAATACTAAAATCGATGACCAATATGACCATGGTTCCTAAGAACAGATCTTTGTATGTTCTATAGTTTCGGACTTTCCCGTATCGACCGATTTAAATGTAACACCCTGTAAGTATACCTTGATTTCTACAAGACTAAGTAAAACTGTTCTCAAACTTTTCGAGCAGATTCACGTGCGAAGATTCAGTTTGCATAAACAGTACCTTACGGGGAAAACAAATGAAACGTGCGCCCACCTCGCGGGGAATTGATCCTATGCATTGTATCTATAAACATTTCAATTGCGGCCGCGGCTTATCCGTGAGATCACGGAGGGCGTCTACGAGGGTAGCGGTAATCAACAATTCTTTATTTATTCGAAAATTACTTTTAAGTGTATATTATGCGACTTTGTAGTTCGAAATTGTTCATAATCTCAGAACATGTGATAGCTACCAATTTAATAGGGGAAATGTTTCAATACGTATTTTGCTCCGATTTTGCTATTAATCTCCGGAACAAATCACTAGTTTTGTTGGCTTTTTGGTTTGCCTACTGTATCTATTAGAGAGATTTAAAACAGTATGACGAAACCGTAATATTAAAAAATAATAAAATTAAAATTATTGTTTCGTCCCAGTGAGACGAGATACCGGTAGTCCGAAACTAGAATAACTCTATGCTATTGTATTAGTAGTCAGTACAAATCAAAAGACGTTTTAAACCCTGATCTTTTTATTTTTACCCTGCGGAAAATACTCTCAGTTGAGAGTAAAAAGATGAATTCTAATTATGATTCGCAGTCGTCCCAATTCTCGAAAGCCGGGTCGAACTTGGCTTATTATTTTTGCACAGGTAATAAAATAAATGATTTTTCCCTTTTTCATCACAGCCAGTAATCCGGCCGCGGCTGTTTGGGCTCGACCACGTTCACTTTAGTGATGGGACATTGCTTACAGTCTTGCTTAAAGTTTTCCAAATCAGGACCATATTATGAGTACCTACTCTTTTAACTAGATTTTTAAATTATCGGCACGTTGAAAACCGTAAAAAAATGGCTTTTTAATAATAACTTGTAGGTATTTGTCATCGTGAAAAGATAAAAGTTTTACAGCAAAATATAACAAACCAATTGTTACCTCTTGGAAAAAACAACTCTGCGGCGGAAACTAAATAGATTTTTAAAATTCTACGTCTATCGTAGCTCAGATTCCGATCTTGGTCTGCCTAAAAGATGAAAACAACTAAATATCCCAGATATCGTTGGTTCAGTAATATAAAATGTACAAACGAGTTCAGAGCCCTAGTCTAATGCATTTGTTTTGACTTTCAACTCGAGTATAGCACACGAAAACGCATTCGCAAAGCGAGAATTTTTGTTGGGAATTGCACAATTGCCAAATATCCCGCTAGAGGCGCTTATCCGGTTTTCATACAAAATTTCTCGCTTTGCGAATGCGTTTGCGTGTGCTATACTCTATTCGAAAGTTAAAACAAATGCAGACTCGGGCCTCAAAGATACGAAGGTCCTTCCGAGCATCACTAGTTTTCGTTTTATTTAACACCGTCGCTCGTCGTCGGCAATAATTCCATCTGCATACATATCGGCCGTGAGAACGGGGCCTAACATAGATTACTTTGTTTCCTTTTAGGGAAAACTCGATACCCACTGTCGACGACTTTTTTGGTGAACTTGAATAAATCACGAGAGATTTGAACAGACCTGCCACATTCAGCGACATCACTTAAATCAAATATTGCTTAAAAACGGTGTTTCTTTTAACGTACGTCTCTTAGTGTGTCAGTATAATTGGATTCAATAGTAAAAATAACTGAGTTTATCTTCTTTATCTAAATACAGACAAGAGCAAAATTCGAGACAAGACCCGGAATTTTTGTTCTCGATAAATGATCTTAACGTTATTGGACTTAAAATTGTACGAGAAGGAAACAGAATATGACAGTAAAAAAAACCCCCTGTGAGAACACTGAGCTTTCCGGAGATTAGGTCAAGAGTGTCTAAGACTTAGTCAGCCTTAATGTAATAATGAACCGTTTATTCACAAAGAAAATTACAACTAATACAGTATTTACAATATTTACAAAATACACATGAAACAGTTGAGCTATCTACAAACCGTTGCAAGAGACTTACAGTGTGTTTAAGTGTACAAGTAAATGAAACCTATGTATCTATCTACTAAGGTAGTATCAGTGAAAAATATTTGATCGAGTGAGCGAAGCGAACGAGATCTTAGTGACAACTTGGACAAAAATGCTTTGTATGTTTGTATGTTTGTATGTTTGTTCGACGAGATCTTTTGAACCGCTTATCCGATCTTCACAGAATTTGGTAGGTATACGGATAGTACTCTTAAATTTTACTGGTTTGGTAAATGAAGTAAATCGGTCAAGGGGTCGTAAAGTTATGAGGGTCCAAAGGGAGTAAAAAAAAACAAAAAGTCGTACAATAATATCAAGTGGGGTGTCATATGATAGGGTTTTGTTTAGACATTCCAAAACCGTTTTTATTTTCATTCTAGGTCTTATAGTTTTTGAGTTGTTGTAAAAATTATGAAAATAGCAAACCCAGTATAACGTGAGCTACTATTTCTTGGAATTTCAATGATTTTGTAGTTCAAGTAAGACTGGTACATAGCTAGACGGCAATTTCCAAGCGATTTGCAAAGTTTATTACAACCATTGGTCAATAAAAATTGTTTGTGTTTTATTAACCTCCGACCATCACGAGATCTCAGTTCGGGGCGAACTACTAGTAATAGTTGAAGCAGCAAGAAAGCCATTCTTTTTCCCCAGCATCAACAACTGATCTTATCTCCCGTTTGTTCTCGTACTCAAGATGATTATCGATTGAGTTACTCAGTTTACAAGTTAGGAGGCTGATAATGTGATGCCGGGATGCGTACAGGTAGCAGCGGAAATATAACGCTAGAGCTTATCGTACTGTGACAGTGATAACTTTGGTGTGATATGAAAGCATCGTTAGAACTCAATAAACTTTTTTCCCTCCGATCCTGTTGAATTTATAAATGTTGTAGAATCTGCGACAAGACAGTCAGAAGGGGGCACATTGTTAACCCTTGACAACTTTAATGTTTGAGAAAGATTATTTCTGTAAAGATTATGTATGGTGTCCAAACTAAGAACGTTTTGCGTAAAACTGTAAATTTATTTCTTGTTTCTCTTCTTGCACCACACACCAGCTGTTCCATCAATAGCCCAATCAAAAGTGAAATGGTTTAATTAACCAACTTAAGAAGTAAGAGCCAGCGTAACTAGTGTGGACAGCAACATTTCAATGAGTATGGCGGCCTGCGATTGTCTACCTTTTGATACCATCAGAATCTGACAAATTACTATCCAAATGACAATTTAGCGATCGTTAAATTATCTTTTCGATAGTAACTTGCCAGATTCTTCAGATGCCATCAAAAGATAGACAATTACCCCGCAGATATAGAAAGAGCGGTATTATCATCTCTATGGCAGACACGTGCGTTCCCCGAGCGCGCGTTTTTCGCGGGGTATTATCAATTATTAAACATCAGCATGGAAATAGCACCCCAGAGTCCGCTGCCTACCCCTACTTGTATTAAATATTCGTGGATTACGTTACGTGGCGGGCCGCTTCGGCACCCGTGAAATAGCTTTCGGTTTTGTGCAAGTTATTAGCGGGATTTGCATGTTTCTGATTTATTGTATTATTTTTCAGATCTCGAGAGGCTGGGGTGTTATGATTGGCTCTTGTTCTAAGGCCTCCTTGAGGGTGTGATGGCTGTATTAATTTTTACGATCTTTGATATCTGATGTTCTATATCCTACTTCACTACCCCCTGGCAACCGCCTAAGCCGAGCTCATATCATAGTGGTGCCCTAGAGCTAGTCAACCTAACTTTTTAAGAACAGTCTGGCTTTTTAAAAACCGTATGAACTCGTCATTGTTCTGTAGCGCTCATTCGTTATTTATCGGCAACGCGCATGTGATACCTCTGGTGTTGCAGGCGTCCACAGGCTACGGTAACCGCTTCCCATCAGGCGGGCCGTACGCTTGTTTGCCTACTTAGTAGTTTTAAAAAAAAAACCCTTCGAAAAAACGTACTTCATTTCCTTTATCCCCCTATACCAAGAAGTGAACGAAGATCTCATGATTGCATCACTCAATACCTAGTTGTGCTTATTGCTGAATACCGGCGGCGGGTAGCGCTGGCATGCCGGATTGCAGCCTCAGAGTTATTAGCCAATTCCTTCAATTCAAACCACAACTATTATAGTGTTCCAATCATTCTGTCTGAGCAGTTTGGTTCTGATTCCATAGCCATCTAGATTTCTTAGTAAATATATTACAGAACGTACATAGGTAGAACGGTCAGTGGATCTATCATCATCATGATACTGCAACCGAGAGGAAATATGAGTAAGAAAGTTATAAGGATACAAAATAAAAACAATTACAATTGCCGATGGCAAGTAACGTCTTCTACACCTTCCATTCAATTTTCTAGTCCATTTCCAAAGCATAATTAAATTTGTCCAATCCGAATCGAGGGGGTGACCGTTAAATTTCCACCAGCCTCCGTATCAGATGAATCTGTCAGATTCCTTAATAATCTATTAGATATTTTGCATTTTACGATTGTAATTTCAGAGGTGATTAAATTTTCGCCAACATTTCATCTAGCTTTTTGATTCAAATTATTAGGTATACTTAGTTCGAGAATACATCTTTATAAGCAACTGAAATAGTTCTGAGCGAATTATCTATCTCGCATTTATTTATAGATGGAGAGATTCTACATTTCTGAGTGTCAGAAATTAGTTACCAAATTCCAAGAAGCAATTTTGGTTCGCTTAATACATTTACAAACATCTGTTGTAAGATAATCAAATTAATCCATCTACTGGCAGATCGAAACGTCAGGCCGGACCTGTAGTGGAAATAATTTCATCCGAAAAACGACCACCCTCAATAGACCCTTGGATTGCTCCGATGGCATAACTTTCAGAGGTCTAAGTTAAGTGGTCAGGGGAAAAATCATTATGATGGATAGGATCCCGACCCGTTGGTCTTTTGACACCTCCATCGTTCAATTGTCGGCGATCATTCTTTGAGAGTGCTCCTTCGGAACGATTGGCTCCATTATATTCGTGCACTGTCATACGACGTACCATATTTGTTGGATGATTGAGTGCTGCTTTTCTTAATTCCTAATAACTTTTTCATAGAAACGTTTGCTTTAATTTGACATTTATTGTTCAAACAAATCTAACAAACATTCAATTTGAGCGGGACGGCAGGCAGTAGAGTCGCCCGAAATTCTCAGCACTAACTTAGCATACGAGGTAACAACAGAATCCAATAAGACCCTACTCGCCACCAATAAACACGAAACAGAATTTAATATAGAACCGCAACAAACGTACACAAACATACATATTTTCCGTCGAAATAATACAACGGTAGTAATTGAATCGGCCTCAGGCGTACTCGGGGTTCAAGTCGTTAACGTTCTTGAGGGTACCGCTACCCTAGGATATGCACTAGACGTACTGCTACAAAACAAACGCTGGGGCGGGACGGAGATAGTCCGCCGCTAGTGGAGGGAGAGAGATAGTGGGGATAGAAAGTGTTTATAATAAACAAAGGATGGAGTTCTTATTGGTAGTAGGGTTTTAATAGACTATTGGACACCCGTGGAAATTTCACCTCGCCGGAAGACGGGACACAAATTGTGGGGTTGTGTTAATACCGATGTTTGGAGCCGATTTGGCCGAGAGCGTATTAAGATGGCCTTTGATGTCCGGCTGGAGGCTGGACGGTTAATTAAATGTAGATGTTATCTTTGTTGTCCGGCCGATAGCGTTTGATTTTAGAGTTTTTGATGGCTTCATCTGCCGTGCTCAGGGAAAGGGTTTAATTTCGATTTAGTGAGAGAACTAACCTAATATTTTGTACCGTTCTCTTTGTGAATACGATTTCTAATTTGCACGACGAAGGATTAAAATGCTTTGAGTATTTCATATCCTTTTGATGAAATGTCTTGTCACTTTGGTTTCTGATAGATTCCATGATAATCTCTAGAAACTGAAAATATTGAATTTGATTTAATTCCAAAATCGATCTCATACAATTTCACGTAGCAACCAAAATCCTTAATCTGAATCTTGCCCACGGCGTCATCAAGTGTCAATTTAGAAACTAATAGATTCAGATGAACCGCAAGATGCCGCAATCTGGCCGATAGCTCTAACCACTCGATAAGGTGTTATCGGGAGCCCTCAGGCCAATTTATAGGGAGTTAATAGTACCCTTCAATGAGCAAGGGCCTAGTTATGGAACTTACTGCCCTTAAGATGAGTTCGATTAGCGTTTATGAATGTTATCTCCGGGAGTTGGCTGAGGTTGTATGTAGGTTATTGTGTATTACATTGTGCTGGGAAATTGGCAAGCTGGGATAAGGGCACCGAAATGATCTTAGTCACTCTTATTTTAAGCTAAGGTTACTTTTATTTTCGAATGTAAATTATTTGTAATTGAGTCTAATAACTTATAACTTCTATTATTTCTTGAACATCTTGTATGAATTTACTACAATGACTCACTTGAGCCATGCTGTTATTTTTATGTAGGTAAGTAGATTATAAACAGGCATACGGCCCACCTGATGGTAAGCGGTCACCGTCGCTTAGAACATCAACAACACTAAAATATTATCAGTGCGTTGCCTACCCTGACGGACTCTAACGACTATGTTCATTGTCTCTGAAGATCATTCCTGATAAAAAGATTCTGTACACATAGTAAGAAACCAGTTCTCATTTACCGTTAAGAGCCTGCTCACAATTATAATCGTTTAAAATTTCATGTGAGTTTCATCACTCACGTTACAAAGAAAGTTCCAGCACATTTTTTTCATTTCCCATACCTCGTATGCGATACATAGTATATTAATAATTCAGACAGTGATGCTCTTGAGCCGTCGTCGCCTCTGGCGTCGCAGACAGACGACTGTTCAGACGAATACTGCATGGCTGCATAAAGTGGAGGGGGAAACTAGTTATAAAAATACTGCAAAGAGTTTTTATAACAATGATTGGCAATGTTGATCATCAGTGGTTGGAAATTGATGAGATATCATAGGTCTATGGATTACCCTTAAATGCTGAGATAAGATCTAAGCTGTCGGAGATTAAAAATAAATAAAATTTGTTTATTGCAGGCACGGTAGGTAACAATACCTTGTACACAAAGCCACATCTCAAAAAAAAATTAAAAATAAAAAAAAACAAATGCACGCAAATGAAAATAAGCACTTGGAGTTTTCTTAAACAATGGTTTTGTATGAAGACAGCTGAGTAATTTTCAAAAAGGAAATTTAAAGAATGATTAACCCTTTACTCGTACTTGGCTATATACAAATGTGTTCCGATCTATGAAACTGTTAAAAACTGATCGGAATAATAAAGCACTTTCAGAATACGGATACTATTGGTATTGGATACTTTGCGATTTGTTTATATGTCAGATCCTATTTCGATAGTGTGCGAGTTTCTCAATATTACCCATCTCTCATCTCGCTACACGACTGTACGAGTATTTTCGCGTTTCCCCAGGCCTAATTCGTTTTCCCCATATCCCCCCTTATTGTCTCCCACATCTGGGGGCTCCTATGAATGATCAATTATAAGGTTTTCATATGCAAATGTCTCGGGAGCTATTCTAATTACGTGTTCATTGCATTTGATTATTGATTGAGTTCGTTAGGGAGTTGTTTTTGGGGTTACGGTTGATTGGCTGTGAATTTTGTATGAACGTTACCACCTACGAACTAAGCTTGCTTTGTGTTTTGTGTTAATTATGAAGTTTATGAAAGTAGGGGCTGGAAACCCATATATTAAAACCACCACTGATTTAATAAAATAGTATTTATTGCTATATTTGAGATATTTTGGCAGGCAAGTGCTTTGAAACTCAAGTGGAGCTGGGCAGGGCACATAGCAAGGCGCGGTAACGATAGGCGACTAGGCCAATTACAGAATGCGCTGACGACATTGCTAGCGTTGCTGGTCGTACCTAGATGAGACTCGCGCGGGACCGTGGAAAGTGGCAGAAACCAAGGAAGGTCTATCTATGCCCAGGTGCGTGAAATCGAGCTGCGTATGATAATGATGAGATATTTCGTTTCGGTACATAAATCATTGAACTTCTCAGTAGGTGTAATGTAAACTAAGAATAAACTTTTGTCCGATGATTATTTCAAAACGTCGTGTTTCGTCTCACCTAGTTGAAGTCATAACAAATGAATACAGTCTAGAGGTCAAGGGATTGTTTGCGATATAACCGAAATTGTAATCGATCTGCGGTAGAAGGAGTAGCACCTTCACCAGCAAAGAAACCCACCCCAGCAGTAAATATTAAGTGTTAATAATGTCGGTGACACCCCCGCCCCGCGAGAGATCAAAAATTCACCGATTCGTTACGCACAACTTGTCACAGAAGGGTTGAAATATAATACAGTCGAAGGCTTCCAATATTAAGATTATATTAATCTGTAATCTGGAGTTACCTTTGATGAAGATTAGGTATTGGGGAAATTGTAAAGACAAAGAAAAGGGATTACTTTGGTATTAGCAGGTTGACAGGGGTATTTACCAGGATTTTGCGTCAGGGGTGGAGTTGAAATCAGTTAAAGGATTTTTTTCGACTTGAAATAGTTCGCAATTCTGAAATGGTATGTGGACAGTGTACAAAGTGAAAAAGAAATAGCTCGAAATAGAATATTCTGAATGGTTATTACAGAATTTGTGAAAAATGGAACGGATTAACCAATGGAATTTATAAGTATTTGTTAAGTAAGTACAGAGGTACAAAATAAAACGGAATGACAATTCCATCTTTACATCGCCATCATCACGTCAAAAGCATCAATTAAAATCGACCACCGCCGCCAACAGTGGGGTAAGTACTAAAATCGCGTAAAACCGCACCACTCTACTCAAAAGTGGGGTGAGCGACATTATTAGCGGCACCGAATTTATCGTGCAATATCAGCTAAGTAACAACGCTCGAAATGCCCAATTAAAATATTAATTACTTTGAGTTGTGACACTTCGGCGGTCGACGCGCCTTCTTACGGTTAATAGCTGGGGGGTTTGAGAGTTTAAAGTTTTACGCATCTTTCTCTTCCTTGTATCACACATAATAAACGTAAATATTGCGCACAAATAAAGCCTTATTGTAAGGCGCTATTTTTACAACTCAGCCAGAGTTGTAAAAACGATTACGAAGAGTCAGTAATTCTCTTTAGTATATCTTTTGAAAACGTTCGAACGCATATTGCGCCTTGAGTTGTTTTTTTTGCTCACCAGTAAAGTTTACTTCTAGTAGGCGAACAACACTAACGGATATTAATGTTATAAAATTTTGATTAGCTGTTTGACCAATAAGGCTTACTTCGTTGCTTGCAGGTCCGATTATCAGCTTTCGGGGCGCAACTCAATCGAATAATTATACGATTCACGTACAACTCCATAAAAATTTAATGATCACCACAAAAAGACAGCAACCCACCGTGTTATTCCAACAAACGAACGCTCAAACCGAACAGCGTTTATCGCTTTAATCACCGTTTTAAATTCCATTGAGCAGACGAGTGCTGGAATCAAACGTTCGGCGCGGAGGTGACACTTTTGTTGGCCTAATGAGTGGGGTTAGGTTTACAGTTTTTTTGCACATATGCGGTTTTGCGCGTTGATAGCAGAGTACAATATTTGCATTTCGATTTTAAGTTTTTAAGGGCCTTCAACAGTCATGTGTTTAATAACTTACGATCAAAAATCGAAACCTGTAAATTTTAGAGCCCATATAGGTATGGTGAAAGTTTTAAGAAGTTGCAAATCTTTTTCTTGATTTTTAAAGATCCTATTCAATACCAGAATCATAGAAGTGTCAGCAGAGTTGAGTTTTTCACCGCTGCTACGTTTCTTTGGTATGTTCCAGAAATCCCTACCAGTGGGGATTTCGGTTTTTTTTTTCAGAAATCATCACCGCTACGACGTAGCATGTCTACAACGTAGCAGTGTTCGCTTTCTAAATACCGCTACGTGAGTACCTGTGTGTCATAGTTTAAAGAGGGATACTTCGATACGAGGATATGAAGAGTAATTCAGATGTCAATCGCGCGTAAGCCGTTCACCGCGCTAATTGCTATCTTTGATTCCGCGGTTTCATGTTCACAAGTGGCGGTGTAAGTGGCTGGAGGATGGAGGAGGATGTTTTTGAAAAGACATCGATAAAGTGCAAATGCAACGATTTCGGTCATATGCCATTCGCTATAATTTCATACGTACAAGTTGTATGAGTCAAACAAAAGTAATATTGAAGAGTATTGCATAAAGATCTTCGGCCAGTCTTATACCATCTAGTCACCTACCTAGGTTTGTCAACAGGGAGTGATGTGATACTTCTAATAATTTAACAATACTGAAAAGTTATTTGAGTCACAACAAAAGAAAACGTCCTGTAAAATTACAGTAATTCAGCAAACCACTTTTCATACACGATCATTTCAGAACGTCAGAAGGGATTTGCCAATCTGTCGCGAGATCGACACTAGGCAGAGTAGGCAGTCCATTTTTGGCTAATCACCATTCAGGGGGCTTATTCAACTAACGAACTAGTCAGCTGAAACGCAGCTGAGCCGTAGTTTTTAGGCCATCCAACTGAACAGTGATGTTTCAGCTACAGATTGGTCAAACCATTGGTAGTAATTAACCGTCAACCGTTGTAAACTAGTAGAATTAGGGCCCAGTACCATGCGTCATTATTAAAGGTTCCAGTAGCTGAAACTTCAATAATGAATACCCATCGCCTATCCTTGCATGATATACAGCTGCCAAAGGTTATGTACAAGCGGAAACCCAATTAGTCAGATGGTAATGAAACGGTGCGGGTAGCAATCGCGAACTCCGCGAAACGGTCCCGGGGCGGTCGGCTTCGAATCAATAAATCAACGCGTCTCAAACTGTTCGCGGTTTGTTTGTATGGAACACACATGGCGCGATAAATCGCCAAGCTGTTGTGAAGGTGGACATTATGGGTAATTCAATTTGATGTGGGTACCGCGATGTATCATCGTCATCATATGTAGATTGCTTGCTTAGTCAATCGTCACCGATTATCTAAGTTAAGTGACGCGGTTTTGCGGTCACTACTTCGATAGGTGACTATTACTGGTATTTATAGGTATCTGAGTGCTTTCGTGCTTCAGAGAACATGTTAAACTTGTCGGTCCTGGCGCTAGCCGTCGTTAATACACGACGGAGGTTTTAAAGCAGCCTAAACACTACGTCTCCAGAGTTGGCCACTAGCTCATACCAACACTCACTAAGTACCTATGTCAAGTCGATCTGGTACATGGACAGGCTCACTACAAATCTTCAAAAACCAAAATTGTGAGCACAAGTCCAGCTTAACAAAGTCTTGCTAAACATCCTCTGTAGCCGTGTATCACAAATGTATTAACGCAGCAAACTTCCATATGAGCACTTGTAGGCTCGGAGTCAGTCGCAAGTCCAGACCGCAAAACGCCCTCTGGAGACCCTCGCCTGAAGGATCTATCTGACGCAGCGTCTTATTGTCACAGTACTTAGGCTGTAAAAGTTTATGTGGACTATGTGTTCGGGCTATTGTACAAATGAGAATTTCGGCTACATACTCGGTTGACAGTCAAAATATTCTGCCTTTACTTGAACTAATTAGATTTAAGGTTTGACAGTTCACTTCACTATTTAGTTTTTACGAAAAAGCGGCAACTTTCCGTCTATCAAAGTTTGAATATGATTATTTGTTAGACTATAGTGTAGGTAGATGATGGAATGACGCTTTAGGTTTCATCAAAGTGGTCAAAAATACCAAAGCAAATAAATAATCATCATCATTATAGGCAGCTTGTGATAAAGAGCAGCCATGTAGGTTTTAGGCTTTTTACTTCAAGGTCTTTCTCTGTATCTCTTTAATTTGAAAATCACATTTAATCTGCAGATTGTGAGTAGTAAAACATTTCCAAGCTTTGCAAAGTTTGGAATATGAAAGTAAACCATAGGTATCTAAACATAATTCAACCCTTATTGTGACAAAACAGAATACGACCGATTAGTGATGCCACATTTGCATAATTTATCGATGATTTCACGATTGTCGATACCAGTTTAATATGCCACTTTTGTAATTATCTTGTACCATGCTGCATTTTAAGAGTTCTATTACGAGTTCATTATTAAACGTTTTAAGATTTTTGAGAACAACTTAAAACATTTCAAGATTTAATTTAAAGAACATCGCTGAGTTTTTAATAAATTTAGCTTACGATACTTCGAAAGGCCGCGATATCGATAAATCCCAAGCATCCGCATCGATATATCATCGCAATCAAGTTAGCACGCATCACGCATCCCTACACGAGACAAAGTGTCGGTGTACATTAACGGGGGGGTTTTTATTGCCTCCACGCCTTAAAATATTGTCTGATTCATTAGCGGATATTTCACATTAAAGTTCGCGCGTGTAGACTTCCTCGCCGCACGGCAACTTCGCGAGGTGATCATAGGGAGGTGTTGTACTAACGACACTTACAATTTTCTGTAAGGGATATCGTTACGTTCGCGTAATAAGACGCTAAGATTCCGTTATACCCTTAATTATTGTAGGTTGTAGGGTGGGGGTGGAATGTAATGACACATGTATGTAAATATTCGGTGTAACGACCGGAGGTGGCGAACGTTGCACGCTTAATGCGCGCTCGGTTGTTTTCTTTGATTAAAGAATTTTATTACTGGATATAATTCACGATTAGACGGCAAAGGGTTGGGGCTGCGTCTTGAGATAAAACGCCGTGTAATGACGGGTGCGTGATTCTGAATCGTAATTGTTATTGTAGCGGCGGCACTGAGCGCTGAGCGCGCGCTCTCGCCTACTAAAAATTAGGCTCCCGTTCGGAAACTTACTGATACCAGACGATAAATAAACGTTGTAAGTAGACGTACATCGTCATACATAGTAGCGCTCGGAACCAGCGGTGCAAGTACCGTTCTTATCGATCGCTTAGTTGTCGATCGCTAAAGTCGATAAACGTATCGAATCGTATCGTTCCATGGAAGTACGGATCTCTTGTCGACAAAAGATCCGTACTCCCAAAAATAAGGTCAGAGTTTATCGAAATCATTCGTTCACTGCTGCCATGATTTACTAGTTTACTGTCAATAACACTGTCAATCACTTTCGTTTGTCAGAATCAAAACATAGTAAACATACACCATTGCCAATTCGTTAAAATTTAACGAATTTGTCTACCGATCGACTAAGTTGGTAACGTACCCGCAACTGTCGATAAAACCATTTTTATCGAATTTTGACGATTCTAAATGTCAAATTATGCGATCGACAAGAACGGTACTTGCACTGCAGGCCGTAGTTTCTTGCCCGTTCTTCTAGGTCTTGAGGAACTGGCAGTACAATCCACTTATAATCTAGATTTTAGTAAAGTAGTTAGTTTGGATTTTGGTTACTACTACCATTCTTTGTAAAATAAATCTGCCCTCCTTAGAAGACTTAAATCTCATCGCTTTCAACGCGTACCTACTTTATCTACCACTGTACCAACAGGGGATTTAGAATAAGTCTATTGTCTAAACTTCAAGCAAGCATAGATGCAACTTTGGCCACCTTGAAACTGTTCTGTCATCATCAGAAACCACAACAATGGATTTTGTCAGTAGGGAGAGATTTTCACTTCAATCATATTTAAAGAAAATTATTTATTCGTATCACAAATAAAATCCGTGAACTTCCTTGGCCAATGTGGAGATCTATCAACCGGCTCCGAACCCATGTTGCTCGCTCTAGGGTGAGCATGTACAGACGGGGCGACTCTAGTCTCAGCCAATCTGACGCCGGGTCCTATCCAATCGAAGTCCAATTTGCTCGTTTGCCTCCTGTGCCCTAACACCTATACAAGGGATGATCTAATGAATACCTAGTCTAAAGTTGCTGTTCAAACTGTTGACGCGCAAGAAGAAGACCAATAATAAGATCTTTACTCCAAAAATCACGCAAATAATCACAGTACTATCTCCAAACAGTATCAAAAGGATAATACGTGCGCGTACACACATATAGGTGCTTCTATAACACACCCTCCTCTGAATCTTATAGCTCGTTCGCGTTTTAAATTTTAATGAATATAGATATCTTTATTCGCTTTGAGCGAGCTCGGGCCTCGGCGCTGGTGCTGGTAAAGCCGCTGTTTTCTGGATACGAACGAGATCTTCCTATCTTGCTCGACTAAGGGTATCTACGTATACCATTCTTCAAAAATATTCAGATAAATAAGCTACTACATGCTGTAGGAATGAAACGGAAGTCATTATTGGACAATAGTACATTATGGTACAAGTGTGGTACATTGGTGATTACCGCCGAGGTGCCATTGAGACCCGAGCCGTAGGCGAGGGTCTTAAGAAAGCCGAGAACGGTAATCACCAATACACACGTGTATCATACGACGTTTTTCAACACACTTGTGAATAAAATAACAATAATTTCAACAGTGAAAACGCGTTGTGAAAAATGTTTCGCTATGGCGGGAAAAAATAATCAGTTTTCCTATGCGCGCGCATTGCGATCGGTCACAGACTAAAGGGATGAGGTTTTTTTTTTATTTATTTTCCGCGCTTAGGGTTTGCGCCTATTCTGCCACGTAAAAATGGGGAATTTAAAGTTTTCTTTTATTACAGAGAAAACAAAAGTTATATTTGAGTGAAAGTTTTATTTATTAAACACGTACGAGTTAAAATTATCTATTTAAATAAGAAGTTGCATGAAATGAGCAAGCAATAGGAACATTCATTTATTTGTTCTATTGAACACGATCTTTTTTTTGAATAAAAACTTTTTTAGTAACAAAGCTACTCAACCAATAAAATTTAAAAAAAAAATCTATAACTCACTTGTGAGTTATAGCAATGAAAAAGTCACAGTTTGATTATGGGTGTCATTATGTGCCTAATTGCGGTGACCATAGAGCCACTTTATGAGCAAGTGTGTTGAAAAGATGTTTGCACAGTAACGAATAAGACGAGCAAGCCAAAGTGTAAATTGCATTTAAATCTTGCTTTATATATGTGAAACGTCACCTCAGAAAAAAGTAAGCAGCCTGTATCTGTGTCTTTAATATTTAGAAATATAATACTTTTTGTAAAACAATATCACTCACAATTATTATTCTCATCAGTAACATTAGATCCTAGATCAAACTATTAACTAGATTAGACTAGATCCTAGGGCTCATGAGAGACCTATTTTAAAAACATGAGAATTGAGTTCAGAAAAAATCAGGACCGGATTTGGTTGATCGCCGCGCAGCGCGATTTTTGTGCGATCTCTCGAGATATTCTACTAACAAACATACATTCGCACTTCAGAACCTCCCCCTAATTGTGATTAAAACATTCGGAGCGCGCCATTAAATCTAATATGCAGCGGAATCATGCGAGTACGTGGTGCATTCGGTTTTTTCGCCGAAATAATCGTAATTAGGTACACGCTGAGAGTTTGCTTTTGCTTTGAATCTCCAGGGAAAACGTTTCAGAGTTTTACGCCGCTCAACTGTGGGTTGAAAAAAAGTTACAAATTACTATTTTGTATTGTATTGTACCTACTTATCGTGTAATATATCCTATCTAGATGCACGCCGTGGAATCTTTTAGAATTTAGATTAAAACAATTTTTTGAGTTTGTGTTTTCTGTGTCGAGTGTCCTTATTAACTAGGAACTAGAAACCTAAGGAACTAAACTTCCTTCTTGCCGGCTAGTAAATATTAGCAAAGTACCAAAAATCCACAAGTCAATTAGAAAGTATCAGTAGTTCAGTACAGTCGAGTGGAAAAGGCATGCCGCAATCAATTAGCAGTTGATTGTACATTCCACGCTAATCACCGACTATCGCGCATTATCGCCGCGCCCACCGTCAAACGACAATATTAATTGATGTTGATATTAATGCCAACTAATGAAATTGCCGAGTACACACGTACGGAAAATTAATTGAAAATACACGCCTTTTTATGCAAGGTTATAAAAATAAATGTTTTTTTATGCAGGATAGAGAAAAATTAACAATCTGCTAGCCTACTAAACTTATAACAGTTGGAATGATTTTTGATAAAGCATGAATTAGTTCGAACTATATTATATCGTGACTTCGTCTGCATCCCGTTCATTCTGTTAATTTGTCGGGATACAAAGTAGCCCATGTGGTAATCCTGCTTACGAGCTAAATATAGCTAAAAAATATATATTTTTCAAGCTTCATCCAAATCGGACCAGTAGTTGCAGCGTGATTGAAACACAATCATCCAAACTTTCACATTCATAATATTAAGTACCTAGCTACTTTTACCCAAGATCCTAAAAAGCAAAGTCACGGCCTTAAACTACCTGGCGCCTGCTCATATCGACGTTAAGATTTTTTTTTACAGCGTAGCACGTATACAAAACCGCGTAGCAAGCTCTACGAAACAATCGATTCTCCAAAAATAATTCGATTTAAAGTATTGCTCAAATATATTCTCGACGATCATACATCAAAATGTTACTCTAAATATTGAGTGGGTAAAAATGAAAGCTAAAGACCCAGTGATTGTCCTCGCATGTCCCAAACGCCACTCCCATAAAACCACCTCTAAGAATCGATTCAGCTCTAAGCCTACATTTATGTCGTTTGGCCATTACTGTGCGGTAATATTAGTGATACGATCGTCAGCCAATCCACTGGGATTTAATTTGGGCCTTTTACGGTTATTAGTTGTAATTGAATTGTGTTATGTGTTATCTATGGTATAGGCGTGATATTGAACTATGTACCTTCATGGGAATAAGCCCTTCTTTTAGGTGAAAATTGTTTTAAATTTGGTGTAGTGCTACGAGATCGTAGCGTCTACAGGGTCTACGACGTAAGCACCTCTACGCCAATATGCGGTTCGGAATAATGCGTGGGAAAGTATTCACGATTTCGATACATCAGTTAGGCCAGAAACAGTAGAAAAAGTAGAAATGGTTCTTGAATGATAATTTTAATTGAGCTGTCTTTAATTACGTGTTTTTTAGTGTTTGAACTTTTTCTGAGTTAACATTATCTACTAAGACGCTGAGCTAGTTACCTTTCAGAATTTTCTTATTTACCGCCCTAATGTATCGATGGAGAAAAATAATAAAAAAAGTTGTTTCACTTTTTCTTTAAACGTTAATAAAAATCAGAAAGGGTCTCATGCCAAATCAATTGAACATAGTAACAGATATTTTTATTTCTTGTATTTTTAACACGTACTCCTGCAATATTTCTGTTATATCGGTAACAATAGATCGAGATATCACTTGCGCCCCTGGTGGCCAGCGGTCGCTAATCAAATATCTTGGGAGCCCACTGGCACGACAACACAGACAATACACGACTGCCAAAGCGATTCTCAAACTTTTGCGTCACAATAACTGATTAAATATCTGATTCGGTATGTATTTTAGCGATTCGAAGCGGACAACGCGTGGAATATTCACAAGTCAATATCGAGTAGTGCATGCAAATGAAATAAAAGGTGTTTTTTCATAATTCTTCCTTTTTTTATTGATTTTCTGTACTATGGGAACAACATACATTGCCAATACTTTTATTTTTTTTAGTAAGCACTTAATTCATACTAACACCTAAACGCGTTTCACGTATATTTGATAAAATACCATGTATTTTACTTCTATTTAATCATACAAGAAGGCCAAGCCTCAGGTAATGCTTAAAAGTATGAGCACCACTGGCCGTACGAGGAACGAATGACGAATGATTAATAATGGTAATACCATTAGTTGGCCTCGGGCGCGACACATTCGATTACAGGCACATTCGATTAGTCTATCGGCGCTAGGCGTGACCGCGTGTCCTGGTATTGTCACGTATCTGTCACTTTGACATTTCAAGCACCCTAAGTTTGAGCATTGCTGTTTTACTCCAGATTCTTTTAATGGCTGTCAAAAAGACGAATGAATGAATGAATGAATGAAAAATACTTTATTGTACGTAGGTACACCTTACAAACTAATATGCGAGACAGCTTATACAGAAAATAGGATTAAGCTATTACGTACAATGGGCGGTCTTAAGTCTAGCAGTCGTTAAGCCACGACGGAGGTCTTAAGGCGGCCTAAAAAACTCCGTCACCAGAGTTGGCTACTAACTCATACAAGCTTGCTTGCTTTTATGGGCGGTCTTACCGCTAGGGAGCGATTGATGATGAAAGATGTATGTATGAACGCTGAAATAAAGACAGAGTTTAAAGTATTCTAGTGATTCGTAAAAATATACAAAACAAAAGCAGTAATTACTCAGAAACACGGCTCATCTAGAACACCGTCACATTACACGACAAACAAGGGGACAGCGGAGTCTATAATCATTTATCTCGACGAGTTTAATAAAAGGAATATTATTTACGGCGACGTCGACCGGCGCTAATGTCGCATGATTTAATCCCATTACATTGGGAGCCGTGCCAGCCAGCCACCATTCCGAAGATGCTGGATAATGTTGAGGAAATATCATACTGAGGACATTTTTAAATTGATCGGGAAACGATCAACTGTTTGAGTGTGTTCTGCATGAGTTTATCTGTCTTAGAATTTTGAAAGTGTCTCTGTATTTGTGACGGCCTGTCTTGAGGTTTATTATTGCTTTAGATTTAAACTTTTAAAAGTATTCAATAAACGTTCTTTGATTTGATTATAATTTCAAACTTATAGATTCTTGATGAATAATCATCAAAGTGAATAAATTCGGTAAGGCATGTGTTGCGACACTTTCTCTCAGAAAAATAACTTCAGCAAGGAACTTGCAGGAGCTTATATAAGTTCGGCCAGACACACATTACACAATTGACAAGTAACTTAGATCGTGACGTGCAGAATGGCACCCAACGCGCTACAGAAACTTCTCCGAAAGATCTCCAAGTAACTATTAGGTTGGACATCGGTGACATCATATCCATATTCCGTGCTCCGAATACAATAGTCCAGAATATCAGTGACGTGGCTTAAGTTTTGAGTAATGGCATTCGCGACAGACAGACGGTGAGACGGATACGTTAGTTCGGGCGTGGCCCTTAGTTCCAGTCGTTAATCATTGAGATGTCCCCCAATACTTGCAACATGTCTTTGTTATTAATTGGCTTGGACAATAGTAGTTTTGAGAAAACTTTGCAAGACTAGCACATTATTTATATCACAAAACTCTACACACTTGTAACAATAAGGATAGCATTGTGATTTTTTTTGTCATATCGTTATACCCTGGATGGCTTGCTTGCCCTATTTTATTTTTCGTTTAGAATAATCCTCAGACTACAATGTTATTGAAGCATTACAATGGAACGAACATAATCTTTTCAAAGACAAGTAGTTAGCGGGATGACTAAGGTCTCAGAGTTTCGCAATTTCCGGACAAAAGCGATATTTCTCTATAATTAAAACGAACTAGAATGGACACTGACTGGGAGGCGGATAAAATCGGGAGATTTTTAATTATGTTAGTGAACCGTTCTTTGTTCGGGACGGTCCTCGCGATAGCTTTTTTGCGATATCGTCCACTTTTTGCAGACTTGAAGCAACTAACTAGGGCATTTCGTAAATAAAGGAAGCTTTAAATCTGAAAATGTTTGGACCATTCCATTGTTTTCGTTCATTATTTTTTAATTTTATCAGTCCTTCATAAGTGGCGTTGTTTGAATAGGAGTACAAGTGCATAACAAACTAAGTTGAGATCGCTGCTCGCATGCTGCATGCATAGCATTACCAAAGCGTTCACCCTCTAACATGAAACGCAAAGTCTCCACTGGAATCTTGAGTTCAAGAGACATGTAAACGTAAAGCATTACGATTAAATTTTCTGCTCGACCATCTACCAAAACTCGCGTTCGTTTCATGTTATAATTTAATTTACACAGCAAATATTTGTAGCTCGTTTGATTGTGAAACTTGGCGTTAGTTTTCATCAACAATCACATACGCGCGGGCATCAAACAAACTTCGGATTTTGATATTCACAAACAGTTGTGTAATCTCGTGCGGTGAAATTTTAGGCATGTCCCGGGGAGCATTGTTTGCCCTCGCACTCGGACCTCTCGCGCGTAAAATTGCTATCACCTACACCTTAGGTAAATATGTCGGCAAGAAACGCTTTGAACCCTTTCGGCCCTTTGTTGTACAACTAAAACTATTCACAGTTAATCCCTGGATAAACACTGCTTGTTGATAAATTAACGCGTTATTAATATATGTTAGTGCGACCGGCCAGGTGTCCCCTCGGGCCGCTATGTTTCAACAAAGGTTAAGAAACGGTTTAGGGTCAACAGTAAATACTGCGGCAATTCCGCTTTTTGCGATGTTTCATAAATTATACGGGCGACGTGTTTGTTCTGCGTTCATTATGGTGAGGTCTTTGAATGCGGCCATACCGGCTCTAGAACCTGTTGATCCCTTTATGTGTGCGTCTCTTTTAAGTAATTGTTCAAAACCGCACTCAACTTTCTCAAGCCTGAAAACTGTCAACGAGATTAAATCCTTATCGAAACCGTGCCGTAAAACTTAATAAAGGCACCACCCGGTCCCTACGACAGCACTTTAATAACAATATTCATCAATAACCTTAACAAAATTAACAGCGTCCAATAAGATCCCAGTCTTATCCCCGTCTATATTGCATTCCGAGAATAATCCGGGTTTCCATCCTCTAATATATATCTTGGGTTAATAAATACGAGAAAAACTCGGTCAGAGTGAATCCGGGGGTCGGTTAACTGAGTGCTTTACGTCATATCCGAAATCCCGGTAAAGTGAGTCGAGCAAAGCCGCGGCGTTCGATGGTCCGGCGCGATCTCTGTAATAGCAATAGCTTTGTATTAAAGCCCTGGGAAGACGCTCCGGGGGCTGGCCCAAGGGAGACAACTAAGTTTGCTTCGACCCTTTGATTGCGACTGTAAATGAAAATATCAGGGAGTGGTGTATTGATGAAACAAGTACAATATTTAGTGCGTTTAAATAATGATTAAAAAAAAAAGATTGACAAGTAATTTCTCGGTTCTTTTAACATTGCTGAGCAGCAACTACTCTTTGGAATCTAAACTCTTTGTCGTCAGTGAATCGCTATGAGTTTGTGCCTCGCTCGTACTCTATATCGGCGCGGCTTAGCGCTTTTTCATCAATCCTGCTTTATTACGGTGGATTCGCTTCTGTCCACGGGCCGGATGCCGGTCATTTAGCCGGACCGCGCGTCTCTATTACCACCAGCCGATTCCATTCGTATCTGTCGCCCGAGACCGTCCGGAATCCGTCTTCGGACGTCATCTGGCCGTTTACGACTTTCGGACGAATTTCCTTTTTTTGTAGCCACTTCTTTTTAAGACTTGATGTATAGCAGTCCGCCATTGTCGGTTTGTTTTCTGTTTGGCAATTTTTAAAGGGATTACAAGCCTCGGCCGGGGACTTGATCACGTCTTCGCTGCCCTCTATTTATGAGGCAATATTTTACGGAATATTGAGTAAAGTGGCCTTTAATCTACTAATATAATGGGGGTTTCGACGGTTACTTCTCGAGGTTCAATTGTGTTTCGCTTTCTTATTGTTCGACGTCGGTTTTAGTGGCTGGATTATTGTCGTATGAGGAACGGCTGCCCGTTAATGGATCTTAAATGATATTAAGGATGATACAATATCAGAAATACCCTTAAATGAAGCTAATGATGAAGACTGTTATTGCAAAAGTTAATCATAAGCTAATGTCTTAGTAGGGGTTGGTCTGATATCACATAGTTCATAAACTCAAACGCTCCTAAATAAAATGAAATTGTGCACATATTTTTGTTTATTTGTAGTTTTCATCATAGTTAGGGAAGCAGAAATACAATACGCGCTCCGCGGTAAACAAACAGGTACACGGGCTATTTTATTCAATCGCATATGCAAACTTCAAGCAAACGTTACCGGCTCGCACCAGCTCGAGAAACCAACCTCAGATTAATATAAAATTCACATTAATTAATATTGTTGAACAATAGTTTCATTTGCTCAGCACACGGGTCACGTACCTATATGTAACGTACAAAGAGTTTCTCAGTATTTATTTCTATAGAATCGTGTAAAGTTTAATTTGGACCAGACGTAGGGTAAGTTGTTAAATAGTGCAACAATAGATGGTGGACGTCGGTCACATTAATGATTCAAGCTTCGGTTGGACCTTTGCCTTTTGTGATGCTACGTTTAAGCGTTTGTTTGATACGTGCATATTTTGGTATCCACTTCAAAAAATTAATTCAGATTTTCCTTACATTTCATTTTAGTTAACCAATTATTCGAATTTTAGATGCACCGAAAAACAGCCTAAGCTAAAACAGGTATTTTTTACCCCAAGCAAATAATCAAACACAAAATCATCATCATCATCATCAACATATATAAAACTCTTTTGAAGCTGACAGAGAATCAACGCACAGCCTAAACTATAAATCCTAGAGGTATGAAATTTGGAGGGTAGGTTGATTATATAGTGTAGGGGCGCACTAAGAAGTCGCACTCTAAAGGGTCTAGAACGCGAGCAACGCCGCGGGCGACGGCTAGTACTTACATAAGAATAAATAATTACACTACAGAGTAATAATTCGTAAAATCCGGCCTCGCGGTGAAAGAATCAGATTTCCTAAGCGCTCTCAACTCGAGTGGATGGATAATTATCCCATAATGATTCGTTCGGTGTTGCCATCGACAGAGACCGAGGTATTAATACTCCATGCACTGTGAACGTTCACACTAGAACTATTGACAATTTTGTAAAAAAATCTCTAATATCGGGTCAGTATATACCGCCGAGAATTCCTAATAAGTACCTCACATGAATTGGTATTTGATTATTTTAAGTAATGTTGATTTTGTAGAGTTGTTCACGTGACGAGCACATTTTAGGTTTCTCCTTTACTAACTTATCTTCTTGCATGGTAGAGTAAGATTAAGTCTAAGATTTTTCAACGTGGCGTTTTAACTTAGCTGATGATTTTTTAATTCCAGTGGCCTTTAAGGGCATGTTGACCAAAGCAGAAACAATAACAGTCAAATTCAGAAGTCATAATACCACTGTTCTGGAAGTCAATAAATTATTTGTTGAAATAAAAAGGATAATTTTGAATAGTCTTGGGAGATGAAAGCTCGCGTACCAGCTGCCTCCAGCGATCAGTATGAAACTTCATAAGCCAGTCTGTGGCCCTGTACACAGCCTACGGAAGTGCGCTTTCGAGTCGATTGTTTCGTGAGATTTTAATAACAGTGCAACGCAAAGGCGACGGAAGCCCATTGTTGACTTGAAGATGGAGAGCACCTGGATCTAAATCATTTGGCCGATCGAATGGCCAACATCAATTATGTACGGCGATTTGTGGATGATGGTTGAATAGGGGTTTAATGACGATAGGCACTCAAAAGAAACTCAAAGATTTGAAGAAAATATTTTTGAGGATCTGAGATTTAATTTTCTTTTCTGTTAGTTCAGATCAGAATCTTGTGTTGGAAAGTGTGGCCGCTGATCCAATCAATAAAGACTGTTCTCAGGTATCGTAACTATACCTAACTGAACATTTAAACATCTTAGTTCTCGAGGTATGCGTTTAGGGGTACAAAACACTAAGGCGATTATTTTGCCATAAGTAATTTCTAAGAAATTATTAGTTAATAGGTCAGACAATTCCCAAAGCGTCAAAATTAATCTTCCACCGTTCATTGAGATAGGTTATTCACTCAGCCCACCGTAACTACCAACTATCATAACATTAAGACGACCTCCAACCGCATTACCGACCACCAACTACTCCAGACTCTTTGTCTGCGCGCCTCAAGTGGCGATAAATAAGGGCATTACCTGTCCCGAGGCATGAAGCATCTTCGGAGACAATACGCAAATTCCGGCCGCCATTAAATACATATAAACTGGGTGACACAGGTCGCTGTTTATTAAGGAGCCTGAAAGGGCAGTGTCGCTTAATACGGCTGTAAATTACTGTTCGGAATAGAGGGGTTGAACAGAACATCGCTGAACTAGTGCTTATAGTTTGTGAATGATGCGATATAACGCGAAAGCGCAACCGTTTCTAATTGACTCAAGACTGAGGCACACTGAGGTATTTACTATCATAATTTAAGCTCTCGTGTCATTATTATGTATACCGTCTTCACGTAAAAAGTTCGCTGATTTCTAATTTTAACTATATCCAAGAATTTATTCATCGATTCCCAAAACTACCCGAGATCGGTAAGGAAACATTCCAGCAAAACAAGGTCAGAGTATCTTCAGGCGAGCGAAGGGAGCTCCGGCAGTCGTCAGCGGGGGCAATTATCCAGATCTCGGACACAACAGCGCAGACGTCCTCAGCTCACAATGGCTCCACTCGAGGTCTCGCTGTAACGAATCCACTACTGCCTACCTACTAGCAGCCGGTCCCTACAGCGAAACTAGAGCGGAATTGTTTGCAAGACTCTCCTACACTACCAGTTAATGATGTATGGGAGGGGGTTCATTAACAGACGAGCGTTTTTTGTCTCGCAAGGTCTACGTGTTGATTTATTGCTGTGTGATAGTTATAATGATGTCTCCGAAGTTGACGGCGCGCTGACGGCCCAAAGGATTAATTAGTGTTTCTGTTGAATGTGACAACTGTAACCTACATGCTAGTTTATAGCGGTTATAAATCATGCATCAATGTGGGATGTTCTGCATTGCAACAAAACGTAAAGGTAAGTATGACAAACAAGTAGGTAATGACATTAAGTACCATAATGAACAACAAAGTCAACATAAAACATACGGCTTGGAAAATCTTGATGATTACAAAACAAACTCCAATTTAAATCTGACGAACTTCAATTCCTCTTGTGTGAACAAAGTACAAAGGGAAGTACACTCACAACCTCCCATCAGTCGCGTACAAAGGTGACAACCTCCAAGTATTTATTGGCCGGATCCCGCACAATCCATCACAGGTCAATTGTTCGACCCCACTGAGGGTCGCTTGTACCGTGATCATTATTTAAAATATAGATGAGAGTGTTTTCTTTTCGATAATCGAGGCAGCGATTGAGGGTTGAGTACAATAGCGGGTTTCTTTTGATAGCGTCGCCTGTAGCGGGCGGGGTCCAAAGGACCGCGCCCGGTTATTTGTATTAGTAAATTGAAGGTACAATGTCCACTCTGTGGGGAATTGCATGGCTGTATCGCTTTATGTTGGCCAGACTGAAAGAATGATGCAAAAGGGATGAAAATCTGACTTAGGATTCAAACTGAACAATGCTTAACATTGTATTGCTTTTGATTACAATCTGTTCTATGGTATGCTACTATCCAAGCTGTTTAGGACTTTGTTAATCTTGTCGTTAATGCGAATAATTTTGTATCAAACCTCAAACACTACACTTGCTACATTTACGAAGGTACTTACGTACTTTAAGCATAAGGAAGCGCAAGTAAAACTTGAGATATTTTGAGACAACATCAATGAAAACATCGAAGGCTCACAGAACCCAACTCCGAGTTTATACATTTCCGAAGCTAAGGGCACGGGGGGATCAATTAACGTGTTCTTTGTGCACATTATATCGGCGCCCATTGAAAAGAGTTGTGATTTTCTTTGATACAGCCAGACGCGGTTTGCCGAGTGAGAAATCAAAGGCACCAGTCGTGATGCATGAAGGGTTTTATTAAGATTTAATGCAGGCAACGACACTCCGAGGCGGGAAAAGAACGGCGCTTCAAGTGCTGCGGCGATGTGCGTTTTACATTTACGCCATTTTGGATTTTGTTCGTCAAGTGCCGGGGGTGGCGGCAACGGTGTAAAAATATTTATATTTGCTCAAGTTGGTGCTAGGTTCAGGTGGTGATAAACAGGGGTTAATAGCTCACATAGTGTCACACACGCAAAAACTTTGTAAACATTTGTTGGAAAATTTTTAGGCTTATTTTTTCGAGTGCTTTGATGAATATTTTAGGTTCACAACTACCTACAGTATCGTGTATAAGCCGACTTAACTATCAAACCAGTAAATGTTCTAAAATCGAATAGAAGCCTCCCCCGGTTCTTGTTCAAGATGGGCATAAGGTTTCTTGTATCGATACGTCTCAGATTAGACCCAAAAGGATTTGGCAGCCCGGGGCGTGCCTTTGTCTGCCCATTGGGACAGGTGCGGGCTTCCTTATACGGATTTTAATTAATAATGGACCGATAGTGTACCGGTGATTTACGAGAAGCAGCGATCGACTGCCTTTGTCTTGGAGATGTTGATTGCGTTGGGATTGGGAATAGGGTTGCGATGATCAAATTAATACTTATTAACAGAATACATAATACAGGCAGGCAGTTTATTTCATTTGAGTGTGTTTTGCGGCGAATGTAGTGAAGTGGCTGCTGAAAGTTTATAATTTGTATACAAAATGATCAGAGGATATAAACGAAGATTTGTGGTTAGTTCTTTGTACCATTATTTACTGGCTAATTTGATTAGGCTCATACACAAGAAACTGTAAGATGAAGAATTGTAACAAGAGTGTCAGAAAATTTTTAAAAGCTTTAAATCTATTTGCGTATCGTACATTTTCCTTTAGGTACAATTACGTTCGTATTTGCAAACCCTCGGTAAACAAACAATATGCAAGACAATGACGATTTCAATATTTGCATACGAACCACAAGCAGTAAACAAAACTACTCAAGAAGTTCCCCTACGTCTTCATGGCCCGTTTAACGGGTGAATAGTTATGGCACGCATTAATCTACCATCGAAACATCATCGACGCACAATGCTCTTAATAACGGCACGGTAATATATCAAGCAGTAAGGACACTTTACATAAATTCAACAGTTTTGAAGGTATCTTCAAGATTGTCCTGTTTCTTTGTCAGGTTTTTACTGCGACTTTCACAATCAGATAAAAATGCACTTACTAGCCACATTTCTAAAACTTCTGTCGTTTAGAAAAGTTTTTGGTGCGGAGAGTGGAATGCCTCAAAACAACAATGCAAAAACTATCTGCGTTGGACCCACTTGCATCTCTGGTCAGCTATATACGCTGTCCAGGCTCGAGACTCTCCAGGCTTTCAAATACCCAAATCACAGTTTGTGGCATTCCATCCTATCAGAATGCTATTAGCATGTTTACTGCTAGATACTGGTACACCGTGATAACGAGGCGGAAGATAAACAAGTCCCATTGAGGCGATATATCAGCCCCTTCGACCTTCCGAAACAGTGCTGTAGTTGAGTTATTAGCGCAATCTCGCGAGACCCGTGCCAATAGCTTCCGAGTAGATTACCTAATAGTTGATTGTATAAGAAAAGTTATGCGGAGGAATTCTCGAACCTGGCAATAACTAAGACAAATAACAAAGGAATGTATAGGATACTTTAGAATTTGATTCGATTTACTCAAGTAAATTAAGTTTTTAAGGGTTTGACCAACGCTGGTAACGAAGCTTTTATGTCAAAGGTCGTAGTGAAGCATGGAAGCTGAACTCAAAGATCACGGGAGGGTCTGATAGCAGAATAATATGTTGCTGAATGCAGAGTAACAGAAGCCACAGCTACCCGAACTACAGGAACTACAATGCATGGAAAAGTAAACATTCAAAATTCTTCACACGACACGGAAACTGACTACACAAACAATTCTCATTCAAAAAATATTCGTTCTAAGAACTACTTATAAACTGAAGCGCTTTCCAGCAAAGATGGCTAGGCGGGTAAAAAATGAAGATGTTTTATTTCAAAGCGAGTTAATAGCGAATCTGTATCCTGTGTGGGAACGTCTCGAGCACGGGCGGCAAGACGGGAGGACCGCCCACCTCCCTGGTACATACTGTACATAGCCAGTGTACAAGTAGACTAGGGAGATGGTTCACTTGATACTGGAATTCGAAGGCTTTCTGAGGTGCGGCAAGCAAATCGGCAGAGACGCGAGTTCGATCTCAAGACACATGTCCGTATGATTTGCAAGTATTTGTTTTGGGTATGGTATGGATAACGTGGAACAGCAAACAACTTCTGTTCTGAGTTCGAAAAGAAATTCAAAGGCACCACGTTATTAGACAGACTTTGCATGTCACCTGTGAACTCTTTGGTGATGAATAAAATGCGATGCTAAGAAATTTGCTTCACAAAAACAAGTTCAGTCAGACATTTACTTTATATTAGTTGCCTACTCTGCTGACTCTTATTTATTTCGTCACTCTCACATCACAAGTGAGCTATCTCAGAACAGCGACAGTATTCCGTACTCGGTATGTGCCCCCACGGGTGTTCATTAACCAGCATGTTAAGCCGATGATCGTACAGCGTCGACGCTGCCCTGGACCGTCCGAGAATCCATCAGAACTTGCAAATCTTCGACTATTTAGCATGGTCTTAGTTTGTCTGAACGTACATGTTATGCAACTTGCATAGTAAATTAAGTAGAATGAACTAGTTAATATCGTACATCATCAGATTGTCTGTAGTCTTGCGAAAATAGTCTCTAATGAATAATGAATGATTTTCTTCCTGCTTCTGGAGATGGGTTGCTTGGGAGTACCTTGGTAAACAAACCAACTGAGTAAAGAATCGTTCAGCGCTTCTTTTGAATGGGCGAAATACGCTAGCGCTTCTCAGTGCTACACAATAGTCGCTAAGCTTTCGGCCAGCCAAAAATTTGTTTAAAACATCAGCAGCTTTGAGCATCCGCCACTACGCAATTGTATCATGTGTTGTTGAAAGATTCAGTGCGTTCAAAGAGATTTTTCTGAGTAGTTTCCTCAACCCAATAGTTGGCCTACCAGGTAACTAAAGCAATCACCATCGATAAATAAGTTCGCGGAGTGCGCAGGCAATCTGCAATGCCGCAATAAATACACGCGAATCGGAACGAATGGACAGGCGGCAAATTAAGCCGACGCGAACTGCTACTGTAGTGATCTGTGCTCGTACAGGGTGTGTTGTGTAAGCGGGAAAGGCAAATGGAGGTTTTTCTGTACAACGAATGAACTTTGTTGATAATCACTGGTTAATTACCAAACAAGTACAAGTAAGGTATAGATGGAATCATCACAATCATGAAAGTCAGCAGAACGAAAGTCATTGAATCTATTAACTGATGATGGTTGGCTTCCAAGTTGAAAATCTCTACTGAAATCTATGCTTGAGTCATTTCTTTATCAGAATACAAACCTTAACAAAGTGCAATAAATACTGCTTAAAAAAACTCATGCATATTTTCTTTTCCTTCGTACAATTCAACCCTGTATAGCAGTTCCGATCCACACATACATTAGGCACATCGATCTAACACGTCCAAACAAAGGCAGCGGCGAAAACACACGCGATCGTCTTAAGACCCCCTAAAATCTAAGGATCTCTAATCCGTTGCCGGACGAATTTGCACCGAAAGTCTCCGGGATACGGCTGTAACCTTATCGTATTTTTCGAAATGGTAAATTAATTAATCGGATGGAATTCAAGAGTTTGACTTCTATTACGAAACATATTATAAGCTCGAATAGAGGTCACTACTATGTTTAATTGTCTATACACAGACAGAAGAGATAGTAGATAGATACATAACCCAGTTCGTGTTCGCTTGTTCGTCATTACACTACAGTGTGAGCGTGAGCCTTGTTTAATGCGGGCGGGCAAAACAAAACAATCCGATGCTCACCTCTACGCGTCCGGTTCCGTACACTAAATTTACATCCCCCGCCATCCATCGCGTCCATCCGGGCTGGTAATAAAACGATCTTAAGGCACGGACGAAAATGTCTTGAGATGTGCCTTAAGGAAGAAGCTGAAGCGATTTTAGTTAGATATATTCTGTTAC
The DNA here is from genome assembly GCA_918843925.1 of Eulithis prunata. Lineage (NCBI taxonomy): Eukaryota > Metazoa > Arthropoda > Insecta > Lepidoptera > Geometridae > Eulithis > Eulithis prunata. The sequence goes on along the minus strand of OU974027.1, from coordinate 1,021,688 downwards.
TTTCTACAACTTAAGTTAGATCTCTGAGGATCATAAAAAAAGTAACCTGCTGCATGTAGAGTTAAGATGGGTTGTACCAGAGAGTAACAAGAAATGAGGCTACATTTAGAACCAGTCCAAGCAGTCGCTAAGCCTCGTCTGAGAGTTCCTTTGGAGCGAAATGGCAAGCTTTAATTTCTGCCAAAGATGTAAAAGATAATAAAATAAGATATCTAGATCGATGCTTTGAAAAAACAAAATGCTTATTCTAATTTCGAAGACTCAACCAAACTCTTAAAACTCAGGTCCGTTGCCAATTGCCCCACGAGCCTCTAAGTCCTGAGATACTGCCCCGGGCCAGCAGTCTTCGCGCGTGTGTTTACAGCCCGATGCTATCTGGTAATTGGGACAATATTTGTTCTAGCCATTTATGTATGGAAGCCGGTTTAGCCAAATTGGTGGGCCCACCTTACCCTGGAATTGGCTATTGAGTTACTGATTACATCGCGAAACCTGTTTGAACGGGATACTTGGAAGATATGAGAGTTATTTTGGAAATTTTAGGGAAAATTTATGAATGTAGTAAACGAGGCCCAAGATTTACATAAATATGTTCATTAAGGAGCGTTCTCAGCTTCCTTATTAAGTCCCACAGTAAGAGTATCTTTACGGCGTGCAATTCAAGTAAAAAGCAGTGGTAGGAATAAACCAAATGTGGACCATACATCTCTGATACTTGCAATTCATACTACAACCATCGTGCTAACGCCAGCTCCGCAAGTTTACTGGGAAACCGCCTCAGAAACCGTTTCTCACAAGTTACAATCAAAGAGGAAAAACTAAGGAACTTCACGTGGAGCAGAACAGTAAATTCTGAAGCAAGAGCGTAGCAACAAATTGCTGGCGATTTAGTGGGCAAGGGCCGGAGGTGAGAAGTACACCCAAGTTCAGATTAACAATCGCCCCGAAAGGGCTACTCGCCGGCCAAAGGGCAATTCCTACGCGATAAATTCCAACGCACTAGGAAGACGTACCGTGTGTGTAATTTCGAAGACGTTTGAGAAGGGATTAGGTCGGCATGCCTTTGTTTTGTTGTGATTGCCGAGACTGGATTATTGGGATGGGGTTTATACCCAGCTTCGTTGAATAAACTTTAAGATGAGGTATTTGGGTGCCTATTGTAAGTCACTAAGGAAGTTTACAAAATCAAGGATGAAGAAACGAATGAGGCAGACGAATAGAGCGATAGATGAAAACTGCTAAGATCTTAATATGATGGGTCCATGATCGGTGTTGATGTTGATATACAAACTTGTCATATCAAATTGAACCCATTTCTCGTCTCAGTCAGACCGTCGTCCACTGCGTCACAAAACAAAAAAGGAAATCAAGAAGTTAAGAACTTTAACCCTTATCAATCTTCAGTTTCATTCCCCAATACCGTTACTAATTGAATGACCAAAACAAAACAATAAACTTGTTCCCATTGAAAAGAGCTCTCGTCCGATAGAGGTCATTAATCTCGTAGAATACCGCCGAATTAATTATCCCTTGACCATACGATTTAATGGGCTTCCTGGGGCCCTGAGGTTTCCGATTAAATCACTACATCTCATTGGCCGATTTATAGTGACCAAACGGACTTACGCAGTTATAACAACGAAGCTAGAACACTACTACATACTTAATACGTCGTTACACACTATTCATCTTACGAACAAACTCGATGTATCTAAGCTTAGAATAGCAAAGCGAGGAAGCTTGTATGTGTTAGTGGCCATGCAACTCTAGTGACGAAGATTTTAAGCTTTAGGATTTAGGATTTGTATGAAAACCGGATAAGCGCGATCTAGCGTGAGATTTGGGAATTGTGCAATCCCGACAATATGTCTCGCTTTGCAAATGCGTTTGCGTGTGCTATACTCGAGTCGAAAGTCAAAACAAATGCACAGACTCGGGGCTCAGTGCACGTCTACAGGCAGATAATATAACGATGATAATAACTACATGGTAAAATCAGGCTGCGAATGATGTACCCTGGATGGTAATGAGCTGAATGTTCTCAATGAGCTACGCCGCGGGTCAGTTGGGCAGAGGAAGTGATTAACTGTTATGAGCAAACTCCTTAACCTTACAATCGGACTTGAGTATTATGGAGGTGAGGTACTTGGAAGGGTGAATTTGGACGTGGTCTTAAATGCGATCCGAACCTTAACTAGCTTTGGGTGTTTCAGGCTTCGGCCCTATATGACAGCACTAGGTGCCGCCCGCGACTTCGTTCACGTCCCGTTGGCTCCCGTTAGTTTTTCGGGATAAAAAGTAGCCTATGTGTTAATCCAGGTCACGGACAATATATATTCCAAGTTTCATCCAAATCGGATCAGTAGTTTTTACGTGAAAGAGTAACAAACATCCATCCATACTTACAAACTTTCGCGTTTATAATATTAGTAAGTAGGAACGATTTAATCGGTATCGGGAAGACTAGTGCGGCTACTCTCGATGAAATTGGATACGGATTTTGACAGAAATCGTGTGAAACTGAAACAATTTATAAGTTTATAAATTGGAAAAACCGACTTCCATTTGATACGCCTTCATCATCAAATGATGATGATGATGGCAGTTAATTGGGACTGTTCTATTGATCGTAAACACCACAGAAAAGTCACAGGAAAGCAAAATACGCAATGTCGTGTATGTGTAATGACGTGTTTTTTCCGGTTATTTTTATTTAACTGCCAAAAATTAGGGGCCAACCTGGAAGTATACGCTTTCAGATGCAAAAAGAGTTTTTCAAATCGGTTCATAAATGACTGAGTTCGGAGGTAACACCATACATTTTTCTTTTTAAGTAAAAAATAAAAATTACAGCCAAATTGAGAACGTCCTCATTTTTTGAAGTCTGTTAAAAATTGGAACGGTCATCGAAAGTAGCCGTAATGGTTGCAAAAGGCCCAAATTAGACAAGAATGGTGTTTGAGGGAGGAGGCTTATACCCAGCAGTGGGTCACTACAGGCTGCCTATGATGATGAGAAAGAAAACCAAGTTCCCCTTCTTTTTAATTAAAATAAAATAAATAAATATACATGATAAACAGTTTACTGAGGCAGTAAAACAAGAACAAAATAGCAAAGAGTATTTTTAAGGCAAAACCTAAACGGCAGAGATACCTAACTTAATTAATATAAAAATCTCCTAAGATTCTTTTCATTATTGCTGGTTATCATCAGATGTTGGAACATGGACTCCAGTTCATAAAATCTCAATACTTTGTGATGAACTAAAAGTTTCAAACTAACTTCAAGCCTGCGATTCCTCTTAACTGGTTTTCCGAGTTGATAAATATCCTTACAACTTGGAAACAGCCAATTCTCACCAAAAAGTGGCTAATAACTATCCCAAAAGTAGCCGCATTTAAAACAGAGACATGAGAAAACAGACAAACACAACATCATAAATCTTATAATACGCTTCAGTTTTTTATCGGAAGTTAAAAACTTACCTTCACACCTTGTTAACGCCTAGTATTCAGACACAATAGATATTGTATTGTGTCTCGCTTGGATCTGCAATTCTGCATTCTGGCACACCGAAGGTTAATAAAATACATGCTCGGTCGTTACGAGCACTGTATTGGCCGCTTATCTGGTTTATACAGCATATTTCATTCGCAATACTGAATTGTTCAACTCACTTACCTGAAAAAGGTTTAAAACTATTACTGTTTCTTTACAATTCAGTCATAATTTTTAGCCGAGGAATACTTTAGATCATATTGAAAATCATAAACTTAAGAGTTTTACATTTCAATTCAATATGTATAAAAGTGGAGATTGAAGAAAATTATGTGTTTACTGCCCATAAAGTGTATGGGTTGGATCTCCTACAGTTTCATGCTATGTCACCACAATAGCATAGGTCATAAATATCATGAAATAGATACAAATATTTCACAGAAAATTAATATTGAAATAAGTGGGTCATTGTTGTTATTATTCCGTAAATGTTGTCCACATTCACTGTGCCTTTTGTCAGACTAACAAAAGGCACAGTGGTGGGAAGAATAAAGTAGTAATAGCAGCACAAGGAGTACTGTGAGTCTAAAATTCTAACTAAGCACAATAACATAACCTCAAAAATTTCACAATAACAAAAAATGCCGGCAACCTTAACTTCTACTATTTTAACACACAAAACTCTTAGAATACGTACCTGATAAGGGGTTTCATCGCCGTGTTCCTCCAATTTCTTCAGGTTCAGACACCACAAACAGTTTTCCTTGGGATTCCAAACATACAACACATCGTCTTTGAGTTCAAGCAAATTGCGCAGTTTTCCACTGGAATTTTCGATCAAACTATCCTCCAAATCTTTGAATATTTTGTGGCCGGCCAGTTGGTGTTCGTACAAATGGGATTCCATCGTAAAAGTATACGAAAACTCTTGAGAACAAAACAAAAGTTTTTTCGGCTTACCAATACCAAAGGAAGGAGCCAAACAAACAATCTTCTGCTTCTTTTCATTTGACACTGACAGCTAATTTGATTGACATCCAACGCCAAAATGGATGTAATGTGGTGTAAGGGGTGTACCAAACGCGCAAACTGCCAAATAATTTGTTGTTTTATTATTCTTCCGAGCGAACTATACCGCCACGGTTCTTTGTGTTACGAAATATGAAGATTTTAAGAAGTTTCGTTTCGTTTTCCAACATGCCTACTACAAAGTATAAAACTAAGGTATTTTAAAAATACCTAACGTACCTAGGTAGGTACCAAGGTACATAAAAGCATTAGGTTTCTACCTACATTACATAGGTACTCTACCTAAGTATGAAATAATTATATAAACCAAACTATTAATTGTACCTGATTGCGTTATTTCTTTCTTCACACCTATTTCATAGCATATTGTTAGTGGTGCTTAGTGGGTACCGAAACTCATCATCTTGATTCTTCCTACTATGCAGGTAGGGTACCTACTTGTAGGTCGCAGATCGTTTTTGTTTTTAACGAACTTCGAAAAAGGAGGTTTTTCTCCATTCGGTTGTATTTTTTTTATTTCTTTAGGTTTTTCTGTAGGTAGTTACTTACTCTGTATCCTACAATTCAAGCTTTATATCACTTTGATTCAGAATGGTATCACGTAATTTCATCTCCCAGAGCGCTACAGTGCTTTCTTATAAATAAACCAGCGTATAGGCAACAATAAATTTCCGTTTTAGACATGTATCGTGTTGATAATTTAATATTTTGCTTGTTTTAAAGGCGAAGAGACTGAGGTTGGCGTTGAATAAGTGTATTGATAATTGGATTAGGTAGGTAACTGCCTGATTTATTTTGTGTCTTCTACCTACTTTCACACAATACCTACCTACAAGGTGCCTACCTACCTAGGTAGTTCCTACCTACCCACAAATTCCTAGACCTACCTACCTAATGTGTCTACGTAGTTCCTACCTACCCAAAATGTTCTAGACCTGCAGCCAGCTCTTTTATTTACTTAGGTATGTACCTAACCAACACTAAGCTACAAAGGTAGGTAGATAGTAGGTATCATCAACCTTGACTTGACGATTTTCAACTCATAATGCGCTGTGTAGGTAGGTATGATTTGAGAACTTCATATTGGCTAATACTTTGGATCATTCTGCGAGATCACAGGACCAGTGATGTGCTGGAGACGAGAAGCAGTGATCAATAAAAAACCTAATAAAAATGAAACATTAGGGTCATCACTCGCAAACGGGCTTCAAGTTGAGATCAATGTCAAAACATCGCAGCCTGAATAAAATATAAGGCGCGGCATACACGCTCAGTGTTCGCTATAATTCTATTGATAAATTTACCAACGCCTCTCACATGATATTAAGGGGTGATACCACCCCGTGGCCCGATCTATTATTATGCTGTGCAGGTCGCGACGTACGAATTTCTCAGGGCTACCTAGTGTACCTACCTACTTGACACAGGTGACAAATCTTCACCTACCTACCAACTGCCTCGATAGATCCCTACCTAAGTGAGGCGTATTACCTTCATTACATTTTTTTAAATGTCTTTTAACTACCATAATAGCACGAAAGAAATAAACTAATTTGAATACTTGACCTTTTATGTTTTATAAAAAAAGTGTAGCGCTATAACACCCAAATACTGAAACGCTACTTGGATTTTCATGCTTAGGTAAATTATTACCATCTTTTACTAATCGAATGGGTAAAGAAGTGGTGTTTAAATTTGGAAAGACGATTCAGTATTCGAGTATTACTCTAATAACGATTGTGATAGTAAAGTACATACTAGTGGCCCTAGACATTACTATTATTATTTGAACTGTGTGGAGGCAGCCCTAACGCAGCCCGTCGGGACTCCGCCGCCGCCCGATGACTTGTCATTAATAACGACAGCGGAAATGTATCAAAAGGTGACGCGTGTCCCTCCGTCTGTCTCGGCCCTTATTTATGATCTCGATATTTATTTGTATCATTCTGTACCTAGGTAGGTATATTATTACTATGTGTTAATTTAGATCTAAGGTCAGTATTAGCAAGTGAATTAATAGGACCTCTAAACGTTTTAAAATTAAATAGGTAGGTACCTACCAAGGTAAAGGGGTTAACTTATAACCACCTCTCAATTTTGGTTTAATTAAAATACCTACTTACCTGGTGCCATCTCGTTTAATGAGATTCTAATAACGACGCAGATAAGCGTCCTAAATACAATCGTATAGGTATAATTATATGTAAGTATTTAAAAAGCAAACAGAATTATAACGTTACCATTTATAAGTCACCGATACCTACCTACCCTCATAAAATACAATTTGTGACATCGTCACACGTCCTGTCAGGGCGTCACGAGACAGCCCCGAACATCACAATAGTTCCTTGTTAGTCTGGGAGTTAGTCGTCAGTTTCCTACGTTATAAAAACGGCATATAAATAGTTAACATACCATAGGTATCTAATCAGTACTTAAAATCCAGACATAAAACAAACATCTATATTTGGTTTTTAAAGTTATACTTCTAATGCGACTTCCAACTGACAGCGTTAAACGTTAAGCGTTAATCGTAGCATTCAATTGTCAAAGTGTTTGTGCACACGCCAATGATTTGACAGAGAGAGATAGAGCAATGTTATTAAAGTTTGTCTTAAAGAAACAATATGATTTCACTAATAATCAATTTCTACCCCTTCCTATTTTCATTTCCACATTACGTAGGTAGTATAACTTCTTCCACGCGGAGGGACACCACTCCACGCACATTTTTTTTTTTCTGTGGGTTTCGAACCCTTGGCCCACAGCACGGAAGGTATGAGTTGTGGTACCTCAGGTGCCTGTCGGTATTAAATGACCACTCCTGAAGAATTCAAATCCATACCTAAGAACAACATTTTCTACAGAACCACATAATATTTATGAAACAAAATTAAAGAATATTTGGAAATTGTGGAACCAACAGTACAGACGCGAAAAAAATCTATATTGCAATAACATTGTAATGATTCTCGATTTGGCCACATCTCCCGGACTACGACTGCTATCTATTACCGACCCGACTAGGGAATTGGGACGCTGCGCTGGTAAAAAAATGTGCTATGTTGTAATTACGATGATTGATAGTTCATTCTATCGGGACTCTGCTGACAGGCCTGACAGGTGATACAATACGAATTAATTCGACCTGAGACCGTGGTGATACAGTGAGACAAGGGCCTGTTTGAGTTCTTCAAGCCTTGTAGATCTGTAGGGCTACTCTCGTCCACCGCCGTTCCAAATTGGGTCCGGATTTTGACAGATTTAGTGTCATTTTGTACTGAAAAATGATATGACTTCTGTCAAAATCTATGGATCCAGATTGGAACTATGTTCGAGAGTAACCCACCTGATCTTTATGGTAAGTGAAGGCGGAGTGGAGCTTGATTCAAGGTGCCTTCAATAAGTGCTCCGTCCGATGGACCTGTACCTAGATTCTAGGTGACCTGAATAGTGAATATGTGGAAACTTGGAATTAAAACCTATACTCTCATTAGCTGTAAGTTTTTCCAAAATTGAAGAAAAAAAATATCGCGGGAAGCCAAATGTAGTGGAAAGTTAGTAAATTATGACAGCCAATGTTCTTCCTGCTTTTTGAACCTATAGAGGAGGCTTTTGATCACTCGAAGTGATTAATAAAAAAAAAAATATAATGATGAAGATGATTTACCTACCTACTTCTCGTCATATATTTTAGCTAAGATCGACAACTTTTGATCTAAAACAAAATGCTATCGTCTACTACCTACCCATCCACATACCTACTTACATAGTTATGGTTTAAGTGGCAGGCTAGAAATTTCAAACAGGTTCTTAGAAGAGTTACAGGAGTTAATTTTGTCTTTTATCTATGACCTTGAAAGGCACCACCTCCAGCTCAAAGTCACTCTGTTAGCTACGTACCTATCTAATCTACCTATTCCTTCCTAGGTACTTTACCTTGTACTAATATTCTACAAGCCATTATCCTACACCACGACAGAGCTAAATCTAACGGGCGTGCAGAACCAATACGGGCTGGGTATAAATCCAACGCGTCCGAAACACTTCAGTTGTCTTACTGCTGCACACCTTGTGCTGTCGAAGATGTAGAGATACCTGAATGGGCTATCTTTTCAATGGGGTACTCGCCTGTCAAGGCTGTCAATCTTTAAGCTCGTAGTCGGAGGTTTGTTTTTATAGCGACATCTAGCTCGCCACATGAGAACTATCTTAGAACGCGCAAAGTTTATCACGGAGTTCAAACACAGACAAGTAACACTAATACTAACGCAAATGAATACCATTCATTCGTTCTTGGACCCCGAAAGATCTTTCCTTTTTGATTGAGACCACACATCCTACCGTGTTCTCCTCATTTTGTTGTGTCGTTTACCTACCTACTCTACATCACAGTTTTGAATCGAAACTCAACTCAAAACTCCAGTATGGAGTCTAAAGACGCATCCAGCAATACTCAAAATCTTCAACCACCCATATGTTAGCCAAGAAAGGGTTGAGCAAGTGCTACCTGTGGGTGGGGGGTGGATTTACACCCCTCATTTGTTTGCGATGACCCCCGAGCTATCTCCGGCGTCTTCGTATCGTGGAGATTAGGCGTGGCTTACATTATTGTGCTTTTGTTGGTGAAATTACTACGTGGACTGGCCTGAGGAGTTACGTGGTGCAGGGAAATTACGAATGCTTTTTACTGGCTTTTGTTGGATTCATATTTTATGAGGCTGGTTTGGTTAGCAAGGCAATTGTTTATCTTTTGATATCATAAGAGTGTGATACATCACACTCGCTGAACTATATTTTGATTAGGATGCATGTTTGGATGTTTGTGTTTCAATCACACTGCATCTGCTGGTTCAATTTGGCTTATTTATAGTTCATAACCTGGAGGCTAGTTTTCATCCCAACAGAATCAAACTGGATGCGGACGAAGTCACGGGCAGAAGCTGGTTCAGAATATATCGATGAATGTGGTATGTCAAATTTAATGGTATCAGAAGATAGATTATAATCAGAGGGTTGTTATGAAACTGGTGCATAGCTCATGCAAGAATCAAGATCCTCATAAAATGTACCTACGTACCAATAGCCTTCGTTTCCTTGCCTTTGCCATAATCGTGAAACCAAAACAATCCTTGTAAATATACAGTTGGGACGCCATTAAGGATTTTTTTGTAAAATTAATTTTCTCCTACACTCTCCTTACAAACTAAAACATGAAACGTGACGACGTCTTAACATACAACCGGTGTATGGTCGTTTAATATTAAGCCAGTAAGTAGGTACATGATATTTACGTTCTATTAGCGCCAGGCGGTTCAAGCTACACCACTTACGCTAACGGTTTTTACTAAGATTCGAAACTTCTAGTGATATCATAGCTCGCAAACTTGGTGTAGCGGTGAGATTTTATAAACTTAGGTGCCTTGCATCTTTGCCTACAAGCTAGCTTTATGTGTCTACTAGCCTGTGCCCGCGACTTCGTCTGCGCAGGATTAGAAGTGCAATTTGCTAATCAAAATGCGAAATCTTCTAGGCGTTTCAGAAGAGTTCGCGTCCCGTTGGATCCTGTTGATTTTCCGGGATAAAATTTATGTGATAATCCAGGCCATGGACAATATATATTCCAAGTTTCATCCCAATCGGATCACATTGTGTTGCTGCTGACATTAGTATGTATCATCATCATCATCATCATCATCATCAATATATATAAAACTTTTTTGAAGCTGACAGAGAATCAACGCACAGCCTAAACCATAAGTCCTAGAGGTATGAAAATTTTAGGGTAGTATCCTTATATAGCACTAAGAAAGGAATTTTGAAAAGTCGCACCCTAAAGGGTCTAGAACGCGAGCAACGCCGCGGGCGACGGCTAGTTAGTATGTATTTATGTGACCTTGTCTACATAATTAGATATTTGCTGAAGATGTATACTTATTTTAATCTCTAGGTATTACGACTTCACATAATAATTTAGATAAGATGTGCGCAAACACTTCTTGATTGACGATGAGTTGCACTTACAAATAATTACACAATTTTGTAGGTAAAGTAAAAAAAATATTAGAGATGTTGATATCAAATAAAATACCATCTTGTATCTTAGCATGGAAAAAAAATACTGCGTGGAGTCCCTCCGCGCGGAAGAAGTGAAACTTTGAGTGCCACGCATTCACTCTCGCTCTGTCTCTTTCTATTCTCCCTTCCCAGGAGCGTTAAACGTTTAACGCAACCTTGTTGGAAGTCGCATTAGAAGTTTCACTTCAAAAAATAGTGTAGGTAATATACCTATGTTATTTCGCAACATTACAAATGATTAATAATTTATCATACTGTGTTTTAATTATTAGAAAAGTAATAAACATAGGTAAGTACCTTACATTAGTTTTGACAAAAAATACAAAGTAAAAAAGAAATTAAAAAATTCACCAGTGGTCAACGAAGTGTTTGCATAGAAAATTTTGATAAGAAACTTATTACCTAACTACTACCACAAAAACACTTACGATAACAAGTCTACCTACTGTTATAACGCTATTGCATGCCTATAAATATATAAACTCAGTAAGAAGAGTTTATCATTGTACATATATTTTTGTAGGGAGTAGACGTGAAAACAGTGAAACAGACACATAACATGAGTTTCAATGATAAAGTAGTAATCGTTACAGGAGGCAGCGCCGGCATAGGAGCTGCAATATGTGTGTTATTCGCCAAAGAAGGAGCCAACGTCATCATCGTCGGTAGAAACGAAGCAAAACTCGAAGAGGTTGCCAAAAAATGCTCACAAGTCGGTAAGAAACCTTTACCTATCAAAGCTGATATCAGCAAAGACGTAGAAGCCAAGCAAGTCATAGACAAAACTATTCAAAAGTATGGAAAACTCGATGTACTTGTCAACAACGCAGGAATACTAGGAAAGTCACAAACGATTCTTGAAAAAAACCTAGTTTCTGTCTACGATGAGGTTTTGAATACAAACCTGCGACCGGTGTTTCTTCTGACGAACTTAGCCGCTCCGTTTCTTGCTAAAACCAAAGGAAACATCGTGAACGTATCAAGCATTGCGGGCTTTAAAGGAAGTCCTGGATATGCTGCATATGCAACTTCTAAAGCTGGACTATCTTTATTTGGAAACGTGGCTGCATTAGAGCTAGCTGAAGTTGGAGTGAGAGTGAATACCGTGAGTCCAGGGCCCGTTGAAACGGAGATATTTGCCGGTCACACGAACCTGACGGTCGATCTGCTGAAAACTAAAACTGCTCAGAAAAGAATAAGCAGACCAGAAGAGATAGCGGAAGTCGTTGCGTTTATGGCCAGCGATAAAACTGAGAGTATAACGGGCTCCAATTACGTCATCGATTGTGGATTACTGGTGAATCGATAATCATTTTATCAAATGTTTTTTGATGATCATTAAATGCATCTAACAATACCATTGTTTTTCTTCTGCAAGTCGTAGATTCTGGTGTCCAACAATGCAAAAAACCCTAGTGTAGATTTAACATTATGCAATGAAGGAACACCAAAGTGATCACCCATTGCGCCAATGAGATGTCAAACCATAGATTACCAAGGCAAAATGTCTCACGTTTAATCCGCGATCATGCAAACCCTGTTTACCGCTAAACCTATAGAAACCATCAAAGCATTGTGATCACGAATAACAATAAGGTAGGCATTATAACAGAATGGTAGGTACAGTAGGTAATTCGGTATTGTTCTACTGTCACGGACCTTGGCCGAACTAAACCATATATTCATCCTATTATGCCATCTTGAATGAGGCCGCCAGTCTTAGACGGGACTCATTGCTGCTGAGGATGACCAGCTTTAGCGTCAAACTACATCAGAAGGCAAGACGTCGCGTCGTGTAGCTAGGGAGAGAAAATATTTTTTTTTTTTAAAAGCAAGTTGTGTTAAGAGCTTTGTCGTTACAATATGCTTTTTCTCAAAAGCTATTTCAGTTATAGCGAAAGCAAAACAGTATAAAAGTTACAAACGAAAACAGCGTATGAAGAAAAACAGCTCTTTTGACAGCATGCTTTTTAAAAGAATATTTATATTCATGTCACTACGGACACGGCAACGATGTCTTGTCGTCAGGTGTGCGCCAACGCTTAGTGGCGAGCAGTTATTCAACTTGTGTACATAAGGTTTTAGCAACTGAGGACCTTACAAGCCACAATGTCATGGCGCCATGGTAAGGTGCTAGCGTTTTGAATTTGAAATTAGATTTTTTTTAATTATGGCAACTCTACTCAACAACGTAGTTTAACATTTAAATAATAATTTAAGTACATTCATTCTACTTAAAAAATTCATACTCTAAGTGGACAGGTTGGTATTCTAAATGATTACAAGCGATGTCAAACTGAAATCTACGCAATTTCACATCGGGTTCCAACGAAAGCGATCCGGTCAATAGCCAATGTGCATTTGAGCATATGACGTTCGTGACTGACGAATCATGACATTGCTCATCGTCTGGTGAATCCATGTGTCACGCTTTCAATTTCACAATTAAGATTCCTCGGCTCATTGTAATTACACCTATGCGGGTGTCTTAATGAAGTTAAAGGGAATTAATTATTTTAGGGGCATAAATTTAATCTGGGCCGACCTTTGCACAATGTGGACCTAAAGTTGATTACAAGCGTTTATCTTCGGGTTATCGCGTGCTAAGACACTGGATACAGGTTAAATGAACCAGACCTTTTGGGTGATGGAAGATTTCTATGAAATCTGGGTCTCAAATGTTTCAAAACTGGAATTCCGAAGCAATCAACAATCATACAGGTTAGGTGTTAGCTCGTCATACTCATCAAGGTATTACTCAAAGTTGTCTAATAACCAAGTTTGAATGTAAAGCGCATAATAGAAGCATGCCATTGCTCCACAAACCGACCTTATTAGAAAAAACTTTATCGGAAAGCTGGATCTCAGTAACCATTCCCTGCACATTTGTAACTTTCATCTTGAGCTCTAAATTGTAGCAGTTGAAGGTTTAAAATACTTTGAATGTGATTTTATTAGAAGCAAAGTATAACATTGCAGTTTTCTAGTTAATATTGACTCGTCAACAGTGGATTTCGTTCGAAACTTTTCTCATTTCGAATCCAGTCAAAGTATAAATAAATGTGGGAGATGTTTTTTTTCGTCTTCTAATTGGCAGCAGTAAGAGTTTTGGTGTCAACAAACACCTATTTGTGGCAACAGATTGGGTAAAAACATTATTCCATCGCACGCAACTAATTGCCAAGAAAGAAGATTCTTGCGCAACTGTTGCGAAACGTAGTTTTCAACGCGGCCGAAAGGGTACATAATTTTTAAAAAGGAAATGCTTATTCAAAGCATGAAATGAAACATGGAGATTCAATGGGTCTGGCGCCATAGACAAGCACTACTATTGTCTATAGACTATAGAATCACATAAAACGTAGAGCATCCATAGAGCGTGCGCGAGCTAAGTGGGCGAATGACAAATTAAAATCCGGAATGTGGCGCTAAAAATACTTCTCAACGTTTTCTTGATAATAAAAAAGAATCTTCTAATTAGCAATTAGTTTTTACTACTCAAATATCTGTGTTGCCACAAAATTAAAAGTTTCAAATAGTTTGATAATTCGGAGAGGGCGTGCATCTTTCTCTCACTTTATTTTGACTAAAATCAGCCGTATAGATAAACATTAGCCCGCCCAATTTCCTACAATAAACCCCTGTACACATGAAAACGAATTATTAGAGGGCACAGAATGCAATTTCCCGGGACCAAGGCACCGATATGTCTCTCGGATGGCCGGGACGCGGCAAATGAATAAAAATCAACGGCATCACCGCGTTCCGTTGCCAGGGATGTCGCCAGGAGAAACTGGGGCCAGCAGAATCACTCATCACCCGGAAAATGCTTCGGAATTGGAAATATCAACTGGATTTATTTGCAAGGGGTGGGACTGACACCTAGAGCCTAACTATGATAGCATAATGACTAGGATTAATCTGTTAGGGCATTAGTGCTCACGAGTAGACACCTTCCTATCATCAACCGAGCCCTAAGCTAAGGTTGCCTGGAAGAGATAGCTCATAGCGATAAGGCCGCCCACTGTACCTACTCCACATAAGAATAATGAACTCTGTGTTAATTTTATAATTTCTGTAAAAGTGGTGTACAATAAAGAGTTTTTCTATCTAAGCTAAACAGCTAAATAGTATCAAATCGTGCAGACTCTCTGTCTTTGAAATAGAGCTTAAAATAAGTGCTTTTGCTTGGTCTGTCTCCAGCCCTGGTGCTGTTGCAAAGTAAGAGAAATACCACGGAGCACGCGCGCCGCGTGAATGATGGCAGTAATTCTATCAGTTTGATAGTAAACTATTTTTAGTTTTCCACTCCAGGATTACGGAAACTGGTTGCAAAATAAAATCACTTAAGCACCGAGCCACTGACCAATTTTAAGAATTTAATTGTGTAGATCACGCGTAATGCAGAGACCGTGCGAAAAATAAAGAGGAAAGAGGACTCTTAAAAGTTGTAAATATGAACAAAGAACAGAGGAATAAACTAATCCTGGCGTTCAACTAAGTCGCTGAAGAAACAAAAGAAACGCTAGTAGTTGTCGACGTCTTGATTAGTTGTTTTTTTCGCATCAGTAGGTATTGGCATTTATTTAGCGCATACATACTATTTGGTTATCTACATCGGGGAGGCCATTATGGCGTCAGGCCAGCGTAACCCATTGACTGTACTTTAGATTTTTTAACCAACTTCAAAAAAGAAGGAGGTTTTCAATGCGGTTGTATTTTTTTTGAGCAATGGGGAAAAATAACATGATGATGAATCAAATTAAGTACTAATAATTTTTGACTAAACATGACGAATCCTTGTAAAACATATTTCTCCAAGGGTCAATCTACCCCTCTCAACAATCTGTTTCTGAATACATTTCAATACTCTCTTATTCGGACAAGTGTTCAAGTTGTTATGCCCTTGGGGAGCATTCTAAGAAAAAAACATCTGTACTACATTTTCATTGATTCTGTTCCAATATCTTGAGAGGCTTGAAGATTTGAAGGGTCTTTCTGTGAAGGGCTTTTGATAATGATAAAATTAAATTAACATTGATATGAAGGTGGATTGGTAGATAATGTATAAATGAAGGTCATACAAAGTGGAATGGAATTATGGACAAAATGTAGAGGTATATACCTACCTAATTGTAAAGATTTACCCAAAGCCTATGAAATGCCTACATTTAAATAATAAATAACTAAATATATAAAATTACACTAAATTACCTGCAGAGTGACCTGATAACACTCACGCGTGATTAAAAATGGCGACCGCTGACGTCCCATAATAAATTCTGCGTTCTCTTTCTTTATTTTCGAAAAATAGGAAAACTGTCGTATTTCCCACTGCGCTCATAAAGTATCCTGATGTGAGAGCAGAATACAATATGCACGCCCGATATTGTTTCTTTGAATTTTAAATATAGCTACAAATGGGTTTGCCGCCATTTTGCTAACCTATAAATCGTAGCCGCCATGTTGTAAGAACGATTTTAGCACGAATGTAGATCTATCAGTGTATTCGTACAGTTGCAACACATGATACTGTTTGGGGTCGTATGGTATTGGGATTGTAAACTAACTTAACCATTTCTTTGGATTTAAATCTTATGAGTGAAGCAATAAGGGTGAAAATATACGATTTGAGGAAATTATAAAGTTTGTTTAAGGAGCTCACGTTTACGGAGAATGTTTGTAAATATTTTAAAATATGCAAATATGGAGCTTCGTGGAGTTTGGTGTTATTGTCATTTGGTATATTCGTTGAATGATTGTTGCTTTATTTGTCTTTAGGGTGATTTGAAGGGTTATCAATAATTGAGTTTCTTTTTACAAAAATCTCGCAAATTTTCACAATGTCATCTATTTCGAATTTTAGAAACACCTTCAGCCAGTTTGCCATACGGTGATCAAACCTTTCATTAACTAACCAGCAGTATAATTTTGCTGATAACCACACAAATTGGTCAATTTTGAATTAATCAAATTTTTAGAAAGCGAGCGCGTATTACTTAAAATATTAGGCGTATGTACAAAAAACTAACACCATAGACTCAAAACCAATTTCTACCAAGCCCATTAGTCTGGGTTAAAATTGTTCCCGGAAACGCAGAACTGACAGAAATGCAAAAGAATGTAACTGTGTAGGTAACTTGACGCGGGACACTTGAAAACAAAACCTAGTAGATGAATGCAGAGAGGAATAAAGGACCTGTGAATATGGTACTTTAGAAAGGCAATGATACTGTTTATGCAAATAAACATCTTGTATCTTGTATCTTATTGAAATACTCTAAACAGCAGTACTTGCACTGCAGCACTCATAATTAAAAATTACTCAAGACTAGAGATACCTATAGGTAGTTACTTTAGGAAAATCTAAAAAAAATAGATTACGATAATAGATAAGAGCTTAACGGATCAGCATTGCTATTCAGCGCGGCAATGCAGCCAGTGTCTTGGGCACGCTTCCGATTGGTACTGATTTGGACCAGTTGAGCTATCTATAAATCGTTTGCAACGGTTTGTAGATAGCTCAACTGTTTCATGTGTATTTTGTAAATATTGTAAATATTGTAAATACTGTATTAGTTGTAATTTTCTTTGTGAATAAATAAAAATAAACAGAAATAAATAACAAAAAAAAAAAAAATTCCAGCCCGTTTTTTTTAAAGAACTAATAATAAGTTACTTAAATAGAGACACCGCTGAACGTAACAGAAATAGACAACTTTTTGTCCTAGATGAAGGCATCTTTGAACGCCGAAAAACTACATAGGCGCATAGCTCCATAGTTTGCGGACATAAAGCAAAGAAAACTCGTATGAGTTAGTGGCCAACTCTGGTGACGGAGTTTTTAGGCAGCCTCAAGGTCATGGCTTATGACTGCTAGAACCGGGACCGACAGTTTAACGTGTCCTCCGAAGCACAGAAGCGCTCGTGTAATGGCCATTAACGGTCACGCATCCTAATAGTGACTGTGCAGAAGGTAGCTTAACTTAGATAATCGGTGAAGATTGACTAAGCAAGCCTAGCCACGAGCGCTTCACGGACTTCACTTTACGGACATGGAGTCCGTAGAGTCCGTTTGCAGAGCTATTTATATTAGACACCATATTCGGTAGTTTCTCACATCATCTACATTTACAGTACCTAGGTTGAGTGGCCAGACGAGGCTAACTCCCTTCGGGCTATCTTGATGGTATGCGGTAAAATATCAGACGATTTCCATGAAATTTAAAATTGCCAAGATAATTTAGATTCGCATTGGTTTGGGCTGACTACAACTGTAAAAATAAGACCAATTTTACTAACTTAGGCCAATACAACGTTATCTCTTGAAAATAGCGGATATAAACAAGATCCGAACTGGAGACGCACAAAAAATGATAATCCTGAGTTGAACATGAGTTGGAGGTTTTTCCACTCATCTCGACCCGTTCATTTTTGATGAGGAATCTTTTGATATTGCCCCAAACCCACCTCAATGATGTCGATAATGTACGTTACACACAGACAGCTTAAACCAAGCAAATACTAAGTGTTTTTACTTTCATTCGTTTGGTTTTTTAATAGAAACCACGAGAGAAATAAGAAGGTGCTAAAGGATCCTAATTTACCTATACTATTCAAATATTGCGTTACATATTATAATTATTTACTATCAGTGTTAGTCAATAAAATAAGTCAATAATAGTACATTATGGTACAAGTGTGGTACATTGGTGATTACCGCCGAGGTGCCATTGAGACCCGAGCCGTAGGCGAGGGTCTTAAGAAAGCCGAGAACGGTAATCACCAATACACACGTGTATCATACGACGTTTTTCAACACACTTGTGAATAAAATAACTATAATTTCAACAGTGAAAACGCGTTGTGAAAAATGTTTCGCTATGGCGGGAAAAATTAATCAGTTTTCCTATGCGCGCGCATTGCGATCGGCCACAGACTAAAGGGATGAGGTTTTTTTTTATTTATTTTCCGCGCTTAGGGCTTGCGCCTATTCTGCCACGTAAAAAATGGGGAATTTAAAGTTTTCTTTTATTACAGAGAAAACAAAAGTTATATTTGAGTGAAAGTTTTATTTATTAAACACGTACGAGTTAAAATTATCTATTTAAATAAGAATTTGCATGAAATGAGCAAGCAATAGGAACATTCATTTATTTGTTCTATTGAACACGATCTTTTTTTTGAATACAAACTTTTTTAGTAACAAAGCTACTCGTCCAATAAATTTTTAAAAAAAAATCTATAACTCACTAGTGAGTTATAGCAATGAAAAAGTCACAGTTTGATTATGGGTATCATTATGTGCCTAATTGCGGTGACCATAGAGCCACTTTATGAGCAAGTGTGTTGAAAAAATATTCAAATTCTTTCAATATTCAATATTTGAATAGCCTAAAAACAAATGAAAAGCTACGGTTCAGCTGCGTTTTAGCTGGCAAGACTTTTAGTGGAATTGAGCCCCAATACTCTACGATAGACAGATTAACTTAACGATACCAATTTTACTTCCGTGTGTAGCATAAACCCCACTCGAAATACGGTGCGTATTGAAAATGTTGAATGCTCCGATTCCAGCCCGCTTCAAGTGTATCCGAATTTCGACGTAATTATACGAAATGCAATTGTTAAGTGTTTTGGTAAAGATTATCCGCTGTAAGATACGTGGTACCTACATGAATGCGCATTTTAGTTGTAGGATTTTTTTATCAATTATTACTAAAAATTTTAAATTTCTCAAAATTTGCCGTGATGGAAAAAAAACCTTTGACACGAAAAAAATTTGGTTAAATGTGCTTGGGTATAAGCGAATGGTGCTATGTACATACTGGTTTTAGGATCATGACCATCTTGCAAGCAAAGCTGTGAGCGTAAACTAATAGGCCTTTATATCTATTGAAGATGTTTTATACAGCGTCAGGAGGCAACATATGCCTACACTTAACGGGAAACTGTAGTGCCTGGGACAAGGTTTAGATGGAGTAAGTCTTGCCCAGCACCTATATACCATACTCTCAGCCTAGTCAGCCATATCAACAGGAAAGACAAGGTCAATACATGCGGAGCATCAATGGATTTTTCGTTCGGAAAATTTATATGCGCATTAACACGAGCTTAACGGTGAAGCAAAACATCGTGAGCAAACCCGCGTGAACTAGTGTTTTATAATACCGAAAAAGAAACAATGACATTGCATTCAACCCTTTTCAATCATCCCTAGAACAATGAATATGAACGATTCACAAAAGCCTTGTCACGACCATTAGCCACGCAAATCATAGTTTTAATACGAAGGCGTGTGCTGAATCAAAACTCATAATAATCGTAAAACTGATAGTTATCACATGTCATGGGGTGATAATTAATTTGGCTAATAGATATAAATGCGGAGCATTTTTGTTATTTTCAATTTGTACCTATCATTGGATTGGTCAACGCAAGCGTGTTCCACGATCATTACAACTCTATGATTTACCGAGTGTACTTAGTTATGACACAAAACTGATTCAGGGGGGGGGGCTCTCTCTGCCTCCCCCCCTTCTCCCCGAACTAGGGGCTTGTGCCCTCCAAACACTCCAGGTCTACCCAAAGGGTGAACCAGGATTTATCAGGGAAAACTGTAAATATCTGAATCCAGCTGGATCCAGGAGTTAGGGGAGTGGGGGGGGGGGGGCTACTGAAATCCTAGATCTGTCACTGCATAACAGAAGTTGTTTTCATAAGCCTGAAATCAGTATGTAGCCAAGTAAATACAGACTATAAAAATATGTTTGAATTATTCCCTAGTGGGAGTGGGCTAGGCAGCTGTGTAATGTTTTTGCACACGCATGTGATTTGATATTGTATTCGAATTACTTATACATAAACAAGAAATACGTAGTAGTACCCAGTGCTTCTGTAGTTGATGCTCGTAGAAGTTGATACTCTACAGAGACTACGTTGAAGAGCCCTTTTTGATTCCGATAACCCAAATTCCAGCCAAACAATATTAAGGCCAAGTATAAATCACGCATGAAGCAATCACATCATGGATACCACGCCCATTGACCACAGTACGTATTTTATTAATTACCAGAATGTTATCACGAAATATTACCGTTATAGTTCCAGTCATATTTGCATATCGTGTTGATATTAAGGTGCGGTCGAACATGCGAGAGCTTTAAGTTAAAAGCGAAGCTACCATCATCACTATCCACGGAGGGAAAAAATGGAATGAGCTCTATTTTTAAGCCTACTCGTAAATTTGACATTTGCGATCGTATCGTAACGCTAGCATCTGAAATAGATAGATAGATAGATAGATAGAATAGTACATTATGGTACTAGTGTGGTACATTGGTGATTACCGCCGAGGTGCCATTGAGACCCGAGCCGTAGGCGAGGGTCTTAAGAAAGCCGAGAACGGTAATCACCAATACACACGTGTATCATACGACGTTTTTCAACACACTTGTGAATAAAATAACAATAATTTCAACAGTGAAAACGCGTTGTGAAAAATGTTTCGCTATGGCGGGAAAAAATAATCAGTTTTCCTATGCGCGCGCATTGCGATCGGCCACAGACTAAAGGGATGAGGTTTTTTTTTTATTTATTTTCCGCGCTTAGGGTTTGCGCCTATTCTGCCACGTAAAAATGGGGAATTTAAAGTTTTCTTTTATTACAGAGAAAACAAAAGTTATATTTGAGTGCAAGGTTTATTTATTAAACACGTACGAGTTAAAATTATCTATTTAAATAAGAAGTTGCATGAAATGAGCAAGCAATAGGAACATTCATTTATTTGTTCTATTGAACACGATCTTTTTTTTGAATAAAAACTTTTTTAGTAACAAAGCTACTCAACCAATAAAATTTAAAAAAAAAATCTATAACTCACTTGTGAGTTATAGCAATGAAAAAGTCACAGTTTGATTATGGGTGTCATTATGTGCCTAATTGCGGTGACCATAGAGCCACTTTATGAGCAAGTGTGTTGAAAAGTAATAAAAGAAAACTTTAAATTCCCCATTTTTACGTGGCAGAATAGGCGCAAACCCTAAGCGCGGAAAATAAATAAAAAAAAAACCTCATCCCTTTAGTCTGTGGCCGATCGCAATGCGCGCGCATAGGAAAACTGATTATTTTTTCCCGCCATAGCGAAACATTTTTCACAACGCGTTTTCACTGTTGAAATTATTGTTATTTTATTCACAAGTGTGTTGAAAAACGTCGTATGATACACGTGTGTATTGGTGATTACCGTTCTCGGCTTTCTTAAGACCCTCGCCTACGGCTCGGGTCTCAATGGCACCTCGGCGGTAATCACCAATGTACCACACTTGTACCATAATGTACTATTATTGCACACCTTAACCTAGGAATTACAATAAAATAAAAAACAAAACTTAAATTAATTGTACAATGGGCGGTCTTATCGCTATGCAGCGAAATACACTGCGTGGTGAAGTTACATTACAACTAACTATTGGCAGTCGAGCTGGCGTTGATGCGCAATACGATTCGAATACGTTTGGGTAACGCAGTGATTGTCAGATTTTGTAATCACGCCTATGGTTTTTTTCTTTCTCTTCTCTTATAACCTACACCACAGTAAAATATTTGATGTAAATTCGGGCGTATCCATCGAAATACGAGCGTGAGTGTCCTCGTTCGCATTACTTTTAATGATTTAGATAGCTGAGCCCATCCTGTAGCGATTTGTTACCTGTGACGTCACTAATCAACAAACAAGTATTTACTGCCTAATATATATTAAGGTTTAAGTACCTACATGAAGTACGTATGTTTGATTTGAATACCATGAATTACTTGATAACGTGCGCGAAAGTTCGACCATCGACTATTGACACAAACTTCATCCAACTTCGGCTACCTACCACAGAACCTCAGTAAACAGCAATTACGTGTGTCGGCGTGTTTGCTATCTGTTTGCTGTGTTTGCCTATAAGAGTAACAGGGTTACCGGCAAATCGTGAACGTCAATACGGTCAGTAACTTGGGAGCACACATTGCACCTTAGGAGAATCTTACAAACGGGTGGCAAGGCTTTGAGGTTTTCTCCTGTCATTTTTAACCAATAGCTATAGTCATTTGTCTATACTTCTCATCAAAAAAATCAAGCAATCTCTACACTTTTCATAATATTAGTTTCTCAGTTAGGTAAAATGCCCGTACGATGATTTTGAGTATCGTTTTACTGACTTGAGTGGAGATTTTCATACAAAAATCTATGCTTGAGTCTGGATCAGTGCTTGAGCAGTAAATTAGTATACGGGCCCTTGAAATATTTGTAACTACTATACATTGTTTTTTTTTGTTTTTTATCATAATAGTAATGGAACAAGCTGATAGCTCAGCTGATGTTAAGTAGTAATTTCTGCCTATAAGAATGCATTACCTCACAGAGCAAGTCCAATGAGGACGTGCCCTGTAAGTCAATGCACTGCGTCCATCACTCTGAGACGTAAAGATCTTGAAGTCTCATGTGCCTGTAATTACACCGGCGCCCTTACCCTTCAAACCGGAACACAGCAATGCGAGCATCGCTGCTTGGCGGCAGAAATAGGTACGGTGCTAGTACTTCCCCGGACGAGCTCTCACAAAGAGCTCTACTACTAGCTATACTTAGGTACACCTGCTGTATGTACTGGTTCAACAATCGTTTAGGTGTTAGTTTGTTTGTATGGGACAAGCAGCCGAAATATCCCAACTATCCCTAGATTGTTGTTTCATCTTGTATATGCAAATGTTTTACTCTATCAGGCCATGGAGAAAAGATTTCTATGTCAGACAAAAAGAAGTTCGATTAATTTGAACTTAGAAATAAAAAAATAAAAAAAAAACTTTAACCATAGTATGGTCGCCCTACCCAAACTTGAAACGTACGTGAAGTGAGCAGTTTAAAGGGCCAGGGTCTAGTAAGGGTTATTGTTTGATTTTCACTAATCAATCTAAGGATCTTAGCGCTCATTTAGCAAATACCCATATTTGGTTTAAACACTTTTGCATTGTTAATCAATTAATTCGTCTTAGAACAGAGTTTTCTAAGTCTTTAAAACCCCTATTAATATAGTTATAATACTGGTATTTTTAGGAATAAGAATAAGAATAAGAAACATTTATTGTAGAACTGTGTACAGGAGATCTTAACATAATATAATAGTTTCAACAGCCTACCCATTCCGGGCTTGTATGTTTATTAATTGCTCAAGCACTGATTAGCTGAGTACAGATTCAGATATAAATCGAGACTCAAACCACGTTCTTATTTCGAAAATACAACAAATTTCTACTCAAGCATTTTCCTTAAAAAAAATGACAGGGAAATGCTTAGGCACAGATTTCGATGCTTGAGTATCGTTTCAAACTTGGTTGAACTTTTCAATATTCAACAGTCAAGCAATGCCAACGTTTCGGAATCAAAGCTCGATTAAAATCAATGCTCAAGCATTGATTGGGCCCATAGCCAATTTTTCAAATAGAAAGTTTACTGAAACATTCTTGAACCTCATTTAAAAGTGGCGTACCTAGGGGCCATAGCAATATTTAGACAGGCACCAAAGAAAGTGATCCTGTAACTTTACTTTAATTTTCATTTTCTTACCAAATATTGTACCCTTAACCAACTTTTTAATCAAATAAATTAATGTTGACAGCTAAAGAATGCAAATGAAACGGAACTTGATCAAAACTCATCTGATACAACTATGGTTTTGCATTTACATAAAATAACACTTAAAATTCCCTCCTGTCTTAAACTTTATTAGAAGATAACTCCGCGATAACTCCGCAAAATATAAATAAAATGACAATAGAATAATTACCTAATACAAACAGTATCTTTGCGTAACCCCTTCGTTCACTATATACTTTCCAACCGTCTAAGCAGACTCTAATTTCGCACAAAATTCGACACAGTGTTGCGTATGGCCACACCGTTACTATTACATTAAAGAATTTCAACTCTATTTGTAGTGTTCTAGGGATGAAAATGGTAAACTAAGTTACCCATGCAAGTCGGATAAGATTTCAGTGTAGCCATAAACTCCAACGAGGCGAGATAAAGGATGACAATTATAAATCGATATTTTGTTTAAAATTGTGTTTTTACTTCTTTCAAATAAGATTCAAAATCTTTTTAGCTATAGTAGTTTTAAACTATGGAATGCTTTTTGAATACATTAGCTGTTATTTAAATGAATATAAAAATAAATATTCTTGGACATTTCACACAAGGCCCTCTAGTCCCAAACTAAGCAGAGCAAATAATACTTATATACCTATATTTTGGAAATACATACGTGTAATGCATAGTAACACCCAGACATAGAACGAACATCTATGTTTGCCTCACACAAATTTTTGTTCTCAGTGGGGATCAAACCCACGACCCACAGCACGGAATGCAGAGCTACTACCGACTGAGCTATGACGCCTGTCAAAATATGAAAAAAGAAAAAAAAATCAAACGTAATACCTACTACAGATTTTCAGAGATAATGTATTTGTAAAGAGCATCTTGACCTCAGGTTGCAATGGTCACAGACAATATTTGCTTACAACTGGTCATCCCGCTTCCATAGCGCTCGGCAAATGTTGACCGACTCAGCGAATGCCAATGGAGCTGCGTTTAGTCGGGGATAATAGGTTTACTAGCACGGTGGAAACATAGACATTTATTTAGAAAACACTCGGATAACACTGCTAAAGACTAACGTGGTATAAGGTAAGAAAGAGATAGTGTCCGGTATAAGTCACAATAATGCAATAGAGGTAAATACATTAAACCAGATTATTGTCACATAATCAAAATATTCTTTGGATTTGCTTACCCTCAGGGGTTTTCTGCACAAATCTTTCGACTAATTAAATAAATAAAATTTCATAAAAAAAACAATGTATCTGGTACCTACAATGGTACGAAAAATGGTGGTACAGTTTAATAGTATTAATAGGCCGCTTAAAATAAATACCATTATGATATCTGTTCTTCACAATACCTTCAGTCGACGTACGAGGTCGACTGAGACTAATCTGACTGATCAATTTAATGTAACAGGCATTGGTAGATCGACGTAGAACTATCTTATTCAACTGTCGCTCGATGCATAACTAAAAACTAAAGCTACTTAAGGATAGTAGCATCTAATTTATAACAAGAGCATTTGAGTTTACAACGACATGTTCGAGCGGGTTGGGTGTCTTCCGGCTCCCGAACTAGTTAATAACTGTATCTCAGGGGCCAGCTTCCACCCTTCACGCGCAGACCCTGCCGTCGTGGCTCAAAAACGTGATGATGAGGTTTGGTGAGGTAACCATCATACCAAACAGTCACAGGTATCGTTGTCTCATAAAAACCTGCCAGATTTAAGCAGGACTAAATCGTAGGTATTCTGTAACTACGAGTAAATAGTGACAGTAGCGCGTTTCAGCGCGTTTTTTGCCGTCAAAAGTTTCTTGTGTTCGTAATTCTGTCGCCACGTTACTTGACATTATGCTGGGCAGCGAAAGCAGTTCAGAGCTTACGTTATGGGGGCAGTGCTTTAGTAGCTTGGTGTAGAACTATCCATCAAAGTAACTGTCTTGTACAAACGCACCTTCCATCCGGTAATGATGTCCTATTGACTACACCGGACTGAGCATTGAAAGAAACGTCTTCCGGTCAGTGTAAACAGCGCCTAATAGCCGCCATTCACGGACAGATACCGCGCTTCGGCGGGTTATGAATAGGACGGTTTATAGACTGACTGGAAAGGAATTAAGATGTTGCAGTGCAATGGGTGTGTTATGAACTGCTTTACGTAGATCAAAGAGTTATAGTTTCGGTGTTTAGAAAGCAACTGGAGAAGGGGGATCGATGAACTCCAAAGAGAGCCTAGCTAAATAATAGAGGTAGGTACAAGTTAAGAAAAAAATGAAGTCTCCAACCATGACATTTTGAGAGATCCTCTTCGTCATTGCTCGTCATCATTCGACCTTAACGCGTGGACTACATAACAGTTAATTAAATCTGAATAAAATGAGATTAAATATTTTGAATTGCCGGAGATTTCTCAAATTGGAAACGGCTCCATCAATTTTCATCAAATATAGCTAAAAACGATCCCAAATAAATTATCTTTCTTACAAAAAAAAACCTTTTTCCGGGTTAGTCTCATAATCCCCTTTGAGTTGTCCCCTTCAAGGAGATTGTGAGACTTTTTGTCTCATAATCTCTTTGATTTCAAAAAAACTATGTTTAATAAGTAAAAATTTTAGCTTATAAATAGTAATTTGAATAAAAAAATATGGATTAAAGCTAGCAGTACACAATTTTAAAGTTCTATGAAGTGATCTACGTCTGGTGCTGGTTGTACCTACTCGTACCTAACCACTGTACGTCATTACGTAGTTATACCGGCGGCTGTGTGCCGACATATTGACTCTAACTTGGCCGCGCTTATTGGACAAGTTGCATGCTGATTTACCCGTAACTGTTACTAACCTACGTACTTCATGTACCTACTCATACGTTTATTATATCCAATGGAGTTTTCATTATTTTCATATCAATGTATATATTTCATAAACTGCAGTCTACAAGGTCTGATGATGACCAGCAATGATGAAGAGGATCTTAAAAGATTTTCGTGGTTTTGGAACACAGCTAATGAAATGAAATGAAATGAAATGAAATTTATTAAAATAATAACAGACATTGATAATACATTTCCAATATTGTTAGTTGGTTTACAGAGTTGTGTTTCCTGGTTGGACAACATTGATACCCAAACTAGGATTGACCTGTGTTATGGCATATCAATGCCCTCCGCCAAACAAATTTGGTTTTTAAATAAATGTTAGTATTTTAACTTAACTTAAGAAGTTAAAATAGATACAGTGATACATTTCCTCATATTAGTTTATATAATTAAATTGTAATACATGAATTCATTCTTTAAAATATAATTAATTTTATTTTGATTGATGTTTTTAAAAGTAAAAAGACAGACTGTAAAAATTAAAATGTCAAAATAATTGATATTAACAATAAAAGTGTAGGCTATAAAAAAATAAAGTCCAATGCTAAAAGATAATAATAATTTTAATATGTTAAAGATGACTAAATTTGTTAAAATTGACAAAATTTTTAAATTAAATAAGTTTTAGGATTAAGCTAAGATTTAGTACCAGCTAGACTAAACTAAGGCAGCTAATAACCGCTCAGTTGACTCGTAATCCTGTTCCAATAGCCAATTCTTCACGAGACTTTTACACTTAAATTGTGTAAGGGGATAGAAATTTAACAATTTATTTATATTTTTATATAAGTAGGGCTTCATAAAATAACCCTGTTGACGTGCAAACGCGGTATAACATTTGGTGTGGCTACCTCTATAAGAGCGTCGTGCAGATGAACTGTAGGTAGGGTCGTAGCTAAGTGTTTGATGGTAAAAAGCAATGGATTGTAGAATAAATAGTTTGCTAATGACTGGGACCAGTGGAAAATGGTGGAGATCTTTGCCTTGTAGTGGAACATAATAGGTTAAATTAAACAATAATTTATAAGTTTAAAAAACTGGAATAACAGAGTTCAATTTGATACGCCTTCATCGTCAAATGATGATGATGGCAGTTCATTGGGACTGTTCTATTGATCGTAAACACCACAGAAAAGCGAAATACGCAATGTCGTGTACGTGGATGACGTGTTTTTTCAAGTTACACTTATTTAACTGCCTAACTACTGAAAGGAAATAGAACCGAATTGAGAACCTCCTCCTTTTTTGAAGTCGGTTTCAAAAAATCTTCCACTATGTGAGAATTATGAAGAAAGCTTATGTTTAGCATGAACTGTGATGATGTGCTGAATAATCGGATAACTCTATTACATGACCAACAATAAATTCAGCTTCATTACAATAGCATTCTACATTGCCAACTTTTAACTGAATTTCATAACTCACAATTAGGTCCAGGAAAAAATTAAATTTATAACCGAACTTCGCTGAAAACTGAGTTTAAAATTGTGAATTATTAGTGTACTAGGAAATGGCTGTGACTCTGCTTACGTTAATACCTTGAAGTAAAAAAAAAATTTCAATGCGATTTTACTTTAGCTTGTCTGAGCTGAAAAGTTACATGGCTAGAGTAGTACCACGTTAAGTATGCATTGGAATAAGTGGGTAAATTGAAACATATTATGTATTTGGTTATTTGTGCATAGTATCTTACAGTAGTCACTTTCGTGGTGCAAATATAGTTTTTCCTGTACAGACGATGTTTTCAACTTAAGTTTTAATTGGCTATAGTTTAGGTGAGTGACGTCTATTTACTACAAAGATACTTTTAACATCCCCAAAGCTTATAAGTGGAGCGGGATTTGAACCCGCGACTTGCCGCTTGACACGGAAATGCGGTACCAATACGCTATAAACTGAAGTCAGTCAGTCAGTAGTGCTATTTTATGTATTTGTAAAGATAAATACGAGTTTATATTATTGTAACACCTTGCGACTCAAAAGTGGCAAAGTTGGGACATTAATAGCAAAAAGTCATCTTCCCGAGTTGTCGGGATTAATAAAATGTTGCCACACTTCTTAATTAATAGGACTTCTCAAAGAAAACAATATCATTTTATTAGCATAAATTGTAAAGGAGAGTTTACATTGGTGTAAATTAAAACGGCATCACACTACACTGGTTTTCTTGGTAAGTTAGTCTACCCTGCTTGCTTGTCTGCAAACCCTACTCATCACAAAACATTGGTATACTTTGAGACGATCATGTTTATAAAAGAATACATAAGTGACGCCATAATGATATGCCGCCCGATTTTACCACATTCAAGCCTACCAGAGGAATCATTCTTGAAAGTAAATTTCGAAAAAATATCATTATGATTTTGTTTGGACCTGTTGATGATAATTTTCTAGAGAATTTTCCAGAAAATTGAATATATTTTCCTTGAATGATGGCAAACTATGATAGTCAAATATACCCTCCTTTTGACTTCGCCGTAGTCGGGTTAAAGTTAAAACAAGTGTTTCTTAAGTAATTATGCTGCAAAACCCTCCCCAGTCTGCAAGATCTTAACACCCAACTCTAAATAGACCAATGACAGTAAAGCAAAGTTCGCGACATTACGCAGTTGAAGTTTAAACAAACTTTTTTGTTGACTTCTGATGGCCGTGCGTACTAACTAACACACAACCTGTGGCATGGTGTATACTAACTGATGCTCAATCTGTGGCAGTGTGCGTACTAACTGGTAGACGATCTGTGGCCCAGCATTGATACATAGAGCTGTTAAGGGCACTCGGGCTCAGTACCTTTACGTCATATTTATTGTTCAGAATAATTTTGTTTGGAATTACT
Organism: Eulithis prunata; assembly: GCA_918843925.1. Lineage (NCBI taxonomy): Eukaryota > Metazoa > Arthropoda > Insecta > Lepidoptera > Geometridae > Eulithis > Eulithis prunata. The sequence continues at coordinate 991,721 of OU974027.1, read as the reverse complement.
TTAAGGAATGGAAGTAATGATTTGTAGGCTTTGTTAATCTTAACAGATGTTCTAAACGAGGATTTAGATAAAATTGCTGATGCATCTGGAATAATGGTCAATTTTAACAGACTTTTCTAAAATACTTTCGGTCTTATTACAGAACGAAGGCTAAAGAAAAGAAAGTCAAGGTTTAAACGTACGTCAACGTAAAGGTTTATGTCAAGGTAAACCATGACTTTCTTTAGTCTTCGTTCTGTAATAAGACCGTTTTAGTTTTTAAGAAAACAGTTTAATAAATGACCATAGTAAAGAAAAATAGATGAGGATTTTTTATTGTGTCAACTTTATGTGGGACTAGCCGTCTCCCGCGGCGTTGCTCGCGTTAGAGTGTGACTTTTCAAAATTCCTTTCTTAGTGCACCCCTACACTACATAAGGATACTACCCTCCAAATTCCATACCTCTAGGACTTATAGTTTAGGCTGTGCGTTGATTCTATGTCAGCTTCAAAAGAGTTTCATATATATTGATGATGATGATGATGATTGATGATTAGAGGCAGGAAATGATGATGCTTCTGTTTTGCGAGCCTGAGTATTTTTTATCCCATCCCATCATTAAATGTTTGGATGTTTGTGTTTCAATCACGCTGAAACTACTTGTCCAATTTGAATGAAACATGGAATGTATATAGATCAAAATGTGGAGATTTTTCCCGGTAAATTGACAGGGCGAACTAGACACAGACGAAGCTAATACGACAAATACCACGCCACCTACATAACGAACCAGAAAGACTATCTGCTCCGTACCTACGGCCTACATGCCATCCAAATTAGTACAAAGTGACAAAACTTCTGTAATAACCTAGTGAGAGACGACAGGAGACGACACAGGTTCTGTCACATTTCTTGAACTATAAAACCGATACCTTGAACAAAGGCGATAAAATCCCTGCAAATACCTCCTCCAAAACAAGGCTCCAAGAATAAATAAGCAGCACTCAGCGTGTATAATTGCAATTATAATTAGGCACATACTCGCGCGTAATGCGTTACAGTTTTGAAAATTTGATAACTTTACACAAATTCATAGGTCGAGGGTACGTTTGGGAAATCTCTCGTCTCATTATTGTTTCGCGGCCGAGGGCGATGCGTTGACGGAGCGCTAATGTGTCCACAGCTACACCTTGTGACGTGCAGCTGCGAAATCTGAACAAGGCAAATGGTTCTCTATCATCTACATGATAGAGACAGCTTCTACGCCGGTACAGCCTCTACGCCGTAGCGGCTACACCGCAGGTAGAGCCTACAGCGTAGAGTCTACAAGTGTATAATCTAGCGTCTTTCTATGAAAATCAAAATTACTTTTGATAAGTCCTTTAAAAGAGTTTTCATAAAAAAGTATTTTGATGGTATTGATTTCATTTTGGAAAAAAAATGATTTTTTATTTCATTTCGTATAAAAAACCAAAAAATTACACTAATTATTTTAAATTAGTAGTTAAATTAATCATAAAAGCATATAACATAATAATCCTGATCACCTAAGCACACACAAATCAAAGTAAATATGTGTGACAAATCAAATAAATAGTTTAATTAAACTTTGTTAAACTATCAATCAAAGCTCTAGCAGTCGTTAAACTATGACGGAGGCCTTAAAGCGTCCTAAAACCTCACCAGAGTTGGCCACTAACTCATAGAAACTTAATAGTTTAATTCTCTGTCAAAAATGCCGCATCCGTTTCACGGACCTCCAGCCAAGACCCGGCGAGTTGGCGTCGCGATGGCCCTAAAGCGACAAGTTCCAGATGGATTTTTGCTGTAGCCGAGTGCTCTTAATTATGTCGTGCTATTGGCCGTATTCTAACGCGTAGTGAAGAGATTTAAATTCATTAGGGTAGGTTCTGTAATGGAGGATATCCGCAGGGATGCGAGAGTGAAAAGTTGAGATTTCTATTCAAAACTCCTTGTTATCGCACAATCTGTGTTTGTATCCCGTATAACTAGGATTTTCAGGAAAAAATTCCGTGGAGTGATAAAATGAGGTCTAAAAAGCGGTGCATGCGAAATACGATGTTAAGAAATAGATGAATAGATTCTCTGAAAACTTTTTTCTTTGTGACAAGAAAAATATGAATTAGATATCTTAAAACTACAAGTTACAATAATATACCAGAAGACCGAAGTTTAGTGGTCCCACCAATTGGGACGAAAGCCAGTGGGACGAACGGAAATGGACGAAAGTTTCATGTCACAAGACACCAAAGTGAGGTTTAAATACTAAAGTTTAAAAAAAAACTAGTTTCTTAAAAAAAGTTTTTATATTTTTACCCGTGCAAAGCCGGAGCAGGTCAGCTAGCTATAAAACAAAACGTGCAAAGTTGTCTATCGACACTAATTGGCAACACTTCTGAAATATGTAGTTGCCAGTGTCTGACAATCGCGCTTCACTCGCGAGCGCCAGATGCCGTGTGGTAGCTAATTAATGTGCCACGTGAAGTGAGCCTAGTGGATGAGAAACATGTCTATTTATGCACGCGCAGAATACGGTACTTTAAAAAAAATACATTGGGTTAAAAAAAAACCAGACTGACATGTTTGCCTAATAGCCTCTTAGCCTCCATTGAATCTAGTTGATATTAGTCGGTCCATCATATCAGTCATAATCATTTAAGTCCCACTGCTGGACATAAACCACCACCATCTGATTTTGGGATTTCACAATCCACTTTTACGCAATGTTAACAATGTTGTCAGTCAGTAGGAACTCTACTTCTAACTAGCTAAAACAGCTTCTAGCATAAACTCTAAGCATAAAAGTTTTAGTAATATTTGTGCAAAATACCGAGCACTCTTCAAAAATCTTCTATCGACGCAAGAGGTTTTATCCTCTTGCATAAATCCAGCATTTTCTATTCCATAAACCACAAAATTAATTCTCATTTGCCTACCGGAGTTTGAGGCTGATTACTCAAAAATGCCGACCTCCGATTTGAAGACGGTAACTATTCGACCGGCGAGAGTCTTATCCGTTAGGATTTGAATAATTTTTACATTTAAAATCATTCGCAATGACAACATCCAAAGGGTAACCACTCCGGATCGCGACCATTGCGCAGATAAGGAGAACACTCGAAAATTTGCCGCAAGAGTTCGCTGTCAGCGATTTCTGAACCAATATCCGGTTTGCCCCCATATCGTAAGCTCAGGTGGGTTACTCTCGAACACAGTTCCAATCCGGATCCATAGATTTTGACAGAAGTCGTGTCATTTTTCAGTACAAAATGACACAAAATCTATCCAAATCCGGATCAAATTTGGAACGACGGTCGTCAGGAGTACTCGTAGCCTTACTGAACTGCTTTCGCTGTCCAGCATAATGTCAAGTGACGTGGCCACAGATATACGAACACAAGAAGCTTTTGACGGCAAAAAACGCGCTGAAACGCGCTAATTTCACTATTTAGTCACATAATACCTATGATTTAGTATGAAAACCGTTCAGAAAAAAAGAAATTTCATGAAATTTTTATGAGATAGCAATTACCCCCCAGGGCTTGGACAGTTGGACATATCACCACGGTCCACGGTGCGGTGCTACCGCGTCGTGGTGATGTGTCCACACAATTAAATCTCCTAGCTATTCTTATCATTCGCTATAAGCTTGTATCATATACCGTTACCAAAATAAATTCAGAGTGATTCTTTTAATACGGATTTTAAGCAGATTTTCTGTGGAATAAGTAAAAACGAATCCGTCAGTCGCTAAAGGTTTAACTTCTTGAATATTTATAAGTTTTTCTATTATTTTATATTAATTCTTCGGGCTTTATTTTAAATCGCAGTATAGATTAATTTAGTTACTTATTTAAATACCTTTTACTCCAGTTTACTAATGGAATCTCGGTAGATTTACTGTTATTTTAATTTAAATGTTTGCTAAGCACTTTGTTAACGCGCGAAACGAAACGTAGCTTCCTCTCGCCCCCGCGCCGCTGCCGCCCCCTCCACTCTGCGTAAAACACTAAGCTCGTTCGCGAGCCTTTCTACTAAAATAATTAATTATATTGTAAAAAGTACAAATAAACAAGCTGTCTGTTGTAATCATCGTTTAATTGGAAGATCCACCATAGGGCCTGCCTGAACAAGTGGTCCTATCGAACCGGATAAAGAAAACCAGCGGATTTTGCGGCACGCAACGTGTCCGCGCCATTTTGTGACGGAGCCCTTTTACAATTTACATCTTCCAACCAAGACGAGAATCAAGACTAAGTCGACGAATTCATGGAAACAGCTCAGATTACCAAATTCTGAAGAAAACAGCAACAATTACCCTGGATGGAAGAAGTGCATGAGAGAGATATTATTTACAGTGAGTTCGTTCCAATTGCACAATCCCGCATCACCTCTCCTATCCATTTTACAAGTTTGGTTTTACGCGAGTCATTCTTACATTTTCTCTTGCGAGGTTATGTTCATACTCTGATAAAGAGTATTACGTTACAACTCGTTGTGCGTGCATTTCCTTTTTGCATTCGCATTTTGCTATTCGTACATCATGCAGGTTACTTTGTGATTTCGTAGAAGTCTTTATATACTTCGTCTCAAAGATAACCAATTCCTACAATTATTGCATTGAAGTCTTGATATACTTCACTATACTCTACAGAAGTCTTTATATACTTCGTCTCAAAGACAACAAAATTCATACAATTGTATTGAAGTCTTGATATATTTCACTACAATTTGAATTACTCATTCTAATCTATTTTTAGGTTCAAAATCAGCAAGAGAAGTCTTGATATACCTCTCTATTCACATCCCAAGCATTATACTTATTTAATTTGCTGAAATACTGCCTTATTCCTTAACAAATTCCAGCGGACACCCGCTTATGTGCTGCTGTGCATCAGCCGGCCATGTGAATCCTGCTTGCCTGGCCAGTGTGTGCTGTGGGCTCGGGTCAACGGATATTGCAAATCAGCTGGCTTGCAAATAGCATACTTGCACTGCTGCTTGTTATTCTGCACGCATATGCACCTAAGTTTAGTATTATTTCTTTACTAAATCATTGCACTTTGATAATCAACTTAAATTTAAATAATCAGTACAAATTATTTTTCAGCTTACCATTGATATAAAACTAAAACTTCATAGCAATCTTCATAGTTTAAATAAACATGTCTATTAATGTTAAAGAGTTAAAAAAAAAGCGAGCTTCTTATAAATCTAAACTTACTCAATTTAAAAAATATTTTGATAGTATTTCAACATGCTCCATCCTCAGTAGCAGTCACAGCTCTGAGCTTAATCTCAGATTAGAAAAAATAGAAGAAATGTACAACGAATATGATTCGATACAGCTTTCTATAGAAACTCAAACGGATATTTCAGATGAAGGGGAGTACCAAGAGCGCGAAGATTTTGAGCAACAGTACTTCAAGACCGTTGCCAGTGCCCGAGACTTGCTGCACAGGAATTCCACTGCGGGCCCGGTCGACATCAAATCCTCAGTGACAGGTTCTGCTATCAATGGAGGTGGGCTAAGCTTAAAATTACCTATTATACATTTACCTACCTTTTCTGGGCAACTGCAAGACTGGCTTGAGTTTCATGATACTTATAATTCTTTGATACATACCAATGATAATATTCCAAAAATCAACAAATTCCATTACCTAAGATCAGCTCTTAAAGACACTGCTAAGCAAGTTATAGGTTTATTAGACTTTTCCGCCAGCAACTATGATATTGCATGGCAAACCTTATGTGAGCGCTATCACAATGATAGGTTATTAATTAGCAATCATATTCAGTCTCTGCTAGATATAGAATCAATTCCCAAAGAGTCATCTACTGCCCTGAGAAGTTTGATTGATGCTATTAATAAAAATCTGCGGGCTCTCAACACTCTCAATATTAAAACGGATAATTGGGATGTATTGATAATTCACATGGCATCTAGTAAGTTAGATGTCATCTCTAGTAGGGCATGGAAGGAACACATAAACTTTTCCAAAGAACTGCCTACGCTTGAAAAATTTATCACTTTCTTGAAAGGTCAAGCAGAACTTCTTGAATCAGTCGAGCACACTAGTACCAAGCGCAGGCATAGTGAACCTTTGAACACACGAACAAAAACATTTATTACAAACACACAATCCACCTCAATTAAATGTAACTATTGCCAACAACCTCATCTTATCTATCAGTGCTTGCGGTTCAAATCTTTACCTTTGCATGTAAAATTGCAAAAGGTTAAACAATTAAAGCTTTGCTCTAATTGTTTGAGACAAGGGCATGAAATAAATCAATGCAAATTTGGGCCTTGTAAAATCTGTAATAAGATGCATAACACAATGTTACACACGGATAAACCCGAGGATCCCCAATCTTCATCTACACTAATAAACAAAGAAAATGAGCGCACTTTAGTAGCTTCTCACGAAGACACTTCAAACGAAGACGATTGCTTGAATGAAGTCACATACTCACATAATCAGGATAGCTCTATTGAACATCTTGACATAGAATCAGCTTTTGAAAGAGATGCTGATCAAGACATAGTTCTTTCTTCCACTATCACTCACAGCCATGTGCTTCTATCCACTGCACTCATTGATGTTTTTGATAATAATGGCGGCAAACATACTGTTAGAGCGTTATTGGATAATGGCAGCACGACTAACTTTATCACAGAAGAATTGAGTGAAATTCTTAAACTACCTATAAGATCAGCCTCTGCAAGAGTCGAAGGGCTTAATTGCAAACCAATATACCTACATAAACGTGCTAGCCTCAAATTGTCCTCCCGCACAGAAGTATTCTCACAGGAAATAAATTGCCTCATTGTTCCACAAATAACTCAACTTTTACCGACCACACAAATTGATATCTCTACAATTAGTATTCCCTCTCACATCAATTTAGCAGACCCAGGGTTCAATGTGCCCTCTAAAATAAGTGTGTTGTTAAATGCAGAAGTTTTCTGGGGAATATTAGGAAATAATCGTATCTCTTTAGGAAAAAACATGCCAATTCTTAGTGAAACTAAGTTTGGGTGGTTAGTTTCAGGTAATGTACCTACTCAAAACAATAAAAATATGGAATCTAATAATCATACAGTCCACTGCCATTTTCTCAATGATTTCAAAGTTCAAGGTCAGCTTGATAGGTTTTTTGAGTTGGAATCTGTACCTTCTCCACGAAAGACTACCAAGGAAGAAGAAGAATGTGAGAAGTTTTTTGTACGGACTACTAGTAGGCAACCTGACGGCCGGTTTGTGGTGAAAATTCCACTCAAACAGACACCACAGGTTTTAGGCGACTCTTACAATCAAGCTGCCACCAGATTTAATGCTTTAGAGCGTCGTTTTAATAGAGATCCCTTATTCAAGGAAAAATATTGCCAGTTCATGCAAGAGTACATTGACCTTGGTCATATGTCGGTAAATAAAACTTACAATGATAAATATACCTATATAATGCCACATCATGGCATCTTGAAAGAGTCTAATCTCACAACAAAATTACGCTCTGTTTTTGACGCCTCAGCTGCCACCTCCACTGGGTTATCCTACAATGACATACAGTATGTAGGTCCTAGTGTTCAGGATGACTTAATTAGTATTTTGATACGCTTTCGCCAACACAGATACGTCGTGACATCCGACTGTGAAAAAATGTACCGCTGCGTACTAGTTTCGGAAGAGCAGCGCAGCTTGCAGCAGATTCTCTGGCGGTTTGACCCCACTCAGGAGCTCAATCTTTATAAACTGAATACTGTAAGCTATGGCACAGCTTCCGCAATGTGGCTGGCAACTCGCTGTTTGGTACAGCTGGCCCAGGAAGACTTAGTTCCGCCTTCTTCTTCGTCCCCTTCTTGCGCCATTCGTGAAACGATATTGCATGATTTTTATGTAGATGATTATATTAGCGGCCATGATTCTGAGAAGGAATTATTGAGTATATGTCAGGGCGTAATCAATCAGCTAAAAAAGGGTCAATTTCACCTTCGGAAATGGCGTTCTAACAGTTCCATGGTATTAGAGGGTATAAAGGATGATAGGCAAGATGATTTATTAAAACTGGTAGACGATGACAATGCAAAAACGTTAGGGCTAAGATGGTCATGTAAATCAGATTCCCTGTTTTCGGTAAACTTAAACGCAATAGAAGCAAATTCAGACATTAATAAAAATGTAAGTAAAAGGTCAGTTTTGTCCACTATAGGTCAGATTTTCGATCCTCTTGGGCTCATCAACCCATGCATTCTGCAGGCTAAACTTATCATGCAGGATCTTTGGGCTTCAAAGTTATCTTGGGACGAGAGGCTCCCTTCTGAAAAAGAAGATAAATGGCTAGCATTTCTAAAATCACTTCCCATGTTAAACGAAATTATTATACCTCGATGTGTGTTGTGCAAATCACCTAAACTTATTGAAATCCATTCATTCAGTGACGCTTCCTTGCAGGCTTACAGCTCATGTATTTACCTTCGTTCAACCTCTTGTGATGGCAAAACCGCCGTGCATTTAGTTATGGCTAAGAGTAAAGTGGCTCCACTTAAAGGTATGACTGTACCTCGCTTGGAGCTTAGTGGAGCTTTATTAGCCGTAAGAATGGCTACAGTGGTCAAAAAAGCTTTAAGGCTTACAGTGCACAACTGTTACTTCTGGTGCGATTCTATGGTGGTATTAGGCTGGATTAAAGCACCGAAGGCCAGTCTTAAGTCTTTTGTTCTAAATAGAATCAACGAAATCACAGAATCTAGCGATGCCACACAATGGAGTTATGTGCCCACTAACTTAAACCCTGCTGATATTGGGTCTCGAGGCTGCAATGCAACCCAACTTAAAGGCTCAGCACTATGGTGGTTTGGACCAAAGTTTTTAGCACAAGCTAATTCACAATGGCCCAAGGCCCCAAATGATATCTCACCCTACTTACCTGAGCTTAAAATAGTTTGTAAGATGTCTGCTGATCAGACTGATTTCATGCTAAGATTTTCGAATTACAGCAAGCTACAGCGTATAGTGGCCTTAATGCTACGATTCATTTATAATTGCAGGAACCCTAAAAACAAACTTTCTGATTATTTAAGGGTATCTGAATTAAATGCTGCTGATATCGTTCTGTGTAGAAAGGTCCAAATTGATAGCTTCCCAAAGGAACGCAATAGTCTGGAATGCGAGGGACATCTTCCTCATAAATCTCAACTACTGAACTTGAATCCGTTTTTATCAAAGGAAAATATTATCAGAGTAGGTGGCAGATTATGTAATTCTAATTATGACTATGACACAAAGCACCCTATTCTATTGCATTCATCTCACTATATAACTTTGTTATTATTCAGACACTATCACAAACTCCTCATGCATGCTGGACCTCAACTATTGTTATCAGTAATGAGACATAAATATTGGACCATAGGTGGCAGAAATATTGCTAGAAAGGTAACACATGAATGCATAACTTGCTGTAGATTTTCTGGTAAGTCTAATCAACCAATAATGAGCAGTCTTCCCAAAGAGCGCCTTCATGCAGAATATCCCTTTAGTAATGTAGCCGTGGATTATGCTGGTCCAATTATGTTAGCTGACAGAAAAGGTAGAGGTTGTAAGTTGATAAAGGCCTATATCTGCGTATTTGTTTGCTTAGCAGTAAAGGCAGTCCACGCAGAGCTTGTCACTGAACTGAGTACTGAGGCTTTCATCTCCGCTCTCAACCGTTTCATTGCCCGCAGAGGAAAACCTGTCAGCATTTACTCGGACAATGGGACTAATTTTGTGGGAGCTCACAATGAGTTTTCAAAATTCTTAAAATCTAAGTGCAATGATATCAGTGCATATGCCTCGGAAAAGCTAATTCTTTTTAAGTTCTCCCCAGCTTATAGCCCACATTTCAATGGTTTGGCAGAAGGTTCGGTAAAATCAATTAAACATCATTTAAAGAGAACTCTATCTCTTACTCATCTTACATATGAAGAGATGAACACCTTGCTTATACAAATAGAAGGAATTCTTAATTCAAGACCTTTGACTCCCCTTTCCTCAGATCCTAATGACCTGGTACCTCTAACCCCATCTCATTTCCTCCTTGGACGAACTCTGAATATGCTGCCTTCTCATCAGGTTCACCTGAAAGATGAAGCTCACATCTGCACATTACCTCGTTACAAAAGAATACGAGTGCTTACCAACCATTTTTGGAATAGATATTATAAGGAATACATTTCAGAGCTTCAGAAACGAGTCAAGTGGCAACGACAAGATAAAAGGCAACTACAAGTTGGAGATATGGTAGTACTGAAGGACGATCGTCTCCCCCCAAACCGTTGGCTTCTGGGTCGCATACTTCGTCTGTATCCTGGGTCCTCCGATGGCTGTCCACGCGTCGCAGATATTCTCACTTCCTCTGGAGTATTGAATCGAGCCTACAATCGAATATGCCTGCTCCCTGCTGCTTCTCCTACAGAACCTGAGATTCCTTCAACTACAGATGTAGTGGAACAGAATGTTCCACCCCGGGGAGCCTGTTAACGCGCGAAACGAAACGTAGCTTCCTCTCGCCCCCGCGCCGCTGCCGCCCCCTCCACTCTGCGTAAAACACTAAGCTCGTTCGCGAGCCTTTCTACTAAAATAATTTATTATATTGTAAAAAGTACAAATAAACAAGCTGTCTGTTGTAATCATCGTTTAATTGGAAGATCCACCATAGGGCCTGCCTGAACACACTTTCTGTCCTGGGTTCTACGAATTTGTAGTTATACAAAGAACTGTATCTGTACAAGAAAGTATTTGGAGAACTGTATCTGAGTGGGATAATTCATATGCCTAAGTATAATAAATTCTCGTAGAAAAACCTGGTATCACAGGGATTTTTGTAAGAAATTGATTGTCACCTTTGAGCTTGAACTTAGAACAAGCTTCAAATAGGTTTATTTTTACCTAATTATTTTTACTATGTTATAAAACTTGTGCCTACTACATTAAAGTCGAAGAAGATAGCTGATTAGCGATAAGACCGCCAGTTGAACTATTAATTTAAGTTTTGTTTTTACGGCATTGTAATCCCTGGATGCAGCCCCCCGATCGTAAGCTCTGAACTGCTTTCGCTGCCCAGCATAAATGTCAAGTGACGTGACTATATACGAAAACAAGAAGCTTTTGACGGCAAAAAAAGTGCTGAAACGCGCTAATGTCACTATTTAGTCACAGAATACGTATGATTTAGTATGAAAACAGTTCAAACTGCAGGGTGTCTGAACCTGGCAGGTTTTTATGAGACAACTATTGCGCCGCGCTGGTGTACAATAAAGTATTTCTGTCTGAAGTCCGCAAAACCGACTCAATACTGCCTACTAACTTAAACTAGTGTACACAATCACGACACTGAATCCGCACTACACTTGGCAGCTATTTAGCTGAATAGGTGATGATCCTATCGCACTTCTGAAAAGCTTTTAATATCAAATGAACGCAAAATTGGTACGTGTCAAACGGCGTTATTAGGCGCGGGAGACGAGAGCAGGACCTAGTGTGACAAGCGTACAAAGTAGTGTGACAGAATGTTACAAAATTTTAACAGTAGTAAACTGGTGGTTATCAACAATAACTAGTCTTGGTCAGTTATGAGTGTGAAATGTTACAAGCATAGTATTTGTATCTTCTTGATTGTTCTGAGCATAGAAAAAACTTACTTTAGCATAGATTTGTTTAAATATAATAAATTGTTTAATAAAAACACTATAGCCTAGCTTATGGTATCGTTTTTGTTATTGTATTTTATTAAACTAACTTAATTTGATAGCAGTTTATTTGAAGGGGGCGGCATCATTTTAAGTAGGTAGGTACTGTAAAATTAGGTTAGTTTAAAGAAACGCATACAAACGGAATGGACACGGCACCAATGTCTAAAATCTGTTTAAGTTTAATAAAGGCAAAACACCGAAATCAATACTCGTGTAAGAATTCCACAGAAACCAATGTCGTGTGAAAGAATTAATTGCACAACAGTTGACCTGTAGTAGTATGGTCCTGTTAAACAACCATAGTTAGAAAATAAATAATACAAGTTTCCTTATCAAATGGTACTATCATTTCCTAAGCATATAATCGATGGAATCGTTCGCCAACTCTAGAAGCGCACTAAATAATGACTCCACTACACAGCGTAATCACACATTATGCGAGGTGTGTAGGCTTACGATGAGTTTTGTCGCAGCTCCCCTGTGCAACTTTCATGAGATACAGAGGTAACCTCTGGGAGGAATGGTCCACTGGAACTCCGGGGTTGTCAAAATTAGGTTATCATGATTACACACGGAATTGACAAACGAAAACCGACTTATATGGGGTTGCAATTTGTTAGGTATGAAATTATACTATTCCGTAAAAAAATACCGTGTTTTTTCATGAATATCTTTACGGGATATCGCGAGAGATCTAAATTTGAAGCACTTGGGTCCAATAGCTTAAGACTGGGTACGTTCGGCTAGTTACGGAAATCAACGTACCTAGTATGATTTGAGTTTTTTAAATAAATTGCGATGGTAAAATATACAAACTCGTTTTAATTGCACCAAAACGGAAATTTGAACCCACGAAAAGTGCGCACCATTACCTATTCCCAAAACCTTTGTCTTTGAATCGGATCGTTACGTTTTGAAAGAAGTCTGATCTCGATAAAAATTCAATTTTGCGCCGCGTTCATTTGACGACACCGCGGGCATCTTAACCCTTCATTGTATGCCGAAGGCCGATACAGCCACAGGTTACACGACAGTTTAAAAATACAGAAGATTCACTTAACAACCGAAAAATATAGTCCTTTGTCCGTAAAAATGACTGAAAAAAGTGTTACCAATTTAAGGGAAAAAATGTCGAGTTTGATTGATTTGTTTATATTTTATCTGCAGTAGAGTATTTACTGTACGTACGTCGTACGTATCCCAACTCAAAACGCGAAAAAAAGCATTATAGTACGATTTTCACTCACAGAATTTTCAGCAAAAATGAGTCATAAAAGACCGTGGCATAGTATTATTTAACCGTGAGGTGGTGTTTTTTTTCATTGCTTTCTGGTTACAGTGATAGAAGCCAATACAGTTGAAAAGGGTTAAGATGGCGTCGATAAACAAAAAGGCAAAAAAGTTAATTTAACTTCTAGCGAGGAAACGAAGGCGAGGCGCGGAAAATTTTATATTTATCAGTTTGGTATAGAGCTGGGTGAGTGTGACAGAGAATGAATAAACTGGAACAAAACCAATAGGACCAATACCCACAGTACCTCTGTCAGGAACAAATCTGACAGTCGCCGCGCTAGCGTATTCGAGTTATATTGCGCGTCAATGCCAGCTCGACTGCTAACCGTTGTAATGTCACAACGCAGTGTATCTTGGATATGTTAGCGGTACGATACGTTTGCGATTGTCGATTTTATCTGTGATCAAGGCACAGAATACATTCAAAGGTATAATATTAAGGTAAATTAAGGAAATTAAGCTACAGGTTGCTACCAACTATTTTCTAGAACTTAAGTAGTTTGGTTTTGAAAAAAAACCCCTCATGATTTTCTTGATAAATCTATGAAATAAAACATTATTTTATTGTTGTATATAGCACACAATAATTTGCATTAAAATCAACATGATTAAATTCATTTAACTACTTACTTATATTGGAATTTCATGAAATTGCATTGAATTCTTTTTCTAGCAAGTTTTAAAGCTTTTTTGCTGTTTTTCATGTAATGTTTTGAATACTGACCACATTATATTAAAAAATGAATTTGCTTAGGGGGGTATTTACAACTATACATAACTCCCGGCCAATGATCAACAAAGAAAGAAATCAGAGCACAATACAGAGACATTCTTCTAGTTAACTCCCCATTATAATTTACTCCTGATTGGGATCAACTGAAATTAAGAAAAAATAAAGAACAAAGGGCGACGAGTGATTGTCTTTTTATCGCGAAGCTGATTTCACAAACAACCCCTCTGCCTTCGCACTGATTAACTAAAAATGCCTTTGAACTGATACGAGATTTAGAAAATATATTCGAGAGTAAAAATTTGTCTATTCTAAGCTATCTATAAAAACTTGAATATCTTGGAAACAATGAATGCGAGCTTATTGAAAGGCAAAAAAATAATTTAATGAAATTACTACGTTATTTAAAATTTTAATTGGACACATAATTCCGAAGAATATAGCGTAAAGACGAAATATAAATAAAATAAAAAACATTTAATTCCTGTTACAAGTAACTTAAATTAGGGTTTATTAATTAGTTAGGCCTCCATAGGCCTCATCTAGGTCCAGATAATACGAAATAATTCTACCTATTTATATTCCGTTTTCTGTATAGAATGTTTGAACATTTAATTTTATTTATTTTAAAGCAAACTTAAAACCTTTGTATTACAACAGTTGTAAACCCAACATTGCAGGGTCACCATCAACAACTACTAAACTGAAGGGCGGAGTGAAGTGTCAATAAAACAGAATGACAGATCGAACGTCAACCCTCCGCTGGGATTCCACTGTGTTACTATTACGACAAGTGTAAGGAAAGAAAATCATCGTTATTTGAACTATTTTTGACAGAATACAAAAATGGAAGAGGCTCTTAATTCGGTTGTATGATTCTTAAAATATTTGTTAGTTCAGAACTCCGTCGTTTATATACCTTGTTTTTTTAATCTAAAAGGATATATACTTCCAGATTGATCCCATAAAAAATTCATCAAAATTGGTTCATTATTTTGAATAAGAGTAGGTACCTGGAAAAAACATAACATCCACGTACATGACATTGCGTAATTTATTTTCGTGTGTCTTTTCAGTGGTGTTTACGATCAGCAGAATAATTTCAGTAAACTGCCATCATCATTATCATTGATACTGAAGCCGTATCAAATTGAAGTCAGTTTTTCTAGTATTTAAACTTGTATCACTAGGTTCCGCCCTCGACTTCGTTCGCGTTCTGTGAGATCCCGTTGATTTTTCGGGATAAAAAGTAACCTATGTGTTAATCCAGGTCACGGACAATACATATTCCAAGTTTCATCTAATCGGATCAGTAGTTTTTACGTGAAAGAGTAACATCCATCCATCCATCCATACTTACTTTCGCGTTTATAATATTAGTAGATAGGATAGGATTAGTAGGATAGGATAGGATTTGTTGACTAAATCTGTGATATCAATTCGAATACATACTTAAAACTAGCAGTAGTAAAGGAAAAGTTACTTAGTAGTAGCACAGTAGTAGTACTACTTACTTCAAAATGAGCAATGCTAGTAACAAAAACAAACTAACGAAGTGGCCCGCCCGTAAACCTCGGGCCCGTGGCTTACTGGCCGCTCCTGATATCTTTACGATATCCGGCCGCCCTGATGAACTGACCTTGGGCAGAGGCGGACTCAGGACGCTGGTCATCATCATCATTATCGGCCTTTGCGTCTTTTGCAGACAATTTCTGTAGTGCCTGTATTTGGCTTTCACCACAAACCTCGCATGGCACGCGATTTTGGAAACCTAGGTTTGCCAAGAGCCTATGTCACCCTCTCGAATTCGAATTGCCCAAGGCCCACCAGCAGGAATAGTCAATACAAGTGGTGTCGGTTTGTCGGTTCTTTATTTATATCTGTGTTCTTCAGAATGTTTCAAAGATGTCTGCAGAGTTTCGTCTTGGTTTTAGAATTTGGACTCAAATAATTACATTATTTGAGTTTCTCAATACGTCCTAGCCGACCGATGGGCCGGACACAACATAATTTAATTGCCATTCGGCAGTGGACAGTGGGCAGGCGATACAATTTAATGTGAAAACTAGTGTGCGATGACCTTTATCTAAGACGATCGACGGTTAAGTGTGCGTGTGCCTTTATACGTCTTGAGGTTATATGGATTTTAAGATTATGGTTTCACTGATATAGTTAAGCTAGAAATATTTGCTACGCTTAATATAATACAAAAATTTGGAAGTCCTAATCATTGATCATTATATTCTCATATCCCATCTCTTCCTTATGAAATCTTAAGTAGATAGGTAAATGCCAAAACACCTATAAACCATATCTACCGTGCCTGAAAATTACCAGTAATTATTCTATTTTTAACCAACTTCAAAAAAGGAGGAGGTTCTGAATTCGGTTGTATTTTTTTATCATGATAATAATGTTTGTTTTGTATAAAATACTTTTTGAAGTGAAAACTTCTTTAGCATCGTTGTGATTTGAAAGTCGATGAAACGAAAAAGCGACAGTTCGACCCCCAATAAACGCAAAACACTTCGATAGCGCGTTCCAGGATCCGACCAAACTTAGCAGCGCCATCTAGTTCTGATTTAGGCAACATTAGCATAGAACCTTTTCTAACTAAATAAGTACTGCATATTAGTTTTTGAAGGTTTCACTTCTACCACGTGTGAATTGCACACAATATGTTTTTTTTTTTCAAATTTTCTCACAATTGATTATACACCAAGGGGTATATAAATGTCCGATCCCAGAACCCGTATCGTACTCAAAGCGACAAACCACTTTCTAATTAACAGTTTAAAAATGAAAACAAATAAGTAACTCACGTTAATCCACCGTCCGGCAGGTGCCCGCATCTAACTTCTACCTAACCCTTCCGTCGTAGGTCATTACGGCCATAGAGAGTTGTACAGATGTACCTTTTAACCCTTGGCTTGCTACAAATAAACTGCCCCCGTATCGCAAGCTCTGAACTGCTTTCGCTGCCCAGCATAATGTCAAGTGACGTGGCTACAGATATACGAAAACAAGAAATTCGTATTAGGTTTTGAAGAGAAAATCGACCATTTTCTTTTCAAAACAAACGACAGCCGACTTGACAAATGACTTGACTTGACTTATTTATTACAATTTTAACACTTGACATTGGCAAAATTGTCTGTCGAAATGACGGAAGAGAAGAAGAAGAAGAAGCTTTTGACGGCAAAAAACGCGTTGAAACGCGCTAATGTCACTATTTAGTCACAGTTTACCTATGATTTAGTATGAAAACAGTTCAGAAAACCTGCCAGTCTTAAACCTGGCAGATTTTTATGAAACAACGATTGCCCGCCTGAGAGCGATAAAGTTTCTAGAGTTGTAAGAAAACTACTCCGTAGTTCGTTGTTAGTGGCAAACTCTGGTGACAGAGTTTTTAGGCCGCCTTAAGGTACCGTCGTGGCTTAACGACTAGAGAGCCGGGACCGACAGTGCCCTCGGAAGCACGGAAGCGCTCAGATGTAAATGCCATTAACTTAGAAAACTACTAATTTGAACACACTGCTATCTATAAATTCTCTACAAGTACGTACGAGAATTAGGAGGCTCTAGCCCAGCAGTGCGACGGGACAAGAAGCTGGCTCCTATAACACAGTTTTTATAACTAGCTCAGAAGCCAATGAATTCAACATTTTTGTGGTCAAATATTATTATGCAAATAAAAATAATGTTTTCTTTTACTTTACTTTTTTACCGACTTCAAAAAAGGAGGAGGTTCTCAATTCGGTTGTATTTTTTCAGTAGTTTGGCAGTTAAATAAGTGTAACTGGAACAATCACATCATCCACGTACACGACATTGCGTATTTTGCTTTTCTGTGGTGTTTACGATCAATAGAAAAGTCTCAGTGAACTGCTATCATCATCATCATTTAATGATGAAGGCGTATCGAATTGAAGTCGGGTTTTCCAGTTTTTAAAACTTATAAATGACTAGCTTCCGCCAGCGACTTCGTTCGCGTTCCATTAGATCCCGTTAATTTTCCGGCATAAAAAGTATCCTATGTTACTTCTAATACCTCCAAGAATATGTGTACAAAGTGTCATGATGATCGGTTTAGTAGTTTTCGCGTGAAAGCGTAACAAACAAACTAACATTCACATTTATAATAATATTAGTAGGTATGATTATAAAAAGATCTTATAAAACACGTGTGTTAAGTTATTTGAACACACTGTGTTATCTTTACCTTACTCTACAACTATTACGACCCCGGTCATCTTAATCAACCCTTCAAAGGACAATCGGTCCACTTGACCCTTGGGAGAACCCGAACTAATTATTGTTATAAGCCATTATTAGTGTATTAGTACGTCCAATATTTATGTTTTCATTACTTCGTAACTTGTTTGAGGATTAATCTGGTGATTTGGTAACGTGATTTTGGTTCGATTTGCTTATTGGTTGAATTAAATTTACTTTTTTTTGCTTGTTTTTAGTTTTCCAGTTTTGTGCTTGTGGCTAGGATGCTTAGTCAATCTTCACCGATTATCTAAGTTAAGCGACGTTCTGTGCGGTCACTAATTGGATGGGTGACCGTTGGTGGCATTTACTTCTGATCACTTCCGTGCTTTAGAGGGCACGTTAAACTGTCGGTCATGACGGTCGTTAAGAAATAACGGAGGCCTTAAGGCGACCTAAAAACTCCGTCCCCAGAGTTGGTCACTGACTCATACGAGCTTCCTTGCTTTACAGTAACTGTTTGACATGACCTGATAGTATTAGACATTAGTTTAAACAGCAGAATAAAGTTATGCACCGATTATAAGTAAGCTGATCATATTAGAGTTTATTCAATGGTATAACATTTGTACAAGTCGTTCTTTGCGTCCAATTATTTCCAAAGTATTTCAGGAAAGCCACACTCCATCATCACAATTTAGATCCACAAAACAATGCACCCTGTATTTTCATTAAAAAAACACACAAATTCAAAGCAGTCCACAATGAGCTCCGAACAATAGTACGACTGGATCGGACAAACTAATTTATTTGTTCCCTCCATCGCGTTTTATCTATCTTTCTTTCGCTTTAAAGGATAAAAATAATTACAAGATAAAAGATATTTCCTACGCCCGCGCGTTTTTTCATTTTTTTTTCGAAGTTTTTTCTCGTTTTGTCCGTCGGAGACGCGATCTGTCGTCTGCTCTCATTGTGTTATCCATCGGCGGTGTTGGACGAAGGGTGGATACGCCCTTTATCTAGTCTCAATCATTTGCACTGGCGGATTAAGTAGATTGAATATTTTTTTATTGATCACCAACTTCGTAAGTTTACAATGGAAAATAACAGAGTACAATAATTTTTAACAGATAACCGAATATCAGAGTGCAACAGCTTTACCGCAGTAGCGATCTCTAACTAGGCAGGGTTAGATCCACTTGGTGGTAGGTATTCTTTCTTTCATACATTTCTATTTTATTTCTATCTTCAGAAATTAAGGTATTTTAGCGTGGCCCATAATGGTGATAAAAACACAAATGCAACACAAAGATTTTTCCTATTTTCTGCCCTTCAGGTAAGAAAAATTTAAAAAAATATATTTATGTCATAAATATTTTTTATTTTTATCATATCCACTAATTAGGCATATCCATACTACGCAGCACGTAATGTTTTAATTCAATTCTTGGTCCATACTAATTAACCCCTTCCATGGAACTCTTTGCGGAGACAATAATAAGCAAGCAAAGAGCTAGCGGCGTGAGACCTATACAATATTATAAGATAAAACAAAATTACATTATTACGTGGTATTTTTAGTAATAAAACTTAAAATTAATAAAGTACTAATCTGTACTAATAAAGTCAGCGTCAGTGCTCTTTTTTCTATTATTTTGTAAAGAGACATAATTTTCGAAACTACATATATCGGTTAATAATTATCATGGTTATGTTATTTCTGACAAAGACTTTTTAGCTTTCGACTTAATTTTTATATTTTTATTTTAGTGCTGAATAATCGAAAAATAACTCACAAAACATGGTAAATATCCCGTTTGTAATAAAAACTAATCATACCCTCTGATCGCAAGGAACTTTCGCCTGGAATCATCTAGTTTTTACGACGATTCTAAATTATTCTTGTGATTTTACTGAATAAAAAATATTTGACTTTGAAATCATTTCATCATCATCATCATCATCATCAACCTATATCGGTCCACTGCTGGACGTAGGTCTCTCCCAAGACGCGCCACTGAGCCCGGTCTTCGGCTCTTCTCATCCAAATTAAATCATTTAAAACTTGCATACGCTCAAGCGTATATTCAAAGTTTCGAAGTCTGGTTTTGGACTTGGATCGGTCAGAAGGTGGCAGTAAAACCACCAGTTGATGCCCAACCTTTTCTCATACCACGTTCCTGAAACTTTTTAAATTGTCTATTCCAATATTATAAAAATCCGAACCAATCACGTCGCTCCATCGGCTCTCGAACGCGGAACCGAAGCGGGTATTGGTTATTGATCGGTTTCCGATCAGCCAATGAGCGGGCAGTTAGCACGCCCGCCACACACGCCTACTGAAGATAATATATTGAAGATGAGGTGGGATTTTTATATGGATTTTATTGGTTCAACTGTTGGAAAGAGAACGATATCTTTCAATACTGTGAAGTTCTTCGACAGCCAAAACACGTTAAAAATTGATTAATGTTTGAGAGTCTTCGTTATTTTTTGTTTATTTTGAAGCATTCTATAGTCAACTGCAAACGTGAGGGCTTACTTATAATCCTTAAGTTCAGAATTAATAATAAGTAAAAGCAGTTAAATATGAACTGAAAACTTCTGAGTGTATCACGATGAATGAGAACTGCTCTCACAATGTCAGTAATCTTGATCTAGTTGAGACTAGAGGGCGTTGTGTGTAATATACATAAAGATTCATTCATTGTTATAGGCAGAATTTACTTCTTAACATCAGGTGAGCTATCAGCTTGTTCCATTACTATAATCATAAAAAAAAAATCCTTAATGTGTTTAAATAATAAATAACGAGTTTAAGAAACTGGAAAAACCGACTTCAATTTGATACGCTTTCATCATCAAATGATGATGATGATGATGATGATGATAGCAGTTCATTGGGACTGTTCTATTGATCGTAAACACCACAGAAAAGCGAAATACGCAATGTCGTGTACGTGGATGACGTGTTTTTCCAGTTATTTTTATTTAATTGCCAAACTACTAAATCGATTTTGATAAAATTTTATGGGACCACTCTAGAAGCATAACTTTAAGATAAAAAAAAAATCATCGGTTCATAAATGACGGAAAAATATGACGGAGTTCTGAGGAAAATACATAATTTACAAAACTACAACCGATTTGAGAACCTCTTTCTTTTTTGAAGTTGGTTAAAAATGAAATGAAATGAAATGAAATTTATTGAAATAATAACAGACATTAATATTACATTTTCAATATTGTAAATCGGTTTACAGTGTTGATAATGATCATAAAACATAAACTATACCTAAAATAAAAATAATCCGCTCAAGTACTTTTGCCTCTATAAAACCGTAGTATTCAACGGACTATCGTATGCAGTATCTCTCAAAGGTCATCCGCCTCGTAAAGCAACGGCCGATAGCTTCGATCGGACATGCGCGAGGAACGGAGTTTTTTTCTCTCTCGGGCGTGGCCAGTCGATACTCAATACGCCTTTCAATATCGATAGTCACGCCTTTAGTATTGATGGATATCGATAAAATTGTAGAACGTTACTAGTAATATTTGATGTTTGTATTTGAAGCAGAGCACCGAGTCTGTGCATTTGTTTTGACTTTCGACTCGAGTATAGCACACGCAAAAGCATTCGCAAAGCGAGAAATTTTGTTGGGAATGCACAAATCCCAAATCTCCCGCTAAAGGCGCTTATGCGGGTTTCATACAAAATTTCACGCTTTGCGAATGCTTTTGCGTGTGGTACAATCGAGTCGAAAGTACAAACAAATGCACAGACTCCGGGCTCTGTAGAGTTGGTTTTGCAACGTAAGGAATACAAATCAGTATAAGAACTAGTAAGGCTTTCACGCTTTGCGAATGCTTTTGCGTGTGGTACAATCGAGTCGAAAGTACAAACAAATGCACAGACTCCGTGCTCTGTAGAGTTGGTTTTGCAACGTAAGGAATACAAATCAGTATAAGTACTAGTAAAACCTCTTTGGAAAAGAGTTATTCGTCTATATCTACCACCAAGCAATGTGATGCAGATTGCAGTTCCGGTTTTGGGTGTCCATGTTTTTAAATGTTAAGGTTAAATAGCACCTTTGGCAAATGTAACAAAAACAATAGTTTTGTATTATTTACAAAGGTGCTATCTAACTTTCAGTTTTAACATTAAAATATTAATTAACTTCAGAATATTACTTACTTAAGATAAGTGAAATAGTCATTGTTAATTTTTAATTGACAGTATTTAACTTTTTTTAATAATCTTTAGGTTATTATTAAAGTCTCCTTTCAATGTGATCAACAAAGACCCAAGTAGGTACTATGTTTCATAAGACGACGCGTCAAATAGAGCGAAGTGGTACTATGTTTCCTAAGACGACGCGTCAAATAGAGCGAAGTGGTACTATGTTTCCTAAGACGACGCGTCAAATAGAGCGAAGTGGAAAAAAACACTTCTACTCTCTCATACTCAGCTCACACCGTCAGATAGGATTAATGCATGAGAGAGAATTAAAGTTTCTTTTTTTTTTTTTTTAAAGAATGGATACTCAACACACGTTTACACATCATAAATCAAAGTACATATAAAAGGAAATAAAACAAGGTGCTCCCATAATTACAGGGTACCACATCATGCGCATAGGAACAAGCAACTATACAATAAAGTAGGAAAAATAACAATAAAATAAGCTTAAGGCAATTAGGTAAGTAGTCAAATAAATGGTAGGTATTTAACATTATATAAACACGTTATATAAATTTTGTGCACTGCATATACGTTAGGTGACGTTAGTTGACCTATCCTGAAAGCCTGAAACTCTCCTCCAATGAGAGACGTTGTAGTTTTATTATAAAATGCTGTATTGATAGAATTCCGATCAGTGAACTGCGCAGACTCGAACCGATACTCAATGAGATAGGTCGTGTGGGCGTGCCGTGAGGCGTACCGTACACGAGGAATTCTCTTAATTTTTTTATTAAATAAATTAATTGGCTAAGTTGCTGATCTATGGGATGTTAAGCGGACTTCTGCATATTATTATAGCAAATTAATGTTATTAGACCTTTGCCCAGCAGTGTAACAGTATAATTTGTTCTTAACGTGGCTGAAAGTAGTCATTTTCAGACTAATTGAAAATGACTACTTTCTTCTCCCAAAGAAAAGCGTTACGTGAAATGTCCATTATTATTTATATTTATTTTATAATTTTAATTTTTAATTATGCAGCCAGTGTCTTGGACACGCTTCCGATTGGTACTGATTTGGACCAGTTGAGCTATCTATAAATCGTTTGCAACGGTTTGTAGATAGCTCAACTGTTCCATGTGTATTTTGTAAATATTGTAAATACTGTATTAGTTGTAATTTTCTTTGTGAATAAAATTTGAATTCTATGATCATTATATCACCGTGTGGCAGAAATTTTAATACCAAAATTCCTAAAAATAAAGTAAATTCTAAGGAGCAATATTTGGTCGTGAATTCACTTGCTTATTTTGTCAGGAAACTAGATTTATAGTAGCAGCAGCAACAAACTTCACGAAATAAATAAATAATAATAAATAATAAATATTCGCGGACATTTAACACAACGCCTTCTAGTCCCAAACTAAGCAAAGCTTGTACGATGGAAACTAGATGGCTGATAGACTACATACATACATATTTTTTTTGTAAATACATACTTATAATACATAGAAAATATAAAATATAATAGTGATCTTTGTTGAATTGACTTAAAAAAATGCGACCAACTGAATATTTTTTTATTCACACAGAAAATACGCGTAAATACCACAGTGTTTACGAACAAAACCGCGGGCTTTTCCACTAGAAAAATATTATTCTCAACTTTTAGCCAGCTCATTACTTAATGAGGTGGTTGAGATCATAAATATCACTTCCTTAACCCGTTTTAGTGAACACAATTTTCATTTTAAGCCCGCGACATGTCTTTATTGTTATTTACAATGTAACTTAGTTATTTGTATTTGCGCGAGTTTTCTGCGTAATGGATTTATTTTAATGAACGAAATTATGTTTTAAAATGTACTGTTTGGAAAAATAAGGATTAATTAGGTACTTTAGTATTTGTGGAACAAAAAATATGTATTATTGTACACCTACGTAATGGGATCGAACGTCAAAAACTATTATTTTTCTGAATACAAAAAAAAAAAAATTATTAAAAGATGTGTACATTTGAAATCAAAAGTGTGTATTCGAATAAAATTTAACTTTGGCTACGACGAGCGTAGCATGTCGTAGCATGCCTCTACGCTCGTAGCTTCGTAGAGGTCTGCGTAGCAAATTCGTAGCCTCGTGATATCATTGACAAAAGCATACAATTTTAATTTTTATGGACGTAATCTTATACACCTTAATTACTTCTATTTGTGTAGTAACAAAAGTCAAGATTTTTACCATTGTAATTATTTTTATACGCCTTCTACTAAAATTAATAAGATAGGTAACTAGGTACAAAGGAAAAAAATATTGGACGCAATATATAAAAAAAAATCTTATTGAATCTTAAAATAAATAACAGAACACCTTAATTTTACCGCAAAAATGTTAGTACCTACCCTTGATATTATAATTTTGGTACGTCTACTCGACGCTAGATGGCGTTACCAGTAACTTATTTGCAAGTTTTGTGAACTGTTTTCAAGTTCTCTAATAAGTACGCAAATTAGGTGAAGTTTGAACAAGTCGTTTTGAAGTAGTTTTACTTAAAAACACAGCAAATTATATGCATACTTGTAATAATATTAGATTGGTTTACTGAATGCTACTACTTAGTTATATTCTTCTGAAATTACTAGTATACAATACTTTGTTAAAAAATTCAAATAAAATAGCTTGGTCGCTAGTAAAACTTGCTTATTATTTGGTTGTTTTAGGACTTCTAGGCTACGTGGAACTACTTATTCTCATATCCTTAGTTATTACTTCGAAGAAGAAAAAGGTTGAAAAAAATATGTATTTTTAAATCAATTGATTTGTAGACAGCGTTAGATCTTGTGTGTGAAGAATGTCTGTCTACTCTTTTTCTTTCAGTTTAGTAGTTTTAAATGTATCTCAACAACACCCATTAATATAATAATGAATAAGTAATTTTCTTAAAATATTTGCACATAAACACATCTCGGACAGATCTCGGTAAATTCCGCGTAGATTATACAGAATTTGCAATTGGCTTACAGCACGCGTGTTCCCGTATTTCACCAATCTCACGGCTGGGTATAAACAATGGCGTATCAACAATTATTTATTTGCACAACACTTACAGCGAAGACATATTTATGGCTGGAGGATAAATAACGTGCGTGAAGTGCGAGTTGTAGACGTGGAGAGTTCCGTCGGCTTTTCGCTTTGAAGTGTTTTACAAGCTTTTATAACCGACTTCAAATAGAAGAGGTACTCTATTCGGTTGTATTTATGTTTGCTACCTCAAAACTGATTTGAATATTTGAAAATTAGTTTTATCTGAAAGGTTATTTCAAATTAGTTCCATAGAAATTTCATCAAAATCGGTTTTGTTTGGGTATCAAAGTAACTGGAAAAATATGTCACCACGTACACGGCATTACGTACCTTCTTTGCTTTTCTGTGACTTTTGTGGCCCCCAACGGTGTAAAATGTATATTGATCTTTACCTATAAAATCGATGCCTCTATGAAGAAATATCTCCTTACAATCAGGAGAGCTATCGGCTTATTCCATCAGTTGTATTGAAAAACTCTGACATCCTTTCAAACCTCTTATATACCAAAGCTCACTTAAGATGCGTGGGGGTAGTCAGAGACAAGTCTAAACCAGTGAAAAACCACACTATATTACTGAACCCCAAAAATACGGAAAAGGTAAAAATGAACATAAATATGTCACAAGCCGCATCGCCGAGACAGGGTGATGCATGCCTTAAATTAATTCTTTCTTAGGGGACGGCTAAGTTAAGTGACATTCTTGTGAGACAGGGGCATCGTGATCGCAGTATTGACAGGGGTACTTGATACCTTGTAATTTGGACTGTCAATTCGAAGTGCCGGAAGACAGGGACGGAAAAAGCCGACTTGACGAATGACTCGACTTGACTATTATTACATTTAAAATAACTTACTTAACTCTGGCAAAATTGTCTGTTGAGCATATCAATGGTAGGTACGAATCAGCTATAACCCGTCGAAAGACAGAGGCTAATAAACAAAAGAAGAAGGATTCTCTGTTGATTTTGTGTCAATGTTCAATTGCGTCATTTTCATCTTACGTATTTCTGCTGCAAATATCGATTTGCTGTTCCGATTTGAAGGTGGGTGCCGGTGCAATTACAACCACATGAGACACCTTCGTTTCAGAGTAATGGGTGCTGTGCATAGTTGAACAATTTACTACCTCTAGGCCCGTACGCTGATACAGAAATCGTTACTTAAGCATAGATTTCAGTAGAAAATTTCATACAAAAATTCTTGAGTCCTGGTCACTGCTTGAGCAGTAAGATCAGCATACGGGCCTTAGTATAGTAACCCGATTTGTAGCAAAGCATTTATTACTAGGTTTTTATTATCAAATCCAGACATTATTGTTTCAAAATGGTACACTGTCCACGTGTGAAATAATTTTAAATTTAGTAAAGAAATAAACGTCCGAAAACTGAAACGCGACTCTTAATCACTACATAGTCAAAACAAAGTCTCTTCCAGCTGTCTGTCTGTCCCTATGTATGCTTAGATATTTAAAACAACGCAACGGATTTAGATGCGGATTTTTTTAATAAGACTCATTATTCCACTCAATATCTGTAACAGTCTAGGTACTGCGGTAACACCCGAAAAATGATCACACAGAAACTTGTGACTTATCCGCTCCTCGGCCATAACTCATCAGTACAATAGCGAGTCGGTTCGAGTTCGGGACACACCGGGCTCCTTGAGAAACTGAGAACAAAGCGAGAGTTATAGCGTCCTGAGGAAGCGGAAGGAAAAATGGAAGATAACTTGAAAGTGGCTTCGATGCAGCTCGTGTGGAACCGTTTTTATAACTTTGTAATGAGGTAATTGCATCGATCAATCATAGCAAGGTACATAGATATATGACAGGCGTCATGGCTCAATCGGTAGTAGCTCTGCCTTCCGTGCTGTGGGTCGTGGGTTCGATCCCCACCGAGAACAAACATTTGTGTGTTGTAAAACATAGATGTTTGTTCTGTGTCTGGGTGTTTCTATGTATAATAATAAGTATGGTATTTACAAAAAAAATATGTATGTATGTATTCTATCAGCTATCTAGTTTCCATCGTACAAGCTTTGCTTAGTTTGGGACTAGAAGGCGTTGTGTTAAGTGTCCGTGAATATCTATCTATCTATCTATATCTATCTATTCACACTTGCTGCTCGACAACGTCCGATTACACGTCATGGGAACCCAAGCGAAAGCAAGTATTCCTCGCTTTTTTTCCATACGTAGTAACTATTATGTATTCTGTGACCTACAGGCATGTAAAAATTTAATTGTTATGGCTGAAATCTCTTGAAAACTACGAACCAAACTTCTAACGGCCACACCAATATCTAATAAACATAACTATGTCACATAACACATAACCGTGGCTGCCGTGTCGAAGTGCAAACGCTTGGCAAAAGTAATATTTTTACGCCTTTATGTTGTCCAACTAAAACTTGGCGAGTTATTATTTAAGTTAATTATTAACTAAGCTGATTACTTAAAACCAGAGTATAGAAGTATTATCATGCTATAAATAATTGAAAACATTACCGCAGCAGTTTGCACGAAGACAATATTTTTAATGTTCATTACACATAAGAATCCGGGACAATCTCGAGTTAATTGTACTTCATAAATTAACTATGGGATAATTATCGCACTTCTTTAATGCTTGTACAGAGTATGGTGAGTTTTTCACGTAGTACACCGTTATAAATGAGACCAGATCTGGTTCTTTAACAAAGTTATTTAACTACTAAGCTAAACAATCAAGGTAGATAGAACCATCCACATAACTACTACTTAACTGATTTTAAAGAAAGTATAGCTATCAGAGTAGCAGACAGCTTAGAAGATGCTATCTCGGCTGCGCTATCATTACGATACGTTTTTGATTGTCACATTTATTCGTGTCCCCAGCACGAGGCCAACAAAATTTAAAAAACTGTAGAAGTAAACAGGAGCAAGGGCTTAGAAATTAGAATTTCCTTCATTAAAGAGAAGGAGTTTATTTATTTTTCCCCAAAACAAAAAAAAGAGGACTTAGATTTAAGTAAATATTTTGAGAAAATGCTATCAGGCTATTTAGCATCAAATCATTAAGTACTATTTTAAGTCATTCAGTATTTTTCACGTTAAAGAAACCTATTAACAGTATTTTTAAAGGTACTGTAAGTTTATTCACAAAGAAAATTACAACTAATACAGTATTTACAATATTCAAAATATTTACAAAATACACATGAAACAGTTGAGCCATCTACAAACCGTTGCAAACGTTTTATAGATAGCTCAACTGATCCAAATCAGTACCAATCGGAAGCGTGCCTAAGACACTGGCTGCATTGCCGCGCATATTCTTAAAGTAATATTCCAAGCTTTCGCATGTTCCTTCAAAAATTCAATTCCAAAGGCGTGATTCAAAAATACTGCTCCAGAATGAATCTTATTTCTACTAGTATGTACGCTCCTGCCGTAGCAATAATACGTGCTACATAAATCCTTAGAATGGAGCAATTCTGAATTCCTCAGTATAGGAAAAACGAAGGGGTTGACACCGGGCCGGGCATATTTCTAGTTTATTTTAAGTTGCTTTTGTGTATCTAGTTTTAAAAGTAAATTTGTTTTATAACGGTTAATAATATTGAAGACAAAATTGTGTTTTAGTATAATTTTTATTTTTACGTTTTTTTAATTTCATCTAAGCAGTAACATAGAATCTACGCTTAGTATGAATAAATATGAATACCTATCACAGAACAAATATATTGTAAAAAAAATAAATATATAATTAAATATATATTGTAAATATTGTAAATACTGTATTAGTTGTAATTTTCTTTGTGAATAAATAATTTATCACAGAATATTTATAATAGCTTAATTACTAGTATAGTATTATATGATATGTGGCTTAGTTTACTAGACCTAGAAACAATACATATCTGTAGATAAATGTGTTTTTTTTCCGGTAAATAAAATTGAACCTCCGCCTCATGCACATAAGTTTGGGATATTATTATATGGTCAGTGGTTTGAGTAATAGGTAAGTTGTCCACAGAGTTTTTTTTAAGTAGACCATCCTTTTTATAGCGACTATAAATAATTATTTATGATTGAAAGAGTTTTTTAAGTCTTTCCATGATGCATATTATTCCGCAATATTTTACAATCACAAAAGATTCATCCCCAAACTCAATCAACATCTCATCAGGGGCTAATTACAAAAAACAATCTTAAAAACAATACAATTAAGAGCGAAATTACAATGATGTGTAACGAAGCGGATTCGGTTGAAAGATGCAGGTTATTCAACGGTGAAATGGTGGCAAATGTCTCCGAGTACAGTTAGACCAAGAGCTTTAGCTTACAATGGTAACTTCATTACATATTTGATAGGAGAGTAATAATACCACCAAAATAATTGCAGCGACAGAAGAAACTTTTTTTCACATTTGTTCTTATTGTAAAATATTGAAAAAAATGAGTCATGTCAACAAATGAGTTACATAATAATTTAAAAATAAATTCCAGAAAATTCAATTGGTATGCAACTTGAGCTTTTATTTTCTAACATTACTAACTATATTCATAAAAACTGGACGCCTACCTACGGGGTAAAATTAATATTTAAAAAAATTAAAACGATACCATTTAGGTACACTAAAAACTTGAACGTTATGAATCCTATTCTAAGAAAATTAAAGAGACAAAGCTTTTAGATATTTCTTTAGTTTTAATGTTTTTTCGGTTTTTTTTAGAGCTTGCGACTTTTGACCTGCTTTATGTTGCTCAGCTGTAATGTGTTATTTTCATGTATAAATCTTAACTTTTAGTTTTTTTCTGGTAACCAACTGACGTAACATTTTGACCACCAGCTCCCGCTTTAATTTACTCTGTGTCGCTCTGTACACGATTATAATTTATTATGAATAAATGAAATATTATAAACGCATCGGCGCACCGTCCCGACAACGCCACTGGCAATGGCGTTTGCTTTGTTGCGCTAGGGATGGGACACAAGACACAAACATATTATAATATCGAGCTCGATGGTTTCAAACAAAACAATTTTGTGAGTACGAGTATTAGAGGGAAGTATTACTACCGTAACTGCCGTGGAATTTAAAGAATCTAAAACTCAATACCCCATTACTATGGTAATTTAAACTATGTACTTAGTACTATTATTTTACAAAGATCAGTTTGAAACATCTTGCTGTGCATTAGCGTAAAAAGCCGCAGTAGTTTTTCATTCTGCGTTCAACTTTTCATAAGATGAAGACAGTCTACCAATTTTTGCCGTCAAGTAGTGATGACATCCACTGCTCTGTTCTGGTTTGAAAGATTCGTCCTTGTTTGAAAGGTATGATGACTGACATGTGCATATTGTGCATGCATGCATAAGTGACATAACAAACGTTTGCTTACGATAATCGACACGATTGTTCTGTGAGTTACTAAAATGATTCGCATCATTTTTTCTCTTCTTCGATCTTATTATCGATGTTTGCCTACTTCTTTGTTCAACTTTTTTCTCCGTGCTTTTGTCGATTTATCGATACTCGTCTGCGCGATGTTGTCGATCCCATCCCTAAGCCTCCTAGCTGCCGACTTCCTTCATACTCGCGAGCACTCGTTCGTGCCAGCCTTTGTCGGGAACAATTGTCGACAAATTAGAAATGAATTGAGTTATTTAATATCAACTGTTAATGCCGAGGTTATTGTTTACGGCGTCTGGTAAAACAAACGTTATCTTTTGGAAGGAAGTTTGTACCTATAGCATACAAGAACAACGTTTCTAGAAAACCGAAGACTTTGATTTCATTTTATCAACGTTTTGTGCTAGAGCTCCTAGTAATTTTAGTAGCTCTTTCTAAAAAAAATTTTTTCGGGAAGTTCCAAAGGTACTGATTTCTGCCTACCAGTCTTCGGTGGAAATATCTCCTATAGGCATGAGGTGATCGTTCAACATTGAGTAGGTCTTTTGTGGTGAATTTATCCAATCCAAGTTAAGCTGGCCTATATGTACATGTTTTAAGTTTACATTTAAGTTTCACTGTGTACAATAAAGAATAAAAAAAAAAAAAAAAAAAAAAAAAAAAAAAAGAAATACAGAAGTGAGCATAAGGTCACTGGTAAGGGTTATTCCAAAAAAAAGTTTATCGTTATTCAATAAACGCATTTGTATATTATTTCAAACCAGACAGAATCAAAATATTTTGCCAAAACTCACGAAAGTCAATGTCCCCTCATAAGTCACCGGCGTCGCTTCAAACTACACATTCTCAGTCAAATAAATCATACACTCAGTGGCAAAAAACCCCTTTTATCACTCCCAATAGCAAAGCCCGTGATTTATCCCGCAAATTGACAGAATGTGTACAACGCCGGGTATTGGGCAGATCATATTTTATACTTTATTTTGGAAGGGTTTCCACGCTTCCGACGATTTTCCGATTGGGAGTGCAAAAACACGGATGTGTCAACGAGATACCTGAGCACGAGTTATAGAAAACATTGTTGTTTTTTTATGAATAGCTATAATACTGGAAAATCGATGGATTCAACGAATCTTATAACAGTTAGACTGAACAAAAAAATCGCAATCACAACCAGTCATAGTTTTTCTAAGAACCGTGAAATTCTTTTTTTTTTTATGATAAAAGTAATGGAACAAGCTGATAGCTCACCTGATGTTAACATTACCTCACAGAGCAAGTCCAATGAGGACGTGCCCTGTAAGGCAATGCACTGCGTCCATCACTCTGAGACGTAAATTAGAAAAAGAAATGGTTTAAAAAGTTGCAACGAGTCTTGTAGATCGGATGGGACTATTAGAACTCACTGTTAAATAAATATATTATCTTAAATAGCGTTCTAAGGCCCGTATCCTGATTTACCGCTCAAGCACTGACCTAAGCATAGATTTTTATATGAAATCTCTACTCAAAATCCTCGCGTAACAATTTCTGTATCGGCATACGGGCAAAGAGATACTGGCTGTATTTTCTACTCACTTTACAAATAGTTTTTTTTTTTTTTAATTTATTTATTGTTTTAAAAATACATTATAACTTATTTTGTACTATAGCACTAAGGAAACCACAAGGTTTATATGATAATGCTACATGAGTCTTAGCGTCGATAGCCTTACATTAGGTAGGTAGTTAAACAAACATTATTCACACTAGTTACTAACTTTCATCAAACATCGAAAATGTTTTCCTAAACAGCAAAAATCACATTCGCTTTCTTGAGCCGCCGTTCACAAACTATTGTGTTTGAAAGAGTTGTTCCTGAACGTCTCACTTACCCTGGTCCTGTCGATGCAAACACCCCCCGGGGGGCAGTCTACGCCGATTTATACGCACTGTATCATGCACTGAATACGGCCCTCAGGGCTGCCCTAAATAATATTTATTTTGTTATCTGATAGATTCTTATGTAACCAAAAACATACGAAATAGAAACAAATGTTTTACTATTTATAATATTATAAGCAAACATACTACATACTGTATTAGTCGTAATTTTTTTTTGTAGAGAAACATAATATTTTTATTGAATAAAAACATTTTGGTTTGGTTTTGTTCTGACGTTTTTATTTTTTGCATTCCCGTTCATCCCACCAGTGGGACGAAACCCAGTGGAACGAACGGGAATGAACGAAGTAATTGACTTCAATGTTTTTTTTAATTTCTAGTTCAAGTTTACTTCTTATCGTACTTTGGTGATTTAGAAATAATAAAATCCGCCTAAAACAATAACCTATATTATATTAACACACAAAATAATACTAGAAAAATATTGGCAGCCCTGAATCTATAGCAAAAGAACTCAAGATATTATCCATTCTTTTCCGATTGTCGAGTTAGTTTGTACAATTGACTTGGAAAATATTGTATTTTTGTTATGCCGACTAAGAATACACGACTTTTATCTTTAAAAGGATAAAAAATTCGATTGAGACCATTGGCGCTTAACAGGTTAAACATAAATTATTGACTAATTAACGATCTAAATAACAAATCCTAATGGTACCTAAATCTAACTGTACAGCTGAACAAATAGCTATTGCATCTAATATCAATAAGTTTGTGGGGCGGTTGCAACACTTTAATGTAACGGGGTACACTCCTAATTTATTGACACTATTTCTATTGCAAAACGTGGATGGCTGTTTTCACCATGCCACGACACGACTTCTGCACGATATCGGTGGAGAGCTAATCTCGTTGTACCGTGTTGGCTACGGCACTGATATTACTGTAATATCCATTGACATGTCGTTGTCGTGAGGGGTCAGTTAGTGTTCAAAAGTTCGATGTTATTTTATTTAACCAATCGTAATTTGAAACGATTAGTACAAAAAACTATGAGAATTAATTTTCTTAGTATTTTGTATAAGGGTTTATGTAATCAGTTTTTTAGATAAAACATTTTTTCCTAAGAGAAGCATAAATACTTGCTCAAAGGAAGACCCGAACGTAAATTACATTAGAATACAAATTAATATGATCGCACTATGAAGAAAAATTTACAACATTCTGACCCTTCCGTACAAATAGCAGCCTTTTAACCTTGATTTTCGGTTTATTTTCCAGTGCTTGCTCGGACACTTGTGAATATAAAATGCAGGGAAACATGAAGGGTGTTCGTTTGATCATTTTAAGGTAATTTTCCTCGTGCTTATAACATAAAGTGACGTGTGTGGTGTGAAACTCAAGCAAAATTATGTAAATTGAATTTTATATCTAAATTTTACTGTATTTTCTTGTATAACCTGTAGACTCCTAAAAGTGTAGGTTTCTGAAAATTCTAATCTGCCAATGCTGCCCATTACCGTACCTACTAAGCTACTGATAAAAAATACAGAGCTTTCAACTGCAGATTTTCTCCACACGATGTCAGTGTATGGGCATTATTGGGCATCCTACGTTTTGTTTTTCAGTATGTAATCATTAGATACTTTTTATCTCTTAGCAGTTGTTGGTTTTAGTACTACGGGTTAATGTTATGAACAAATTTAGTTATATTAATTAGACTCTAGGCATTGATTACAACATGGTTTTGACTGAATTTGTATCCCGAATAGTATTTATTTACTGAGCATTATTTTTTGTTTATTTAAAATAACATAAAGGGTCCGCAGTTTATTCGACTAATAATCCGACAGAAAATAAACTCACCTTAGATCCACCCTTCACCCAGAACCCTGTGTCATTATAATTATTTTAATATGCAAATAATGATAATAAAATTCCTTTCCTCGCTTTTTGTTTCGTTTGTGGCTCAGCTTATTGGGTTATACTTAATTATATTTGGGCTAGGTGGCGCCTTAATTTTTATTTATGTCTGTTTGTATTCATTCTTTGTGCATTAACTTACGGCCCTCAGATATTTGGCGTAAAGGGGTTGTTAAATAAATTAATTATTTACCTTTTTTCTGAAACTTTCAAATAAGTAAAATGTTTAAAATTATATCAGTATTTAAGTGCTATTTCTGCCCGATTCATGATATTTGGGTTGTTTTAAAAATCTAAGTATAGTGTTGTTTTGATAAACCTTCTATTACTCTAACAATTTTGTATTCGGAAATTACAGCACACGAACTTAGACTGAAATAAATCATCAAATCCCATTATTTTGTGTTTATTTACAAATATATGAAGGAACATAACATAATTGTTAAGATGTAACAAATGAAGTCCACTGAGGACGTATCCTATGATGCATTATACAGAGACCATGCAAAGCCTGTATAAAACAGCAAAAATGTTGCTGAAATTCAGTCAGTAATCACATCAAGATGTATATAAAAACTTGGATGAAAGTTTGACTTTTCCAACATTAAAATAAACTTAAAAAAAATTGATAAATTCTTTAAATGATTTTCAAGCACTTAATCCCTTTGCAAGAAAAACTTAGTCCAAATTTTTCCAAGATTTTCTAATCACCTCTCACGGATCACTTGTTCCCTGCGCAGTCGGTTAAACAGATAACAATAACCTTTTCTACCCCTTTTACAATTCACTTGATTTTAAGCTTAAAGTGGGATTCTATTCGATTACTTTTAAAAATTCTTTATTTCCAACCCCGTTGGATTTTTTTTCTATTCTGTGTCTGTCTGTTTTGAGAGCATTGTTGGTCTAGTAGTAGCAACATCGCTTATCGATCAGAAGGCCGTGGGTCCAAATTTGGTTGTGTAACTATATATTTTTAGTTTATTCGAAAAATGTTTCAAGTATATGAATATTTAGGTACTATGGATAGGTAGAAACAACAACGTCAATGTACGTAAGTCAAATATTGTTAGTTATACTTCAGAATAAATTAAAGTAGATAAACAATCGTTCAAATAATGGTGTAATAAATAATAGGCATTTTCAATGAAAATGTCTTTTAATTGAGATTCGAATGTGACTTTATATTTTTACATACTTCAAAACCAAATACTTCGTCATATCAGTCAAACTACCTCAGTGGAACTCATGCCTTAGCCTAACGAGACTCCGAGGTAGTCTCCAGAGGTAGTCTCCGGCAGGTGAGCCTGCTTAATTAATAACAGCAATAATTGACCGCCCTCAGCTGTTATTGGAAGCTATCACAACATTTGGGTCACGACTCTGCATCATACTGTACTGACGGAACTGTCTTGGTACTTTGGCAATCGTTTTGGAAATAAATAAAATTTTAAACGAACTATTGGTTTGTTTAAAGTTGTTAGTAAAAATATAATTAAACTCTCAGGCAGAATGAACAATACTATTTTTTTTATATGATAAAAGTAGTGAAACAAGCTGATAGCTCCCTGATGTTAAGTAGTAACTTCTGCCTATAACAATGCATTACCTCACAGAGCAAGTCCAATGAGGACATGCCCTGTAAGGCAATGCACTGCGTCCATCACTCTGAGACGCAGAAAAACTCTTACATACTTTCACTACTACCCAAGGGGTATTTTTCACAGTAAAACATAGAAAATGATGCAGTGCAACAGTGCAGACGCAGTTACAAATGCAGTTAGAAGTGCAGTAACTGTAGTTCATCTATCTTTAACCTACATAATTGAAGGCACTCTAGAAAACCAATATTTTTAGATTAGCCCCTTTATGGCTTGAACATATCTGCCCCACGTACGCAACGTACGCAACGCATTATGAAATCTGGACCCTGATATTTGTATGGTTAGAAACATACTTGTCATACGCAATGCTATCCCACGCAAGTATGTTTCTAACCATACAAATATCAGGGTCCAGATTTCAATAATGCGTTGCGTACGTTGCGTACGTGGGATAGATATGTCCTTACCTTTAGTGTGTAAATTATGCTAAAAAGTTCACGTAAACTATATTTTGCTAAAGATTGAGAAGCGCTTCTAGCGGAAAGGTTACAGAACTGATGCTTCTCCATACAGAAATATATTCAAACTAGGTCTTTTATCGCCGGGCGGGTAGTCGCTAGCAAAAAAGTAATCTCTATGTACAGTACACGTACACAATGCAAACTAAGTTTGATCTATCATTTTAGAGTAGGTACTCAGAATATTAATTTCTCTATCAAGTATCAAGACTATTTGGCTTAGTATCACTCCGTACGAGCTAGTCAGTGATGCCCTGTGGCTGCAATCACACCGAGCGAACCCTGTCTCGTCTGTTTACTTACGATACGCTCTCTACTAGATCAATTTGAACTATAAATTTAAACTAACTAATATATATTTTAATAATACGTACAATTTTAGAAAGAACTTGATAGGACCGAACCGATTTTTTTATTTAGATTTTTCGTTTAGTGATTACGGCTGTTTCACACGGTATCTTCTCAGGTAATCAATGTTTTGCATATTATGTGAGACACAAGTTTAACTTTGGTACACAGTAGAGGAATTTTGTAGGTCTAGCCCGTACTTTGTCGCATAAGACTTAAATATACGTCATTACAAAGGAATTAGGTAAAATCTATAAATAATGAATAAAAGCACCAACATTTTTTATCATTCGATATTGGTTCTAGTTGCGTAGCTCGTAGCGCTTCGGTCTACGACGTAGCGCTACGCTGTAGACCGTAGTGCTACGCGGTAGACCTCAGAGTTCAAGTGTTAATTTTAAATTCAGCTTTACTCCAAATTGCTTAAAAATCTTGACAAAAACCAAAACTACTGCCAGCTGTAATTACTTAAAGAACATTAGCTCAAAAAAACTGGCCAATTCCGAGTCGCAACTCAAAAGCAAGCGAAATTAATGTTCGCAATAAACCTCGGGAACACTCCTAAAGTATCGCTAATTAATGTAAACATGGAACGATTAGGACTCCGAATAAACACACAAATGGCGTTCTACAGCAATAAATACCTATAATATTTTTAATTACTACCCCAAAAAAAGACATTAAACAGAGAAAAGATAAAAATTCGCGGCCATATTGCAAATGAGCATTAAATTCGTATAGGGGACAGAGTATTTTTTAAAGTATTATATATTATTAGGCGGCGAAGCAGGGCCGCACTCAGGTCATCAGGATAAATAAATTATGATATAGTGGCGAGTTTTTAGCTCTCATCTCTGTTGCATAGAGCTACTCAGCCTCAGAGCGGACTGTGAAGATATTAGTAGTAGTTAGTATTAAAGTTTAGTGAAATTATGCAAGCTAATAATACAATAAAACATTTCATCATCATTACCATCATCCTATATTGGTCTACTGCTGAATGTAGGTCTCTCCCAAGACGCGCTTTTGTGTCCAGTCTTCCCGGATTTTTTTCATGATTTGTTAGTTTTTTCTGGGCATTAATCTTATTGAGCAAAATTATTTTCGATGAAACAATCACTTTTATTTAATCAAGGTGTATTAAACTGTCTATCAAACACCATTTATTTCACTAACCTAGCATTCATGGTTTTAGCGACATTTGAGTTTTTATAGTTTTTTTTGTTTTGCTCTCGACTCTATTAAAGTTCGTTTAATTTTGATGTATTGATGTATTGCCATCATCATCATCCACAGCCTGACTTCACCCGCTGCTGGATATAGGCCTCTCTCTTTTTTTTTTATTGGCGTCGCACTGAGGCCTCTCTTTTATTGTACCACTCCTTACGAAGTTTGATGCATAAATGGAATTTATTCACAAAGAAAATATTATGTTATATATTTAAATTGACCACAGTTTTAACCGTTCAATGCCATGTCTAAAAGTCCGTAGCTCAACTCGGACGTGAGTTTAAAAACCGTCGGCGTTGTCTAATGAATTTATGGTCAGGAACTTGTCGCGTTTTTCTCCAGAGCCCGAGATAAACACCGATAGCGAACGCGTGACGAATAGTACGCCTGCGTACTGTTTGCCATTTTTTAGGGTTCTGCAATGGCCTAAAACAAGTCTAAACACAGGTCGAAAAATATTTGTTAATTATGGGGAAGGGTAGGTGGCCAAGTAAATTAAATTATTTTAATTACAAACCAAATTCTGTATTTTTTCTCTTTGTGACAACTCAATAACATCTCAATCTTTTTTTACCCCGCCATCCGTCACTCCCTATAGAAGGAGGTGTGCATCGTCTACATCCTCAATAAGTCTATAAGCAGGTCTAAAGATAAGTCAAAATAGGTCTAAAAAGGAGTCACTGAAAGGTTACAACTAATTCGAACGAATTTTTTGAAAGCTTAATAGCAGAGCCCCGGATCTGTGCATTTGTTTTGACTTATAGCACACGCAAAAGCATTCGCAAAGCGAACACATATCCTACCGTGTTCATTTACGAAGTCAGGATCTTAGCTAGGGTTATTCATTATTCTACAGAACCACTGAAGCTTTGTACGTACTCGCTCTCGAAGCTAATTTTTATTATTTTCTCGCAGTTAAAAATGATTTATTAATAAACAGATGCACTGGAATCCGACCCTGGGCGTAATGTGCCCTGTTTATGGACGTAGAAGATGCTTTGTTTCCTAATTACGGTAACAGGTGAAAAAAATATGGAATGTTGACCGTTAGATGGCGGGAGTAAACAAATAAATAAATTCGTCTAATGACTGCTTTTGCACAATCGACACGATTGCCGACAAGATTTTTCAGTTTGCATTTTTAAGTCCTACGACTTAAAAAGGTTTACAAACTTAGTGAACTTACCTCTAGACGTATGGAATTTGGAGGGTAGTATCCTTGTAATATACTAGCCATCGCCCGCGGCGTTGCTCGCGTTCTAGACCCTTTAGGGTGCGACTTTTCAAAATTCCTTTCTTAGTGCACCTCTACACTATATAAGAATA
This sequence comes from Eulithis prunata, assembly GCA_918843925.1. Lineage (NCBI taxonomy): Eukaryota > Metazoa > Arthropoda > Insecta > Lepidoptera > Geometridae > Eulithis > Eulithis prunata. The sequence continues at coordinate 952,249 of OU974027.1, read as the reverse complement.
CTACCCTCCAAATTTCATACCACTAGGACTTATAGTTTAGGCTGTGCGTTCATTCTCTGTCAGCTTCAAAAGAGTTTTATATATATTGATGATGATTGTTTGATTGATGATATTGATGATAGTGTAGGGGTGCACTAATAAAGGAATTTTGAAAAGTCACAGATTTTAACCAAATCATGCGTATGCTGCTACCACGCGAGCAAAGCCGCGGGCGACAGCTAGTTCTTTAAATATTTTTGTGTCTGAAATAAATTCCCGCTGAATGGTACAGCCACAAACACAACCAGTTCCCCAGCTAATAAACGCATTACAATTATACAAGCAGGATAACGGGCCGAAGAATGCACACGATGTCCACAGCGGAGTCAAATACCAATAACAGTAAAGGGCAATGGAGGCCTGAAACGATCGCCACTGACTGTGTGGACTTGAACCAATAAAAAAAATCATATGAGTATCAAGCGGCAAAAATAAATTTCATACAAGTATTAAGCGGCAAAAATAAATTTCATACAAGTATCAAGCGGCAAAAATTAGTTTCATACAAGTATCAAGCGGCAAAAATAAGTTTCATACAAGTATCAAGCGGCAAAAATAAGTTTCATACAAGTATCAAGCGGCAAAAATAAGTTTCATACAAGTATCAAGCGGCAAAAATAAGTTTCATACAAGTATCAAGCGGCAAAAATTTGTTTACATACAAGTAACAGGCGGCAAAAATTTGTTTACATACAAGTAACAGGCGGCAAAAGTAAGTTTCATGCAAGTATCAAGCCAACATAATTTTATAAGACTCATAGACACTTCTTCAAAATCGATGCTCAATTTCCGTGAGTCAAAATCCTCAGACTCGTCACTCTAAACACAGCTTTTTTTGAACTTCGAATTGTGAGTCGTGGATTGAATTCAAAGAGTCACAATAAACGACCCTGACGAGCAAGTCTATCATGCAAAAATCTCTAAACCAACTCTCGGTTTTCATGAGATTTTAGAAAAATAATCTCTGATTTGCCATTCAGTTTACACAAGAACCTCAAGTCAACACACTACAGAGTCTCACAACTCCGTAAAAGGTGCTCCGGATATATTTTCCGGTTGGTTAGTCCGATTTCACGGACAATTGATTTCGGAAAGGTCGACGGACAATGCTCGATAGTTTATCGGACGACATTTGATGGAACGATTCCGATAATGTTAATGTTGTCTTACAAGGGTTAAAAGGTCGAAGAGTTTTTGATTTTTCGCCTCTTCTGTTTATGAGTTTTCAGTGCTTATGACTTACCCGGCGCTTCAGCGTATTAATTTTCGCACCTTAATTCTTATGGATTTTTCAGATTTTATCATGTAGGTAGTGAACCTCTCAACATAGCTCTCTCCATGTCTCTTTGGCATATAACACCATGAAACTGATACCGCTGAGGAGAAAGGGTACTGAAATGGCGACCATAAACTGAAAGACGCAGCTTGAGACATCGCCGATTTACTGACGATATTTTTCATTGATTGATCAATCGGTTAATCGATCCATTAATCGATCAGTTGATCAATCAATCAATCAATCAACATTGATTGCGAGAAGTAGTTCGCGATGGCCCAAAAATCCTAGTGGAGGCCTATGTTTAGCGTATCATCATCATCATCATCAATATATATAAACTCTTTTGAAGCTGACTTAAAATCAACGCACAGCCTAAACTATAAGTCCTAGAGGTATGAAATTTGGAGGGTAGTATCCTTAAATATAGTGTAGGGGTGCACTAAGAAAGGAATTTTGAAACGTCACACTCTAAAGGGTAGAACGCGAGCAACGCCGCGGGCGACGGCTAGTAGTATTATATATGATCTGTTTTTTAGCAATAGACTTCTACACGCTGATAATGATGATGAAGACAATTAATTACTACCGCCAAGGATAATTTATAACAAAACATTTGACGTCTAATAGAATCAGAACTAATGAAAAACCCAGACTTAATCGCCACTGAAATTAACTGTCGCTTGTCCATTGATAGCAGTACTTTTACATCGATAGTTCCGGTTTACGACCGGCCGGTAATTGGAAATGACCGCTACACCCTGTATAGTGGCTATCAGCGTGTATAGTAGCAATCATCCTGTACATCAATTACGGTCAAACGAATGTTATTGGATTATGTTTGATTGTGTGGGGTTGTTTGTATACATACACTTAAATACCTGCAGAATCTTTGTGCCCATAAAATATCTTGGCAAGATGTATCTTGGTTTCAACACACTGGTTCTTTCACTGTCATTCAACACCACTATGTTACTCATTGACCTGAAGACGTGTTACTAAATGGATTGTTTTGCATGAGACAGTAAAACTGTGCTTAGAAATGGGGTTAGCACACATATTAGTTGCCCAATTTGCCCATTACTGCTTGCTCAAACTCACAAACTCACAAATAGGTGTCATATCAAAAATGTTGAATTTTGGGATTATCAATAGTCCATCTTGAAACACTGTTTTTAAAACGTGCAATAAAATTCGTAATTTCACGATGTAAAAACCAGTAACAAAATTTGTACAGAAGCTGTAAATCTTTAACAAGGTACGCTTTTCCCACGTCGCATATCTCACAAACTGCGAAAACCCTATCTCCAGAAGCGACAATTTGTCACTGAAAGTCCGACCAACTTGGCTAATCGAAAGTCCAAATTTTTGCCACAGTATGAATATTAATGGCAGTATTCGTTAATCTGGAGCGAAATTGCGGCGATATGCGCGGCGGTTTCTTGACGCGACTTACTGTTTCTAATTTATGCTGTGACACGAACTATGCCATTTTAACTCCTTCGCTGATAAAAGGAAAGGTGGTAAGTCAGATTTTTGAAATTTTTTGAAATTTGTTTTTGTTTTGGTAATACAGAGCTTATTCCTGCGGTGGCCGTAATGGCTCTGGTTGCTTGACTTTCCCGGCCACCATGGCAACTAACTCAATGGTGGGTGACTAACATTGTGAAGGAAAAACGAAGATCTCTTTGGTCACCGCCACTTGGTGATTCCAAGTACATTTGTAAGATATTTCAGTAAAATTAAACGAATTACTTTGAATCGTTTTACGAATATAAACTGGATATATAATTTTTTAACAGTCCAAGTAGCCACACGCAGGTTTGATATTCCACTTGAAAAAAATACTTTAGCTGGTAAGGAAGTCAACTTTCTTGTAGAAGTTTATGAAATTTCTTTTTTTTTTCAGAAAAATTTAACCTATAAAACATTTCTAAAAAAATAGCATTTCGATCTTATACCAGTTTTCCAATCAAAGGCTAGTGGCGATCCGGCTTACCCGAAGCCAAAAAGTGTACAGTCACGCCCCTCCTCCCCCTACCCCGAGCTAACTTCATAAGACTATGAATTTAAATACGTTAGACAGCGTCAAAGGGTGATGTGATGCATTCGCGGCTGAAGCTTTTTAAAAGATATTGGCGTATAAAGGTTTTTTAGTTTTTTGGAGGAATAAGTCAAAAAGAGTTAGTTATCAGTGGAAATGAGTTAGTTGGTTTCTCCCCATGTTACCTTAAAGAAGTGGAGGTGGACAAGGAATTTGGAATCCTTTTTGTTAAAGATTTTGGGGTTAAGAAAGTAGTACCTACTGAGACCTAACTATTAGCTGTCTTAGTAATAGAAGAACATGAAGTAGAAGATGGGTTAGAAGCAGGTAGATTATGATGATGACTCTGCGGACGGCTTAAACTGAAATTCAATTCAAAATGATCCTTGTGATTTAATTGAATAAATGATAAAAAAAAAATTATGTGACATTCATACTCATTCGGCTCTGAAATCTTTAATAGTATGAAACAAAGGTCGATTGAAATATTTATCGATTAGTCAGCACTGATACTTTGTCTTTCCTGTGGATATGACTGGCTAGGCTGAGAGGATGGTATAGGTGCTGGGCAAGCCTACTCCATTTAAACATTGTCCCAGGCACTACAGAGTCCCATTAAGTGTAGGCAAGGCATAAGTTGCCTCGTGACGCTGTATAAATCATCTTCAATAGATGTAAAGGCCTATTATATTTAGTCAGCACTAATCAAACTTTACTGATGATTTGACTGTGGCTCAAACAAAAAACATATTTTTATACATACCTAGTATATTGAAAAGGTGTAAGAAGGTAGAGACTTTCTATAACAAACTCACGGTGCAAATGCATATAATGAATCTCATAAACAAGTTATTACGAAGTCCCGGACAGACCAAACAATGCAAACAAAAGAGTCCAACAAATCTTAATCTTAGCATTCATTATACGAACAAAATGGCGAACCTGGATTTATTCTAGGTAAAGTAGCTTCACCTTCCAGTTATTTATTGTTCTAGGTACTTAATAGCAAAGTTAGTTTGATATTCGTCTTAGCTGTAGATAATTTTCAAGTTTTGTTGTGTAGAATTGCGATGTAACAGGCACCACAGCTCAGTTGGTTTAGCTATGCCTTCCGTGCTGTGGGTGGTGGGTTCGATCCTCATCGTGAACAAACATTTAATTTTGTGTGTTGGCAAATATATCGATAACTGATTCCCAAGTAGGTATAAGCTTTGTTTAGTTTGGGACTAGAGAGCGCTGTGTGAAATGTTCATGACAATATTTTATGGGGGTGTTCATACAAAAAAATTCTAATTTAACTAGACGTTAAAGTTAAAAAAAACTGTAAAAGTTAAAGTTTTACTTATATAAGGTCTTGTATAGCGCGATCTTAGGCTATTATATCTACGGGTGGTTTTTGGATAATTCAAAGATCTCATTTAGGATCGTTGACGCTGCTAGGAACTAGTTACTTTATTTAGTAAGTAAAGAGCCTAGTTTAAGATCTATTAGGGCGGAAAACCCAATTCATACGTAGAATCAGTTGCTAGGGCTACGCTCGTTGCTTAGAACTACAAGCTTAGGACGACCTAAATGTTTTGTCTGTTCAAAATGGCGCTTTTGAAGAATAATTGGCGAATATAATTAGCTAATTAGACAACTTGTTACCTAGAGAAAATAAACAGTGATAGAGTGTTTATAAAGAGCCGCTACCAAGTGTTATAAGCTAGCAGTTTTTTTCGTAATTTCATAGAAAAAGTTTTTATTCATGGGTACTTTGGGAGTGCTTTTATAACAATTGGTAACAAATGGACTATTCGATTTTTTTTAAGTTTATCATCAAAGAAAACATTTTCAGGCCATAAGTGGCAGCTACTAGTGACCAGTTTTGTCATATATTATTTTATCACACACGTGCAGTCAGTGGCGGCCACTCGATTCTTTAGCAAAAATGTAAGTAAGAGCTTTCGCTGGCCACTAGTACGTTGACTTGCTATTTTATGCCCTACCAAAAAAAACTATTCAAGCATAAATTTGAGTGGAGAATTTTCATACAAAAATCTTTAGTTGTGTCCAAATCAGTGCCAAGACTGACGTACAACTAATTTGTCAAAAGTATTAATATTTTTGATTGTTGATAGTCAAAAGAATCAAACCAGCACTTTTCCCGCCATTAACCGCTAAGCCACACACTCCAGCACACCTGGATGCTATGGCTTGTAATAACCCGATAGTCCGCAGGCGTTTTTAATTTTCCGCGAGATCACCTCCAGAGGGGAGAGGGGGGAGGCTCTGTTGTGCTTTCTTATTAGTTTTATTGATTTTTATAAAAATATGCGTGCTTTTGTGTGTTTGAATAAACTTTTAAGGGTGGTTATAGTTAGGGTAACGAAGAACTGACACATAGCTCATAGCTTGTACTATGATATTTTTGAAAATCCAAGATCCTACAAAATAAATTATTTATCTAATAGCTACATTTTATTTTCCAATCAAAGAAGAGATCACATACTTCCGTAAACAGCCCTAATCTTCCATCTTCCCAGACTACCCTCAGAAGCCAATCAAAGTATAACCATTATAATCTGTGGTATAACCATAAAGATATCGTCCAGGGGTGTCTATAGCTCATAATAATTATGACTTATGCCCATAAAATACGCGGACACATTATTTTTATGTGGTCGTAAACATTACGGCGATGTCGAAAGGTAATGACTATATTGATGGACGCTATCTAATTAGCTGAGGGTTAAGGTAAATAACAGCTGATGGTATCCTGTCCTAAACTGTTCAAGGTTATCTATATTCAGAAAAAAATATGGCAAGATCTATCTATGGTTTTGAGATTTGTCTATGAGGACTTCATAAAACTCACACAACTAAGAAATCGCTTGGAAATGCCAATCAATGCAAAATTGCGCTTGAAAATGCCAATCAATGCAAAATAGCGTTTGGTAATGCCAATTAACGCAAAAATATTGTCAAAATTCTATAGCTTACCTACTATGGATACCATTGTTTAATTGTAGGCATCTTAAAAATCTGCCGCTACATGCTGGCAGACAAGTGCTTAGCTCCTACATAAAGAAAACTTACACAAATTGATTTTTCATTTACGTTCCTGTGGGTTCAATAAGCACAGCCACAAACAGGAGGGTATTATCGGATGCCGAAAGATGGCCAATAAACGGGCTGGGATGTCTTTATGGGCAACAACTAGCTGCCCGCTATTAGGCGATCGCTATTAGCTTTGGCTGGACATCGAGCCAAGAATTTTGGATGTGGTAGCTAGAAGAAAAACAGATGCACGAGGTCGCAAAGAGTGTAAAATACCTACCTAATGTTTTAAAAGAAATAAATCAAATGATAGAAACTTTACAATTTTGAATAAACGTGTCCCTCTCATTCAAAATGATATGCTACAGTCGGTGTAGAGCATATAAAACGGAAAAAGGCTATGAAATAGCTGAGAAAATGCATAGTACATTGATGGTTTTAGTAGTCCACTAGCAATACTGGATAAAAAGTTCCATGGTTTTCGACTGACTAAACTAAGAACCTTTAAGAAATTTTCAAAATTACAAGGCTTGTAACTCAGTGTTTAGGTCACTCAATATACCTGTGGAAGTGTGGAACGGTTCGATTCAAATGATTCAAGATTTTGGAAACAAAATATCTTCACCAAAACGAATCAATAGTTTCGTACCTCGACATGATCACTCGTATCTCGTGTAAGCACGTAAACAGCGCTGGTGGGTGATCGTAAAAGAAAATGCGTCCGACTGTACCGACCGACAATTTGCGGACGTGTATTTTATGTATCGATTTATTCTGCACGACTGTACTCGCAGGAGTCGTGAAGAGATAGAGAGAACACGTTAAACATTTACAATGTGGTTAGGGTTCATACGAACACTAGCTTACCTTGCCCGCAACATTGTTTGCGGGGATTCATCTTGCCCGTTGCCCGCGCCATTCATTTTACACTATCTTCTAAACTAAACTATTGAACGAATATAATGAATATACTTTTGTATTAGAAGCAATGCGTGTTCAAATCTCCTAACCCCGAACATCGAGAGAGGTTTCACAAATCGAGCATCGTCTAATAGCCCCCACCTATTAGTTTTTATTATTTCGCCGGCTGCACGATTTTCCTTATTGCGATGTTCATTGTATGCCGATACATCGTTTTCACTTACGGTGTTCGTAGTTTTGTGTGATTATACTTACTAAATCATTAAATAGACAAACAAAGTTCATATACATAATCTTGCAAGGTTAAAAATCACTATTCTCAGTGAAAATCTATCTCTTCTTCTCCTAGTTTCTTCTTCACCTAGTACCTATCTGTACCTGAACAAATTGCTGTGCCCTAACAGGGTTTATGTTTGATACACTACCTTTTGTACAACATCTCTAAAACAACATAAGTGCAATATACGATTTGAATTTGAATTTGAATTAAGTTTATTGAAAGTATAATATATATTTGAACAGACAAAAGCACGCTTTGACTTCTTGAGTCTCGAATAGAACTTAGTCTTAGTTTACGGACTATAATAGCGACAGTTTTCCTTCCTTTTGACCTCCGCAGCTCTTCAGAATATAGGTAAAGCACTATAACAGCTGGAACTGTATAAAATCAACATCAATTTGTGCTTTCGACGCGCAATGGCCACTCGTTATTGGGACAACCTGTGTTGGATATTATCGCTAGGGTTGGGTGATTTGATTTGCTATGAGACTTTTTTTACGGTATTTTCATATGCAGAACCCCATTTACATTCATATAAGTACAGAAACGAGTTAGGCAGTAGGGAAGTTTGTGGCGACGACTCAGCTGCGAGATTTTTCGTGTAACTGCGCAGCGTACATTTACTTATTAAGATTGTGTAAATCGACTCTAAGACAAGGTTGAAGCCACTCGTTGCGTCTATACTATTTTACCCATTCAAAAAGTTCCTCGGACAAAATATTATAGATAGACTTTAAATACAGATTTAATAAATTAGGTAATAATAATAAAAAAAACTTAAAAATAAAAAATTACCTTTTGGTAGATTTTACTCAAAACAAAAGTATTAGTTAGTAGGTACCTCATAGTGGTTCAACTAATAGGAAGCCAATAGGAACCTACTAAGAACTGTATACTTACTTCTATTGATATCGAATTAAGAACTTAACATTTTATTAATTTGGTAAAAACGTTATGAATTTCCCATCACTAAGCGATACGTGCAATAAAGTCCGTTGTACACTGAAGCAATTATCGCATTCGGCAATTGAGTTAATAATTCAACCGATATTATTATGAGCCTGTCATTATCTGTCGTAATGGAGATGAATCCCACGCAATGGGATTGGAAACAGCAAAACGGACCTTTCGTGGAATGTATGTGGTGCAACTGAAAGGTAAATATATTTTTTGAATTTAAGATGAAATATCCGAAACGCTTTCAGAGTTTTTCAGTGAAAATATCTTTATATGTAGTTATCAAATGAACTTACATAATTTATTCACAAAGAAAATTACAACTAATACAGTATTTACAATATGAAAAATGAACTCGAATCCTTTCACCAATTTTTTTGTTTTTAATCAGATACCTATTACCGGTTTTGACTTAAACCATTTTTGTCTAGTTTTAAAGCTACTTTTATGGCACTTACTTTGACACTACCGTTAAAAACTAACGTGTTAAACATCGGGTTAGTCTCATTACCCCCCTTTGAGCCGTCCACTTCAAGGGGACTATGAGACTTTTTGTCTCGTAATACCCCTGATTTCAAAATTTTAAAATCAAGGGGATTATGATACTGAAGAGTCTCAAAATCCCCTTCGAGGCCAATTTACAACGTAAATCCGTGTGTTTTTAGAACTGACCGAGGACTTTAGTCAAGTGTCACTCCCTATCAAGTAACTCGCAAACAGACAAACAGTCCCCAAATTACAGGAATCAATAACACAAGACGGACATTATGCGAGATTTATTAACGTACGCTTATTAGCTCGAGACGGACTCTGGGATGTAGAGATTGGAATATATAGACAGAGCATGGACGATGAGAAATATATTTTATTTTGAAGTATCGTAGAGGCACTACGGGGTATTATAATAAAAACTTGGCAAAATTCGTTTGCATGTTGCTCTAGAATTTTATTTGTATCTCTCGAGGGATGCAGATTGTAGGTGTTGAGCATAGTATAGTTGTGCCTTGGGTCCGGAAGGGATGCGGATGTAGAAGTATCAGTAGGCTTCTTACGCAATTACTAGAAATACTAAAGCTCAAAAATACTCTTCTACGAGGGGAAGTGATATAGAGATTATTACTATCCGGAAAAAAAAACTGGGATATACCTATATTATGTATAACTTTGAGAATGTAGCTCTGCCATGTCCCCATGTTCTATACTCTACCATAAATTATATTGACTGGAGTTTGACATCCATTTTATGCAATCGGTTCTAGTCGATTCGAGTGTCTATGCTAGCCAATATACAAAAGTCGCAAGAATGCGGCAAAGTATTGGTGTATAAAAACCAAATGTTGGCGGCACTCGCCGTCTCCTACGTTTAATATACTCCGGTGTACAGGCGCGAACAGAACTGTTTAGAATATCTTTTAGATAAAGGCCGGAATACTGAAACGTCACTCAAATTTAAGCACCACTTAAAATTGCTCTGCCTCTGTTTGACATTACTCATTTGTAAGAGATGGCAATAATTTAAGCGTGAACTCAATTTAAGTGGCGTTTGAGTATTCGGCCATTAAATATATAGAAAATTATTTGTTGCACTTCAAAGTAGTGTATACAATACATGAGAACTTAATGTTAAAATAGCATTTTTTACCACCTAACCTTTCTGTGTGTGAGGATAACTATATGTGGTTTGAAAACTTGGTAATTTATTTATTCACAAAGAAAATTACAACTAATACAGTATTTACAATATTTACAAAATACACATGGAACAGTTGAGCTATCTACAAACCGTTGCAAACGATTTATAGATAGCTCAACTGGTCCAAATCAGTACCAATCGGAAGCGTGCCCAAGACACTGGCTGCATTGCCGCGCTGAATAGCAATGCTGATACGCTGGCCTAGATAATCACCAGCCCTCGGGTCACGCGTCGCTTCGACTAGACGCCCTGAAATAATTTTGAAAACCCGGAGGGCCTCGGTACCCCACGGACCTAGAGTCTCGACCCCAAGAGGCACAAATGTGTAGGCCCTGTCGAGACCTGCATACTTGCGCCTCTTGTGGTCCTCGGCTAAATCTGCCGCCGCACCAGCCTCAACGGAAGTCCTAGGCAGATGTGAAGGAGCAAGGATATCGACGCAAGTAGCGTCCCACACCAAAGGCCTTCCCAACTCCCAAGGAACAAGAGTCATACCGTCAGGCCGTTTGCCATCGTCACGCAGCAGACCATTCGGCTCAAGAATAGCTGCCACATTCACGCTGGTAAAAGCCCGGCGGATGATATCGTTAAGGCTAGCGTGGCGGGATATCCGACCGGCGGCTCTAGTGCACGATAATCCGTAGTGACCAAGCTGTTCGACAGCCGTACCGCACTGGCACCGATGAGGCGCACAGCACCGCGCACCCAACCGTAGACAGGTTGCAATACGGAACGTGACGGGATCCATTAGAGTACCAGTGTTATGAGAGGGAAGTGCTTGTAACCAGAAACCTGACTCCTTTTTAGAGACGGCTAACAGACGGGCACGATCTGCGGAGTTTGAACACGTTTGTAACAGAGAGTTCCGTGTTAACTCGCACAGAGGCCCGTCCCATTGCCGTTGGGACGAAAGAGATTTGGGGGGAGTGGAATCAGGACAAGCACTATGCCAAGCATTTCTAGCTTCGTCTAGATATGAAATTTTGAGATTCATGCCAGTGAGAGCCAAACGAGACGGATTTAGAATTTTTTTTTTGAAAACTTATATAATTTGTATTGTTTGGTATTTGACCGAGTAAAATCATTTTGGTGCAAGTGCAAGCAAGCTGTCTGAAAATCAAAGAGCAAACTATTTTTGTGTGGTTGGTTTGAATTTCAGTTGAAAAGTTATGAATTTATTCCATAGTCTATTTTGAGTATGTTTCAGATTTATCCACCTAAAGTCGATGTCCTGTCGAATATTATTGCTAGCTTTGAAAGTTCCACTAAACTAATAAAAACAAGACGTTCCATAGCAAGGTGATTTTATCTGAGCCACAGAATATATAATTGTCAAAACGTAAATACGAAACATTCCTAATCATATCATCAATCATCATCCTCATCAATCATCATCAATATATATAAAACTCTTTTGAAGCTGACAGAGAATCAACGCACAGCCTAAACTATGAGTCCTACAGGTATGAAATTTGGAGGGTAGTATCCTTATATAGTGTAGGGGTGCACTAAGAAAGGAATTTTGAAAAGTCACATACGAGGAACGCCGCGGGAGACGGCTAGTAACCTATAAATACTATTGTTGACTTTTTTCAGCACAAATATTTCATCATCATCATCAACCTATTATATCGGTCCACTGCTGAACGTAGGTTTCACCCAAGACGCGCCACTGAGCCCGGTCTTCGGCTCAACAAATATATCACAAGCATTTTAACCTATAAATACTCTTGTTCGTGGCAAAGTGATAATTTTGCAGCATAGATATTTCAGAAGCACTTTTGTGCTCGTTCATACGCAACATATGTCAGGCCGTGCCACGGCACAATAAATAAATAGCGCGAATTCCGAAGTGACCAGACCACTGTCCCAATAAAAGCTGACTACTGTCCAGGGTAGATAAATATTGCACCCCATCTGCCCTGTGATAAAACTGGCCAGCCGTCTGATTATAAGTAGCTGGAAGGGGGTTTGGGAATATATTTTCTTGTAAACATTGCGCTGATACTGTTTATGTTTATTTAACCTGCTATTTTAGCTTTTTTTTTTTAAATACTTATCATTCCAACCTTCCTTGAATTGAAGTCGACGATTGGTTATTACACGTATGGTTTCAACTATGACAGATTGAAACAGACGAAGTCAGATGAAAATACAATTTTATGGTCAATCGAAATAGTTTGTCTATTTATTTATCCATCCATTTATGAATCACCGTCTTTTAACTGTCGATATAGCAGCATTTGCATAGAAACAAGTATACCAAGCTAAATGCAACCACTAGTTTGACAAGCAAACAGAGTTAGGATTGCGTGACGCCGTATTTCTTCAGGGAATTTGATTGTGTGCTCTGTGTTTGGCGATTGACGACCTTCCGAAATGTTTTCTGATGGGGAAAATTGATAGTGTGGAGTCATGTAAACAATTCCCTGGGATACCTTATGAACCTTGGCTCGATCGAATATACAGGGGACGAATACATAAACCTGATTTTTTTTATATTCCACAAATATATGTAGCGATATTTGAAGCACAATGCGCGGTAACAAAACAACGCTCGCACAACTCTCAACGCGTAGTGTATTTTAAAATATCAATGATCCTCGTATCTTTTTTCAGAGTAGATCTTTGAACTATGAGGCACAGGTTTGATTCCCTGGTTTGTTATCTTTTCATAAACGGTATTTACAGTACTTAGTAGTAAAGTCCGGCAATAAATCCGGTTGGTACCAGCGGCCGCTCTAATAGATAGCGCTATGAATGCAACTTGTCGTCGGCATTCCAAGGATACTCTGCGGGTTAATTGGTATGGCAGGGGACTTTTTTATTCCCCTGCAATCACTCGCACTGAGATCGAGTTTAACCATCACTTTTGCTATTAGGTGTTACATTACATTAGGTCATTTTGATTTGGTGATGACAGGTAAAGTAAGGCTCTGACAGAATGGTGGCCTAAGGGATACCAATGGATGGATGATATAGTTGCTGTATAGTGAAAGACCTGGTTGTAAAAGGCCAAACATAGACACGAGTGGCTTATGACCAACAGGGGGTATCACATTTTGTATTCAATAACAGATTTTTTCGCACTAACACGTGCTTCCACAGGATATTTTTATTAAACACCCCGGTTTATAATTCACCGTGTAGAAGCAGCTTCAAGTGTCACACTAACAAAGCGACTTTTGAAATGATCAGGCTAATACGAATAATAAAGCAACTTTTTAAATTACCAGGCTAATACTATGAAGATAATAAAATCACTTAAGGCTTGGATCACTTCTATAACTTCTACCTACATAATGAAGCTCTGTTAAAAATAACTAAATTAAATATTACGTAGAATATTGTCAGCAGACTCCTCACTAAGTTAACCTTTCAACAGTATGCACTACACACTAAAGTAAATCAATTGGTACCGTGCACGAGTGCAGTGATCGCGTGTTCCGCGTCGATTGCCAATATCAATGTATCTGCTCGTACATACTAGGAAGACCAAAAACAAGCTAATTTTACAAAAAAACTAAAACCCAACCATGAAAATTTTCTTAGATCTTCTTCATCATTGCTCAATCTAGGTGACCTCGTTGAAACCACCTAAATCGATTGCAAAAGTTACCTAAGGGCCAGAAGCTCTCACTATTGGAATAAAATCTCAGCCAAACTATGTATAAGGCCCCAGGAAATATACACGTTATACCGCGTTCACACTATGCCCGTACCGCTGCCGGCATTGTTGCCACAGCAACATCGCCTTTATTCTCATTACAGAGCAAGGGCATGAACTTGGGGCAGGAGCGTTCACACTATGCTCGTGCTCACTTCCCTGCTCAAGTCCCTGCCGACTGCGGCATAGTGTGAACGCAACATTACAATATGTACATTGTACGTGTGTAAATGTGTTTTAGACCAATGACGAACTAAAAGACTTCTACAGTGTACATTCATCAAACACCGAGGCTAAACCGGAGACTTGTGACCTTACTAGCTAATACTCTAAGCACTAGTTATAGTCTCCAACCAATGAAAATGAAACGAAATGAAAATACTTTATTGTACACATTAAAACTAAAAATAATAATAAAAAAAAAACAAAAGAAATACAGCTAAACATAATACAATGAGTGGTCTTATCGCTTAATAGTAACAATAGTATCGCCAATAGTACGAATAGAAAGTCATAGAATTTTATTTAGGTGTTATTTAGGTCAATAACAGCACGAGTGGTCGATTGTTCTGATTCATTCGGATCCCTTGTTGGATCTATCGGAAACTTTTGAAGGAGGTTTTAAATATCGAAATCGACAAGACTTAACGGAAACTTTCGAAGGAGATTTCAAATATCGAATTTGACAGAACTTTCCGGAAACTTTCGAGGGTCATTTAAAATATCGAATTCTATAAGTCTTTCCGGAAACTATTTCAAATATCGAATTCGCCCCGCCTTTCCGGTAACATTCGAAGGAGATTTCAAAATATCGAATTCAACAAGGCTTTCTGAATAGACCAGAATAGTTTTACTAATTGGTAAATCTAGAGAGTTCTTAGCAACTCTTTGACGTGAGAAACTGATGCTCCATGCACTTGTATCGAAAGACATAGATGGCTTGCATTGATATGGTATGATTCATCACTTAGGTCACGGTGGCAGTAGGTTTGGAGTACGATGGTATCGGCTAGCGAAATATTTTATGGAGTTAGTACTAGCTTTTCTATTTTAGAATTAAAGTCCTTGACAAAGATTCACGAACAGTGACAACTAACCACAATATTTAGAACGATTCTTTACCCAACCCAAAGAACTAGGAATTGAAAGAAATGCGGAAAGTAGTTCTTCCGGAATATCTATGAGAGGGGTATAAATTGCCTGCAGTGACATTCTTCAGGTTAATGACGATGATGATAAAGGGTTTAGTCTCACATGTACTTCATGGTTCAATCTTTACAGTAGATTTCCTTTGAGAAACTTATCACAATGATTGCAAAATATCATACTACTAGCCGTCGCCCGCGGCGTTGCTCGCGTTCTACCCTTTAGAGTGTGACGTTTCAAAATTCCTTTCTTAGTGCATCCCTACACTATATAAGGATACTGCCCTCCAAATTTCATACCTCTAGGACTTACAGTTTAGGCTGTGCGTTGATTCTCTGTCAGCTTCAAAAGAGTTTTATATATATTGACTAGTGGTTGCGTTGCGCGCGAGCTGCAAGCAGCTCGCGTCTTTTTTTTATGCCGTTTTTTTATCAAAAGCCCCTAAAAACCCTACTAACTCCTATAAACCCCTCAATCTCCTTCGGATACCCCGTTGAAACGAAGTAAATCGGTTAAAGTTTCGAAAACCGGAAATGACACGGCGGCCATTTTGAATTTCTGAAATGTCATAATTTTTCTGAAATATACAGGATATAAGCTACCTGTCAGTGAAAGAACGGTAGTCATACCTTAAACTTGGTAGAACAAATTAAGTCGCCAAAGTCGGGTCTGACTGAAAAATTCAAACTCCTATAGCATGCGGGGTTGCCAGCTGCGAGGAACGAAAATGATCAAATGTCATTTGAGTGGGCCCAATCTTGCCAGCTAGTGGAAATTTCGATTCAAAATAACGTTATTTCTACTTTTCACGTTCCCGAGAGATAGCGGGGAAACTACCCTAAAAATGGGGAAAAATGTTCAACCAGGCAACACTCCTTTACCAACTGCACAACCGGTCCTTACAATTCATCCAGGTAGGGGGTTGCCAACTACCCGATATTTCGGTTTGAAAATCGTGATTTTTACGAAAATCGTAACTTTTTTACAAAATGGCCGCCACGCCGTCCGCCATCTTGGATTTTTGAAAAGTCATAATTTTTCAGAAATCTCAAGGATATAGGCTATCGTTCTGCATAATCGGTGTTGCCAGCTTTTGAGTTTCGTAGAACAAAGTAATGCGCCAAAGTCAAAAAGTCCCAAAAACTAAAAAGTTGCAAGTCTCTCGGGGTTGCCAACCAAAAGTTACGAAAATGGTCAAATGTCATTTGGGGGAGGCCAACGCTCCTATGCAGCCCAAGTCTCTATTCAAAATGTCATTATTTCTACTTTTCATGTTTTTGGGGAAAATCTCGGAAATTACCCTAAAAATGGGGAAAATTTCTAAACCAAGCAACACTCCTCATCGAATCACACAACCGCTCGGTAAAACTCGACCCCCTAAAATGTTGCCATCTACCCTAAAAATGGATTGGAAAAAAGTGTAAAAACCATGACTTTTACAAAATGGCCGCCACAGCCTCCGCCATCTTGGATTTTTAAAATGTCATAATTTTTCTGAAATCTCAAGGATATAAGCTACCCACCCCCGTACTCAATGTTGCCAACTTGCGAGTTTCGTAAAACAAAGTAATCCGCCAAAGACGACCCTAAAAAGTCGAAAAATTCAAATCAAAATTGCGCGGCCGCCATCTTGTTTTTTTTTTTTTTTCACCAATTCCCCAAATCCCAGCCTACAATCAGTGGGATGACACGCTCGGACGCCCTCTATCTGTCATAGTTTGCGAACGCGCAAATCAACACCGGCGCCATCTTGGATTTCGAGAACCGCTATAATTTTCCTCTACTCGTTTGGTGTTTATACACATTTTCGTAGAACATTATTGTTAAGTAGCTCCACTCCTTCTGTCTCTCAGGGCATGTCAATGAGTGAGTCAGTGAGTGAGTGGTAATGTAGCTTTATATAACTATAATTACCCTAAAAATGGGGAAAATTTCTAAACCAAGCAACACTCCTCATCGAATCACACAACCGCTCGGTAAAACTCGACCCCCTAAAATGTTGCCATCTACCCTAAAAATGGATTGGAAAAAAGTGTAAAAACCATGACTTTTACAAAATGGCCGCCACAGCCTCCGCCATCTTGGATTTTTAAAATGTCATAATTTTTCTGAAATCTCAAGGATATAAGCTACCCACCCCCGTACTCAATGTTGCCAACTTGCGAGTTTCGTAAAACAAAGTAATCCGCCAAAGACGACCCTAAAAAGTCGAAAAATTCAAATCAAAATTGCGCGGCCGCCATCTTGTTTTTTTTTTTTTTTCACCAATTCCCCAAATCCCAGCCTACAATCAGTGGGATGACACGCTCGGACGCCCTCTATCTGTCATAGTTTGCGAACGCGCAAATCAACACCGGCGCCATCTTGGATTTCGAGAACCGCTATAATTTTCCTCTACTCGTTTGGTGTTTATACACATTTTCGTAGAACATTATTGTTAAGTAGCTCCACTCCTTCTGTCTCTCAGGGCATGTCAATGAGTGAGTCAGTGAGTGAGTGGTAATGTAGCTTTATATATTATATATATTGATAAAAAATCTGTGGTCTGTTTTGGGTTTTCTGTTGTAATACCATATTTTTCCGACTTCAATACCAAGATCATTAACCGATTGAAGTGCCATCCAATACCAATACGTCTAAAAGACTCCCCGCTGCGTATTCCGAGAAATCTATGCAAATACCAAATGAGTCCTCATAAGTTAGTGATGCGAGATCACGGCGAGAACTCAAGTACCTTTAATAACGATAGCTGAGAAAAGAGCAAGGGATAAACAGCTTTATATCAAGGGAGCAGGGTTGAAAGGGGAGGGAAGATAATTGTATGGAAGGTCCGCAAAATGAACATAGTCGCGACTTTTTACAAGCGAGGTTTTGAATCTAGCCAATACTTCTGTATACAGGATGTTTTAATATGTAAATGTAACACTTGTCAAAAATAATTATGGATAATGTCCTATTCATTGCACAAGTTAATACTTAACATCAGGTAAGCTATCAACTTGTTCCATTACTTTTATCATAAAAAAAAAGTGCTAAAGGGAATCTTGTGGTCCCACGAAAATTTGCTACTATGTCCCATAACTAAAAGCCCTTAAAGGTGTTTTTCGACCAGAGTTAAGCTATTATGAGAGTTAACTAGCCTTTAGCTAGAAAAAATTAAACCTACTGAATTTACTATAGATATTTATTTTTAGGTAAAGGTAAATGCTAACTCAAGGAATTTTTTAGAAAGCACTGTATATTGTACTCCCAAATTGATTATCTTGCCCATCTACGAAACAAAAATCGCTGTACGAAACTGATACTTTCAACCAGAAAATTTGAATCATGCTGTTGCTATGCCGATAGGTACAGGGTGTAGATAGTTCGCCTTTTCTTCCCAGCACTCCGACTAACGATGTCATTCGGCGCTGACGAGTTATTGAGACTTTTTCAAGGGTTCCACCCACCACCCTGCTTGGAGAAAGGGAGCTTCGGTTTTGAAGTGACAAGATGGGACTGGCGTGTTTATTAATCTGCTTGAAATATGAATTAAGATTTTGTTTGTTGAATTTTACCAGTATCAGTAGTGACATGGTAGGGTCTTTATTGTAATAGGCCTAAAGAACAGCATATGTGATGAAAAGGGTCTTCCTCTTCTTCCTGCCCTTATTCCACTAGGTGGGCTCAGCACATGTTCTTTTCTTCCATTCTTCCCTATCATCCGTCATCTTAGTGATGATGATGAGGATGTGATGAAAAGAGTGAGAAAAGAAAACAAAAGACAACAGAAACTGTTGGACACAACATATTTTAAAAAGAAGTAAAAGGAGAAGAGCTGATAGATGACAAAGAAAACAGTAGACTCTTAATATACGGAAAGGAAACTATTAGGACAAAACAAATTAAACTGTAAGAGATAAAGAGCTGTGTTTCCTGTTCACAAAAGTAATAAAACACTTAAGCCTGCATCATTTCTAAACTTGACTCTGACTCAATCAGCTGAAGACAAAACACAAAAGGTGAGACATATTAGCAAGAATTACTTTCCTCCTCCAAACAAACACAAAAGTATCTCAAACTCAAGAGAACAGGTTAATATCCTCATAACCAGAGCGATGTTCCGTGAAAAATAGGCCGAAACCCCGAACAAACAGGATATAGTATAGGTGCACGACACATCAACGAAGGATAATTATTCAAATGTAATAGAGCACTGTCTCGGGGCGCTGTAGGGTCAGCATAAAAAGAACCTGTCAATTCTGATATCTTAGGTATTTAAAAAGGTCTGCCCCAATATCGTAAGCTCTGAACTGCTTTCGCTGCCCAGCATAATGTCAAGCGATGTGGCTACGGATATACAAAATCAAGAAGCTTTTGACGGCAAAAACGCACTGAAAAGCGCTAATGTCACTATTTAGTCACAGAATACCTGATTTAGTATGAAAACAGGTCATAAAGCTATTATTAACCTACAGTATTAGTCGTAATTTTCATTCGGACAATAGTCTGTAAAAAAATAGATATAAAGCTGTTCTAACTTTAGTTATTCTGCCAACGGTACGTTGTATAGCATTATCGAGGCCGATCTCTCAGCAAAAATATGATTATCGCCAGCCACATTACCTACAAATGAGATACAGCGCGCGGGGAATTATCATTTGTTAGTTGCCCGTGTAGACAGACCTTTATCTTGTTTGAAGGTTCGCCAGGCTTTGTATTCGTAATTCTGAATATTACCCGAATATTTGAGGGCGAATATATTTTATCCGTTGCATGGGGAAACGATGCATCTCAAGTAAAAGCTGAATGAAGCTGGCTGAAGACTGAACAATGCGTCTGTTCCAAAGGGTCGTGAGTTGAACTTGGCTATAGAATTTAATGAAATTGCAATTGGAAGCGCTTAAGTGCTAGAAACACAAGCAGACGAAGAATCTTCGACCAAAACTTCACACACATCTAATTACTAAAATCAATAAAGCTTTCCATCGAAGTAACTTAGGCTGCGTTCCGACAATAGCAGGTGAGCACGCCAAACTCAAATCAACAGTAATCTATACGAATCAATCAGCTTGGGCGAAACCTACGCATACGGGGTTTGATAAGTAGCTGCTGCCCTCATATGCCATGCTGTTTTGAATCTTATGTAAAGGGAATAATTAACGTGGTTTCAGTGACATTGTATAACATTTTCACTTTAGATAAAGCAAAATGGTTAATAATGGTAATGGTGAGTTGGAGATTTGGTTGCTTTTGAACATGATTTTTATAAGCATTATCTAACTTTCCTTCATCAAAGAACTGAGAGAGAGGTATTAGGCACTTGAACCTGAAATATCGAGACACTGCGCGGAAGAGATAGTCAAAAGCTTTCTGTGACAATCAAAATCCAAAACCAACATTCGATTTGGATATCCAACCAAAATAGAGTTGACAAAACTATAGTCTCTACCACAAAGCAGGCTTCAGCATACAATGCAGGCTAACTAGGCATCTACATCTATCTGTACGAATCAAAGCCAGGAGACGCGGCAGTGTAATCGCCCGTGACGCCCCCGGCAATTAGGAACAGGGCGATTTCATAAATACTCACGTGGTGCGGCTGTGTTTCTGTTGGAGCTAGGATTCTATACAGTAGAGGTCTATTTTATTGTTATTTCATGAGAACTGTGTTAGAATAATAGAGCCCTTGGACAACATGTAGATGAACCAACCAGCGCAGTTGTTTACTATTAAGCAGATTATTTGGTTTTAATGAATGTGTTCCATTCTAGTTTGGCGCTAGAAGGCGTTGTGTGATATATCCAAGAATATTTATTTATTTATTATTATTATTTAGCGGTTCGCATGTGAATGTCTGGGTTTAACTTTATAAAAACTGATTTTAAGAGGCTTCCTATAAATCCTAAACCAGGCAATGCTTTTAAAAATACCACAGACAATAAATCACAGAGCACTCCCGCCCCGAATCGAACGCACCCCACTAGAAGCATCTTCATAAGAATTGATGTTGCCGATAAATCAGAAAACGACATTCCGTCCGCGGCGGCGGCGGCTGCCCAAACACTTGACTAATACGGATTTATGGAACTGTGTGCAGAGGTGAGGACTTTTTGACCCGATAAAAGCTCAATATTTTACAATTACTTAAACCCACTGATGAAAGTAGGTGTCTTCCATGACGCACTACCAAACCCAGTCTTTGAATCTTTTCATCAGTGTTTGCCAGCTATATCCAGATTTTACAGATCGTCGTCTCACCTAGCTTTGTGTGACATGTTTGTTACCTTGGACAGGTATTGTATTAGCAAAAGCCCTATCTTCTGATGCATCTTTGGTGAAACTTATTTTTTCCATTCTTCTCACATGCCCAAACCATCTAACCAGATTTTTCTCTACTGTTCCCACCGCTGGCTCTCCTGCTTCTCTCTTCCTAAACGAATTTGGAAGAAAATTACTGAACTGAGTTGAAAGTAAGGAGTTATTCAAGTTTCGGACTACTGGTAACGCGTACAACTGTGACGAAACCATAACTTCAATTTTATTAATATTTATATTACTGATTCGTCCCAAAATCGAAGTGTTCTACTCTGTACGTTCTCAGTGTCCGATGGAACATCAGTGAGGTCACATTTTTACCTATCACACGCATTTGCCGATGCTCGATTGGACTAATGGATGTACTGGGATACTTTAGAACTGCGTATGTAGCAGTTGGATTTATAAAATAATCATCGCCAGAATCAAATGTATGTGAAAAATTATTTGCTAATTGGATTTTCGCATTAGCTGGTACCTCTGGTATCGAAATTCATGGGCGTGCTAAAACTTCAATTACTAAAATGGATTAGGAGGTTAAAAAAAGCGTCCTAATGACTTTATGATTTGGCTTCTTGAAAAACGTAGTGTGCTCTTCAAAACAAGGCAAATTCATTTATTATAAACATTAGGTATGCCAACTGCCCCGTTCCCGTTTATCCCAGTCAGATGTGTTGTTTTTCCTGGTTTGACGCGTCCTTTGAAATATTTGCCGATATATATCTCTCAATTAGAAAATACGACGATTTGCCATTCGCACGGGGCTTTCGACAGATTTGTGATTTTGCTTTTTGTGTTTTTGTATTTTGGGTATTTGAAGCAATGTTTGTGTGATATTTTTGTTGCCACATAGGTTTTTGGAACACAAAAATACAATAGGTACATAACGATAATGTTAGTACTGACGTTCTCCTACCGACTCTTAGGGTGCTGGTGGACCAGAGCTAAGATATGCTACGTTGCTAAGAATGTGTTTGAAATCCACCAATACGAAACCGTTCATAGTTAATATGCCACCTATCCTCACTAAACGCTTTGCGTCAACATTTCTTATGCGGACAGCCAAAGAGTGAGACTTGTTCCCGAATGACTATAATTTAGAAGTTTTCAAGAGTAGAGTGAATAGGTATTTTCTAGGTAAGCGTGCTTCATTGTCGACCACATCATCGCTTAACATCAGATGAGATTGTGTTAAAACGGTTCCAATATCTATTAAGATTATATAAAAAAAAATAGGGCTGATGTTTTCATATTAAACGATTCCATTGGATGTCAAACAAACCCTAGCAACGTAGCTTATCTTAGCTCTTTGTGGAAAAGCACCATTAATCTAGATTCAGGGTTGATGTTATACATAGGCTTCCACGGTTTAAAAATACCTAACAAAAAGTTACGCTGGACACAGTTCACTTGAGTTCATACTAATAACCATCTTGATATATAAAAATTCTGCGTTTCTATCATTAGGAGTAAGAACAGGAAATGGGGTAAGATATGAGGTTCATGTCGTGATGCAATAATAAATTTCCAAAATTGGAACAGTAACAAAATAACCAATTTCTCTAATAAGGGCGCGGCCGATACCACATTGTCATCTACCCCTTTTACCCCGTGAAGCAATTATCTATTCCTGTTAGAACTTGGGCGTTTGCACACTAGACGACTCCAACGCCTACACGACAGTTGCTTGAACAAAATCTGTGTTGACGATGACACGGTCTTTTCTCGAGTCAATTGGCTATAAGCTCAACTATTAACCAAATAATTATATGAATCAAATATTAACCTCTTATTAATGGCGCATTCCAGTTTTCCCCTGTCCGGGTAACCGATCTTTTGTTGTTGTGCGAATATGTATGTATAGTGTGTCCAAATTAAATGTAATTTCTTTCTTTTCTTTCAAATTAGACACGCCCAGTAAGTAAGAGGGGACTTCAAAACCCTGCTGGAGAGTATTAGTATTTTTTTGAGACACAAAAATTAGTTCATTATACGTGGGGGGTGATCTGGCTAAGAATATAGCCAGCCTAACTACTTCCAGAAGCACAGAGGCTTGCTGGGGACTTCGCTGGTTTGGAAAAGTGCCCTAAGAGCCTACTTGGGATTTATTTTCGTTTAATTTATTTTCACGTAAAAATTTATAAGATTAAGTCTCCGTTGATATCGTGTAGGTGTTAATATCGTATCGGTAACAGTTTGTTAACAGCCGTTCCTGTTAGAACTAATGGGTTAACTTGCAGAGACACGCCATCAAACTGTTATTATAGCTGATGGTTATAGTTAATCGGTAATTTGATTGTGTGATTAACTGCGGGAACTAACCAGTCAGGTGAAGGTAGGAACAATCGAAGTTTGAAATGAGTAAACTAAAAATTTAGAATTTTCTTAATGTATGTATTTACGGATTTTAGTAATAAATAGTTTTATTGCAAAGCAGTTTTAGTGCGTAGTTTAACATTTGAAAAGTTAGTTTTTATATGAGATCGGAAAGTGTTTAAAAAAAACTAACTTTGTCTGCTAACCGTCTGACGATGAAGTAACTGTTATGGTAATCTACATCGGGGTCAAGCCAGAATAGGGCCAAGCAATTACAACCCAGCTATTGAGCTTAACATACAACCATTGTTCCACAACGCGAGTCGAACCATATAACAGTTAGCAGTAGTCTTCGTAACCAAGAAGCCTGTCTCTAAGATTAACAGAAGCTATGAGAATCTTTACTCAAATCTAATTATGCTAGAAAAACGCTTTAGGCTGCATTTTTTAGACTAGGAGCCCAAGAGTTTGACTTCCTAACCACTATCAAAATTGGATCAAAACGCGTAAATTAAAACGTGTAACACCCTTTATCACCCCGTCATCAAAACCCCCGTAAAAGCGATTAAATCAGAACTAAACCGATCATTCATTAAAATTGACGTGTGCACACCTGGCTTTGGGTAGGGTTAAATCAGGTTGACCACACCTCATTGATTCATTACAATGTCGCAAGTGTAGGCCCGGCCTTCTCAATACATTTATTGCCTTTATTTTTACATAGGTTTGGGTGTAAGTAGGTATCTCATGGACCCTGCGTAGGGTACTTAAAATGACCAAGAGTTATTTTTAAATTGTTTTTTTTTTTTCAATTATTTTACAAGAAGCGATAAGTCAAATGAATATTACCTATAGAAAAGTTTTTGAATTTATTTATTCTCTAGCGATTGTAAAGTCTGCTTGCTTCCTTACTCCCTAGGGCAGTAAGTGCCTTAATAAATTATTCATACAGTGAAACTATAGGCAAACAAAGAAAATAATAATTTCGTTACAACACACTATCAACTACAAAATTAAACAATTTTTGGGTCATTGTCAGATCCTAAGTAAACGTATAAATAATGTAATTAAAGCAAATTAGCAGGCAACGTTATTATCGTGGCCAACAATATGAGGGGATAAATATTTATTAAACGCCCCTAAAGTGTCCACTATTGGGTCAAGACAGCGAGCTGCTAAACTTTTGACCCTTTAAATGGATGTGGTAATCTAGAGCAGAGCTTACGGTATAGCCTCTTGCTCAGTTTTTAGAATAATAGAATAGAAACAATCGAGGACAACGTTCAAGCAATTTAAACCTCTTTAGGTAGGTATTACCCCACTAATGGTTTTCAGATGAAACAAACTTGTTTTACGCTGTCAACCATTTTTTTAAGCTCAGTTGGCTCAATTTTCTGTAAAAATAAGATCATAGGTTCATTCAATGCTCCTTGAACGATGTGTAATAGTTATTTGTTATACAAGAGTGCAAAGTTGCTTTTTAACCGCGTGTTCAATTTTGATGACCGAGCAATCGAAGGATTCTAAAATTGAATCACGAGCGCAGCGAGTGATTCAAAATTAGAATCCTGAGCGTTAGCGAGGGAATCAAAAGAGCACGAGGTGAAAAATCTTTGCACTCGAGTGCAACACGTAACTTTTCATTCCACCTCAGCGAGGAAATGACTAATTTGCGCATTATTAACAGTTTCAATCAATTCTGTTGGCGTCAAACAAACTTCCTCGTCGCTAGAATTACTCATTTTAGTTTTTTCACTTGTTTTCAAGTTTCTTGTTTTTAATATAAGGTTTAACAATGACGTGAAAAAATGCCGCGTAAAGAATCGCGTACAAAGCAAATTGAAAAAAGAACACCAAGAAGGTTCCGAGTCTGAGTTTTTAACAAATTAAAAAAAAGTTGTATGATATATTCGGCACCATAGAGGTAGCAGTAAATAAGTTTAATGTTTTTTTTAATTCACAAACTTAGTGCACACGATGTTCTAAATTCAATTTACTTTATCCTCTAGAGAATAAAAACGGCTTTTCCACTCAGATATTGAAGATTAAAAATACTCTTTCCGAGATGGTGGGATGAAAAATTATTTTTAAAAAAAGTTTTTTTTTCAGACTAATGCATCTACAGTCACAATCGTACAAAGCATGATCCATCAAACTTCAAATACAATGAACCACACAAAAACAAATATAGAACCTAACCTTTTGCGTCCTGAAAAGTTTTTATCTTTTGAGCCACAACAGTAAAGCAAGCAAGCTCATATGAGTTAGTGTCCAACTCTGGTGACTGACTTTTTAGGCCGCCTTAAGGCCCAAAAAGATTTGGGTTGGCTGGCAGACAATGCTTTCAGCATTAAGTGCACCCTTTGTAACAAATTTGTAATTTTGTACAATAAAGTATTAACAACTGCTAGAGCCGGAAATATAAATGTTAATAAAGTTGAAAGATTATGTCCCGATAGTCTGAAACCAGAATAACTGCAAGAGTCAAAAGTCATAGTAAATTACCACCTCCCATTTTTCAGGCCTCCATCCGTCATACTTGGTCAAACGGCGTTAAAATATGTAGCCCCCGAGGCGACCCGCTTGTGCCCGACTGTCACGCGGAGGTACGAGTGTTGTATTATTCACGTGTGCGTGCTGCCCTCGCTTCAATGGACTTTGATAGTTATTTTGGTGTGTTCTAGCCCTTATAATATCATAAATAATCTGCGTTTTTTTAGAAATACTTCTTCTTCTTCTCTTCAGTAATGGCCTGTGTCCGTCATTTCGACAGACAATTTGCCAATGTCAAGTGTTAAAATTGTAATTAATAAGTCAAGTCAAGTCCTTTGTCAAGTCGTCTGTCGTTTGTTTTGAAAAGAAAATGGTGGATTTTCTCTTCAAAATCTAACACGAATTTTGACATTCAGAAAAACCACTTTACACACATTTATTCCAATGGCTCACACTTTATGTTACGACCCAAGTATTATTGGTTAAAATTCCACCAAAATTAAACAACAATACTCACAATAACACAAGAAAAACTATTAAAATAAAAGTGCTATGTGTCGTTTCAAAAAATGTCAGAACTCGTGTCCCTTAGAAATACTTATAAAACACAGTGAAAACAATGACACATTGACAGAACATAGGCGTCAAAGCCGACTTGACAAATGACTTGACTTGACTTATTTATTACAATTTTAACACTTGACATTGGCAAAATTGTATGTCGAAATGACGAACACAGGCCATTATTGAAGAGAAGTCAGTAATAGACTTCCGTGCTGTGGGATGTGCGTTGGATTCCCACTAAGAACAAACATTTGTGTGTAGCAAACATAGATGTTTGCTCTATGTCTGGGTGTTACTATCTATTAAAAAAATTATATGAGTATTCTAAGTGATGAGTGGAGAGAAGGGGAGGCCTTTGCCCAGCTGTGGGACTGAGCAGGCTAATTAAAAAAAATACTCTATCAGCAATCTGGTTTCTTTAATACAAGGTTTGCTTAGTTTAAAACTAGAGGGCATTGTGTGAAATGTTCATGAATAGTTTATTTTTATTTTTCTTTTATTATTATTATTTAATAACACCCAGACATAGAAAGTATCGGCATTTATTATTTGGTAATCTACATCGGGGACAAGCTAGTATGGGGTCAATCAATACTAACCCGAACACATCGATGTTCACCACACACAAATGTTTGTTCTCAGCGGGCATCGATATCGCTTGGATCCTTGAGATATATCAATGTTGGAGAAGTTATAGATGAAGCGTAACTTACCATTTACTACAAAACTTTAGGAAGTTGTTTCGGCAATAATGATACATCACCTTACTGAAACAAAACAATACTTACAAAAGTTCTTGCTATAAATAATGTAGCAGAGATTATGACGTAAGTATGCCCCCTACCAGTTATTCGAGTTGGGCTTATAATATCTAAGTTTCATGGAATACTCGATTGTTGACATCAAAATCCACATTCATGTCGTTTATTAACCAAAATATACCTGTCATTCTAATTTCGATCAAAACTATTATAACTAATTATCTAATTACAAAACTAATTATATTTTTAAGAAAAATAACATTTCCAAATAAACAAAAAATAATTTTATAAATTTTTTTTTTGGTAGGTAACTTAAGATCTCGATTAGGTTGCTAACTAGGTATGGTTCCGTAGTAGTGGTTTCAACTTCGAGTGAGATCACAATATGTCGATTAAACGAGCTCACTGGGCTCTCGATAATGATGCAACTTTTTGTAGTAACACAAACAATTTTCTTCTTGCAAAAGAATAATAAAAAGTTCTTTTAAATTCCAAAAATAATAAAACGATTTTCGACCTTGCCAGGATTCGAACCTGGAATCTTCTGATCCGTAGTCAGACGCGTTATCCGTTGCGCCACAAGGCCGCTTGTTGTAACTGTTGAAATAAGCAAACGCCTTCACTATTTTTAGTATAACCTTGAAGTCGCATGCGGTCGCGATGACGTCACTTAACAACGCTAATATTTTACCGGAATGTGATAACAACACGTTTTGAAATAAATGTCAAAATAGTAGCTTATTTAGGTTAAATCATTCATACAAAGTTATTAAACCTATGTACCTACATTAATATAAAAAAATACACAGCTTCAAATTCGTAATTAATTTCTCAATGATTTTTAAGAACAAAAAATATATTTATGCAACTACAATCAAGCTAAAACGGAATGTCGCTTGAATATACAGAACTTAGATTGTTTTTGCCGACAGTACGTATTCATTCAAGCAAAGCGTAGGTACAGTCAGCGACGTGTGACAAACGACAGTTGGGAACTAGCATCGTTAGTCGCTTTTTCTGCCAATAACTGTGGTAGATTTCTGAAAAGTTAGAAATGATTGCGAAAATTATTTTCCAAAGACCAAACCAAGTTTTTATTCAAATAATTATTTTATTTTAAAAAGTTTTTAATTTTGCGTCATTAACTTACGGAGTTCTTATGGCCACCTTTCGACTCCATCATCAGATCAGCTCGTTATCACGATATTATTTATTGTCAACAAAGAATACTAGATACGAAGGCCTGCAACATTTCCGATGACGACGTCACCACCAATGGACCAATGGTCGGGAAGAGAGAGAGAGAGAGGGATAATAGGTACCTATGCTCAATTGCAGCTAAATCGGTCAAAAACTCGTAAGATTTGACCCAAACAAACATTATCAGTTAAATAAAAGCTTGTAAAATAAAAAGAAAACCGTATTATCATAATTTTAAAGATTTTCTCTATTATCAAACTAGTTTGTAAAATGTCTGCTAAAAAGCCGCGCCTTTCAATAACTACCAAGCAAGTGGAGTGTAAGCTTGCAACCATCAAAATATTCCTATGCATAGTTAGTTTACACATTGATTTTAGATTTCAATTTCATAGTTTTCAATTTTTAAACATTTCGTGTTTGAACATCAATAAACCACACTTGAAGTTTTAAGTTAGAAAATTGTCGTCATGACTACCAATAAGCAAAGCAAGGTCGTATGAGTTAGTGGCCAACTCTGGTGACGGAGTTTTTAGGCCGCCTTAAGACCTCCGTCATGGCTTAACGACTGCTAGAGCCGGGACCGACAGTTTAACGTGCCCTCCGAAACGCTCAGCTACCAATGAAATCCAAAATTGTCGACATGCCTACCAATGAAACCCCACTTGCTACAGACAAGCCCTCGAGACGTGTGAGATATCGGCAGTTGATCCACTGATGGATATTCTGCGAATGTGACAGTATTACGGGACGCTGCGTCTAAACCGATGGATTCCGACTGGATTTGATGGTGATCAATGTTTGTACGACAAAAAATCCATTTTTTGCCCGACTGGCTGTTTTTTGTTTCCGTTGATCAAAAAATTGATTAATTGTGGCAAACCGTAAATAGATTGTTTTGAGAACTAAATTTTCTGTTTGTCTTGATCGATTTCTTGATAATTAGCTTATAGTTACTGTTAACTTTATTTGAAGCAAAGTACCTATGAGCTAAATTCTGTCTAGTGAAACTTTTTGTTAGGTATTTTAAAACAATGGCCATCTTAAATATTGGGCCGAGGATGAAGTCAATTTCAAGTCTCTAGATAGAGTACACTAATGATTCTTCAAATGATTCAATAAAATTTTGTAAGTACGTATTTTTTTTTCAAAATAAATTTCAAGAATCTATCAAAGTAAAAATCCTAATGCCTCTTTGTCACAGCTGAGCTCCTTAAGAGCCTGTCCGAATTTTAATAAATGCGTTGCAGCCATTACCCTCGCTAAACAAACCGTGTCAAGCCTCAAAATATCCAAAAAGTCTTTAATGCATATCTTTCCTTCTAATACCAAGCATAATAAATTGGTAAACATTCGCCTTATGAAGGAAAAAACCTATTAACGAACGAATATCAAAGTGCCTATTATGAAAGCGATCGATATCTTACTGGGAGTTTATCTCGAGTAATCGAACTCCTAGTTAAAATTTTCAAGTAGGTAAAATAGTAGAGTAACTTACATGGAACAGAATTTACAGGATTACCTATTATAACTTAGTAAAAACCCACATTTTAAGTATTTGAAATGCTCATAAGATTTTCTATAATCTATGTCCAATAAACTTTTTCAGGCTGATATGAAGATGAGTTTATTATCTTCATATCTGCCTGTTGGTTGGATTTAAATACGAGGACGAAATTATCTACCTAAGGTCAGTATTTCGTTTAGCAAATTTTACGAAAAGTAAAAACAGACATTTTCAGAATAAGCCCCCGTGAATATTGTGTAAACACCCCAGAAGAACGCGACAAAATAAAATATCTATTACTATTAAGGGTAACGACAGGCGCCTTAAACATGACTTAATATCAGTCGAGAAAAAATTAGACTCATCAGTAGAATTGAGGATGTATTTTGCATTTTTCTCGTTTGATGAGAAAATATTTCGTATGCGTAGTTTATTGCAAGTAATAATGGAATTTTAAATGATTTTTATATATTTCTAACATATTTTTAGCTTTGAGCTTTGAAAAGTTTCACAGAATTAAGAATTTACCTAATTTTAAATACCAATAGCAAAAAATTTCACAAAACATTATTGAACCATTATTGCTCCCTCGTTTCAAATTGAAGTGCACATCAAAGAGTTCTTACCACTTTTCGAACGATCTCAAGAAAATTGCGGTACCTATAAAAATTCACAAACCATAAGGCACAGACGATTACGGAAAATTGATGTTTTGTTCAATAAAATTGAGATATCAATAAACTTGGGGGAACATTTTAAATATGCAACATTTAATAATAACTTTCGAAGCGTTTTTGAATAGGGGTTCGAAAATAGAAGACAAGTATCGATTTTACTGTTGTAACTTTATAGTATTTAGCAAATAGAAAGATTTCTAAAGTACTTAAGAAAATGGTAATTTCTACGAAACGAACTAAATTATCTTAGGTACTTTTCGAATGATTTTGCAAATGAAGTGCTGTGTTTCAAAAAAAACCTCAAAGTGCGTATTTATAGCGGCCAATTTGTTTCCAAATCAGAAGACGAAAATAGCAGCTTATCGAAAGCTATAGATATGTATCGAATAAAAAACGAGCGAATCTTCCATCTCCAAATTGCCTCAATTCCACTTCCGTTGAGCTCTTTGTCTCTTAAAAATCCGCAGCCGCGAAATAGCGGGCGTAATTACAATGGCGCGTAAAGAAGATCCATAAAAGAAACATCTCAAGAATATAAGTTACATTTGCTTTGCTAAAATTGAACATAGTAGATAGATGACGTCATGGTAAGTAGTGGTCCTGTTAGGACTATGCTAAGGGACGCTTTGCTTTGTTAATTAAGCACAGTAGACAGATGACTACTTTGACAAATTCCGACGACTCTGGTGCTATTTCTTTTTTTGTGACAATAACAAAAATGTAGCCAATTAAAGAACATATTTAAATAATAGCCCGAAAGTAAGTTAATTCGTAAATGTCGAAAATAAGTAGTTCATTATGTATTTGACAAGAAAATAAATGATGTTTATGGTGCGTTTTTGTAAGACCGCTATGTAAAGGTCATCGCTTTTCAGAGACTTTAGCTTTGTCAATTGCCAGAAGGGAATGTATGGTGCTATAAAAAACATTGATAACTGTTTATATTGTAACAACTATGTAGATCCCTGAAAATTAGATATTTTATTATATTTTATGTAGGAAAATCATTCTCGTGTAATTTCTTTTAATACTGACTAGGTAGTGTCGTAGTGTTTAATGGTTTGTGTGAAAATAAAATTTCATTCGTATTAAAAGATTTTTGAATATGCAGGCGAGAGTTTGAAATTGACGAAACAAATTATAAAATTAACATAGGTACATGTAGGATTTGATAAACATAATGATTTGACGGAAGATAATGGCACAGGAGCGTGATGAATGGTACAATATAGGGTCAGTGGGTTAAGTCGGGCTGTGGATGATGGTGATGATGAAAAAAAGGGGTTAATTTTGACAGACCCCTTTTTTTCCCATAACTCTGCGTTTCTACGCAGAGTTATTATTAGGTACATTAGATTAGGTGCAATTGCAACAATAATCAAGCACTGTAAGTATAATTAAATCTATAGAAGTTATAAAATACTAGAGTAGTAATAGTTCATCTAAAACTACACCTAGTAGCAAGCAGCGGATTTTTGATAAAAAAATCTTTAATGAAGAAAAGTGTAACTATTAAATTGGTTAAATTTCTTCTTCTTTTTTATTTATGGCCTCTGTCCATCATTCCCACAGACTTTGAAATAATATCAGTCAAGTCAAGTCATTCGTCAAGTCGGTTGTCGTTTGTTTCGAAGGCAAAATGGTGAATTTTCATGTCCATCTGTAACTCCCGTATCTTAGGTTTTACAAATATGTGGATAAGTGCTATCAATTCTAACAAATTTTTTACATTTTCCTGCCTAATTTTGATCTTGATCCGAGTATAGGATCCCTCAATCCAGATAAACATGAATTTTCCCTAAACGTAGTAGTAGTAGAGCTCTTTGTGAGAGCTCGTCCGGGTTCAGTACTAGCACCGTACCTATTTCTGCCGCCAAGCAGCGATGCTCGCATTGCTGTGTTCCGGTTTGAAGGGTAAGGGCGCCGGTGTAATTACAGGCACATGAGACTTCAAGATCTTTACGTCTCAGAGTGATGGACGCAGTGCATTGCCTTACAGGGCACGTCCTCATTGGACTTGCTCTGTGAGGTAATGCATTGTTATAGGCAGAAGTTACCACTTAACATCAGGTGAGCTATAAGCTTGTTCCATTACTTTTATCATTAAAAAAAAACGTGCTAATCGTGGTTTGACAACCACACTATTAATTGAATCGGTCATAGTAATGGGAAAACAAGGAAGCTATAAATCGGATACACATCCATCACCGATAGCATTAGCATTAGCGGATGAATTAGCAATTTGCTGGACGCGTCGACGTACCGCGTCATGCTGCGATGAGGTGTGGTCAGAGTGTTGACGACAGAAAAACAGAATTTATGTTACAGTTTAACGAGTCCGATGAAATTTTACTGACTGTGACTTTGATTCTGCCATAGATCTCAGTCTACCACCGTCCATAAAGAACCCGGTGGTAGTTTCGGCCATGACGTCACGACCCTCAATCTATGGCTACTACTCTTTTGGCTTCATGAACTAGGCTTGGCGGGCGAGGCAAAGTGGGCTGGCATGGTATGGCGAGGCGTTACAATCGTATAGCTTTCTATAAAAGCTTTGGCTTATAACAGTGGAAGAGAGAAGGTGGATAAAAACCTTGGTTTTTGGTCAGCAGAGCCTCGAATCTGTTATATTTAGTTGGCAAAAATTTAGTTGCAGTTTTAGTATAGACAAAAACCGTTTGGTGAAATGAAAACTATCCTTCTCGTTTTTTGCAAATCAACAAACTACATACTACAGAATACTGAAGACTATACGACCTCAGATATTTTCGGTTAACTTTTTAGCTCAAACTTCTTGGTATAAGGCTGTTGCGAATTGGTTTTTGCTTTGCTCTACGTCTTGTTTAGCTCTACCAAAGTTTTATACCGCTACCCGCTGACGGTCTGGCCCCTGGGACTTTGATGCGAGTGACGCGTAATGAAGTTTGCGGCGTGAGTGTCACGACGTGCCTGACATGATAGGGGCCGGTCGCGTCTAGTTTAGGACTGCAATCTCTGGTTACTAGGTATTCTATATTTAAAAACTAATTTTTTTTTTAATAAATGTGACGAAATACGCAGGTGGCGCCACCAGTGCAGTTTGATTTTTTGTTCACACGGTATCTCTGATTTTGGAAGGAAATTATCCAGCTCAGACGCTGTTTCGAATTTCAGCTGCAGCTACGAACGATTGAACTATAGCTGATACTCAGTTGAACAACAACCGTTTTAAATTAGTATAATCAGAGCCTAGAATAAATAGCTTTGTAGTACTAACCTGTTATGTACAATTTACCTAATTTGCACATTAGCGCCTTTGCATGCGGTGCATTTTTATGTTTGCCTATGCAAAAAGTATCAGTATGCGTTTGACCGTGGTCGCGTGTATTCATTAAATATTATCAATAAAGCAGTTATCAGTTTTTACATCTTATCATTAATTATCATCTAAAGTTGTAGGGTAATAATCCTACATCTTTATGGTCCTTCGAGCCGGATAGAGAAAGAATTTAAATTGTATTCTACACTTAAATGGCCACATAAATGATTGCTCAGGTAAACCATCTTAGGACTACTAAACGACTTTACAAACACATATTTAAATCACAAAATAAATCCAGCATTCGTTTTAAAAGTTCCATCTCGTAAAAGCTGCCAGTTTCCGACCCGGAAGTAGTCTCAGTTCGGAATTCAAATTCGAAAAATACGCTCCTTTCCGCTTCCGGCGTTTGATTCCTCCTGTGATACGACGTTTCCTCCCGCTGCGATATTTGAATTGAGAACTCGCGGTAAGGAGTTTTCTTTCACCTTCAAAATCTCAGAGCACTAGACATCAAAATATAATGGTCTGTTTTTTCTTAAAGTACTATTTTATTCATTAAAAAAAGGTAAAAAAACGCAAGGGTACTTAAAAAAGTTTATCATATACCAATTTGTTGAATCTCCAAAAAAAATTTTAACTTCGCTTTTGCATATATGCTGCTCAAGCACTGTTTTAAACTCAAACATATTTTTGACACTTAAGTATAAGAATCTCTACTCAAAATCTTTGAGTAACGTTTTTTATCAGAATACGATGAGTTTAAAACCTGAGGAAGGCCAGAGCATTTCAGATGAGATGTTTCAATATCACTATCTAGAACATTAGGTCTCTGACTGGGTCAATAGCATCGTCCTCAACGAGAATGCACCCAGACCACAGATTAAGTAATAACTTCAAGATGCCAGCATCGTTTTCCTACGTACATTTGCAACGAAACATTAGGTTTGAAAATTGTAAAATTATTTTCAAAATTAATATCAACATTGTTCTTAAATTTTCACTCACATTAGATCCAGAGTGAAGTGAGAATATTTATTGATTTTTTTACCTATATTTGTAAGACTAGTGCCCATAATTTCTAAACTTTACCTCAAATAATCATCGCCTCGACTCGACCTCGAAATCTGGCTTTGTGCAGTTTTAATTGTCGAAAAGCTTGTATCCTTTCCCACAACACGATTTTGAGGTTGAGTCGAAGCGAGATTTATTTTCATACAAATTGTTGGGATTTCTAATTGTAAAAAAGTCAGCACAGCTTAGAGGGACCTGTATGAAATTGTTGCGTACCTACAAATGTTAACAATTCTAGCGGAAGAGAGCACAAAATAAAAGAAGCAGAAGGTACAGCCCATCAAACTGACATTTTGCCGTACATTGCGGGTTCGGTTGATGCATGGAATATATTCCACATAGTATGA
This sequence comes from Eulithis prunata, assembly GCA_918843925.1. Classification (NCBI taxonomy): domain Eukaryota; kingdom Metazoa; phylum Arthropoda; class Insecta; order Lepidoptera; family Geometridae; genus Eulithis; species Eulithis prunata. Next base: position 916,656 of record OU974027.1, on the reverse strand, counting down.
TCTATGATGTATTCTTTACATAATACAGCTTCGAGATCTCTCCGCGCACTCGTGCATGCATCATTGTGACATTGATTTGCTTCTTTTAAATCGTGAACGGTTTCATACGAGATATACACAAGAAATTATTAAATGCTACCAGCTAGCTGTTCTTTGTATTTACTCTAGCTAGGTATCCCTGAAAATATTACATTCGACTACTAAAATTAAAATTAAGGAGCTTAAAGATTATTAAAATATTAAGTAGTGTCTTAGAGACATTTTTTATTCAACTAAATGATGAACCAAGCACTTTTATAAAACTAAATCTTATATCGGTAAGTGCTGCCATGCAAATGCTTACATAACCCCCTAGAACTAGATGACAGTCTAGCTAGAATCCAGATTAAAATGTAGAGAATCTTCAAAGTATCCATAGACCCTCTAGAGTCTAGGAATGTTTGAAAGTGATGAAAACTAAAATACTAAAAATATCTAAATACCACATCCTACTAATATTATAAACGCGAAAGTTTGTGAGTATGGATGGATCTTTGTTACTCTTTCACGTAAAAACTACTGATCCGATTTGAATGAAACTTGGAATATATATTGTCCGTGACCTGGATTAACACATAGGCTGCTTTTTATCCCGAAAAATCAACAGGATCCAACGGGACGCGAACGAAGTTGCGGGTGGCAGCTTGTTTGGTAATAAAATTATCAGCAGAAATCGCAAAAAATAGAGCACTTGGTAGAGTACCACTACAAATAAAATTTTATGATTTCTTTAGTGCTTATTGCCGTCCAACCCTAATACAGATAAATGTAGAAAAGAAGAGGGACCCGTGATGTGAGGGCCGCGACCACAGAGTATATAATAGTACATACCTACTACCAGAATACTCACTGTAAGAACATGATGGTGGTAGAAGTTCATGCGTGCGTTCAGCGATATTAAAACGTATTTGAACGCATGAAGGCTCAATTCCGTTTGACCAAACATAGTATACAGAAAGAAATCAGAATCTTTTGACTTTTGAGCAATTTAGAACCAAATTAGAAGGGAATAGAACTCATTTTAAGATACAGTAGTGGTTGGAAGAGGTTTTGTATAGCCGCAACTATTTATATTGAATCCGCTGGCTTCGTCTGGAATTTATTATTTCACATTTGCCAGTCGATTTCTTGCATTTGTCTGAATAAACGCTGGTTTGTTATTTTCGGAATGTTGAAATGATTTGATAAGTTACGTAAGCTTTCAATTTTGTGATTTACAAATAACTATTTTATAACCATAGGTACAAAAAAACCTAAATAATATTTATCCATGTAACATTTAAATTAACATTTTAAGTACCTACCTATATGTATTATGTGTATAGATAGAGACAATAAGTACATCTACTCGTATCTTCTATAATTATGTACTACATATTATAAGACGTGGATTCTTAGATACAGCTTGAACTTTCTAAACCAAAAGCAGCCTTTCTCACAAGGATCATCGTATGCTGGTGACAGATATTTTGGTTGAAAGTTTCGCACGCGTACGAAGTCGTGGGTATCAGCTAGTTTCCAATATGAACGTTCATTTTCTCATTGCTCTTATAGTGGTAAGCAAAAATCTCATGTATGTTTACTGTCATTCCAAATGAAATCACAATATTGAATCCCACATTTCCAACAAAAGGATGATAAGAAAACAATTTTATTGTAACCAATCCAATCTCACTTAAGGGCAAACGTAAGGAAAATGCCAATTTCCATAGAAGCGAGCACCCGCGGGCATCACACTCTTGTCGCAAATTGAGACCGATGTCGCAAATTACATTTGATTTTATTTTACAAATTCTTTTCGATCTGCGTGTGGGAACGGCTTAATATTTCCTGAGGTAAAGGATATAGAAGCCTCGGTGTGTACGATAAGGTTTGATTTGCGTTGGGAAACGTAATCTCGTCTTCTTGCGGGTTGAAAACATACAGATGCATTTTTGCGCGGAACAGCTTCTAACCAAACGGTTTGCGCGTTTTTCATGTAAACTGAAATACTGGAAAGATTTCTGATAAAATAAACCAAAGAACTCAAAGAAGTCGTGTAACATCTTGAATTTACAGAAGTTCTCCAGGTGAACAGCGACACCAAATTCAAGGTCTTGACTAAGTAGACGATTTTCCTCTATGGATTGAATTCCAAAAGATCTGAGAAAATATCTACTGGCAAGTGTACCTCCGTCAGTAGGAAATTCTAGAAAAAACTTATTAATTTCGAACATGTTGATTATAAGCAATGAGATAGTTACAACATGAACGCGCCCGCGCACAACACTCGCCCGTATTTCCCAAAAACCCCGAGCACGCGGAGTTTCGATACTTGATGTATATCAAACGCGATCTTCCTCTTGTAATGCGATGTGTGCTTAGCTGGGGGTACGCAGGGGCCTAAACGACGTGTGTTATTGATGTCTTTTTGTAGATAAACATGTCTGATCCCGCTTGTGTTTGGGACCAATTTAACGAGATGTGAGCTTAGATGTTTTTATAGTGTTAGTAGATGCTATGCCTGCGCTCTAAAATGGCAAGCCATAATATATAAGTTTAAAAAACTGGAACAACTGACTTTTGATACGCCTTCAATTCGATGATGATAGTAGTTTATTGGGACTGTTCTATTGATCGCAAACACCACAGAAAAGCAAAATACGCAATGTCGTGCCCGTGGATGACACTTATTTAACTGCCAAACTACTGAAAAAAATACAACTGAATTGAGGAACCTCCTGCTTTTTTGAAGTTGGTTAAAAATGGCAAGCAAAAAGATTATTGCCCAAATTTTAAATTCGCGCACTACAGTCACAACGTCTAGATTATCTCACTGGGCATATCCACTGAGGACGGGCCTGTTGATTGTTGTTGTTGTTGTTGTTGTTGTAGCTCACCTGATGTTAAGTAGTAACTTCTGCCTATAACAATGCATTACCTCACAGAGCAAGTCCAATGAGGACGTGCCCTGTAAGGTAATGCACTGCGCCCACCACTCTGAGACATAAAGGTGTTAAGTCTTATGTGCCTGTAAGTGCACCGGCACACATACCCTTTAAACTGACACACAGAAATGCGAGCATGACTGCTTGCCGGTAGAAATAGCAACGGTGGTAGTACTTCCCCGGACGAGGTTTTTCTTTTTAACGACAGTGTGACGAAGTTTTATCTATTTTCTAATTTTTTGCATACTGTATACTCTATGCATTGGTAGGTATATACAGTCTAGTATTACATGATCTGTAGTACAGTCAAGAGCCAAAACTCCGGGTCCTAATCAAACTAAGTACAAATAAAACAAGTTATTCACATTTTAGCCGTAGCAATGTTTATTCTGTTATTCTTACATCAGTATACCTTCCCTCGGAGACAGTTCAATAAGACCCTCATATTTTCCTTCATATCAGTGGAAATTGAAGCAGTCACATCACGTGTGTCATCCATCTATCCCTCATTGCCCGACATTCGTCACTTTTATACCTTTATATTTACCTAGGCACGCGTAAAAGCCGATAGATAGAATTACGAATACAATAGAAGTAACATAAAACCACTAACTGATTTTTTTTGACATATTTTTTATTTGCAGTTCTGTCACGTGCATTTCATAGTCACGTTGACAACGATTGTTTTACTATTTACCTAGCTTTTTAATATAGCACTCATAGTTTCCAAGATAATAAAATTTTTATAGATGACCTGGAATTTTGACTCTCGAATGGATTAACCCTACTTTGAAATTAAAAATTAACAAACTGACAGGCCAATCTCTATACAGTTTCGGTCACTCAAAGGATCTGTTGGTGAACTACGTAGTACATTAGCCGGCAGTAGCAGCATAGTGCATACAGCATTGTTATTTACGCATGTTTTTGTAAATCAATTACTTATTAGCCTACAAATTATGGCTAGATCGTAATGCTAAAGTACGTAAATTTTAACGTACACTATCAACAAGTAAATAAAAAAAATGAAAATGTCTTTCCGAATAATTATCTTTATGCTGCTTTCCGAAGTAAGAAACTTTATAAGCTTGTGACACCAGTTCTATCAGTTTGCAGCTCTTTAGCAATAACCGCAAACAGTATCACGTAGGAGTCATTCGGCGCGGACGTCCGTATGCTTTATTGGCGAGAACCGTGACGGATTTTTACGAGAAAATCCGCGGGCCTCTGCTAGTTTGTCAGGGAGATGACGGAATAATCATGCGGGTTTTATGGTGTGAATTACAGGAGTCGTGAAAGAGTCCGGTTTACGTCCGGCTTCTAGGGATTTAAAAATGGTACACTATTTTAGACGGAACATTAACTACTAACAACTGCATTTCTTCCAAAAGAAACATCCACGAAGGATGCCGAAGATGCCTTGCGTGGCAAGTGAAAACGCACTGCGTCCAATCTCAATGTTTTATTTACTGCTCAAGCGCTGATACGGACTCAAGCTTACATTTTTGTATGAAAATCTCTACTCAAATCTATGTTTGAGTATCGAGTTCTGTATCAGCATACGGGCCTTAGTCTCCTCTCCATGTCATTGTGCTTTTGACACCTTTTGGTACCTAAAGTTTCAATTACAATGGTATTATGTATAGAACCATTGCGTCGTGTATCTCTACCACGTGTTTGATATGAAACCTTGTAAAGCTCAAGTATTTGTAGACTCGTGCAGTCAATAAGCCATGACTTCGAAAAACAAAACAATGGATTATTATCCATTGTTTTGTTATTTGCGAGCAATACGAAGCCCACCTCACGGATGGGTCCACGTTATGACACATAAAATGCTCTATTCCCCCACTTATGCCTACTGGATTGACCACACTTTACTGCCGGAAAATAGGCCCTGTAAAAATTTTACTGTGACCCTTAATGGTCGCCCAAGAAAAGTCTGCCGTTTTATGATGAATCTTGACGGTACAAGCTGTTAATCTTCGAATGATTAAAACCAAAAGTGACAATTGGGACAATTTTGTCCGTATATTTTGTCCGAATCGTCACTAAGTCGAATTTCTATGCAAGTTGGATAAACGGTTTAAATGTTATGCTCAAACAAAACATACTCGTACAACGCTGATTCGATAAAATGGGAGTGATTCAGCTCGATGAGGATAATTCGGTCAACAATGTCTATGCTACAATACGGCGATAGTTTTACAAGCACAGTGGTTTTATTTTTGTGAAATTTGATAAAACTCCTCCCGATGTTAAATGGCGGAGAAGTTCTATGAATAATTCAATGAGTGGAAATCGTTTAAGGTGCGCTATGATTTATGATGGTCTTCTCGATGCGAAGTTAGCACTTGGAACTTGGAAACTTTGAAGCTGGTTTTTTCTAACATTTAGTACCCCAATTGAGTACATAAGCACTAAGTCCTGGAATAAGATTTTCATTCTGCATGGTTTATTCTATCTTCAAAATAATATCTTACGTGTATCAAAATCGGTTGGTGCACAAAAGAGGAATAGCGTAGGTGCGGAAGTTGTTGGTGCTCATCTTTTTGGTGCGCAAAACTGGAGTGCTTCATTTTCTACATTTACTGAATCGGGAAACAGAATTTCTTGTCCGATGCTCAGGGTTCCCCATAGTGTTTATGAATAGCTACACATTCTGCGTAATGTGTAGTCTTTAGCTCATAAGCGCTCAGTTACTTATGTTACTTATTTTACTTGAATAAAGAATACATTAAGTATATTTATTTAAAAAAAAATCATAATCTTAGAATCTCGTAGTTCAGAAAAGTCTCAAATCTCAGAATGTTCCGCAGCAAAATCGTAAACGCGAATCCATCATCATCCAAGCAAACAATATTATAATCAGGGTAGTGCAGTGTCACATCAACCAGGTGGCAGCACATACCATAAAAACGCCACAAACCAACGAATTGCAAATTGACGGCCCAATAAAAAGGGAAGGTGATGTGTTGCCTTTGTGGCGAAATCTTTGCTTTGACGGATGCTATCTCAAAACAGGGTAATAAGGACTGAAATCTAGCATCTATTAGCAAGTAATGTCATATTACTGCTGGAAATATACGCGAAATATACTATTACTGCTATAATATACTTTTGCTTTTATTATTGCAAACATATCATAGAAAATTTGCAGATTTGGGAAAATTTGGAAATTAAAGTCCGTATGCTGATAAAGAAATCTTTAATTACAAGCATAGATTTGAGTAGAGATATTCAAACAAAAATCTATGCTTGAGTCCGGATCAGTGCTTATGCAGTAAATCAGCATACCTACGAGCCTAAGACGACAAGATGATCCACAGTGAAATCCACAATGAAATAAATAGACAAAGAATTTAGAAACATTTCAGTGCTAAGGTCAAAAACCATACCAAATTTTTACGATCAATACTCTTCCAAATAACAAAGTCCAATAACTAGACAATAGGGGTGAGTTTTTACGACTGAAGTAAAATCCGAACATCCCTTGAGACGTATTTATGGTTACATTCACTTAGCAATTTTATCCTCGTATCAATTCTCTGCCATTTGGTGTTTAACGAGCTGGTTGGACTACCTTGAGCTACCCAAAGTGCCAAGTGATAGGGGAAACCTTTTACGGTGTTTTTTCCATACGTTTAGTAATCTAAACATCTCCTGTATCTTAGACGTGTCGTGGTAACTAACACGAAAGAGCTAAGACACTGAATTTTTTTTTACTTTAAAACATCAAAGAATTATTTTTGTAAAACTATTATTATTGTGGGTTAATATGTGGCTGTGGGATGCAACCTGAGAAGTGGTCGAAAATCGTCACTCCTTGGGTGCCTGAGAACGGGAGGCGACGACCGGGCCGGCCGAGAAGACGTTGGCGGAACAACGCGTAGATTGGTGGAGAAAATCGTCACTCCTTGGGTGCCTGAGAACAGGAGGCGACGACCGGGCCGGCCGAGAAGACGTTGGCGGGACGATCTCGACGTTCACATGAGAGAGTGGTGGAACAACGCCAACGACCGGGACCAGAAAATTGGGAGATATTTGGCCTGCAGTGGGAGACAATAGGTTAAAAAAGTATCGCTCAGCTTCCGAACACGTCACACATTTCTCTTGGATAGATACCTTTGTTCCCTAAAGTCCGTTGTCCTTATTATGATAAAGATACTTCACAAACTGGACAGTTACCTAAACTGTGGTGTCCACACGAGGCGCGAAGTTTGCGCCTGGTAGTTGAATGGAGCAACTCACGTCTTTGTGAAACTTACCGCTTTGTCGGACAGCCTTAGGAGTTAGTTGACCAAAATACTGGTGTAATACTGGAATTTTGCTGAGATTATCTGCATGCATGATTTTGTTACAAACTTTAATGCAGAAGTTCCTTTCATTTTGCACCTCTATATTAAGTACAAGAGAGATACAAGTCATGGTGTACATATGTTTAACCAACTGCCATCAATTACACTCTTTACTTGTCTTACTGTGTGTAGGTAGTATTATTACCTACCATTATTTGTACCATTTACCAGACACACTGTTTTTTGTACCAAATAAATGTATCTCTATATTTAACTGTCTCAATTTCAAGTACCCCTTTGAAATACTCAATTGGTCTGGTAAAATTGACTCCTTGAAATTTTTTCACCCTTTTCACGTTCTTCCTAACAAATTGGGTGTTAAATTGGCGTACTACGTGACACTTGGGGTATCATCCAACTCTTTGGGCAAAATTAATGTTAATTCGATTTGGTTTTTGGGAATGATCGAAAGAATTTTCGGTCGTGACTGTTCAAAATGGAGTAATACTTCTCGGGGGAATAACTAAAATTCTAAATCACATCACAAGCCTATTTCATCTAAACTTTGTCCCAGGCACAAGAGTGTCCCGATAAGTGTAGGCATAGGTTGCCTTCTGACGCTGTATAAATCATCTTCAATAGATGTAAAGGCCTATTATTAAATCACATCTTATACTTTAGGAAGGAACCGCTATAGTTTAGGAATTTAATGCATTATCAACAGCGTCGACCAGCCACTGGTCACACCTACAAAGTTAAAGGGAAGTTCCCCACACTTGAGGCTATGGGCGGCCACGCGTCATAATGCAGGAACTACGCTCGAAATACTTGTGAAACTCGCCTTTAACTGGACAATGGGAAACTTTGGCATTTATGGCCTAACTAGTGTAACGTCCTGGACTTCGTTCGCATTGAAAAATAAATATTATTCAAAAGACACTTCAAAAGACACACAGGCCTTTTCTTAAATGTATTCTTCTAATTTAAAAATTTTACTCATCAAATTTTACGAACAAGACATGTTTAGACGGTTTATGGCTTGCCCATCTTTTCTGATTATTGTCTCTGGCTTTTTTATATGAGCTTTGTCAGCTACATTTTCCAAATCAGTTTCTTCATTATAATCAATACATTCTATCTATACATATCTTCTTGTTCTCGTGATTGTGTTCTCCAGTGTGTTGGTTAGTAACAATTATGTAATCAATATGACCCATATTCAGAGATCAATGACCTAATCATCCAACTATACATACGTAGGTAGAGTAACTATCTTTTATGACAACAGAGATGTGTAAGTAGACTGTTACATCAAACACACGACCAATAGATCAATAAAATCACTACAGTCAATTAGCAAATTTAGTAACAATGAGACTGACCATAGACAGTACAGACTCTATAATACTCTATCTCACTCTAACAAGTTCGAATTTTAATAAGCCAACTCGGTTCCGCAAAATTATCTTCACAGAAAAAAGACGTCACTGACCTCAATATTGGCTTGTTCATTCTCTTTGGCAGGGTTTCATTACGTGTCATTTTTTAAAATGACTTGAATTGCTGCTTTATTTCTGTGGGGTAAGGTTCAAAATAAAATTGTTATCAGCGAAGTACCGTACTGTAGTCAGTCACTGTCTCGCCAAATGGTCAGTTGCCCACAGTTCGTTTAGCTGAAAACTGCTTTATTTATTTTAGTAAACAATATTATTAGTGTTTTATTTAAGAGTTTAATGGTGTTCTTGTGCTTTTCAAAATACGTCTGGATTTATTTGGATTTTATTTGCTGCTTTCGTTATTTTTGTAAGTTTATACCTATTTTTATTTATTTCATTTGGCAATTGTAGATGAAAGGTGTTTCTTTTATCATCAGGTTTTATTTTGTACAAATCTCAAGTTATTATTGAAGTCGATACCATTATCTTTGTTTTCGTCAAGCTATTTTTATACGTTGTGGGGGACTCGTTTTGTGCTCTTTATCCTTCCTCCAGATTCACTTAAAACTGTGAATCACGCGCTTTATTACAAACGAGTAGGTAAATGTACTTCATTAATATTTTATTTGATGTTTGCTTTTGTTAAAAAATATTTTTCGACTTTAATTTACCAAAACAAAGGTATTTTAGATTGTACTTCGACAGTCTTCTTTTTTATAAGTAGAGTTTAATTTAGAACTTCAGGCAAAGCAACTAGCCACATTTGTTGACTTACCAAAAGCAAATCAACGGCCAATCTTGTTTCTTCTACTTTATTGACAACTAACTTCCACCAGCGAGTTGGCTTCGATCCGTTAGTCCTGTCTTTCTTTTCTGAAGGATAGCATATATATTTGTGATCTGATCTGTTGCCATGGTACTTATCATTGTACTAGATAGCGTTGATATTTTACTGTCGGCTCCCCCACTACTGGTGGATCCTGTTAATTTTCCGGCAAGAAGGTGATGAAGATGGTGATGATGATGATGATCGTAACCTCTCTTCATAGCTATTTCTTTGATGTGGATTTTCCACTCTTCACGATCTCCTGTGACAAATTGCCTTGACTAGTTGAAAATCAAGACTAGTGGGGATTTTGAGACAAAAAGTCTCATAATCCCCATGTAGGGGAGGGCTCAAAGGGGATTATGAGACTAACCCATGAGCACTTGGTCTGTCCTCTGTGTATTCGTCCTTCAACTTTCAATTAGGTTAATAACTTGCAAAAATACCAATAGGTATTTCGCAAAGGTGATCGTAGCGGTATTCAATGGAACAAGTTTTGTTGTTGACTTACACAATACTAAAGCAAGTGTTGGAATTTCGGAGCTTTCACTACTATGACTAAGGCAAAGATTTCCAGATTTTATTATTCCTCAAGCAAGAAGACAGACCGGATCATCAATAAATTTATAATTCTGAAGGTCACGTAATGCAAAAGTGTGATAATGGATAAATAACTAAAATTAAAGTGGGAATGGATATAGTCTCTTTTAAGTCGTTGGTTCTGGAAGAGGGATGTGCTTTCGTCTAGCTTTGGCTAAAGTAAATTTTCAGCGTAATAAAAATTACATTTCATTTATCATTCATAGTTCTGAGAGCATGTTATTTGAGTTTCACTATAGTACTCACTAACACTTAGGTAAGTAGTAGAAAAAAAAGTTTTGTGAGAATCCGAAGTTCTTACAACAAACACAATGACATGGAACAATGTTTTTGTCTGTAAAATACCTAGTTCAAGTGCGAATCTTGTGTTTGTTCTACTAAAGCTTGTTCGGCTTCGATTATGCCATTTATGATTTCTCCTGAAAAGATTATAATAATTATCTATATGTTAAGCTTCGGTTTCTCAAAACTCCTAACCGCCATTTTGAAATATAACTTAGCTGAAGTAGGAACTGACAGGGCCACAGAATACTTTGAAGTTGTGGGTCTTCAAAGTTCTTGTAGAGTCCTATAGGACAGGATATAACATGAAAACAACGGTGAACAGGTAGAAGTACCTTTAAAACTATTATTATAAGTAGGTACGAGTGGCTATTCTTAGAATTAGTTTGGGTGGCCTATACTCGTCAGTGCTTGAAGTCATGTGGTATACGCATACATAAATATAAGTAGGTAGGTAACTATCTGTCACCGTAGTTATAAGCTAGTACCGCCATCTGAATAAATCAGTTAAACGTCAGTCACCGTGTTGTTACTGCCTCCCGTAGCTCATAGTACTCATACACAACAGTCAGGCTGTGGATGATGATAATGAATATGTAGGTAGAATAAGTACAAGTACGAACCATTATTTTGAAAATCCGTGCCGAAGGAAATACTAAAATTCTATTAACTTGTGGAACAAGGAAAACTAAAAATACTACAGTGTAAAAGCGGGAAATATTTGCGGTATTTACGACCGGTACATTCTGTCGCCGTTTCTTCAACAACATAGACTTAAGCAAGTAGACGTATACTATATTTATTTATCAATATAATATAGGTTGTGATAATGTTATCAGCTGTCAATGTTATGCCACCACAAAAGTGCGACGAACTACTTTTTAGCGACAACAATGATAGAGCGCGTTTAAAAGTAGGTATTTTATAAGTTTTTGCTGCGAAATAACATGCCTCTTATTATAATAATATGCTATTCTCTAAGGTTCAGTCTTCTCCTAAAACATTCAACCATGGATGGAACAAACTATTGGTTACCTGCCATTGGTTGCCTGCCTCATAGTCATTGAATGTCTCTTGGTTAAAATTTAGTTATAGCTCTCGTCCAACTTCCATCATTACTTCTTTCTCCGTGTCTGTCTAGTCCATATCTTCTTCTAACTTGTGATCTGTATCTATAAAGACTTTCTTTTAATTACTTATTTGTTTAATTTAATTTCATTGATATGAGCAGAAATACGATCAAGTTTGTGCTTGACCTACTTGGTCAAAAGTGTACATATTTCCTAATTTGTGGTATTTTTCATTATGCTTTGCTACACAATCAGTAAATTACCTATCTATTGAGGATCTATTTGTAAAATGGCGACCTTGCTACTCGTATCAATTGACTTACATTGTTTTGTGACTTTCACCTGTCATTCTGATCAATTATAACTTTCGCTTTTGCAAAAAAACCTACTTTATAATTAGAACTTTCTGTGTCACATTAGAAGTAGGCACTCATCATCCTACGTTCTTTTTAATCAACTTCAAAAAAAGGAGGAGATTCTCAATTCGGTTGTATTTTTTTAAATCTCTTTTTGATTAGTCCAATCTTTAAAATATGCGATGTAGCAAAACTGATTCGAGTAAATAATTCTATTTTCGCCAATACGTGCTCAACGATGGCATTGGACGTAACTACATTCGCGTCACGTCGTTCGTAAGAATTGAACGCTTAGAAATGCATTCCTCGTGTCAGCACGTCGACTCGCCGAATGCAGTCAGCGATGTTTTGCCACACGTTTTACTGATAATCGGACTCGACATTTTAATCGTTGGCAATCAAAATCTCCTCCGATTTCATTTTGATATACTTGTGATAATGTAGAGAGTACTTATTAAACATTTTCTACATTATCCCATTCTTTCCAGTTTTTTGCGAGTCTCATTTATTCTCTGCTTGTCCTGAGATGTCTTTGGATGATTTTGCGCGTGGTCTGCTGTCATGTCTAACGAGCATTCCTTGACCACCACTTGGTCACATCAGTCAAATCCAATTAATTTATTGATTTTTGGTGCTACTGAGTTTCCTATCTTAACTACATATTTCGGAGCATGAAGACAAAACTTTCTAATGTCAAACCAACTTGAAGGAGCTTGTCAGGACAAGGTTTCAGTTTCGTTACTGGTCTGTGGTTTTAGTTAGTAAAAACCTTTAACAAAGTAGATTCCAAACAAAGAGGTCCAGTTAGATGATTCACAGTCAGAGCAGGTAGAAAGCGCGTGATTCACTATGAATGCCAGGAATCCGGATTTGAGGATTATCAACCAATTATGGTGTACGTAACCACTCTCTTCTTCACTCATTTGCTATCACCATCGTTAGAAAGTAAGTTCGTATAGTTAGTGGTCCACTCTGGTCCAACAATAACTTTAGTTTGATAGATGAAAGTCTTACCCATATCCTATTTTATTTCTATGAGTAATAAATAGAAATTTAGACACATTTCATAGCTTATGAGGTAGTTCAAAAGTGTCATAAAATTTTTGGACTAGTTCTCCATACCTAGTAAGTATGTGAAAGTTTAGTTTCAAACACTTTAAATGAACACAAAATGATGATTTTAGATAGGAACATATCTGTGATTATAACGGATACTTTTGGCACATCCTCGTGGCATAGTGACACACAATGACGTGTAGGTGTTAGCCTGAGCGACATAACAGGGTTATTGACTACTAACAAGTTTTTTTAAATACCTACTTTCACTGGTAAGAATATGATAATAATATATAGATGTTTGTTCTGTGTCTGGGTGTTTCTATGTATTATAAGTATGTATTTACAAAAAAAAATGTATGTATGTATTCTATCAGCCATCTAGTTTCCATCGTACAGGCTTTGCTTAGTTTGGGACTAGAAGGCGTTGTGTTAAGTGTCCGTGAATATTTATTTATTTATAATTATGTTCTGAAACGGTGAAGGAAAACATCGTGGGGAAACCCGTGGCTTAGTCAGCTCCGGTCGTATAGACCTTGTCTTTCCTCTGGATAAGGCCGACTAAGTTGAGAGGATGGTATAGATGCTATACAAGCCGATGAATACGTATCAACTTATCAACTATATTTAGTAGGTATAGTTTACGTTAGGTATGATCATTTGCAAGTATCCTGATGATCAAATAATAGGTAAGTATGTGTACCAACGATTGATAATCTTATAGCAATAGCTGTAGGTATATTTTTGTTCATAGCTCGTAGCTGCTATCAGCTGTTTGTTATTATTACTCTGTAGTAGGTAAAGATCAACGGTTTGTTTGTTCTAGGTTGTACTAGAAAGGTTAATAACCTATCTAATACCAATGGAAGTAGAGCTCTTGTAACATTTTTTTTTATCTAGTTTGTTTTATAAAGCGGGTCTCGAATTACTGGTTTTGAGGAAAATAATTGTGGTTTTAAACATTCAATTCATATCAATGTATTGAGATTTGATGAACTGGAGCCCTTACTCCAAGCTCTGATGATGACCAGCAATGATGAAGGATCTAAAGAGAGCTTCATTGCATGGACTATATCATTTTTGTTAAATAACTTGTCTATAGTGAGTATAGGTAGGTACACTACGCGGCAACACGGCAACGCTTTGCAATTCAGTAGTCAATAACCAGCAGTGTAAATCTCGCTTATTTTTAAGTTTTTTTGCAACGATAATGGACAGTGTCACAACGGAATAAAAGTCATTGCAATATCGACCGTAAATCGTTTTAGTTAAAGTGTTGAACTAATCGCTATTGACTTGACGTGCATTTACTAATAGCATCCGTAATACGTACCTACCTAATTACCAAAATGATGTCTCGGTCGAGGCCTTGAACTGATTTTACCTTAAAGTATTTACTTAGATTAACATTTTTTTTTATGATAAAAGTATTGAAACAAGCTGATAGCTCACCTGATATTAAGTGATAACTTCTGCCTATAACAATGCATTACCTCACAGAGCAAGTCCAATGAAGACGTGCCCTGTAAGGCAATGCACTGCGTCCATCACTCTGAGACGTAAAGATCTTGAAGTCTCATGTGCCTGTAATTACATACTGCAAATAGCATAGTGACGTCAAAAATATTCAATAAATGCGTTGAGTAAGCTAGCATTCATGGTCTCTAACTGCGTGTTTTGAGTTAAAACATTCACAACACAATCCTTACAAATGATTTGTATTTACAATCAAGAAAATCCTTAAAACCATGTGCACAAGATTCAAAATGTCCAACATGCACAAGGTTTGGCGGTGGAAACGCAAATCGATATCTTCACAGAGTTGTGCATGACATGTGCATGTTTTATTGTGAATGTTTTGAAGTGGAAACGTATACGGTAAGATATTAAAGCTTATTAATGATCCGAAATTTTTGCTCTCGAGTGTAGTTTTCTTGAGGATACTTGTACTCGTAAGTAGGTGAGGTTATCAGTCACTAACTTGTAACTGTAAACTTGTTATTTTAGGTCAAAATCTTTCTATTCTGAGAGAATAGTAAATAGTCTAAATAAAATTAAACTTTTATCTGTACCATTACTTTTAATCCAGTAAAATGCACGTTTATTTATCTCAAACATTAATCCAGATTAAAAAGAAACCATCAAACAAAGACTCAAAGGGCCTCTCGCCAAATATTAAATTACTCAATATTTCATACCGATACTAATTTCGCTATCTTAACCCTTCGCCGCCAACGACACAAAATATTACAAGAAAAAAATACCCCAAAAGAAAAAACGTCCTGGCCTAATTGACATTCTTTATGAGCGTCAGTCCTTAGACGGGGATATTTTTTAATTAGATATATTTTATGGGTTTTTTTCCAAAGGGGAGAGGAATAAAGGGTTAACATTTGTTTGAGCCCAATGAGTGGGTGGGGGGGTCAATATTAGCCTTCTCGTAATCAGGCGGAGAAAAAATGGTCGATTAGACCCCCTTCGCGACGTTAATTTAGGATCATTGGAGGCACGGAAGGTGGGTGACAGAACCCCTTTCTTACTAAATTGTCTTTTTTAGGGTTCAAGTGCAAAGACAATAGGGTCACTAAAGTTTTTTTTCATTCTGGTGTAACTTTCTGAAGTGTTAGAAGAATTTATAGTACCTATCCCAAAAGAGTCGAGCGGGTTTTTTTCCTGTAGGTAGTGTCTTTTCTTGATTACTCTAATGCGCCATATTCTGACAACCCCTTACTACCTAGTTGCAAATAAACTCTTTGATTTGATTTTTTTAATGTTCAAAAAGGAATTATTAGTTGTACCTACACATTTCTGCATTCTAAAAGTTTCGCTAAACTCTACTCATATTATAGGCTACTAATAGGCATTCGAGAAGGCACATGCTCTATCTTATAGGTAATGCATGAGTAGGAGCGTAGCTCAGGGGGGCAATCGTTGTCTAAATAGTGACATTAGCGCGTTTCAGCGCGTTTTTTGCCGTCAAAAGCTTCTTGTTTTCGTATTTTTGTGGCCACATCACTGACATTATGCTGAGCAGCGAAAACAGTTCAGAGCTTACGAACCGGGCTCAGTAGGGCTACTCTCGACCATCGCCGTTCCAAATTGGATCCGGATTTTGACAGATTTCGTGTCATTTTGTACTGAAAAATGATAGATAGATCGTTTATTTGACACGACTTCTGTCAAAGTCTATGGATCCGGATTGGAACTGTGTTCGTGGGGAACCCACCAGATGTCTATCATGATGCCATTCGTGTGGACTCGCAGTCGTAAGATTTTTTTTATTTCAAACTTCGGAACCCTGTCTATGTCTGATACGACTCCGTCAAGGTTCATTTTCAAACGGTGTTCGAAAGTGCCGGTAAAGTAGAGGTTTACGGGTGACTTGAGACGGAGCTCAAATTGGATTATGTTTTTTAAAGTCAGTGGTTTGCGTCAAATGTTTAGGGTTAATATAAAATAGGTATACTGTTTGTTACAAAAATATATTTTTTATTTAAATAAAGTAATTT
The DNA here is from genome assembly GCA_918843925.1 of Eulithis prunata. Taxonomy (NCBI): domain Eukaryota; kingdom Metazoa; phylum Arthropoda; class Insecta; order Lepidoptera; family Geometridae; genus Eulithis; species Eulithis prunata. Next base: position 900,257 of record OU974027.1, on the reverse strand, counting down.
ATTAAATCAATAAAGACTAACCTAGTACTATTTTAAGCAATATTTTGGTAGGTACCTACTATTTTAATAATTTAAAAATATTGATATTTAAAAAAACTAAATGGGTACTATTTGTTACAATTTTTTTTTTTATTTAAATTAAATAATTTATTCAATCAATCAAAACTAACCTAGTAATAGTAGGTAATATTTTGAGAATTTAAAAAATGCCCATATTAAAAAAACTCGCCTTTTATGCTTACAAATTGTTACTATAACAACAGTCTTATAACTAGGACTCTCATAGTCCTAGTAACCTTGAGGACCGGATTCTATGGGTATTCATAATGGTTTTGACGTAACGTAGAACAATGAGTAGGTACTTACCCATAACAAACCCAAATGTTACCCTCGACCTTGTGGTGAGTGACAACAAAGTCACTTCCCGCTGTCTGTCTGTCCCTATGTATGTTTAGATGTCTAAAACTACGCAACGGATTTTGATGTGGTTTTTTTTAATAGATAGAGTGATTCAAGAAGAAGGTTTATATGTATAACTAGCCGTCTCCCGCGGCGTTGCTCGCGTTCTACCCTTTAGAGTGTGACGTTTCAAAATTCGTTTCTTAGTGCACCCCTACACTATATAAGGATACTACCCTCCAAATTTCATACCTCTAGGACTTATAGTTTAGGCTGTGCGTTGATTCTAAGTCAGCTTCAAAAGCGTTTTATATATTTGATGATGAAGATACTATTATAGTAGAGAAACACTGATCATTTTAGAGGTTTCAATGTGATGGCGTAAAAAAACACATTTTTTGCGCTTACATTGCAAACGCTGATGACAATATTAATCGCTAGTGGACAATAATTATTAGTTAAAATGATGTTTATTGTACTTTGATAATTCAAGACATGAAAAATATCACTCAGATTAGTCGCACCGAAAAACATTGCGGATGTAAATGTAACCCGCTAAGTGCGATACTGTGTGAATAGAAAGGATTCCATAAACAAAAATTAATTATATTTGAAAACAATAAATAATTTGCAAAGTATATTCTGATTATTTAAAATCTCGAAATAAGTGCAACATTCAGAAAAACAGTATTTCGTTTGGTTTGGTGATTAATTTTATATCATATTTTTGGTAAAGACCATGGATTTAAGTTTTTCACTACCGAAAACCTTGTACCTTACTAAGACAGAACCTTACTTTGAGTATATTCTTATAAGCGGAACCCTAAAAACTTCGACAAAACGAAACCGAGAAAGAACCCGTGAAAAATCTTTATTAAATCCCTCTTGAGCTAAATAAGTTCATTTAGCGAGTAGAGAAAAATATATATTTTCGCCTTTTTGTAAATTAGAAAACATTTTCACCGATTTGTATGGCTTACTTCGGGGGTAATTAGTAAGGGGGAGGGGGCACGATTGAAGAATTAAATTTATTTTTTGCTTTGAACTAATGAGGGTGAACAGAACGAGAAAAATGCGAGGATTAGGAGATAAATTACCTGATATTAGTGAGAATTGTAAATAAATCCAATTTAGGACACAGTTGTGAAAAAATAAATAATTTTCTTTTCGTTTTTATACGCCAACTCAGACTTTCTGTTTATATTCTACAAATCTTAATCATCAATCAATATATATAAAACTCTTTTGAAGCTGACAGAGAATCAACGCACAGCCTAAACTATAAGTCCTAGAGGTATGAAATTTGGAGGGTAGGTTCCTTATATAGTGTAGGGGCGCACTAAGATAGGAATTTTGAAAAGTCACATTCTAACGCGAGCAACGCCGCGGGAGACGGCTAGTCTTAAATATATAAACTCTTTTGAAGCTGACCGAGAATCAACGCACAGCCTAAACTATAACTCCTAGAGGTATGAAATTTGGAGGGTACTATCCTTATATAGTGTAGGGGTGCACTAAGAAAGGAATTTTGAAAAGTCGCATCCTAAAGGGTCAAAAATTTTAACCAAATAATTCGTATGCTGCTACCACGCGAGCAAAGCCGCGGGCGCCAGCTAATGCTAGATAATTAGATAGATAATAGAATGAGAAGAACGTTCTTGTACAACTTGGACCCATTTTTAGCCTCCGACGAAAAAACTGAAGGGGTGTTATAGCAAGGCTGATTGTGAAGGTAAGATTAGTCATAGTCATAGATATTTATTCACCATTTGGAACACAATATGGGACACTTGGCTTTGTGAGGAATCCGGCTTGATTGCAGTTTGAAACATTTACCTAGTTCAACTCAATGTATAATTTGATGAACCGGAGTCCATACTCCAAGGTCTGATTTGGACTTAAAAAGATGGACAGCGCCTTTAGAAACTGCCCTCATATCGCAAGCTCTGAATTGCTTTCATTGCCCATCATCAGAAAACATGGCAGGTTTTTATGAGACAACGATTGCACCACTGATATGTCCAAATGTCTCTGTTTGGGTTTCCTCACGAATAACGAGTCATCATATCCCACGCTAGGTGGGGTCGGCACAATATGTTTTCTTCTTCCACTCACTCCTATCATTCGTCAATTCTGTATCTACTCCTCTCACATTCATATCCTCTTTCACACAATCCAACCACTTCTTCTTCGGCCTTCCTCTACTTGCACACCCCCCAGCCACACTCATATTCATAACTCTCTTCGTTATATGACTTTCATCCCTCCTCATTACGTGTCCATACCATGCTAATCTACCACTCCTCACCTTTTCAATAACAGGCGCCACTTTCACACTTCCCCTGAATAACAAGTAGGTTAATTATACTTTGTTATACATACAAAATCTCCTTGTATAAATGAACTATGTTACCTTTCTCATCAACTACCAATAGTTCTTCGGCTATGTGCAGACGACACAGCCCACTCAGTGTGGAAGATAGCGGTATCGGAGCGCTTTCACGCCGAACACAACTGAAAGTTCGCCATAGTTTGAGCTCAGCGTGTTAGGGAAGCATAGAATGGATGTGGCCATGGCTATCTATCTATCAATATACGTACGAGTATATAAAACTCTTTTGAAGCTGACTTAGAATCAACGCACAGCCTAAACTATAAGTCCTAGAGGTAGGTATGAAATTTGGAGGGTAGTATCCTTATATCGTGTAGGGGTGCACTATGAAAGCAATTTTGAAAAGTCGCACCCTAAAGGGCCTAGAACGCGAGCAACGCCGCGGACGACGGCTAGTCTATCTATACAATTATAAAACTGTGAAAAAGCCAAATTCTAAAATTAAAGATATGGGTAAACTAAATATTATTATGCAGATTTACTAAATAAACGATTTTGATTCTGAAAATCAAGTTTGTCTGTTTGTTTGTTTGTTCGCAAATCACGCCTTAACTACTGGACCAATGTCAATAAAACTTATACCATTCGGAAGCTTTTTTTTTGAAACATAGGCTATATTTTATTGAAATCAAAGACGTGGATAGATACAGCTTGAACTCTCTCAACCAAAAGCAGCCATTTGCTACGAGGTTCATCGTATGCTGGTTGACAGATATTTTGGTGGAAAGTTTCGCACGCGTACGAAGTTGCGCTTAGGATGTGCGTTGATTGTCAGTCAGCTTCAAAAGAGTTTTATATATTTAGAAGATAGAAAATCAAAATAGAATCAAAATTAAGTAAAAGATTGCTAGTAAAAACTAGTTTTAGTTTAGTTTACTCCACTCGGCATGTCCACACTAAGCAAACCGCCCACCGCATTGTTCGTTACTAAATGCAACTCGCGCATGTATTTATTTATGTACTTCGACGACAGCCATTCTGCTTATCAAGCGCGTGTTTGTGCAACTGAGATGTTTGATTGTTCACAACTAGGTGTTTTCCTAGCTCTAGTTAGGGTGTGTGTGTGTGTGCTCCCACAGCTTACGTTCTTACTTATAGCGCGTGCACACTATGCCCGGCATGAATGCCGCGATTAATTCCGGAATTATTGCCACAGCAACATCGCCTTTATTCTCACCAAAGGGCTAGGGCATGAACTTGGCGATGTTGCTGTGGTAAAAATTCCGGAATTAATCGCGGCAATAATTCGGGCAGCGGCATGGGCATGTGTGAACGCGGTGTAGGAATAAAGGCGATTTTGCTGTGGCAATCATTCCGGAATTAATCGCGGCATTCATGCCGGCAGCGGTAATGGCATAGTGTGAACGCGGTAGGTATTAGATATTTTGTAGGGGAATTTTGACTTAGGTTTCTAGAGATTATGTGCTCGACCGTATTTGCATCTACCTACTAGACCACGTGTAGGTCGCGACATTGTTTAATAGCTACAACATTGAAAGCGCAGAAAGCCCTATAATTTTCTCGTCATTCAAAGTTAGAGCTAAGCAATGTCGTTTTGCTACATGAGTATTCTGATGGGCACCCTTTTGAATCAGTTTACTTGGGAAACCTTCAGATATTAATATTTTTTGTATCCAATAACTTTATCAAAAATCTCTCCCTTTGTGTATCGAAACACGACTAATCGCCTAAAAGCCTCCGACTCAAAGCATAAAACCCTTCTTTAAGTATTCAATTAAAATCAATCGGTTGCTCAAAGGCGCTCCTTCAAAAGAACGTCAAACATAATCAATTTTGCAAATACCCTCCTTTTCGTCTTTTTCTTTACGTATCATATAAATCTGTTCAGACATTACTGAACAGTGTGACTGCGCCTTAAATGTCCAAACTCAAATATCACAACAAGCCATTTAGATCTCTATTCTAGTCCCCACCCGATTCAGTTTCGTTTGACAGTTTCAAAGGCGTATACAAGAAAAGTAAGCCACATGAAAATATGATAACACTGTGTGAAGGTATCGAACGTAACTTTATTAGTATCGTCTGCCATGAGTTATGATCTCAAACGCAACAGCATAGGGTTCATATTCAAATAGCAGATGGGAGATAAGTTCTTTTGAGTGTGTGACGTCATCAATACGTATCTCTGCATTATCGTTATAACGCTGGCATTAAGACTGAACCGTTCGAGGGAAAAATTGGTTAATAAATGTAACTAAAGGCATGTACACAAGAACCTTTGGTACTTATGATAATCATAACGTCAAATCTTTTTTATTGATCGACCGAGCGAAGCGAGAGCAGATCTTAGTGTCATAGTATCAGCGTTATATGTTGGAGCATAACTTTTAAACTGCTTGTTCGATCTGCATATAATTCGGTACTTTTGTTATAGGTTAAATTGATTTTAAGTAATAGTGAAAATTGTTACGAAAACCAGTGTAACGTGAGCTTCCTTAGAGTTTCAAAGGTTTTGTAGCTTAGACGGGGCGATTGGCAAAGTTTATCTGAGCCACAGATGAAAAAAAATTACTTGTGAACTTCACGAGATCTTAGTTCGAGTTCGGACAAACTAGTCACAACATAATTACGTCGTCTGTCCTACAATTAGATAATTTTACCATGTTACTGTAAAAATGGATTCCAAAGTGCAAGACCAAATGCCTACATACATCGTCTGGGGCAGAATAGATAATTTTCCGTCTATGACGCATTAGGTAAAGGTTCGATACCCGGTGTGTAGGAAAAATCTTGCCAATCTAAACCAGCCCTTACAAAGCGATCAGGGTATGATGTATCGCGCTCCTCCGTAAGATAAAGGCATGTTCATTATTAATGGCTTAGAATGGGGCTGCAGTCAATAATTCATGTTCGATCGTTTTTGTGACTTACCATCAACCTAACATAATATCTGATAGGGGATTTGATGGTAAAATCTAAGGCCTATTCGCAATGCTCGACTACTGGGTTTCTACTATGAATAATGATTAGCGATGATTCAATTTGTTTAATCCCCACTAAAAATCTCCAATAGGAAATATCATTTTTTCCCGCAATTCCCACTGTGTGGGGATTCAGTTTTACTATTATAAATTGAACTAATCAACGTAGCTTTAATAGCTCTCTCAATTCGACGAAGAGACTAAGCAATATAACTTATCTAATAAATGTTTTTCTATCTTTCCAGGAGGCTACAAGATGCCGCCGACAAAAGACCAAGCCATCAAGCCAAACTTCTCGAGGTCCTTTTCAAATAGTAAGTCATACAAACCATTTTATATTATAAGCTAATGCCATTTATTATAATCTATAATAATAATAAACTTCAATAAATTGTTATAATGATGAATATTTTTACAAGTGTTTGTTTAGGTCAAATCTTTCAAGTTTAATCCACTTTCCGATATCCGATTTAGCTGTTGGCATACCTAATAATTTTCGGTGAAAATGCAATACGGTGACAGTGAGCTGATTTGATGATTAGAGTTGGAGGGTGGCCATCAAAACTCTACAGTACAGTACAACGACGCAACTCCATTGAGTTTGGGCTCGTTTGATTCGACTTGACAAAAACTATGATCCTATATAAATAAACATTTGTAATACCTACTTACATAACTTTCTCTTTTCCAGATGAAACCTCAATGTCTGCAAAAGTCTACCACCCCGCTACAAATCTGATGCCAGCTTCTCCTCCTCTCTCCCCCACCGGCCCCTTCCCCCCTCGGTCCAACGGCTGGGGCCGGCAGACCAGCTCTAACGGGAAGTACTCCTGAGGACCTTCGAAGCTCCAGAGGAATCTCGCAGACCCCTGTTACTCATACGGACCTGGTGAACGGTGGAAAACATCGTGAGGGAACCGATGCGGGGATCTCGTTTTAAATTCTAGTCAAAGAGGATGGTTGCGACCTGTTCTTCTCGAATTCTTTTTGAAACTGCTGCTTACATAGTAATTAAACGTCATCGTGTAGTCTCACTTGCCAATAAAAATACTGTTACGATTGGTAACCGTTTACGCTGGTTAGATTTGAAACACGGATGCATTGTTAGATACCTAGAGTAAGATAGGTCATCACAATTGAAATGGGTAACAGGGTTAGAATATAAAACAAAAAAAAAACTATTGTTATAAATATGCAGGTATCTAATGTAATAAGTTTACCCGACTACGGCGAAGCAAAAAGGAGGGTATATGACTTTGACCGTTTGTAACATAAATTCCATTATTAGCACAATTATAAGTTAAGAAAAATTTTGGCTTGTAAATATTTTTGAAATAAACATCCATTGTATCTCATAAAAAATATTCACAAAGTTTACGACTAATAAAGTATTTACAATGTTTACAAAATTACACATGAAATAGTTGAGCCATCTACAAACCGTTGCAAACGATTTATAGATAACTCAACTGCTACAAATCAGTAGCAATCGGAAGCGTGCGCCCAAGACACTGGCTACATTGCCGCGCTGAATAGCAATGCTAATAGGCTGGCCTAGATAATCACCAGCCCTCGTAATAAAACTATTAACAACTGTACCATATTATTCAGAAATAATTAAAGTAATTTGTGTATTATATTCAATACTTATTACTATATCAATAAGTGATGTATCTATAACATTAAGTTTAACTCTAAGATATAAATAACATGGTTATATTTTTAAATAAACTCTGAAGAATGTAACTACGAAGTTTTCTTTTCTCTCTCTTTGGAACATTAATTTTGACAAAAACCACTCGTAGACCTCAGTCTCTGGTTCTGATGATGGAGCTGAAAGGTCATGGAAGCTTTAGAATTCTAATTCTAATTTTAATTCGTCGTGGAGAAATGAGATCTGGTGTATCAGGTGTATTGTGCATTGTACCCTTGCTGACCTCACCCCAACCAGCCCAACTCCTTGAAGTAACGGAAAAGGACTTCAGGTTGATGACAGCAATGTTCCAGCATCCCCGATGGTGTTGTGCATACCGAGGAGTGAGCTTAAGCTTTAGAATTATACAACGCAGGAATATAAGGGTGTTTTAAAATAAAATTAATAAAAATAAGTCATTTTAGTGATAAACTAACAGGCGTTGCCAAATAAGCTCAGTTACGTCGCCAGGCTGATGATGTTCATAATTTAACTTTTACAAAGCTAAATGCTTGCAACTTACTATCGTCAAACACGGTGATGATCATCGATCAATAAATAATACAATGATTAAAATAATGAAGGACAAATCTAATCAAATATTATCATAGAGATAGCGGCTAGGTACTTAAGATGATTAGGTCTAGATATTGCTGAGTATTAAATTATATGTTTTTCCCCAAAACAAATACAATTACTAACACTTAGATGTAGGTGATTAACCGATGCTAACATGGGTAAAATGTTCAGGAGGACTAGATTAGATATCTACATTCAACACGCCATGCGCCATCTAGTGAAACATTCTTGAACTCAATGGTAAGAAGACTGCGTATGCGTAAGCGCTAGTCGCGCATACAATCATCTTTGAGAGCTGTAGAATCGATTTTGCAATTTAGTTTACAGTGGTTGACACAGATGGCTCTATTAAGTGTTCTAAGCAAATCAATTTTTTTACGTAATATAATATTTTTGAAAACTGTCTTCTACTCGTTTATGGTAAGAGGTAGTGTCATGTACTGTTTGATACTTGTGTATATTATCTCACTAATATTTTTTTTTAGAATTAGGTCTACCTAAGTAGGTAGGTACCTAGAAGTCTATCTGCTGGTGACCAAAATTTAATGAAAAATTATAATATAGGTATTGAATACAAGTTCAAGGATTTTTGAAATTAACTATGTCACTTCTCAATTTCAGTAACCATCCCAATATTTACAGTCGAAACTTTACCAATCTCAAAAACACGAAATTCGAAACTTGTAATTAAAAGTAGAGGACAAACCCTAAATCTATAACTTTTAAGATATTTTAAATTAAAACCACCCTATCTCTGTGAGAGTTACGGCTTAATGAATAAAAGAGAAGGAAAATATATTGAAAGGAGATAAGGGAACCGTTAATTAAAAGGTTTCCATGACGAGGAAGTACATCATCATCCACATCCAACCTCAGCCTGAAGGCCAGGATTCAAGGCTTAATAAAAAAAAATTTGAACTTCAAAAAGGGTGTTTTAAAATTCTTCAAGGGTCGACAACGCGTATCTGATACCTCTGATGTTGCAGGCGTCCATAGGCTACGATAACCGCTTCCCATCAGGCGGGCCGTACGCTTGTTTGCTTACTAAGTAGTATAAAAAAAAAGTCACGGTCGAGATTTACTGTTTGGCTTACAAGCTGCAACATAGATTTATAAACTATTTAGGGTCTTCATCATCGACTAACTTTGGTGGCTGGGGCACGTGGTCTGTAGGGCAAGGCTCGCGTTCACAAGCAAGTTTTTTTTAATGGGTATGAGATAGAATGTCCTTTGGCCACAATCTCACCTGATGGTCAGTGACGATGAAGCCGACGCTGAAGCTGAGGGCCTGGTACCAGTTTTCAGTGTATGGTGTGGGTGTGAAACGTCTAACGGCCAGCACACCAGTGGGCGCTGATTTGTATGGATTCTTTGAGAAGCTCGACATGCGAGTACGAGCTTGGTGTAGACCAAGCTTCTCAAAAAATCCGCTCAGTGTCTCCATACAAATCAGCGCCCACTGGTTTGCTAGGCGTCAGACGTTTCACACTAACACTATACACTGAAAACTCGTACTAGGTACTAGGTAGGCCCTCTGGGCGGTGTTTACCAGCGTGATCGTCCAGCCACGCGACCACCGCATGTCACTGATGCATTTTCTATTATTAGCTAACTGATCAGTTGATCAGTTGACCGGTCTATAAATAGTGATGATGGTGCGTGTTCAATAGCTTCGATTGGAGGGTCAAACGGTGACATACATTTTGCAGAAGCGTTCCTATTGTTATCAACATGACATGGTGAATTGGTTATGTTTTTGAAGACTTTTATGATGAGAAATGTTTTGATCTATTAGATAACAAGCTGTGTTATGAGTTTAAGTGATTTAGACCAAATAAACATAGAACCTGCGTGCTCAAATTCATCAAGTCCGAACACGAAATAATGCTCTAGCTAGACTAGCAATCTAGTCTTCTCTTCTTCTATCTTCTAAATATATAAAACTCTTTTGAAGCTATAACTGACAATCAACCTAAACACAGCCTAAACTATAAGTCCTAGAGGTAAGAAATTTGGAGGGTAGTAGGTATCCTTAGGTATATAGTGTAGGGGTGCACTAAGGCATTTTGAAAAGCTGCACCTTAAAGGGTCTAAAATTAGGATCAAAGATTTTAACCAAATAATGCGTATGATGCTACCACGCGAGCAAAGCCGCGGGTGACAGCTAGTAGTCCATAGAACTTTGAAAAAAAACGCAGAACGACGAAGAAATGCTGTCTTTATTTACACCAATAGAATTTGACAGAGGGATAGAACGAAATCGCTCGCATGGTCCATATTAATATACCTTTTATGTCTCAGTCTTAAATCTATCTACTAACTTTATTTGTATCTCACGTATTTAGGTCATCCATAGAAAAGCGGGTATCATTCTCACATCAATTTAGGCAATGTCCGCAATATTGTCCGCTATGACTCATTTCAATTGATTCGGCGATAATTCGATTGGTAGTAATGGACACTTGCTATGGGAATTTAGAAGCGGTTCAAGGTCTTTTGACTAAAAACTGAAATAGTAACCAAGCTTACCAACTTAGACAAACTGTAGAAAAAGGTCCAAACGTGCTCCAGGCAAACTAAAAACTTCATAGAAAAATGTTTACAAAGTCCAAAAATATGCCCCGGGTGAGGATCGAACTCACGACCTTAAGATTATGAGACTTACGCGCTGCCTACTGCGCCACCGAGGCTATGACACATTTTGCGAAATTACAAAACACAGTAACCATACGACATTGGAGACAAGGTCATCTGTGACGTCACAATAAAAGGTGTGTTGAACAGTTTTGATAAGGTGTACTGTAAGTGGTTGATTGTTTATCTACTTGCTGTAAAACCTAATTATCTACAACCTAACTACCTTTATTTGTAGATTTTTTTCATTACTAGGGTGAGGCTAACTGTTGGGTGAGTAAGTACCTAGGTAGGTACTCCTTTCTACCTAAATTGTCTGCTATCAATGTTTGTAAAACCATTGAAAAAAAAATTTACCTATATTAAAAAAAAAACCAGTTTGTACCTAGTACTTCTTCTTCTTCTCTTCATTAATGGCCTCTGTCCGTCATTTCGACAGACAATTTTGCCAATGTCAAGTGATATAATTGTAATAATATAAGTCAAGTCAAGTCATTTGTCAAGTCGGCTGTCGTTTGTTTTGAAAAGAAAATGGTGGATTTTCTCTTCAAAACCTAACAGGAATTTTTACATTCAGAAAAACCACTTTACACACATTTATTCCAATGGCTCACACTTTATGTTACGACCTAAGTATTATTGGTTAAAAATCCACCAAAATTAAACAACAATACTCACAATAACACAAGAAAAACTATTAAAATAAAAGTGCTGTGTCGTTTCAAAAAATGTCAAAAGTCGGTACTTATTTCATGCTTGCAATCAAAACGTCGTGTCAATTCGGAGAGTTGCGTTGCGAGTCCGACTCCCTGCTGGACGGGATAAATGTTTGTCTTGAAATAATTGTAATACCATTCTAATACCTACCCACAAGTTAGGGTTCATAGTGGGAAATAATGAGGGAACTAAATGATTTAATAATTTTTGCCACAAATTAAAGTAAAATACAAATAAAAACAATATGTACAAAAATAAATATTTCTGCTTCGAAACACGGGTCGCCAACAGTTGGTCCGCGACCGCAACTATTGGCGGGCGCGTGCAATTGACAGCGCCGCTCAATTTATGGCCCGCACTGTCTACCGTGGCGCGACCCGGACGTTACTTTCCCTGGAAGAGACTATTGAGTGGAATGTGTAAAATGTCATGCTTTTATCGTCGAACCGTCAATAAGTATTGTGAGTTAGGGATTTTTAGGGCATGTGACTTAATCATGACATAGTTACTGGACAGCTTTGGATGATTTGTAACTAACTTTCGTCCGGGTACCAGGTGAACAAATCAAACTACGGGTGGAACCAGTTGCTCAAAAGTTTTTTGATTGAACTGATTTGAACATCAGTAGGTACGTATGACCACTAAAACTATATAAATGTATATAATCGAAAATAATCTGAGTGCTTTTTGAAGATATCAAAGTATCCAGTCATTCCTAAGCGTAGTTCTTGGACTAAAACAATTTAAAACCTACATTTCGAATTTCTGCCACATCCAGTTGCTTCAACATCTGTGTACCCAGGCAGTATTTAATTAATTCTCGCATTGGAATAGTGTGAATTTTGACTGCAACTGAAGTCAACGGTTATTTTGTTTTGTCGTTTTAATTACAACCAACCGATTGGTGTGGGCCGCACGTTTGTCACCCGCGACAAATGTTCGATATCTGTTAATATTGCAGGTGTTGCTTTTAATTTAACTTAGTTCTGTTTGGGTCCAGATTTTTTGTGACAGCGGAACTTTGCCAAAATTCTCAGATAGGGTTAATTTGCCTGCAGGCAAATTAAAAAAAAAATTGCAAATTTTAAGGCTCAAACTAAAGGATCGACTTTAGACTCTAAACAGAGAACGAACATAAGGTTATAAAATAAAGGTTTTCTTCCAAGGTCGTATTACTTTTTTAAAATTCATCTATTACGAGCACCCAGAGTTGCCTTTATAAAAGCGTCCTAAAAAGTCTGAACACAAACTGAAAAGAAGTATGAAATATGAAATTCCTAAAGGGATGGTGTTTGATGCCTCCCAGATACCAAAGAATTATCAAACGGATGATTTATTAATGAATTAATCAAGCGCTACCCACCCCTGGCTATCTGTCCATAAATTGGACGAGAAAAAGTCCCGATCCCGTAAAAAAGCCTTGAATAAATCATTCGTAAGATAAGCCCGAAAATAATTAGGCCTATCTTAGACTGTTGTCTTTTTCCTAATTAAAAATAAATATAAAATGAAGTGGGACTATTAGGTTGGATTCGATTTGGGGGATTTTAAATTCTTAGGGTGTTGGTATTGATTTTTCATTAAAATTGTTAGGGGAAGATGCAGTGTCTCTATCAGATTTGTTTGGAGAAAAAAAATATGACTACACATTAGCTTTACGATATCCAAAAAAAATTTGTAAAAAAAAATGCTCCTGTCCTCTAGTTACTGGGTACCATTAGCATCCTATAGTTGGCTTTAAGTAATATAGTTTTTGTAATTTTTATACGCATAATTTGAAGTTAGTTAGCTCGTCCGGGTTCAGTACTACCACCGTACCTATTTCTGCCGCCAAGCAGCGATGCTCGCATTGCTGTGTTCCGGTTTGAAGGGTAAGGGCGCCGGTGTAATTACAGGCACATGAGACTTCAAGATATTTACGTCTCAGAGTGATGGACGCAGTGCATTGTCTCATTGGACTTGCTCTGTGAGGTAATGCATTGTTATAGGCAGAAGTTACCACTTAATATCAGGTGAGCTATCAGCTTGTTCCATTACTTTTATCATATTTTTTTTTTAATTACTATGATTTTATCGATTGCAGAAATACAGGTTACCATTTTTTTTTTAAAGTTATATGTGACAAAACTTTTGAAAACATTTCCATTGCTTTGGTATATCATTTAAAGTTATTTTATGATTCCATTTTTGGAACTTGTGCGTTAGACGCAGATTCTATCTAATTCTTAACATCAGAGTCAGGCGTATCAGTTAGTAGCAAATGATATAAATCTTTAATTTAACAAATTTATTAAAATGCTACGCGAACTCCTCGTTCAAACAGCAATATTTTTAACGACGGAGCTTCGAAATAGTGATGCCATTCAATTAAAATTTTTATCGACATCGATAAAAATAATTTTGCTTTAGAATTCTTGCAAATCTTGTTCTACTAAATGTTTATAACATTAATTGTATTGTTTTAAAAATAATTATCATTGTTTTTAATTTGGTGATGTTAAAATTTACGAAACAAAAAAAGAAAGCAATTTATCAAAACGAACATAAGTTAATATTAATAGTTATCTGTTACAAAATGTACTACTTAAAGAATCTATACCTAGTGTAACTAGATCTTCTATTGAGTTGCCAACTAGAAGTAAAACCATCAATGATCTCAGTCCATTAACTGGCAATAAAAATACTATTTGTAGATTAATTGAACGAGTGAATAACCAATAAAACGATGACACTATCCGAGAGCAATGCACAAATTGATGCGTGCACAAATACAATTCAATCAATTCAGTGCCAATGTTCGACGTGATTGTATGACATCACCTACGTACTGTCAGTGGCAAAAACATTTGGCAATAAGAAGAAAACCAAAGGTTTTACATTTTTTTATATATAAAATTAGTCATATGTGTTGGTCATTGTGTTGGTATTTACCTGCCTTAAAAATGCAAGACTGATATTTCGACATGATGAAATTTAGTAAGATTTTATTACTTCTTAGTAACTGCTTAATAGGTAATGGTACATGCAAATATATTGATCTTACCCGTGCAAACAGTATATTGGTACAAGATAAAAATATTGTATTGGATTTTGTCTAAAAATAAATTATCAACTTTTATCACTGACTGTACAAACTTGTCCTATATACTGTGATTCAATTATTGTTTATTGATGGTAAAATAATTGGTTGTTGATTCCTTTCATGATTTTTTCAGCTTAGTCACAATCATTTATAGAGATAGCGTCATAGTAATATTTAGCTCAATTTTTTTCGTCTTCATCTTTCAAATTTACCTTTATTTGACAACTAAAAACTTCTTGACTAATCTAAAAGTGGTATAGTTTTCTACCACATTTGCCTACCTATATATGTTAGGCTGTTGCTACTGTGCTAGTCGCCAAACGCTTATCTATTTAAACCTACATCATAAAAAAAGTTTGGTGTCTTTGATTCACTAAATTATCTTCACTGCGAATTGAGGTATAAATTATTTGACAGATATTCAAGGGGCTAGCAATATTTATCGATATCGGCAAAAAGACTAAACTAATGATAATTTTTTTATCGATAACTTTCGAATACTTTCTATAGTGATTTCCCATCCCTAGCGTACGCGATAGGAAATTAAAATTTTCCTCTTCATTTAAAAGAAGCAGAGCCCGAGGCTACCTCCTTAATGCGGTCCTACATCTATCCACATCGAAGACTAATGTTAAACTCAGGGGCGAAATTGTGTTTGCTTGGTCTGTCTTGTTTTTACTCGACTGCTAAGGAGAAATTATTTTAGAGGTGTTTTAAAAGAGCTTGTACTCATCGTAAAATGGCTTGAATTTTTAAGGATGGTGTGTCTTAGAGTTTGTATTGACTCCCATCCCACACACACTAGTGTGAGCTACAACAGTAATAAACAGAGCTTTAGTGTATTAATCATAGTATTTTCATAATAAATCATATTTCCACATCCACACTTATTTTTCTTCTTCTCTTCAATAATGGCCTGTGTCCGTCATTTCGACAGACAATTTTTCCAATGTCAAGTGATATAGTTGTAATAATATAAGTGACACGAGTTTTGACATTTTTTGAAACGACACATAGCACTTTTATTTTAATAGTTTTTCTTGTGTTATTGTGAGTATTGTTGTTTAATTTTGGTGGAATTTTAACCAATAATACTTAGGTCGTAACATAAAGTGTAAGCCATTGGAATAAATGTGTGTAAAGTGGTTTTTCTGAATGTGAAAATTCGTGTTAGGTTTTGAAGAGAAAATCCACCATTTTCTTATCAAAACAAACGACAGCCGACTTGACAAATGACTTGACTTGACTTATTTATTACAATTTTAACACTTGACATTGGCAAAATTGTCTGTCGAAATGACGGACAGAGGCCATTAATGAAGAGAAGAAGAATAATATAAGTCAATTCATTTGTCAAGTCGGCTGTCGTTTGTTTTGAAAACAAAATGGTGGATTTTCTCTTCAAAACCTAACACGAATATTCACATTCAGAAAAACCACTTTACACACATTTATTCCAATATTTTTCATTGTTTCCGACTGACACGTCTCGCTGCCCTCCCTCGTCGTGTCATCCATGGGTCTTCCATTTTCAAACACTGCCGGTCAGCGCGAACCAATACTCTTTATAACTCAAAGAGGTTGGTTCTACGCTGCATTGCTAACACTAGTTATACGGGTTATGGCATTATTTTCGGTTTTATTATAATCTCATACAGGTTAGTGAGTTTTCGTCAAATTACAGCAGAGTCATTCTATGAAAATTCAAACCCGAATTCACCCACAGGTAACCACTAGTGAGTTATAGATTGATTATATCACAGTTTGATTATGGGTGTCATTATGTGCCTAATTGCGGTGACAAAAGAGCCACTTTATGAGCAAGTGTGTTGAAAAGAATCTTCTATCTATCTCACTCATCGCAGTGTGTTTCCCGAACGTATATGATGACTTAAAAAAATTTGAAAAGCGTTTTTTGTACGATGTAAATACTCGTAATTCCGTTTGAATTCAATATGAGTTGAGAAAAAGATGAAGACAAAATGAAATTCCTCTATACAAAATCACAAAACCAGCATTACTTTGAATGATTATTCTGTGCACACAATAAAATGCAAAAGAGTCAAGTTTTCACATTTCAAACCTTTTTCCAATTTTTCAAGTTCTTATAAAAGTGCATTCAACTTATATCCCACACCATTTTAAGCTTTAACAACCTCAATTTACAGTGTATAATCCTAAGTTCTAGATGTTTCTTTGAAACGAGTTCCGGGCTCAATTAATTTCCATCGTATTTTCAATACACCGTCAAAGACTTGCGCATACGACTTTTATAATAACTTGCGAACTCGAATGTACCTTGATATTATGTAAATGTCTGGTTTTGGAAAAAGGTGTGGCCGTTATATTACGGTGGACGCTTACCTTTAGTAGTCACTGGCGAGGGGTTCTAAAAAATTAAAACACGTTAATTACTTATGAGTTTTGGAACGAAAATTGATAGCTTTATTTTCTTAGTCAAAATGAACTAAATAGTCTTTTTGCTATTTAGGTGTTCTGATAGGTATTAATAAAAGGTAACTACCTAAATCAATATATATAAAACAAATATACAAATCGCTAATGTAATAGATCACATTAACCACTGATTATTGATTCACAAAGAATATTACAACTCAGTATCATCATCATCATCATCAATATAAATAAAACTCTTTTGAAGCTGACAGAGAATCAACGCACGGCCTAAACTATAAGTCCTAGAGGTATGACATTTTTAGGGTAGTATCCTTATATAGTGTAGGGGTGCACTAAGAAAGGAATTTTGAAACGTCAAACTCTAAAGGGTAGAACGCGAGCAACGCCGCGGGCGACGGCTAGTTAGTTATATTATATTTCAAAAAATAAGTTTGTTTCGATAAAATACGGTAGCAGTATTACAAAAACAGCCTTAAAAACTTTTCCTTGGATTGGTTGTACCTGAAATTGTGGTTAAGAAATGTGTGATTTCATAATATTTAGTAGGTACCTACAAATCTTAGCCTCACACTCCCGAGTTATTTGCAATTCTAGTTACCAAGCCTGTCATGCATTTTTAAGGCATACTCAATCATCATGTCATGCTAAAATCGATTGAAGTTTAATCAAAAACGATCCATCCCCCTAATTGGAAGGAAGCCGATATGAAATTCAGCACGAACAAATTAAGGGTTCCGTCAGGGGTCTGTATTAGGATCGAACATGCAAAACGGCTCGGTAGGTGTCACCTCTGACACGCTGATTGAAGGGCCAACGATGGGAATAAACTACAAACTCATATCTATCACGAGGAGATACAACGTCTTGAGAGTTGTACTTTTTGTGTGATTAGTAATTTTACCACAGGCGTTGATCATTATCAGTCGGAGTTCTACTACTGAATGGTGTCTTTCTTATAGCGATTTTTTGTTGTCAATCAATGATCTATAGAATCTCACCAGTTTCGTCAAGAAGCACACAATCGCAGCGCAATAATAGTCCTAATTTAGAGTCTTTAAACTCACAGTGAGAGAATAATGTGAATATCCTTCCAATAACCTTCAGCTTACCCTTTGTCAGTAGCATCAAGATCAGATTGCAGTGGTATTCTTATTCTTTTAAGTCAAATATCTTCCATTCCAACAAAGTTGCAGGCGCTGTAGTGACAGTGTTGAGGTCGGCTCTGATGGCTTTATGTAGTTTCATACCGAAGATTTTCCGATAATTTGAAAACAATACTAGCGGTATTTTAGAATGGCTTTTGTGATAACGTCTTCGAAGTTGTGCGGGACAAATTCAGTTTATTAATAGGTACCTATTGCGTTAACATAATAATTAACCTTCGTCTCAGTATCATTGAGATCAGTGATGATCAGTGCAGTGGTATTATCATCTCTAATAATTCAGCTCGAAAGCGAAGACGTTCAGATAATTTGATTCGAATTTAATTAAATAGTACATCGATGCGATCGGAATGCCTCGTGATTGGGGTCCGCTGTTTGTTTGTTTGATTGGATCCAAGTTTTGATGTTATGCTAAATTTGTAAGCGGTGGAATAGTTTGGGTGGAATCTTAAGGTGGGTCTTGGGTGAATTTGGTTACCAATTTTCAATAAACTACACCCAACCAACATGAATTATCTAGGCCAGCGTATCAGCATTGCTATTCAGCGCGGCAATGCAGCCAGTGTCTTGGGCACGCTTCCGATTGGTACTGATTTGGACCAGTTGAGCTATCTATAAATCGTTTGCAACGGTGAATATTGTAAATACTGTATTAGTTGTAATTTTCTTTGTGAATATACTCGTATCTATCACCAACATGAAGGTATATATCGACCTAGACTGTTTGAAGTTTGAGCTATTTCTTATGTGGAACAAGCTGTGCCACGCTCCTTAACTTATTGCGCTCTTTTTCCAAAGATTCTTTGCATTGTATATAACCATAGCTATGGAAATGTTGAAGGTTTAACTTGATGTGTGGCCGTGTGTTAAATATGTTATGATGAGTCCCAAAAAATATAGATTCGGTCTGGGTGTAACTATGTATCATAAGTACCTATGTATTTACAGAAACAATGTATGTAAATAATCTATCTGCAATCTAGTTTCCATAGCACAAGCTTTGCTTAGTTTAGGACTAGATATTAGTCTACAGGCACTAAGTGTCTCGTTAAGTGTAGGCATAGGTTGCCTCCTGACGCTGTATAAATAATCTTCAATAGATGTAAAGGCCTATAGTGTGATTTGTCTAAGAATATTTATTTATTTTTGGTGACAGTGTGCAAATGCTCTGTCTACTCTGTGTTCTGTGACCAGGTACTCGCCACAAAAATCGCCGTAATACTAGTTAATCCAATAAACCCATACCATACGAGCTGTAATCCGGATCTAAATCATATATTAGCGGCAAAATAAGTCTAATGGCGACTTATAATCAAAGAAAGAATATTTCTGGCTGTCCGTATGTTGGTTATGGAGAGGGTGTGGTAATCAACGTAGCGACTGCTTAGTTATATTAGATTTAGATTAGAAAATTCTTTATTGCGTTTGTCAAAAACCGGGTCAAAAGTCAAAACCATTCCACTATGATACGAGTATAATATTATTACGTTTGTGCTTTCATCACGATGAAAGTATATTCGTGATCAAGGCAATAATATATTATATGTTTGTGTTTCAATCACGCTGAAACTACTGGTGCGATTAGGATGAAATTTGGACTACATTATAGTTCGTAATCTGGATGCTACATTTTATCCCGAAAAATCAACAGGACGCGGACGAAGCCGTGGGCAAATCTAGTTTGCTATGAAAAACAGAGCTTATACGTGAGTTATTTTATATTCTAGAGTACCGAGATGTTTAATCCGTTGCAAACTACCCCCACATTCAGAATTCGCTTGTCTCTCCACTAAAACCGCAGCCGAAACTAAAGGGGAGGCGGGCCGGGGTGGACATCAAAGCGTTAAGTGCTCTTTTACTCATCGAATCCCATTTACGCCGGTCATCCCTCGCCGATAAATAAGATTATTTCCTGTGTTCTGGTTTCTTTATAATATATAGAATATATTTTTGATGAGACGATGGACAAAAATGGGCTATTTTTTTGCATACTGAAATCTCAATCAGAACTACTTTAATGTTGCCCTGCCTCTGTTTTACATTACTCATTAGTACAAGTAGCGTTTCAGTATTCGAGCGTTAGCAAAAACTACGCGTTACTAGTTAAGTATTTATGGTTTGACAGGTACGGCCCTGAGACAAACAGACAGATAGACAGACAAACAAACGACGAAGGAACAATCCTTTGATATTTTGACCACTAACTAAAACCAGCTGAAAATGTATTGCTAAAGCATATATGTCTGGTCTATTACAAAAATAATGGTCAAAAAACGTTGGTAAAAATCATAATAATGTATACTTCGCACCCCAATCAAAATGAATGCACTAAAACTAATGCACAAAGTAATGAACAGAGCTAAAACATACTAATTCATTAGTGCAGCGCGCAGTGAAATATTTATATTTAGTAGGAAGCATTGCGAACTGAGAATAATCTAAAAGCCATAAGCTGCAGACGAAAAATGTACTCGTGCGGGACTGGATGGATCTAAGGGTAGAACACACTGAGGCTTCTATACATTACCCCTCCAGTTAAAATTGGCAGAATCAATTTATTAATTTTTCAATGTATTCAATTAATCAATTAATCAATCAATTTATTAAAATAAAATGTGTGTAAGTATTCTATCAGCCATCTAGTGCCTATAGATACAAGCTTTGCTTAGTTTGAGACTAGAAAGCGTTGTGTGATACGTCCAAGAATATTTATCTATTTTTATTTATTCATGTGTATTTAGTAAATATTGTAAATTCTGTAATTTTCTGTGTGAATGAAGCTATTAAGTATTTAAAAAAATCATTGAAAACCTCACTTGCAAGATTTTTTTTACACAATTTTACATATAAATTTTATTTTTACTCGAACCTTTGAAAGTTCTTAGCTATATTTGATGAAAATTGGGGAACTCGTTTCCAAGTTATAAGGATATTCAGCAGCTCTGAAAACCAGTCTTTTAGGAATCTCAGACGTAATATCAGTTTGAAACATTCAGTTTATCTCAATGTGTTCACAGTTGATGAACTGGAGTTCTTAAGGTCTGATGATGACCAGCAATGATGGATAGGATCCAACGTGATTTCCATGGTCGAGGGTTTAAATTATTTTAAAAATTTACATAACATTTTGTAAAGATTGTAAATACTGTATTAGTCATAATTTTGTTCGCGAATAAATTAACTAGTCCATGAATAAATACAGTTCTCTTGTGTACACCCGCCTCGTACTAAAACCAAACACTAATCCTCCATACACATTAACAGATCCTCTGCATCCGAACTGGAATACACTCTGAAGCATCCTTTGAAAATACTGCTTTAATTGAATACTTGAGAGCTTAAATAATTCAATGTTTGTAAATACTTTTTTGGGTTTTATGAAAATTCTATATGTTAAAATACTTCTAAATCTTCAGTTGTTTATTTATTTATTCTACTACATATATATGTCGTGGTTAGAGTGTATTTAAGTATGTAAATGAAGTATGTATCGTTGGAGCAAAATAATACTCGAGTGGCGACCACGTTTAGGCGAGCGTAGCGTAGGACGCCTTTTGCCTAGTTGGAGCGACGATACGCCAAATGTAGCTGGCACTGGATGAGAAGAGCCGAAGACCGGGCTCAATGGCGCGTCTCAGGATATACGTCAAGCAGTCTACCAATATAGGTTTGTGATGATGATGATGTTAATAAAATAATATTTAGTATTTATGTACCTATCTAAATTCAACGCTGACCACACATCGTTGATAGTTTTAGAAAATTGAATTTTCTTTTTACTGCGTATCAAAAGAAACAAAATGGAAACTTTACTAGAACTTTGCCTACGAGTTTTGGAAAATATAATAACAAAAATCAATAGTTTAGATACCGCAAAACTATTAGCCGAAGATTTTTTAACGTATTAATGTTTTTTATGAAAACTCCTGGAAAATTGCGCCAAAAACAGATGTTTATCTACAGTCTTGACTCTTAATAAAAGTAACTGTATTCTTTATAAATCAGATGATTTCACCACAACCATTAAGGCCAATATCTCGTCCGGCGCTCTCCCAAGGGTTCTTCCAATAATAGGGTACCGAGCAATATTTTCCAATAACACACCATAATCGACGTGGTCGTCATTACTGTCTTGCGCTAACATAAATTAATACGGTTTTGTTGCTTTTGCCCCCGTTTCGGGGTAAATTGAGTATAGTACTGTGGAAAGCAGTAGAAAAACTTTATGAATTAAGAAAATACTCAAATGTTTGGTTGAAATACTGAGAGTTATCATAAGAATTATTATTACTTATTAAATTTATGCAATTTTTTTTCTGTTGTTTACTTTGGCAGAGTCCTTCAAAATTCCAAGCACATTTATTCATTATTTATTTAACCCATTCTTGGACTAAATTTAAAAAATACACACAATGTGGACTTATCTGCCAGAGAACCTGGATTATCCTCTTGTTTTACTTAAGTTATAATTATAAATTAATTAATATTCATGGACATTTCACACAACATTATCCATAGAATTATAGTAAGTTGGTTGGCATTTTATTAAATAAAAAAAAACTATATACTGCTCTTGACTTACTGTTTAACATGCACTGTGGCATTGGTATAATGTTAATAAGGGTCTCGTAAGTATTGATGCTCTTTGTTTGCGTTGATTATTGGTTTGGGGTTCGATGCCCGTCTTGTGCAGATAACGTTATACAAACAATTTTAACTTTAAAAACACATTTATATTAAAAAACAAAACTCTTTTGAAGCTGACTGACAATCAACGCACAGCCTAAACTATAAGTCCTAGAGGTATGAAATTTGGAGGGTAGTATCCTTTTCCTTATATAGTGTAGGGGTGCACTAAGAAAGGTGATTCTAAAAGTCGCACTATTAGGATCAAAGATTTTAACCAAATATTGCGTATGCTGCTACCACGCGAGCAAAGCTGCGGGCGACAGTTAGTACTATCTATAGCCATCACAAGTATCCATAACAGAACATCGAGAAACATCCCCAAAAGCGTCATTCATCCTCATATCTCCACATCATTAGCTCGCACCCACTATTGGAAAAAGCCTTATTATCTTATTAGAAATTACTACCCCCAACCCCCTGCTAGAGGAAACTAAACTCTACCGACGTATTCTTTTATGGGATTTTAGGGAGAATCGTCTGGATTAGAAATTGAGTGGAGTTTATGTACCATGCGGTTGTTATTGCGCGTATTGGGATGAGCGGATGAAGAGTTACAAAAACTAGATGTGGCATCGCAGTAATTGGGTTTTGTCATTATGACGTCATAATTTTCTTTCTAGTTAAAGACCAAGGAGGAGCTTTGACCAGCTGTGTTGGACCGTGATATTTATGCAACGTTTCCGAAGACGACGTAATGTTTAAAAGGGTTTTGAGAGTAACCCCTTGGATGGGGCAGCGGAGAAAATTTGTGAGGAAGGCTGACTTCACTACCATGTGGCAGATGAACTGGCAGGAAGATAGACCGAGGGTTTACTTAGAATCGCCTCTCAACTTTTATCAAAATTAGTAGCCTATGTGTTAATCCAGGCCACGGACAATATTATATATTCCAAGTTTCATCCAAATTGGATTTTTAGTTTTTGCGTGAAAGAGTAACAAACATAAATCTATACATCCTTACAAACTTTTGCGTTTATTTATAATCGGTTTTTATACCTTTTCAAGACTCTTCGTTTTAATTTGTACCTAATGCATTATACTGTACAGTATATTGTTATTCATAAATTATTAAATATAAGTATTTACTATAGGATATTTAATATGTTTTAATTTAGGCCATTTCCAGTACCTCTATATTTTGGTACACTCTACGTCTGTTATTGCGTGTGCTATCTCATGTCACCACACCTTAAGAATAGCATTTTCTATCGATGTGTGGGACACGTGCTCATCGGTAATGTATTATGCTTGTAATTGCACACAAACAATTTAATCACACACATTTACGAGTGGATACATGTATTAGATTAGATTAGAAAATTCTTTATTGCACTTTAAAAATCGTACAGAGGCGAGTTTAATGCTATTTAGCATTATCTACCAACGAACCTGGGTATTGAACTGGGTTGACAGAGTTTTGTATCAAATTAAAAGCACAACAGAGCCCGTACTCTAGAGTTTCGTTTTGTTGATCGAAACGCATATCGAGAAGCGACTTGCGAGATATTTTGTATGAAAATCCAATCAACGCCTCTAGCGGGAGATTTGCTATTTTTCTCCATACATAAACTGCTAGTTTCTCGATTCTCGCTTGTCGCAAATTCACATAGCAAAACTCAGACTACGGACTCAGAATCGGAAGTTTCGTAGCACATTCGTAGCACTTGTAGCACTCTGCTACGCCACTCCAAAATCAGTAACATAATTATTATTTTTCAAATCTGTTCGTAAAACAAGGAGTCCTGCCTAAAGAAAAATACAACAGGGTTGAGAATCTCCTCCTTTTTTTGAAGTCGGTTTAAAAGTTTATACATGCATGATAATTCAAAGCATAATATGAATAAAATAGTATTTGGAACAGTCTAATGATCCTTAGGACATTATTCCGTAATGAGCGAATAGTTCATCAGGGCTTGGATTCTAAACGATCGAGGGACGATCTGCCTTTTTATTTTTAATGTTTATCGCTTTTTACTTGTCTCTGGGGAGTGTGAGAGAGGAATCAATGTGGTTGGCTACCCTTAGATAGATCCTTTACTATTGTTTTACGATTTGAAGTGATCAACAATGCTTTCGACTTTTTTGTACGCAATAAATAAATTCTCGTGGACATTTCGCACGACTTCTAGTCCCAAACAAAGCAAAGCTTGTACTATGGGAACTAGATTGCTGATAGAATAGCTATATTTTTTTTGTAAATACATACTTGTAATATAATGGAGTAATAAAGAAGAGGCCTATACTAAGCAGTGGATGCAAACGGACTGAAATGATGATGACAATGACATACTTGTAATACATAACACAGAATAAACATCTATATTTTCTAAAACACAAATTTTTGGTGGGGTTCAAACCCGCGACCCACAGCACGACAGGCTGAGCAAATACCGACTGAGCTGTGACGCCTGCTATATATTGACCGCTTTGTCTAACATAAACCACGTAAATGGTTTTCACAGATTTTGGAGAATCGAACTCTTGACCAGTGACCATGTTTAATAATGCCAATAATGTACTTAGGTTTTTTCACTTTTCATTCTATATTTTATTTGTATTACGATGTTTTGTTTGCATGGTCTTGATTAAATCCTTTCGAGTTTTTTCTGATTTTTCCGATAGTCCAGCCGATGGTAGGAGCCACAGCAGTCATTTCGCTTCGCAGATGTTTCCTATGTTAATTCTATTGTTTTTTTGTTAATTTTTATGTTCTTCTTCATGCTCGATTTATTCCTTTAGACCGTTCGTTTCAGGAATAATGCTAATGTACCGTGCGGCACTTTGCTTAATTTTAATAAAATCGTTTGTCCCTCCGAAGGCGATCAGAAAAAATGTGATGGAAAATAATTTGCAGGAAAATTTTGTGGAAATATTGGTAGGGGAAAAATTCTTTTGTATAATCTCTAAATCTCTAGATTTTTATCGTTAACATTTTGAAACTTTGATGGTTTTATGAAGACATACAGAACTATCCAACTAGCACTCACCAACTGGCTATTAATGAGTTAGACTGTGCTTAAATATGAATCAGGTGGTAATTTAGGGTTTACTTAGTATTGACATCAATTCAAAACAAATAAATAATACCAAATTTTTCAAAAATGCACAAATTTTGTAAAGTTCATTCATTTGGAAATCCATTTTCAGTATTAATATTTGTAAGGTTCAATATTAAAAGTTGCATAAAAACGTCAAAATAAGTGACGCTTGGGACCAGGGTGGTTCGAAATGTATTTGAGTTGAACCAAAATCACTTTGGCTAATTTTAGTTTCGAGTTTCGACCAATGTAGTGAGACCTTTATCATTGCAATTTTAATATTACCTAGATCGTGACTGTGCTAAAGTAAACTGCTGAAATTTATTTGTAATCATCATTGCGAACATGTAAAATGTTTAATTCTAGACATAATGACATGTTTATTAAATACGCATTTTTTCTAATAAAAAGTTTTATAGTTGGCGAATTAAAATTTAAATAAATTAATTTAATGATAAAAAGTAATCAGGTAAATTAGCCTCCAACCAAATGAAGAGGTCTTCATATACTGGCATCTCTGAAACGCATCGATGCCCTAAGGGCGATTTTTTTAAGCTGTCATTAATTCTAAGTACCTATCCCCCCTTCACCCCCTTGTGCATCCTGTGGGATCTCGGGGCGATTAATCTGTATTTAATGTCGCCCCCAAAAATATAAAAAGCTGCTAATCAACAGATTGACGAAGATTTTTTTGGACGCTCAAGGGCTTCGAGTTTTAGCCCTTATCGGTGGAATGGAAATAATTTTTGTGATTTTTTTGTAAGAGATATTTAGCTTTAATTTGAACTTTAAACGCAAGAGGGTAGAGCAGTTTTTTTCGCAACCTAGTTCTCATAGCTCAAGCTTTGCTGATTTTGAGACTAGAGGGCGCTGTATAAAATGTCAAAGTATATTATAATGGGAAATTTTCTTATGCGCGAGGTCAGTGACCCAGTGATGTACAATACTTTAAGACACGTCATAGTTCAAACCTATTTCTAAAACAACACAAAGGTGAGCACTAAAGCGGGAAGCAGCAAGCGAAGTGCGACGATGGACAATGCACGCGACAATCTGACGCGTGCCGATGTCGTGGTGTCAGATCAACCTGTTCTACATACAGGGTGTAGCAGTTTACAAGCATATCTTCAATTTTAATAGCCTTACTAGTGTTGGGAATCACTTCAGTTCAAAGAAAAATTTAAAACAATAATAAAATAAGACCAAGTATACTACCTTGCGGTACACTCATGATCATTTTGTGAAATCTATTTACTTACCGATTTTTTTAGGAGTGGCATAGTTTTAGTCGAATATTTAGTGTACCATCTCATGTAAGAAAAATAGACAATGTCACGTCTCTGATTTTCTTACAACTTATTGTCTTATGATCTAGTCGATTCTGGTTATAGGTTTTCTGACGTGAGCATAGTGAGCATGATAATACGGCCTGGTTGCTAGTGTTTTTTTTGTATCAACCTGTACCACAGGCTCATCTAGCCTAGCTCCGACAATCTAAGCATCCATTCAATAAAACAAGAAGCAGGCAGCGTCCGTAACCGTCGCACGCGGCTGCACGCATTCATGCACATTGAATGGTACAAAGGAAGCTATTGGGTTTCTAAGGTTTTTGGGTCACTGGTCACTCTGGTCGGCTATTTTGGCTTGTACTGTACGTCTTACAATCATTAATTTATTTAGCTACAAAGTTCGAAAATATTTTTTTAATCTAAAATCACTGATCACCTTCTAATCACTCTGGTCGGTTATTTTAGCTTGACAATTTATTTAGCTACCAAAACTTCGAAGTTTTTTTTAATCTTATAGTATTCTACGATACAAAATTTAACCTCTCAATAGTTAGGAAAGATATTATTTTTAATAAAGCAAACGAAGTGAGATAAAAATAAAATTCTTAAAATAAGATGAGATGAAATTCAATGGTTACCTTTATTTATAGTTGGTTAAAACACTTTGTGAAGTATATTACAGATATAAAGTCCATACTTAACACAAATTTTGGCATAATTAATTTGGAACCTGCCTACTATTAACATAATTATAACCTGGTTGAAAACATTAACTATAGAGAAGATACTGAAAAAACTTAAGAAGATATTGAACTTTAACTTAAGTTAGACTATAAGAGAAAGTATGAATTAATGAACGAAAATACTTAGGTACGTAGGTACACCTTACAAACTTATACCTATGCAAAGATAGCTTATTCAGAAAATAAGATAGTACCAAAAGCATCGAAGTAAAACAATATTATTCCTCATCAAATAACCATTGCCAAGAGGGATTAGAAAAAAGAAAATTAACATCAAAGACAAACAGTGAAATTTGGTTCTCGATTCAAAAAAGGATCATCAATAATTAATCAGCCATCTCTTCTTGGAATTAGCCACCAGTCGGGGGTTAAACAGAGTCTTGTGTAAAGAAAAAGTGTGTTTTTACGCCAACCCTCAGGGAAATTTTATATGAACTCGGTATCGACTAGGGATGCCTAGAGATAAGATTTTTGGAAGCGTTATTATTTGCAAAAGGTTCTTGTATCTGTAAGAATTATAAAAATATTCAGTTTTCGCAAATCATTGGATCTTTATGTTTTTATGTATTTTTCAGTTGTAATTTCTATTCGTTCTAATTTTGTCAGTAATCAGTAATTAATAATTAGTATCAGTAGTGTTGTAATCAGTAGTTTTAATGTGGTATATAATGAAGTTTTTTTTTCTATTAAAAAAATAAACAAAGATGTAAGTGTGATTTGCCAAAAAACATCGTCGTCCAAAAAAAAGAAAGATTTTCTGTTACGCTTCTGAAAAAAAGCTTCCAAAAGTGCACTGGCTATCTTTTCACTTTTTTAACTATTAATTTTTACCGTTTCCAAAAACTTTACATCCGCGTTGACGACCCCAGACGATGAATTAATGAAAAATGAAATCGACTTGGCAAATTTAATTTTTTTCCATCCGTCCGAGGCAATCCGAGACGCTGATTAGCGCGCTTCTCCGTAACGAGCGATTTCAATCACGTTTCATATTGATTGCGCGTTTCATCTTGTGATTCTACTAATCCTTGGATGGCTGAGAAGCAATGGCCGTCAATAACGGCTGTAATGTCACCGAGTTCCTATAAACCTCTATCTAATTTCTAACTTTAGATCAACGGCTCTCCCGATGTTTAGACAATGTTTTACACCATTTTTTACGAACTCGCTCTCTCTCGCGTTCTTTTACCCAGCATCATGTACTTACCTAAAAGGTTGCATGTGGGACACAAAAAGTATTATTGGACAAAACTAGCTAAAACATTTTTAAAACTATAAACTTCTCCCAGGTGAAGTATACCCGGAACTAGATTGAAGTCCCGAACTAAGTAATCGCGAGTCCCGGCTCTGTGGTGCAGTAAAACAGCAGTTCCATACGTCTTGCTTAGTACCATGCGCATGTTTTTAAGTCATGCACAGATTTATAAGTTTAGCGGTTGCCTACATTGACTGAGGCGCGTTTAGACTAGACAAGTCTATGAAACTCTAAAATACTAAAACATTAAAATAATATAAAAATTGTGTAAAAGAATTGGCAAGACGGGAGATGGCTGGAGGAAGCCTGGGATACAGAGTATTGGGGAGATTTTTGATCAGCAGTAGGAAGAGTTCAGTTAACAATTTTTTTTTATTTGAAGTTTAATATAATATACAATTAATTTGTATGCCTGATTAATTACATCATGTCTCGGATTTATTGTAATGAATTGTCATCTATTGGTGTAGCTATCTTTGGAAATAAATAAACGAATATTAATGGTTTACATGTAGGTATAGTTTTGGTTACATTTGTACCTTGAGCGTTTAAAATGACTATTTTCATAAAATTTTGAAACTGTCGATGTCCATTTAGAGCACAGCCTCTAACGAGGCTTTCTCTGGTAATTCAAACGCCGAAACAAGTTTTTACAGTTTATTGGAGAAATATTAAGGACACAGGAAAAATACCGTGTAGGTAGGATTACAAGAGAATGTCAATGATCGACCGGAGAAGCGGAAGTGGCGTATGTTGCCAGCCTATGGGCTGTAGTGTGACAACATCACAAAATAATCTGTCCATTCGGACACTCCACACCTACCTTGTTGATTTAACAAATAAATACTGATAAATAAGATATTTATCAAACTGCAAAGGAATCATGAAATTTCATCCAGACAGTTTTAAAAAGATTATTTAGTACCTAGTTCAGTGTAAACGAGCGTCGCATAAGGGTAGTTCCACACTCGCCGTGATGCAATCGGTGTGCTAAGACCACCTCAGACACCATACTTTATCCGCACTCACAATTAGTTGCCGCGATGGCAGGTGAAACTACACTACAAGGAAATCTGTGGAGAAGTTCTAGTGTTATAAGTTTTTGCTGATAAAGTATGTGAAGAAATCTTATGACTGCAATACCCAGGATTGGTAAACATAAAAAAAAAATCATCAATTTTTTTTTTTTTTTTAATGATAAAAGTAATGGAACGAGCTGATAGCTCACCTGATGTTAAGTGATAACTTCTGCCTATAATAATGCATTACATCACAGAGCAAGTCCAATGAGGACGTGCCCTGTAAGGCAATGCACTGCGTCCATCACTCTAAGACTCTAAGATCTATTCAGGAATAAGCAAGCAAGCTCGTATGAGTTAGTGGCCAACTCTGGTGACGGAGTTTTAAGGCCGCCTTTTGGCCTCCGTCGTGGCTTAACGACTGCTAGAGCCGGTTTTAAGAATAAATAGGTGTGAACATCTTGCTCTATCGTCAGCTTTCTCAGGTGAGATTGAAGTCAAAGAAACATGCGATCAGATCTGAAACGGCATAGCTATGACAAAGCTTTGTCGAACAATAACAATAATTGACCAATTTATATACAAAGAAAATTACAACTAATACAGTATTTACAATATTTACAAAATACACATGGAACAGTTGAGCCATCTACAAACCGTTGCAAACGATTTATAGATAGCTCAATTTATATTGAGTTTAAATAAAAATTCAGAATTATAATCGCGAGCTGATAAAAAGACCCAAACGTAATTTTTAGTTTTTTTTTTAAATTTTCTCGAAACAGCATAGAAAATCTATTGAATGTTTTACGAGCTACAAAATTTTACGTGAAACGTAGATTTTTATTTAAACGGGATTATAGCTCTACACCACTCCTGTGCATTGTTTGAAGCTTCTCAGCTCAGAAGTCGTTAGTAACAAACTCCACACATTTGTGTCACCGGATACAATCCCATTATAATTTTAAATTTTAAGCGCATTTATTTATGTACAGGCCCAATCTGCTGAGCAATCTTTGATGTGCTTTTAATCGGAAGTAAGCTTTGGGGTATTTCAGAAATTATCAGCAAAATTTGTACACAAATCTAGTAATTACCAATCGTTTTAATGATCAAATTGTAGGATAAGAAATTGTAACATTTATTCACAAAGAAAATTACAACTAATACAGTATTTACAATATTCACAACATTTACAAAATACCCATGAAACAGTTAAGCTACTCGTATCTTCAAACCGTTGCAAACGATTTATAGATAGCTCAACTGGTCTAAATCAGTAACAATCGGAAGCGTGCCCAAGACACTGGCTGCATTGCCGCGCTGAATTGCTGATACGCTGGCCCATATAATCACTAGTCCTAGTCACGCGTCGCTTCAAATTGTTAGTAATGATTTCGCATGCCTAATCATAAGGATCCGAAAAAAAGTAAAAATATAACATCCCCAAAAAACCGGGGCCCATAACCTGTTTTGAAAAATCTAAATAGCTAAGTAATACCTGATGAGGATATAAACACGTCCTCTATCACACTGTACTGAACCATAAAAATACAGTCTCCACTGAGAGAGCTAAATTATGAAATAATACCCGCACAGGTGTGACCTCTCCCTCCCTGATGTCTTTTGTTTTTTCGCATAATTATTCTAGAGTAGGCAAGGACTTTGCTCTTTCCTATTTTCTAAATATCAGACACTTCTTTAGGTAGCTGTTTCAAAAGGTTTTTACTATACAAACAGTGCATGAAAAGTCACTTCCCATCGCTCAAATTCCCAGAGTAAAATCTGGTCACATTTTATTTAAATCATCCCTTGCACTCAGAGTACTGTGTAATAAAGATGAATTAATTTTCCTGAAAACCAGCGCTAAGGAGCTACCGTGCACCTTTAGCATATGCTGAGCGAGTGCTTTTTTTACGCATCTATCTATAATTTAATGTTTATTTAATTGTGTCTTTGTATGTGTTTTTGCGTAAAATAAATAATTTCTATTCTATTCTAATTTTTAGACCTGGCAATAATTATTGAAAAACAAAAGTTAAATGGCAATAAAAAGCTTTAGGAATAAATAAATGCTGCGGGTTTTAGGATAATTTATGTTGATATTCGTAAGAAGCAAGAAAACCCCAAAAAGCAAAACAATCCACCTGAGTTTAGAGGTATAGCACCAAACTCTAATTAAATATAACTGGAAGTATTTTAATAAGTTTATGAGGGCACCGTCGCTTGCTTAAAACAAATATTATGTCCGCCAGCAAGCGTTGAATTTTAATATAATTACTGTACGTTTTTAATTTTATAAAGGACGCTTCTTTGTTCAGCTCCGTCGGTTCTCCTGGTCATGTGCTTCCGGTGGGCAGACTCGTGTTTTGCTAATGGTTTGAGGTTTTATTTTGTCTATTTTATTTAGTTCAATAGTTAGAGTACTTTCCAAACCTTAAAGCTACGCCGTTGGAATCAGAGCATACGCAGCGTGCAAGACGTCAGTATTATGTTTTTGGAAGTACCGGTTGGGCCCTAGTGCACGATGTATCATATAAACCAAACCCTTCGATTCAGATCCAGTAGACGCGTAGCTTTTCTTACAGAACATGATTTCCCTTACTTGTAGTAGGTACCTTATTTTGTCTGAAGTTGTTGATGCTCTCTTTAGACACAAAATTATTTTTCAACACACTTGCTCATAAAGTGGCTCTATGGTCACCGCAATTAGGCACATAATGATACCCATAATCAAACTGTGACTTTTTCATTGCTATAACTCACAAGTGAGTTATAGATTTTTTTTTAAAAATTTATTGGTTGAGTAGCTTTGTTACTAAAAAAGTTTTTATTCAAAAAAAAGATCGTGTTCAATAGAACAAATAAATGAATGTTCCTATTGCTTGCTCATTTCATGCAACTTCTTATTTAAATAGATAATTTTAACTCGTACGTGTTTAATAAATAAAACTTTCACTCAAATATAACTTTTGTTTTCTCTGTAATAAAAAAAAACTTTAAATTCCCCATTTTGTACGTGGCAGAATAGGCGCAAACCGTAAGCGCGGAAAATTAAAAAAAAAACCTCATCTCTTTAGTCTGTGGCCGATCGCAATGCGCGCGCATAGGAAAACTGATTAGTTATTCCCGCCATAGCGAAACATTTTTCACAACTCGTTTTCACTGTTGAAATTATAGTTATTTCATTGTTATTTTATTCACAAGTGTGTTGAAAAACGTCGTATGATACACGTGTGTATTGATGATTACCGTCCTCGGCTCTCTTAAGACCCTCGCCTACGGCTCGGGTCTCAATGGCACCTCGGCGGTAAGCACCAATGTTACACACTTGTACCATAATGTACTATTCTAACGTTCTGATGAAACATCGGCTCAGACAATAATGTCACTAGTCATTTACTGTGTGACAAACGTGTTATCGACTATTTTATTACGCAATATTCCTTCTAAAGTTCAACTAAGTAAATTAAAATGCTCCCACGACACATTTATCCAACAGAATGAATTTGCCAATATCCTGAATCATCACTTCCTCACGTTTTCCACATAAACCCATCTAATGCTCTTCAATAAAGTCGAGTGGAGTGTGCAAATTACATTTTTGATTCCGACAGGCCTCTCGCCTGTCACCTAAAGTAGGAGCAAATTAATGTTAGTGCTTCTAATGCTCGTAGCTAGTGAAGTTTAGGTTTAGGTCTTAAAATATTTAAATTTTAGACGATTCAACTAGATTTGTGACCTCTAGCGAAATCTACATTCTGGTTCAGATCAAAGCTGGTGTGATGGGAAGTATCAGGCAATCATAAATGTATGTGAATGGTTACGTTCAGAAATAGTAATTTCAATACATTCTCGTTCGTTTTCTATTTGACTGATGGAACCTTAAATTGCCTTAAATTGTCTTAAATTGTTCATTATTTAGTCTAATTGTGAGAAAAATAAATTCAAGTTATAACGCTTAAAGAGCTATCGAATACAATATGCACCTTTTTTGTGGACAAAGTATTTTATCAACCCTTTCCACAGAAAAAAAGACTGTTCTTTTTAAAAGTGTTGAGCAAACTTTCCAATTTATAGACAGACAAACGTCCGAAGATATTTTTCCGGATATCGGGGCAATAAAAGGTACATTTGGGGCAAGTTAGGGGAGAGAGGGTTGGGCCCATTTTTTCCCCGTTTCCTCCAACAGATTTACACAATGCCCTGGGCCAAAGGGCTGGCTATAGATGGTGTTTTGATATCTTTATTGTGATCTTACAATAGTCATAAAATAGCCCAATGGGCGGCGATAAAGAAATGCTCGAAAAAATATGACAAATGCTAAGATTCCATCTTGCAATTTATAGTAAAACGTTTCTAAATAATAATAGTGCCATTTGTTTGTTTGTATCCTTATTGAGAGGTAGTTTATATGCACAAATAAATTGATCTGACACTGTAAAAAGTACTAGTATAGTATTTCGCATGGCTTCAATTCACCATGCTTTCGAATAATTTCAGAGTTTGTTTTTAGATTTGTAGATCTAATACATACGACTGTGATGACACGACTAATGTCGAACGATATCGCGAAGTTTAGATACAATAGATTATAATTTTTTTTTAGGTTTAGTCTACATTGTTTTCATATTTTCTATCATTATCCGACTTCGTATCCAATACCGACCTATTATTTCAAAGCCATATAATACTTTCACCACAATAATGATCTCTTTATGTGCATTATTGTGCATCATCAAAGTACTCTGAAACTTTTCTTTGCAGAAAATAACAAATAGCTGCCAAAACTTTTTCTACCAATGCAGCATTTTTCTACTAATGGTCAAAGGAATCGACACAGTTTTTCTTTTGTTTTTCCCACACCCCCCACCGAGAGCTTTCGATAAATAAAAGTGGGCAACTTCCGACCGCTAACAGACCGACTGAACCTGGATATTTATGGACCAAAGGGGTGGTTTATTGCGATCCACTTTAACCCTGCCACGGGCTATCCGCACATAGGTAGCAATCACACTGTACTGTAACAGACTAACTTGACCTGCAAGGACAAATTAAGACCTGTCAAGAGTAAACGTAAGCCTAGATCGACAATTTTTTTTAATGGATTAAAATCCAAAAATGACGCGAAACGAAAAATAAATTAGAAAACTGACGAGATTAAAACTTTCAAATAAGCTACGTGTACATTATTGTGATTGTTTTATGAAGAACAAAATGCATATCCATTTCAAAATTAAAATTGAATTTCATTTAACGAAAACAGCGGAAATACCATGAAAGTAATCTATATTACATTTTGGTTTTGAATGTTACATTTCGGTGTGATAACCGACCCTATTCGACGTTTGGCGAAATAACTTTATTTTTATCTGTTTATTTATTTGTCATGCCCTTATTGTGATTCTTACAAGTTTTAGAGTATCAGTACAATGTTTGACATATCTAAATGTTTGAGCAAATAAATCTTTCTGATTGGTACTGATTTGGTTCAGTTGAGCTATCTATTAATCGTTGGTTACTGTTTGCGGATAGCTCACCTATTTTATGTGTATTTTGGTAATACTGTTTTAACAACATAGATGTTATTTTCTTTGTAAATACTTTATAAGTAGGTACTTCAACTAACACCAATATTGGTCAAACGACTAATCATTTTATATGTTTACAAAAAAATTAAATTAAAATGTATGAGAATAACGTACATAATAATATACTATACGTCATGTTATTATTTCCATTCATTTATTTTGTCTCCTTTGTA
This sequence comes from Eulithis prunata, assembly GCA_918843925.1. Taxonomy (NCBI): domain Eukaryota; kingdom Metazoa; phylum Arthropoda; class Insecta; order Lepidoptera; family Geometridae; genus Eulithis; species Eulithis prunata. The sequence continues at coordinate 864,441 of OU974027.1, read as the reverse complement.
GAGTATCAATGAGGGTAGGGCATCTCAAGCTGTGTCTTTTCAAAGTTTCATTAAAATCTCCCTAACCACTTTGCAGACACTACAAATAAGTGATTGAGTCGTAAACTCACAAACATCTACAAAGTAGTAGGTATAAGACCACTGCAATAAGTTTGCATCGGACCCTAGATAACCGTGTAAGTGGTTTCTCAAATTGACTGCCTCAAGACAACAAGATGAATGGAAGCACGAAGCTGCAAGAAGAATGCCATCGATTTGTTAAGAAATTGTTTCGCAAAATCGTGTTGCCCATTTCGGACATTGGTTTTTACCACTTGAAAAGTTGTACACGTTGTTGGTCTATAGGGATTTTAGATCTTGAATTTGGTGGCAGGTGACACTGAGATATAGGATCATGGGTCTGCAAATAGCAACAATACAGAATAGAAATGAGGACTCCAAAATGATTTGATTGTTGAGCCAGTTATCACATCGTGAGTTAGTATTCAAGCAGCTAGGATAAGCTTATTTGTCATGAGATTCTAATACATGGAAAATTTAAAAAAAATATCGGTTTTGCTTGGCCTTGACTTTGCAATTGAGGGACAGAAATACCGTTTACCGTTTCTGATAACCAGTTGGCAATTACAAGTCCTAATATTTTTATGTATTAGGCATACTTATTTACCACCATCAGTTTTCTAATTTGGCAAAAAGCATAAAGTCCACAATTTTAGTACCAAATTAATGATACAAAAGCCATCTCCAAAACAAGATGTCTTGAATTATTAACCCGAAGGAACCGCGGTCAGTACACATAAAAAATATCCACCGGGGCATTGAAAGATTGAAAGGGTGGAATCACTTAACAGAGCCAATTTATGGGCAAATCTGACCCGTGGGACGACCGTGGTTGGACTAACAATATTAGGTAAGTCGAAAAACTTATAAGCTCCCGTCGAGACCGGGTATTCTTTTCTGGGGAAATTGATTGTGGGATGGACTGAAGCGATTTTTTAGGGAGAATTTTATGGTTGATTGAATCAAAGCGTTCTGGGGTGTGTGTTGAGGTTTTGAGATTGTTGGTTCGGTTCATGGAAAATTCAATAGGGTTGGTTATTGGATCTGTTGAAGTTATAAATAAAAATATCAATAAGTAACTTGCTAGTAGCTTTTGGAACAATTTATTAGATTACACCACCATTATACACTTTGAAAAATATCATTTAAGGAACGGTAGAAGGAAAGAAAGGAACGGGACCGCGTAAAAGCTACATGAGCCAGCCATTGAAAGCCAAAATCGCTGACATGTCGTATAAGCACGTCAAGGAAGCTCCCCTGAAAACGGACAAACGACGAGAGCTGCATTTCTACACCGCCAGGAGTTGAGCTCTTAAATTAGAAGAAGACTTTGGAAGACTCATAAGTACAAAACTCCATAGCAGCGCCGTACTTCCTAAATTGTCTTCCGAAATAGCAGCAATAACATCAATATAATTATCCCATTTAGTCCAACAACTGTATAGCGTATGAGTTGTGACCACTGCATCGCACCATTAGCGATTATTGTCCAAGTTTTGCGCTAACAAACTGGACATAATACGGAGGTAGAGATACTAGAAGGCCTAAGGAGAACCAGAACCAAGCACAATCAAATCTGACTATCACTACGAGTAGACTTAACGTATTTGAGTCATATTGCGCGTCGACGCCATCTTAACTGTCAAATGTCAAATACGGTTACAAGTGTCACATTTATTCTTGCTGAAGGCTCAGAGGGCCTAAAGCTTAGCTTGTTTCTGCTGTAAAAGAAATGTTCGCTGACTTTATTCTTGTTTAAAGTTTGACAGACAAAAATGCATGTCTTCATTACTTCTCAGAGTGGTTGATGGACGCAGTACAATGCCACATAGGGCACATCACAGTTAAACATCAGGTAGGTCATCTTTATGTACAATCATTTATTTATCTTTAAGCTAAATCTGTGCATTTTCAGAGCAGCTTATCATGCAAGGTAATGAAGGGAGAAAAGGCACAAAGTCTTCAGCAAACTTAAAAACTAAAACAATATACTACTGCAAATTCAGTTGACCACATCCAGTAACCATTGATCTGCAAAACTGGACACAATGGCTGCCAAATTCTTTGCACTTATTTACGCGTTTCATAATTTATTGCTTTCGTATCGACTGCTCCACACGCTTGCCAAGCGCGCTATTAGTTGGCAACTGTAGCCACTTCCTGTTTCCCTAGTTCTTTGTTTTTGTTCAAGTGTTTTGTAATTGTGGAGTTTTTGAGTAGGCGCTGCCAATTTCTTTTGATATTAAAATTTGTTTGGCAGATACTGAATAGGGTAAATATAAATGTCTGATCTTGTGGTTGCTATATTTCAATGTTCCAAAATTCTTTCAAAATCCAGCTCATTTGAAGATGGTAAAAAACTTAGAACTATTAGCTCTTGTTTCAATTTTTACCTAATGCTCTACAACCTCGTCTTTATTGCATAACTAGCATCAGAATAACCAGTTGAGCTTGAGCTAAGCTTGATGTGGACTCAAGCATATATTTTTATATAAGAATCTCAACTCAAATGTATGCTTCAATAACGATTTCTTTATCCGAATACGAGTCTAAGATTCCCGACTATTCTTCTCTCCGACACATTTCTACACAATAGCTTTAAACAGCATTCTATTACCTTACACTATCACATTTTTCTTAAGTCTGTGTGGGTATTCTATGTCTTCATTACCCTTGACTCTTTGATTCTCTTTTCAGATTCCACGTTCCATTTCAGGCATTCAAATCCACTCTGATTTTCCATAATTTAACAACAGCTTCCAAACAGCATAATCTGAACAACACGTGTGACTCCACGCACCGATACCTCTCAATATCAATTGCACACTTAAACCAAATAGTTTACTTTCGAAACATTCCTAAAAACAAACAGATACGGTTGAAAGTCCTGTGTTTGGAGAGCTTGGTAAGTTTGTTGCGTGCACGGATTGCATTGCTCGTTCATCGGTTCAAATTCGAATGGGTTGTAAAGGTGCTAGCAAAATGGAGATCAAAATAGTTTCTTTTAGCCTTGTACTGCTTTTCCTGTCAACTATAGATATGTGGCAGTAATGTGTAGTGTAGATGCTTGGCCTACTTCACCTAAGCGTTCCATAGGGTCAATCAAGAAGTATTCCTTTATTCCCGATTGTTGCTTGATTTTTCTTTAGGTATTACTATCAAGCAAATTTTTCGAGAGTAGCTTCATTTTGATAAGACGACAACAATTTCCTGTAAGAAACTCTCGATAGCTAACAGAGTTAGCAAGGTCACACAAACAAAAGAATACTACCGAAATGTAGTGAGTTAACACCTTTAACGCGCACGCAATTGTCCAGCTGAACAGTCGCTGTCCGGTGTCCGGCGTCGGTCGTCCGGAATAATCCGGACACATGGCGTCTTCGTACGCATCTGTGTCGTTTATTTTAGCGACACCTATCGATGGAACTAAACAAAAACATAACAATATAAGAACAAACATTTGTGTAAACATGGATGTTTGTTCTATATCTGAGTGTTATTATTACTATGTATTATAAGTTATGTATTTACAAAAAAAAAATTATATAAGTATTCTATCAGGAATCTGGTTCCCATAGTACAAGCTTTGCTTAGTTTGGGACTAGAAGGCGTTGTGTGAAATATTCATGAATATTTATTTGTATTTATTTATCTTGAAATCGCAACGCATCCATAAGCCGCACCTATCAGAGCTCAAAAGTAGCAACCATTTTGACAATATTTGAGTAGCTAATGGTAGAAACATAACTCAAAACCCAAAGACATCATTCGGACACCCTACTTTGCATCCGAGGGTGGTTGGATATTTATGATGCCTCAATGGTATATCCATGTTTGTAATTTGGTTTGAGGAGTAGTGATTTCGCATCTTGTCATGTGTGATTACTTTTGTTAGGGAGTTTAATGAAATATTATTATAAGCATTAGTCATTGCTATAGAGGGGTTGGAAGTATTTTTGATATTACCGACACTTTTTAATACTTTAATAAAATAAAGTTGCTAAAATAACAAATAAGCACTTGAAAGGGTTAAAACAGACATTTGTATCTAGATGTGTTAAATACTCGTAAATGAAAATCTAGACATGAGCACTTAGACTAGCACTTACTAAATCTAAACTGAGCCCAATTTTATAAATAATCTGGTGCCTAATCTACCTTGTACTAAAATTCTGTGGCCCTCGCAGTAAATAAAATAAAATACACACTTATTTATTACCAACCAATTATTGTAGGTATGTCAATTTGGCTGAAGGGGCAGTCAGCATGCGCTGTTTACGCTAGCCAATTTACAGATAATTTTTCTTCCCGGATACCGGCGTGACGTGCAAGGCAAGGGTTGGTAATCGTCCGGTGATAAATGACCGGAGAGACGTACCGGATAACCGGGTCGCAGCCGGAGCAGGTTAGATAGTTTGGATTGATGGATCTCTGGGCAGGACACTTGGAAAGATGTTGAATATGTTATCAAACATTACTTGAGAGTGAACGAGTAGAGACAGGATGACAATCGTGTTGTTCTTCGAGACGAAAGATCTTGACACGAGTTTTGACATTTTTTGAAACGACACATAGCACTTTTATTTTAATAGTTTTTCTTGTGTTATTGTGAGTATTGTTGTTTAATTTTGGTGGAAAATTGTCTGTCGAAATGACGGACAGAGGCCATTAATGAAGAGAAGAAGAAGAAGAGAAGAAGACGAAAGATCTTTACGTCATCTTACGGAAGTCAAAGTAGGTTTCTGTAAAGTACTTGTACTTAGTAGTAGTAGATTTAAGAGGAATCTATATATTTACTACGGCAAGAAATTCGTTCGATAAAGAGTAGAAACAAATTGATTAATTGTAACAAAAGTATGTGATGATCATCTCTTTGTTTACCTACTAGGTATAGACTTTCATATTACGAAGAACGGTTTTGAACCTTCTTTATTAACCGACTTTCAAAAAGAAGAAGGTTCTCTATTCGGTCGTAAGGTAATAGGCAAATTGAAGTCAGTTTTTCTAAATTTGAAACTTTCTAACATTTTGGTATTTCATCAGTCTATCAGAATCATGTTGATGTATTTGTTTTGCCCAATGAAAGTTGCAATTACTCGGATATTCAATCCAATTCCTTATAATACTTGTAAGTTCTGGCAATGATACAAACAACGAGATCAACGGTTCTTGATACATCATTTATTAGCACCGATGTCTAACGAGTCGTGCCTTTCGACTCATTAATTAAGTGTTGTGCTTTAGTTAAAACAATCGATAGTTTGTGCATTATATATTGCTGTTCGGAGGAAGATTGAACTAGCTTCGATGAAAATAGCTGGTACACTCTATATTTTACATGTCAGAAATTTCTGTCTAAGAATATTTTTATAGTCCATCGTCTAGTAAGTGTTTTTTTTCATTCCTAAGTAATTATCAATATGCATATTGCAGAATAATTTGTTTATCAGTTAAAACAAATTATTAGAACCACTTACAATCTATGTCTATATTCAACTATAGGTTTTGAGTATTTTTTAAACATTATTTTATTGGCAAAATATTAAAGTTCTTTAACACATTGTTAAGAAGAGCTCTACCTAATAATATGAAGTACAAGGGCCGGTTTCTATAGCATACATCCACTAGTTAGCACACGTCATCTGAATGATTTGTTTTTACTCGTAGCTATGCCACTAGTAATTTAATTTAGTCAGAATTCGGATGTGTGCTGTTTGAATATGAGCTATGGTCGAGGGACCGAGAATCACTACGGGAAAGATTAAACATTTCACGCGAACACTATTAATCAGATCGGCGATTGCACTGACTAAACATCAGTAGAGATGAGGTTTAGTTTTATCGATTATCGATCAAAACTATCAAAATATACGTACTCGATTTTAAAGGTTCATGAATTAATAAGTCCTCAAGCAGTCAGAACTTTGTAACTAAGTAACTAATTTTATTTTACAAGCCTAATCAATTTAAGATCCAAAAGTCGGAATTTTTATAAAGTCATTATCATCATCAAAAAAATCATTAAAAAGTCAAGGTAGAAAATTTTAACTTGAAAGACCTAATCTAATATTTTGAGAGTAACATTTGCATACTTTTTAACAAAACCAACATTGTTTTCGTACATTCTGATAGATCGATCTCAAAAACAATAAAATATCAAATCTACAGTTTCAGTCTAGGAACAAATCGATAACTTCAATTCAACACGCACCCATCACTAACCAAACCCAAAGGGCTCGAGAGAGCCTTTCGGTTAGTGTGAACTAAATGAATCATTAATAATGCAAAGTTAACGCGCCTGCGATACAACTCGGCGACCGCAACATCGATATCGATGTAAGCTTGTGTTCGTCGACAAATTACGCCCATCCCTAGTGTTTATCGATAAATTATTTATGCTGTTTGATCGATTTGGGAAGGATTATCGGTGACGGGACGCGTTGGCACCTGATTTGGTAAACCCATCAAATAGGTGCCATGTGATGCTCAAACAGAAAATCAAACAAGTTAGCTAATGAATATGTACATACGAAACAAGTTGGTATATCTAGCTTATGTAAATTAACATACTGACTACATAGGTGTTTGTGAGCATTGTATTTCTTTTATCACAGTATTAATGGTAAGTATATACATACACCAATTATACCTAGCGCTACATAAGCTTAGCATCTTAATGAAAATCTTGCTTCTGAGAAAAGATTTTATTGTCAAATGACCATTTCGTCACCCTGTGCTACCTGTTCCTAAAATCTAGACATTTTATTCTTAGTAGGTAAATATGTATTGCAATTATTCTAAATTTAAATAAAAATATTGGTAGGTATTGTGGCTGATAGAAAGATCTAAATCCTCAGTAGCAATAAGATCTGCAAGAAAATGCCAATTTTCCAACGACCAATCCCAAAGCCGAACCTTCGGGCCCAAGCAAGATAGAGGGACCCAATTCTGTCAAAGCTGCCATACCTTCTTACAATCGTATCAAATAAATAACGTTGTTCCATACAAAGACGTTATGTCGCTCTGACCACCCTTCACCGACAGTCGCCATTTTGAAAAGGGCTCGGACATGACACGATGTCAGGGTTACCACCTCGCCAAATATTTTGGCCGATAAAAATGTCTGGTAAATTCTTTGGATTTTTTTCTCTCGTTTTTTAGAAGGGTGATGGATTGTTTTTAAGGGTTGGTGGTTTGGACCGTGGTCTGTACAATTAAGTAACGATTGGGTTAAGTCCCCTCTTTGGAAAGTAAATATTTCTGATCTGTTTTACATTAACATTATTTTGTAAATACAAGAAGTGATTTTGGACATGGCTCAACATGTTATAACTTGGTTTTATAGGTTTACAAAATGCTTGCTTTCGAAAAGTACATACCTACTTATACAAGTGTTAAAAAATTTGAACTATTCACAGAATCACATCTTCATTGTAATTTCGTACATCACTGTATTATAAACTCAACTTCTGTTACCAATTTCGACATAAGCTTGTATTGACAAGTAATTTTAAATCCAATCAAAAGACACAAAACACGGTGTAGATCAAGCCGAACTTACGTTGGGTTTATTATCAACAGAAAAAAAATTCAACTACATATGTACCAGCCCTATACACGCGTCATCAACAGATGACAATCGTCCGCAAACGGACGGCGACCGGACAGCGAGGTGTGACGTTCAATATCCTTTGAAATGCCATTGGTACTGTAGGTCTGTAGATATCTCTATTGTCAAAGTAGGCCATCTTCGATAAGCAAATATCTCGGGACAAATAGTAGCAATTTTGTATGAAAATCATTAGATATTTCAATACATGCCACTTGGTATTTTTAAAGAAGGTTCTTTGGTAGACATAGGCTTCCCAAAATTATCAAGACTTTATCTTATGGCTTCTCCGTCGACCAGAAAGAGCCTTCTCCATCGATAGATTTTCTTAAAGACCATCCAGAAACAGCTTTTCTATACGTATCTATTCGTAGCTAATTTGGTATTTAAAACAAACTAAGCCAACCTAATTTGACAGCATTAAATTTGTAGCGATCCTTTTCTCATGAACTGAAACGACAAGGACAGCTATCATGCTGTCAAATTAGTAAAAAAAAAGAAAACTACACCAACAGAATCGGGCGCAATATCCAAGTTTGGCCAAGTGACTATTCGTGTCTCGATCAAGTCTAACAAAATGTCGAAGTGCAAAATCATAGATTGAAAGAAATAGACCAAATTCTTCAAAGTACCAACAAATACTGCTGAGTACTAGAAACAAGATAATCAGTCAAACCCATAATCCCTAAACAACCCTTCCATGTCCATCGCATGTCATTTGTTATAACGAAAATCCACATCCACTGTTTCCTTGATATCATCTTATTTATTGTCAAAATGCCAGCAATAGGGTGAACACTATTTGTCATTGACAAAGCCTTTTGGATATCCTCGTGCCCTGAGGGTATTGGATGAATATGTTGCCGTATGCAAAGTGTGGATATTTTTCGGCAAATTGGGGTCATTCTGTATTGGCTTCAGTTTTCCTTGAGGCAATCTCTTATGTTTATGATGTTGAGGGATGTATGCTGCTGGGGTATCTATTTGGAAAATTAAATATTGCTTAGTTTCTTTTTTTTGAAGTAGATATCGCGTTAAATAAATTAGTGACTACATTGGTAAATTGTTTTTTAAGAGATTGTGTACCTATCTGAATTTTTAAATGTCATATCACGTGTATTCCATGTCATGGTTTATGCATGTGGGGCAGCATATGCTGAGAACAACCTTTTCAACCGCACAAGGGTACCTGCAGAACAGGACAGGACTAACTACCATACATTTTATTGGTTTTTTTTTTCTGATACTAATTATTTGCTATACTTTTCCTACCACTTACTCTGTTTTGCTTCTTCCTGTCTGACTTACTTTTTTTTTTCTCTCTTTTGCATCTGTGTGTTTGTACCCAATGGGTTGAATAAATGTAGGTATTACATTTTTTTTTTAATTTTTGAATTTTGCCGTTAGTTGGGAAAATTAAAATTATAGACAAACATACTTCCAATAAATAAATAAATAAAATAAATAAATAAATATTCTCGGACACTTAACACAACGCCTTCTAGTCCCAAACTAAGCAAAGCTTGTACTATGGAAACTAGATGGCTGATAGAATACATACATACATTTTTTTTTTTGTAAATACATACTTATAATACATAGAAACACCCAGACACAGAACAAACATCTATGTTTACAACACACAAATGTTTGTTCTCGGTGGGGATCGAACCCACGACCCACAGCACGGAAGGCAGAGCTACTACAGACTGAGCCATAACGCCTGTCTAAAAAAAAAAAAAATAATAATAATAAAGTCTGTAATTCAAATTAATTTCTTTAGAACGTACATTTTAAATTAAATTACAGATAAAAAGCCATTGAATTCATTTTATGCAGTTTAGTTTCAGAATGTCTATCATCAGAAAGGAAATCTTATATCTCAAAATGTCGCATATTCAAATAACCCACTTCACGTTAGCATCGAAAACGGCAATCCTCTCTAAAATATCCCAAATTTCCTCATTCTATTATTCATGTGTGACCCATTAGACTATAGGGTGTTAATACTGTGTGACTTATTGGTTCCATCTCTCATCGGACCCTTGGAAAGATCGCGACGTCATTTTCGGCTTTTAGGCTCTACTATTTTGGCATCGTTGAATACCACACTCAGAGGCGTATGTTAAAATGTTCATAGTCATAGTATTTTATTGATAACTAGCCGTCGCCCAGGCTAACTAGGCGTTGCTCGCGTTCTAGACCCTTTAGAGTGTGACGTTTCAAAATTCCTTTCTTAGTGCACCCCTACACTATATAAGGATGCTACCCTCCAAATTTCATACCTCTACCACAGCCTAATAACGCGTGCACACTATGCCCGGCATGAATGCCGCGATTAATTCCGGAATTATTGCCACAGCAACATCGCCTTTATTCTCACCAAATAGCTAGGGCATGAACTTGGCGATGTTGCTGTGGCAATAATTCCGGAATTAATCGCGGCAATAATTCGGGCAGCGGCATGAGCATGTGTGAACGCGGTGTAGGAATAAAGGCGATGTTGCTGTGGCAATAATTCCGGAATTAATCGCGGCATTCATGCCAGGCATAGTGTGCACGCGGTATAAACTATAAGAAGTTTAGGCTGTGCGTTGATTCTCTGTTAGCTTCAAAAGAGTTTTATATATATTAATAATAAAAAGATTGTTACATGTACATTATAGGTAGGTAAGTTCGACAGGCGTCATGACTCAGTCGATAGCTCTGCCTTCCGTGCTGTGCATCGTGGGTTCGATCCCGACCGAGAACAAACATTTGTGTGTGTGAACATACATGTTTGCTCCATAGGTGTTAGTAGGTATTTTCATAACAAATATGTAAGTATTCTATCAGCAATTTAGTTCTCATAGTTGTTTGCATGGTTTGGGACTAGAGTCAGTAAAAGTCTAAGAATATTTATTTATTCTTTAGCAATACAGTGAACTACAGGCATAGGTTAGCCCGAACTTGGATTAACACATAGGCTTTTTATCCCGGAAAATCATTAAAATCAAACGGGACGCGGATGATGTCACACGCAAAAGGTAGTGATGAAATAAAAAGCACTCCACGAAGGGTAAACCCATTTTAGGTCAATTAACCAAACAGTTTTGAGTTCATTCTAAATTCCTATTTTCTCAGTATTTCTCATATTGCTCGGTGTAATATCGGATTGCAATCCGCGTGTTAACTCACAAATCATTAAGCAAACCGGGAGTCTTGTTATAACAAGAGGGATCCGCGCAAACATGGGGAATCTTCGACTTCTGTTACGCCCTATTGTTGCGGGCTACTAAAATAGCGCTCATTGAAAGTTTGAATTTTTCTACTCAATTACTTTTATTTTATGTATTTTTCTTTGTTTGGTTTAGTGTACAATGAAGTGTTTTTGTTCATTAATCAATATATATAAAACTCTTTTAAAGCTGACAGAGAATCAACGCACAGCCTAAACTATAAGGTCCTAGAGGTATGAAATTTGGAGGGTAGTATCCTTATATAGTGTAGGGGTGCACTAAGAAAGGAATTTTGAAACGTCACACTCTAAAAGGTAGAACGCGAGCAACGCCGCGGGAGACGGCTAGTTCATTCATAAAGAATTTATCAAGGGTCTTCCAATAGGGACTTCCGAACTGCCATTTCAGTCTGGTTTGCCAAATCACCATGGACGGATATAGCGTTCAACAACACGTGCAAATGATAAAATTGTATTATCAAAATGGGTGTTCTGTTGTGTATATAAATGTTTTCCGAAAAGTGCCATTTTAGCTCCCCGATTTCCCTAAGATTCCCGAAGAATAGCAACCCCACGTTCTTTGTTCGCGGACCAATATTTATCTAATTATACACTTGATTTCACACCTACCGTCCGTTTGTCTTTCCTAACAAGCCGACTTCTTTGTTACTAAAACATTGATAAGGCGGTCTCGGCTAATTCTACAATTTGAGGGTTTATTTTATTAGAAATCTTTCATTCTTAAATTATTATTATTAAGAATGTAGAAGTTAAGAAAATAGATACCTATAGGCTTCTTCCATAGAATTCTAGAAATATGTTCATCCTTTCCATTGACATTAAAAAAAAAAAAACCATAGAAATTACAATAACGTGTCTATAGAGTCAAGGGCTGTGTAGTAAGTAGATACGCACTTTGATTTAGTTTTTTGGGTATTTAACTCCACTTATAGTCCACGTAGTGTAACTCCACTCGCGATTGTAAACTTGACAGTGTAAATCCATCATGTCTTTTGTCAGATATTGGCTCGCTTTAGAAGTTTTACGACTTTTTTTCACAAACTGATTATCTTATTTGATATAGTCATAAAAAAGTCTACATAAAAAAAAAACATCTTTGCCAATATAGCACCACATCATTTGTCAGACGTTTCAATATCAACCCTAAACCGACTTCATATCCATACCGCGCGGAATATTTCAATATTTTGATTTACGACATAATACTGAATGGCACGCTGTACCGCCAATATGGAAGGAGCTCTCCTCTGTCGTAGTGCGAAAGAAAAGGTACGCAAATTGGTAATGTTTTAGGAATGTATATTTTTCTGCGTATGAAATAAGTGTAGGTACCTAGGTTAAGTAGGTCGAACCTAAGGTAAACTCTATTTAACATTTTATCTATCACATTTACTTATTTCGAAGTCTTTTAATTGTGTCTTTCAATTAAGTCAAACATTTGCGTGTGGTAAACATAGATGTTTGTTCTGTGTCTGGGTGTCTATGTATTAGAAGTATGTATTTAGAAAAAAAAATGCATATTATATATCGATGCCTTACAGCCAAAAAGGGCTAAGCGACATTTTTTGCGAAATTGACTTATATATATCGTTGGAATCGTCTTTTTTTTCTGCGTCGTTTGGTCTAACTAAGATGGCTCTACGACGCACTTTTTGTCGCTTACGCAATTTGAAAATGGTGGTTTTTGACCTTATTTCTTCGTCGTAAACGACAGAAATTTTGATTTTTTTATGGTTTTGGTGATTAGATTAAAATGGTATTTAGGAATTGAGACTTAAGTTATTTGGGCTTTTTGTAACTTTGTCTAGTTTGGACGTTAACCTGTTTCGGCTAAAAGTAGTCTTAGTACAAAGACACATTTATCCCATTTTGGATGTTTGCTTTTCTTTATTAAACTCCGGTTGAGACATTTTGCTGGATTCCTTGAAAAATAAAAATGTCATTTAATATAATTTTCGCCAAATTTTCTCCGACATTATTTGCCGCTTAGTCAATTTTTACCTGTCGCTGTACCAATCATCTACAGAACTTAAGCCAAAATGTCTAAATAAACCTCATCTAACATTTGTCGCTAATCCTTTTTTTCGCTCCCGATATTCGATCGGGTGTGGTGGTTAGCTAGAAAAACACTAATTCCATGTTAGGAAATTTGTCGCTCACCTTAGTGCAAGAAAAACAAAAACGTCGGTTATCTGTTTCTTTCGCTCAAAACAAACGTGATTGGGTGGAGATCACGAGTATTAATGTGATTTTTTGCTCCGGCGACCGCGTCACAAACAACACGCATGCGCGCGAGCCATTTTGGTGAAGTTTGAGCTGCTGTTAAAAAGGTAAGTTTACTGAATAACTCTTAGAATGGTAGCCTAAATTATAAAGTTTTAGTGGATGGTGTTACATACCATAGCTAAGTTTGTTAGGGTTGTTTTGTTATATTTAACTTTAGAATTAGTTTTATTTTTTCAGGACGTCGTCGTGATGGCTCAAAAATAACGGGCATCTCATATAATTGGAGAAGCATTGAAAGTTTCGAAGATTAATTTCCAGGCTCGGAGAAAACTTAATTTCGACAACACAGATTATGAGGTAAGACAAAAAGATAATTAATTATCCATTAATATAATCTAAGTTTGTTTAAACGGGCATGCATCTTCGGCAAACATGTCCAGTAGGGCTAGTAGAAGAATAGGCGCGTGCGAGCGAGTGTGTGCCGACGCCGCCACAGCCGCCCGTCGCGCTGCGGGGATGTGCCTTTGACGCTACCGACACCCGCGCAGTCTACGCCTTTGGCGGCATTTACAAAGAGTGCCGCCCAACCTGTGACTGTAACATTTCTGAAAACTTATTTTAGTGTATAGTATATGCGGAACCTATGCATTAGGCGAGTACCTACCTACCTACTTGTAACATAACACCTACACGACTACCGACTCATTCTACCTAGGTACCTACCTACCTATAGAATTAATTTCTACCTACCTATTTACTAACCTACTTGAAAAGAACAATCTACTAACCTACTTACCTTACTATTTCGTTATTTTCTGATGTAAGAGACATCCTGTCTATAAGAGAATAAAATGTCTATAAACCGAAATAATTAAATTTTGTTTGACTTCAATAATGTCTATGTTAGAGTACGCCCTTCGTGGATCTAACTGGGTTTTTGTTACTAGTAGAAGTTGCGTTTAGGTTTAAGAAATATTTTTCTCAAAAAAAGCATTAGGTACAGTTACTTACTTACTTTAGAACAAGGTTGACAATGTCGTTCGTAACAGGGTAATTAGTAAGTAGGTAGGTACCTGGACAATGGTACTAACTCTACACATTTATGTAAATCATCACCAAACTACGTCGACTACACGTCATCCTGTTTGATCGTATGTCGTTCCGTTTGTCTGTAAGTTCGTTTGTCTATCTGTAGGTAATTGTCTAATAATTTAAAACATCCTGATGTGCAATCATGTGTCTTTCGAGTTTAAGATGGATAAAATATGTCACAGATTTTAGATTCGCTAGAATTTATAAAAACAACAAAAATACTTACATTACATAGGTACCTACTTTATTTTTTGGTGTAATTAGGGTTATTGGCATGTGTCTGTTTTCTTTCCAGGAAATTAATAATACGCCAGGAAAACAATTCACCGTGCTCTACATTTGCTGAAATCGTCAAATTGTAAGAACACGTCATTGATCTCCAATTTTAGAAGTAAGATACCTACTTAAACTGTGTGCCATTGAAATAAAGACTTATTGAACAGATAAAGCATTATTATTAATTTACTAGGGTTTTGAAACGTAACTACGCGAACTTTATTGATAATTTGAAGTACTTAATGGCACAGTGTTTAGTTTTTTACTAAAAGGCCGAATATTTTGTCAATAATTGTTAAATTATTACAATTTCCGTGTCCCTCTCTTAAAATCCAATAGGCAGTTATACCATATAGCCCTGACTTGATGTAACAAAAACACGCAGTCGTGCTATTTTGCTTCAATTTAAATAAAACGCAAGAAGCAGTTATATCATTTGGGCGGGCAGTGGATAATTAGAGGTTTGCATTTACGACGTTCTTCCTGTTTGTAAAATCAGGACCATTTGGGGGTAAACGACAGTAAATGGTGCAAGCAGGCTGAATTTTACTACATTAATTATTCTATTTTGTAGAGTTATAGTTAAAAGCTATATGGCTAAATTTTCAAGCTTTTGGAAGCATTAACCGAATTTATATGATTTTTTTTCGTTTATTTTGAACTTTAAACCACTCTCCTGTAAAATTTGTATAGTGTCGCTTACGCCCTTTTGGCTGTAAGGCATCGATATGTATTCTATCAGCCATCTAGTTCCCATAGTACAAGCTTTGCTTAGTTTGGGACTAGAAGGCGTTGTGTTAAATGTCCGTGAATATTATTATTTATTTATTATTTTAATTTAAGTTTTTTAACAAACTTTGAAAAAAGAGGAGGCTCTAAATATGGTAATATTTTTTTAATGCTCTCTGCCTCAGAAATCAGTCAGTAATAAACATTAGATATTTTTATTGTATCTAAATGGATATAATTCCAGATTGGTCCCATAAAAATTTCATGTCCATGAGGTTTGCTTTTAAATAAATTTAACTTAAAAAAATATATAATATAAACAAAAATATATAACTAGAACCAATAACCATCTCAATGAGCTGCCTTTATTATGAATATGGCTATATGGATTGAGATCATTATACTCTTAGGTAAAGGTACGGTAACATTCCAATAATAGTCTTACGTCTTATGATAAAGATTAAAAAATTGTGTTCTTCGAACTATAACTAGTAACTTAGTTCTTCTATAATTTATGGATGTGTTCGCTCCAGGGGTCTGCTTTTGTTGGTTTGTTTTCCGATAAATATTTTTCTCCCCTAAAGTATGCAAAAATATCACTGAGATATGCTATTTTCGGGATAACACTAAAATAGCGAACGTCTTTTTTGTTCGTATAAATCTTCTATTGTAATATTGTGAAGTGGCATCGGATTTTTGGAATATTATGCATAGTGCACCCACCTACTTTTGATCTAATAAAGTTATGTTTTATATTTTATTTTTTTGTTTTATTTGGACCAGTTGAGCTATCTACAAATCGTTAGCAACGGTTTGTAGATAGCTCAACTGTTTCATGTGTATTTTGTAAATATTGTAAATACTGTATTAGTTGTAATTTTCTTCGTGAAAAACTTTAAATTGATTGTGTTTTAATACGCACTCGTATTCAGTTTATGAGATGTATTTATTTCAAAGTGAGTATAAATTGAGCTATGATTTTTGTTGATTCAGTTTTTATAAAGTTAGGTACAGTTAAATACATTCATAATGGTAGCTAACTAATAAATCGCTTACCTTACCCATAGTTATGTATCTACCTACAGGGTGTATTGTGATAACTCTCAAAAACTTGGGGGGTTGAAGAACCCATATTTTTATTAAAAAATGTCCAAGGCACTGCAGCGTCCGATCTATATGGGCATGGATAAAAAGTGGATCTTGCTTGACGCTGTATAAATTATCTAAATTAAATGCAAAGGCCCGATTGTTTTATAAAAAAAAATATTTATTTAGTCTGTAGAAGGCATATCATATTTGTCACACGATTAAATGAATTAATTTGCACACATTTTCTTATGAAACAACAGTGCGGTAACGAAAAAAATCTGGTATTTGATACTTACAAAAAACGTATAGAACAGAAATAAAATTAAGCTTACACTATAATTATTGGTATTCATATGAAAAGTGGTTTCAATTGACAGGTAGCTAGTTTAACCCTTCATATACTGTAGTAGTTATAATACACCCAATATAAAAGTTGGAAGCAAATCCCAAAAGATGACAGCAACACCATTTATCACGGGCTCATAGAATACACTTTATTTTTGCTACATTCAAATAATATTCCTCAAAATTGTACCAAGACGTACCGATAGCAATCTAAGCCTCTGCTGAAATATTACCTATTTCATGCGAGTATAAAGCGAATGTGTACGTTATTTATTGGGTGAGAAATACTTTGATAAATCGCCGCCTTCCGAGTGGGGTACAAATGTACCCCTGCGATGTAAGGGTTAGAGGTATAGAAATGCGAAGAATATTCGTACTTGAAGACGTTTCAAATGGAGTTTTTAAGTTTCCTAATAATCTGTAATGACTCTACTTTTTGATATATTATGGGCTCAAATTTTTATGGTAAGGTATTTTCTCTAAATTACTAGGTATCTATGGGCCCATGAGCCTAAAAACATAAAAGGACAATAGAAAACTGTGGACAAAAATAGTATAATTACTAAAAATGCTGAAAACTTTGTCTTAGATTAGAGTGATGGGCGCAGTACAATGTATCAAAAGGCACATTGTCAGTGGATGTGCTCAGTGAGGCAATGTTTTGTTATAGGTAAGCAGTGTTTGCTACTCAAAATCAGGGCAACGACTTGTTCCATCATTTAGTTGTATAAAAAATTTAAATAAAGTACTATGGTGAGCTTTTATGAAATTCATAAGTATTTATATACTAAATTGAATGATTTTTTCCAACGTTTGCTAATTAATTAAATACAATTTAAAGATAAATATACTTTAACTAAATAAAATAAAATTAGCGAATTCATAAAGCATTTAGGCTATTTTAAGGTAATTATGTGGAAAAACTTCCAGTCTGATAACTTTTATGTTATCGTTTCCCAAGTTTTGTTATAACAAACTAATCAGCGCTCAACTCCAACAACATACCAGCTATAAAATTAGACGATTGGCTGCTAAGTTTAGTGATAACAGTCTACACGTGTAACATATTATCTTTTAGTCCTTATTTGCACTCTCCTTAGTACATTAATTGCAATGCTAGTGCTGCCAAACGGTGAAGGAAAACCTGCGGCTTAGTCAGTTCCGCAGATATTGAGCTTACCCTTCTTGTGGATAAGGTTGATTAGGCTGAGAGGATGGTATAGGTGCTGCCTACTCCATCTAAAACTATGTTTCAGGCACATTTTCCCGTTAATAGAGGTAATACTCATAAAAAAAATTAACAGCACATCGATACGCAACAATGACAAAACACCCGTCGTAAACAAAACATATAGGGGGTGTCACCCCCTGCGACAGGGTGGAGGGGTGCTCTAAGAATAAATGCCCTACATAAAGGCGGGAGTGCTAGAAAATGTACGTGAGCGTTCTTAACACCCTGTATGGGATCTACTAAGAGTTGATACTACTAATTTGATTGTAGTGAATTTACTGTTACAAAGCTGAAAGTCTGTAACAATGATTTGGTTACTGATTGAATT
Source organism: Eulithis prunata (assembly GCA_918843925.1). Taxonomy (NCBI): domain Eukaryota; kingdom Metazoa; phylum Arthropoda; class Insecta; order Lepidoptera; family Geometridae; genus Eulithis; species Eulithis prunata. The sequence goes on along the minus strand of OU974027.1, from coordinate 846,218 downwards.
AATGTAGAAGTTTCTCGTCGTAGTAGTAGCGAGCCCTTTGTGAAGAAACTCGTCCGGGGAAAGTATTACTACCGTGCCTGTTTCTGTCGTCACGTAAGATATGGCTGTGTGCGTGTCCCCAATTACATTTCTAAATGATTCCACAGAGCAGTAAACTCGTAAAAGAAATTTTCATTCTTTTTTCCAATTTCAACACTGTTATATTCAGAAAATACCACTAGGTATCATCGGGTAAGTGCGCTGTTCCATCACATTTTATCTGAATTTATAAAACTCTTTTGAAGCTGACTAACAATCAACGCACTACCTAAACTATAAGTCCTAGAGGTATGAAATTTGCATGGTAGTATCCTTATTTATAGTGTAGGGGTGCACTAAGAAAGGAATTTTCAAAAGTCACACTCTAAAGGGTCTAGAATACGAGCAACGCCCTGGACGACGGCTAGTTATTCATATATTTATTTGCGATTGTAGTTTTGTACAAACTATAGCCTGCGACATTAGCGCGCTGCGATTAGGTAGGTACCTACGTATTTGGAAAGTTTAGGATAAAACCAAACTGGTACTATCTGCTCCGTACATTACCGAACTCGTTACCCGCCGTATTCTCTGGTGAAACATTCGCGTATCGCATTATATCATTTATAAACAAAATGTGTTGGAATAAATCGCTGGGAATCGTCGGCGGACGCAGATACGCGGCTTACGTACGACACGCTGTGCCTACCCCTTAAATACTGCTTAGTTTTTGATAATAATGCTTTGTTTTAGGGAAATGCATCTAGATTTATTCGTCTAGTACTTTCGCTGTATCAAATGAAAAGAGATCTCTGAGATCTTGCGATATACCGAGATATCAGTTATGTGTATTAGTTCCTGTCCATCCAAAAGTTGTCTGGAAGAGATTGCTTTAAGTAATAAGGCCGCCTATTGTACCTACCTCCTAAAACTTGTTTTTATTACGAACTATCTCCCGCGGCGTTGCTCGCGTTAGAGTGTGACTTTTCAAAATTCCTTTCTTAGTGCACCCCTACGCTACATAAGGATACTACCCTCCAAATTTCATACCTCTAGGACTTATAGTTGAGGCTGTGCGTTGATTCTCTGTCAGCTTCAAAAGAGTTTGATATATATTGATGATGATGATTGATGATGATTATTTTGGTATTTTCATGTTATTTCGTTTATTTATAAGTGGTGTACAATAAATAATATTCTATCTATCTATAATAAGCAAAGTTTATATAACTCAGAAGCAGTGAGAATCTGGTACATAAAGTAATACGGTGCACGAACGTATGTGGAGTACCTATCTAAGTTGTAAAAAAAGGAGGTAGGCACTTAACTATAGTATAATAGTACCTAGGTGTACTCATTTTGATTATGGCAGAGTAGAGTATTACCTACAATAATATTCTTTGATAAGCAGTTTGCCACAATTAAATAAGTAGAGAAAGAAACCTAAATACCGATTGTGATTTAAATAGAAACGTAAACGTAACGCAAGGGTACAATCGCACTAGCGCGTTGGGTACAGTCGGCTTGGAAATTGGGCGAGAGCGCAGGTTCTAGTCGTGGCCCACTGCCCATCTGGGGTCCACTGGCGTTGGAACACTATGGATATTCCAAAATCATTATCTTACAACGAAAAAACCAGGAGGATTAACTATTGGGGCATAAAAGTACGAGGAGTACGTTTTCTGAGGACATGCTCTGTAAGGCAATGCGAAGCAGTCGCTACGTAAAGGTAACAAGTAGGCTCTGTAAATTTTTATCATGAAAATAGTTTGTGAGTGGCTATCATGCAGGGCAAACCGAAGAAGCGATAAACCGTTAGTGTTGTGAACGATGCCGAAAGCCAGTGGATGCTACAGAATCGCCACAACAATAGTTTTACTTTAAAATCGTATGTCTAACTCTTTTTTACGGAAAACACACACAAACTGTACACAAATACATTCTAAGAAAACTGTTATGCCCTAGTAACCGACTGAAAGTATATGACTCAATACCTAGAACATCTATTGTCACCTCTCTATAGCCTCAAAGGCTTGGCTGTAAGAATTCTCTTAGTAGGGTTTAGCGTGCCTTTGTACATGTTATGTATTCCCGTTTTGTTTTGTGTCAAAGAATAAAGAATATGAATTAAATACTACTTAATACTGGTACTGATTTGGACCAGTTGAGCTATCTATAAATCGTTTGCAACGGTTTGTAGATAGCTCAAATGTTTCATGTGTATTTTGTAAATATTGTGAATATTGTAAATACTGTATTGTTTGTAATTTTCTTTGTGAATAAAATCTACATAGAAATGATTAATTATGAAAGCCTTAAGATTTTATTCATCAGCAGAGCTTCTTATTGTAAATAATTCTTTTATTATTATTTTGTGGCTATCATCGTTTTTAATTTTTGATATTGTTTTTATTGTATTAAATACTGCAATCGTATCCATATTAGTATTTCTGCAGTATTCAAAACACTGAGGCTATTACAGGGCTGCACTCGGTCCACTATTGAATATCGGACAAAGCGCTCTAATTGTTCGTGCAGTGCACTGCGTCTGCTCTCTGTACTGTTTCTATGAAAGGGCTGGTGCTATTTTCAAAGTTATAGAGCAGTATATATATGTACAACTAGCTTCCACCTGCGACTTCGCCCGCGTCCTATTTGATCCTGTTGATTTCCGGGGTAAAAAGTAGCCTATGTGTTAATCCAGATTCCAAACTATATTATATTTTCAGTTTCAGTCAAATTGTAATAGCAGTTGGGCGTGATTGAACCACAAACATCCAAACATCTAAACTTTGATATCAATATATACAAAACTCTTTTGAAGCTGACAGAGAATCAACGCACAGCCTAAACTATGAGTCCTAGAGGTATGAAATTTGGAGGGTATCATTATATAGTGTAGGGGTGCACTAAGAAACGAATTTTGAAACGTCACACTCTAAAAGGTAGAACTCGAGCAACGCCGCGGGCGACGGCTAGTTTATAATATTAGTGGGATGGAATATACGTGAGGATAAACAAAACACCCCATTTCATGTAAGACGGACTAGTCTGAGAAGGTAGAAAGTGGTACAGAAATTGTATCTAGGTGCTGAGCAAATTTTGAAAAAGTGAGTTTGTTATTTAAAATTCTGATAATGCTATCAAAAAGTGGTTACCACTGCCTATAACGGCGTCACTGAGCATACCCACTGAGGACGTGTCCTGTGAAGCATTGCGTCACATCAAAGACATTTATTTGAATACCTATATTTTTATCTGTCAACGTCTTAGGCCTTAACCAAGTAGGAGTATATCGTTGCCGTACAGGGAAAGACCTGGATGCAAAAAGCCCAAACTAGACACGAGTGGCCTTTGAGGGATGAGGCTTATGCTGCTGCCTATGATGATGATGATGATGTTTTTATATTCTAGCAATTATAGAATATGTAAGGCGAAGGTCAAGTAATTAATTGACGAAACCGTACCCCTTGAGGGTAATAATGAAAATTTCGGGCGAGTAGTCACTTTGATCGGCCGAGCTCGCAATCCAAGTTGTCCATAAGTTAGTATAAAGTGGCGCTATGTAACTAACCGTGGATAGATAACTTTGCGTGCGCTGGACTTGCCCACGTATCGCCTTTGAGCGGCAATGAGCCTCGGGCGATGTAGATCTAGTCATGTCTAGAAATGGTTTTACTTGGTTGAAGAAATCGTATAATCACACTAAATGAATATCGTAAAAAAAAGAAAGCATAGGATGACCCTTCCAAATATACTAAAAATATTGTTAAGGATCCGAGGAGGCAATGGAAAGAGAATGTCTTCGATTCTTCTTTATACAAACCTATGTTGTCCAGGCTACTAATATTTTTTTCTGAGATATCGAACAGATGTAATTTGCTGCTTGGAGGCAGAATATTTGTCATTCCGTTGGTTGAGCACTCTCCAAGATAAACTGTGGCTGCAGTCTTCATCTATTTCAATTGTTATCTGCGTCTAAGTGTTACTATGTAAAATATGTATTTACAAAAAAAGAGTATACAATTTTATCACCAATCTAGTTCCCATAGTACAAGCTCTGTTTAGTTTGGGGCAAGAGAGTGTGTGAAATATCCATGAATGAATGATTTCTGTTTTGTCTATTCTAATGATAAAGTATACACTCTATGCTCGTTTGATCCCACTATTATGCTAAGTGATGTGTGCCTAACTTCTTTGCGGTCGCGGACATCGGACGATAGTTGGCATAACTTTATTTAAACTCTCATTGATGACTTTGCAATCAATACTCTGACTAGTTAGTCAGAGTTGCTCCATCTCAGAAATGCACCCGGGTTTTGTGAGCTCTTATATACGTAAATGCATATTTAAGTACAATGACAGGCGTCATGGCTCAGTCGGTAGTAGCTCTGCCTTCCGTGCTGTGGGTCGTGGGTTCGATCCCCACTGAGAACAAACATTTGTGTGTTGTAAACATAGATGTTTGTTCTGTGTCTGGGTGTTTCTATGTATTATAAGTATGTATTTACAAAAAAAAAATGTATGTGTGTATTCTATCAGCCATCTAGTTTCCATCGTACAAGCTTTGCTTAGTTTGGGACTAGAAGGCGTTGTGTTAAGTGTCCGTGAATATTTATTATTATTATTATTATTATTATTTTTATATGTTTGCTTAGATCAAATCTTGCAAGTTAAAGACGCACTTCCTGCTTGAAATGAAATAAAATTAAATGAAATCATTTATTTTGCTAGAAGTATGGTTCCTACAGATATTGTAGCTAATTCGTTTAAGTTTCTTACGCTTCGCCAATTAAGTAGGTTCGATTTAGCAGATGTTTGTTATATTTATTAATTTACAGGGAGATCCCTGTCACCATGTTACTGTATTGTCATGTCACCAGATTCAGGGGCAGATTATCTAATCTGCCCCTGAATCTGGTGACAATACAGTATCACTAATTAGTTTAGGATCTAATTATATCATGAGTTTTTTGTCAAATTAGAATCCCAAATGACAATTTACCGGCAATTTAGCGACCGGTATATTGTCATTTAGATTGCAATTTGTCAGATTCTGACAGACTTTGATAGTGTATATCAAAAGTTTCAAAAGATAAACAATGACCTCGCTGATGATGATGATGCAGACAAAAGGTGGCTATTAAAACTACGTAATCAAACGATTAAAAACCCCATTTTTGAATAAATAAGTGAAAAACGCGTTTGAGTTACTGACCAACTCCAGTTAGATGGAGTTTAATGGTTGCTTGAAAAAAATAACTTATTTTAGTACCAAATGCAGTGACATTACACTGAACAAATTAAAGGTAACCTCTATTATCAAATACTTTGTCCCTCAGGTCGCTCACATACCAAGCATTGGCCTCAACATACACCAACCCCCGACGAATCAAAGGACGAGCACACGAGTATTAGAACAAATAGAAAGTAAACTCTCAAAATTGCATGGGAAATCAAGAAATGCATAGAGTTGACAATAGCAGAGACATCATAGCGTTGCTTTGAAAACCTATTGCACTAACTAGTAAAGGGATATCAAAAAATGCATAGAGTAGGGAAAAGCAGAGACGTCATTACGTTGCTTTCAAAACCTATCGCAGAAACGAAAACACTATGATTAAAAACAAATGCTTTGAAACTATGAAGCTAAGATCAACTATATAGCAATCAAAAGTTAAAGAATAATTTCAAAGTCACCTATTTTTTATTTTAGGCAAACCTAAAACTCATTTTCGCGATTTCGGATCAAGCAATGTTACCGTTATCTAGTGCACACACGAAAGTCTGATGAGACTATAAGAACTAAATAAGAGTTAAATTAAACAAAACACTGATGTACTTTTGGTCAAATCATGCATTCTAGACGAGGCCACTGGTAGGCAAGATGGGAAAAAAAAATCCCATCGAGCCCACTCATTTGCATAGTGGGCTCGTTGGGATTTTTTTTCCCATTGGCCCCACCAGTGGGCCAGCCGGTGGGCTTGATGGGAATAACCCGAGCGTAATGCTTACTTTGCTTAGATATTATACTCGTGTTGCAAGAACTGAAGTTCATAAAGGAATAGTTTGCGTTCATCACACACGCCAAATGTTAGCCCAAGGTGTACAGCTTTGATAAGTTCAGCTGCTTTGAGCTTTGAAGAAAACGCCATTGTAGAATATGGTTTATAATCACTGAAATAACTTGTACGTAACCCTCGGGGCTGATGTCACAAAAAATTAAATTATCACAAAAAACACTACTACTACTTAGTAAACATAATTTTTTTTTTATTCATATACATCCACTATTATCCCTCAAGCACTAATTCCATTCAATTTCATAGATCATCGTTTTGTAAGAGCATAGATTTCACAGTATTTAAATAATCGCATAGTATCGATACTCCAGAACCAATCGGAAATTGAGAATTTTCCTTTATGTTTCGTTTTCTTAGAAATTGTCACCGTCATTTAACGGTCGAGCGATACCTTCGTTATATCATACTAGTAGCATCCGCCCGCGACTTCGTTCGCGTCCCGTTGGATCCCGTTGATTTTTCGGGATAAAAAGTAGCCTATGTGTTAATCCAGGTCACGGACAAATATATTTCAAGTTTCATCCAAATCGGATCAGTACTTTTTGAGCCCATTCGTTACAAACATACTTACATACAAATCTTTCCTTTTTATAATATTAGTGTAGAAAAACCTGCCAGGTAGGTTTTCTGAACTATTTTCATACTAAATCATAGGTATTAAGTGAGCAAATAGTGACATTAGTGCGTTTTTTGCCGTCAAAAGCTTCTTGTTTTCGTATATCTGTAGCCACATCCTTGAAATTATGCTGGGCGGCGAAAGCAGTTCAGAGCTAACGACACGGGGGCAGGACTACAAAAAAATGTCATAGACACTTTTGGCTTTTAATTAAGTAACGTTCTATTTAAAGGTAGTTGTCTTTTTTTTTATTTTTTTTTATGGCAATTGTCCAGAGTTGGACATTTCTGCCAGCGTCACGTCATTTTATTATTACAAACATAGAGACGGGGCGGGTAGTTGTCTAAGTTAGATCATTAAAGTAATTATTTGTTTAAAGCTTATGATAGTACCGTAAACCAAACTAGATGTCGCTAGTAAAAATGTCCGTAGGCTGAATCGCGCTATCGAAGCGTTTTGGTGAAATGTGGTGTTGCGGCTAATACATTATAAAAATCTCTTCTAATTATGTTCAATAAAGCAACTTTGAACTAATACTGGATTTGCATTCATTTGAAACTCCTCTTGAGAACGCGAACCTTTACAGTAGTTGTATTTTAGCAAACTAGCCCTTAACCGAAGGTATATTTTATTGAACACAGTCAATTGCCCCTAATAGTAGGTTTTACGCTCATACTCATACAAAACGACCCCAGGGCACAAGTACACGTAAATTGATAGCAATAACAATTTAGAGACGTTTCGTTTGGTTATTTTGTCAATGGTTCTGTCTTGGCCACCCTGTTAGGTCAAAGACCGATGAGGTAAACATCCTACTAAATATTTCAAAGTAGGTAGAGTTAGAGACGCATTTCAATGAAATTAATAAAACCAGTAAACAAATCAAAATAATTTGTTGAGCTCGTCGTTTGTCGTTGGACAATCAAATGGTCGAAATCTATGGATAATTCTTCCGAACTGAGATAGTGATGATGATGAAATAATGTAGAAAAAACCTGTACCTAAAGATATTATTTGCCTTAGAATAATTTTAAGATCTTAAACCTTCTAAAAGCCTAACCCTGTTGTTACTGAACTCAATGTTAACTTGTAATAGTTACACCGTGTCTATCTTTTTCGATTTAGTAAGAATCTGCTTATCTATGCAGAAGACAAAACACGATGTAACTATTCAAATAACAAAGGTAAGCGTTTCTGTTAATCTAAAATCTCCAACCAATACTTTCGTAAGCCCTTCAGAGGTGATGAAACTACGCGTCAATCTAAACAACTAATAAATTCATAGTTTCACACTCACCCAGCAGGCCCACATAAATTAACACCTGACCTTACCCGATCGACCTTCGACTTCGATCAGACCTTTGGTCGGGAAAGACCTTTAGTTTGGGAAGTTTCCCGATTCAAAGGTCAAACTTCCGATTGCGGTATACTCAACGTTCTTTTTTCTACGATATTTGAAGCAAATTTGACCCTATATTAATTTTTTTCCTGATAGATACTCTTGAAATACCAACGCGTGGCTAAAACCCGGTAATTTTTGGCATTTACCGGTAAAACTGGTAATCTGATTTGAGAATAAATGATAGGTAGATATTTCTTAGCAGTACAGATTCAAGCAAGTTTGTATGAGTTATTGGTCAACTCTGGTGGCGGAGTTTTTAGGCCTCTGTCTTTGCTTGACGACTACTAGAGCTGGGACCGACAGTTTGTACTCTCCAAAGCACGGAAGCGCTCAGATCTATCTAAATAGTGATTGCGCAAAACGACTTAACACAGATCGGTGAAAAGCTACGCCACGTCATCGGTCCATCTGGTGAAAAACTATCCTATATTTTATGGGATGGCTCTAAAATACGATGCAAATAATAATTAAGGCTGGCTTAAAAAGGTCTATGATTATCATTTAAGACTATTGGTCGAATACTCAAACGCCATTCAAAAGCCATTCAATTTATGTCACGCATAAATTATTGGCATCTCTTACAAATGAGTAATGTCAAACAGAGGCAGAGCAATTTTAAGTGGTGCTCAAATTTGAATGACGTTTGAGTATTTCAGCCTTTAAATGATATTTTTTAACCGACTTCAAAAAAGGAGGAGGTTTTCAATTCAATAAAAAAAAATCCCACTCCTAAAACCCATCAACAGTTTAAAACTTTTTTGAATATTTTCCGATAAATCACGTAAATTCTGAGTAAAATCGTCCTGAGTCCGGAATGCGGTGTAAACACCTGTAAGGCTATCGATAACGGGATGTTCCCGAACGGGACCCTCGTCCCGACGCTTCGATGGTGCCTGAAAAACGATAAGTTGCTGTAGGGTTGCCAGTTGCCACTGACAAATGTATTATTTTTAAACATATTGTAGTGCAACTAGATAAATGGAAGATCATATTATCTGACACTTCTTTCATATCTGTCTAAGAGCAACTTATAAAGGGCTGATAAATATATCCAACTTTATTATTGAATAAAATAAGTATCATTTTCATTTCTGTAAAAACCAGTATTGCTGCAATATTTTTATTAATTCTTTGATTTATCTGTGAAAAACTCTTTACATAAATTCAAACGTTTTCATTGAAAAACTAAAAACTTGAAAATTCAGTCTAAGGCAATGGTTAGTCAATCATGTCATATTTAGGGTTCCGGGATTTACATCCTAAATATGGCATGGTGAGACTTAGTCCGTCCATCTGTCACAAACCTAATGCATAGTTATTTTATGAAATATCAAAACCATGAATTCTCCAAAACCGATCAAGCTGCCAGCCCTATTCCTGAATTCAATACACCTGTTGCATCGAACATTCGATATCCTTCAATGGGATGCCAGAATGGGACACACTACACAAGCGAACTAGTGAGCAAGTGAGAGGGAAGAGTGTGAGGCCCCACTTGAGCCACACGTTTCAATGGTTTCAGCGAATCTATAAATATAGGTTCGAACTTCGGCTGGCTTTGATATGGCAGGAATGATGCTCTACTTTAAATTTTATTATTTTAAATTTGAAATCGTTTTGTACTTCATGACATCAGGATGTAGGATAATCAAGTGAACGAAAATAAAAACAGCATCTCTAAATTTTTGGTTTTTAAACTTGTGAAATTATCAAGCTCAAGTTTATTTATGAAAGGTATGAAAGCTATGTTTTCTTTCAATGATAATGCTGCTATCCATGTTTTTTTCAAAGGCCAAATACCTGGTCCCGTATCGCAATCTCTGAACTGCTTTCGCTGCCCAGCATAATGTCAAGTGACGTGGCTACAGATATACGAAAACAAGAAGATTTTGACGGCGAAAAACGCGCTGAAATGTTCTAATGTCACTATTTAGTCACAGAATACCAATGAATTAGTATGAAAACAGTTCAGAAAACCTGCCAGGCTTAAGCAAGGCAACACACCGATCGCGCCCCAGATCATAATGCGCTCGTCAGCAGCAAATGACATATTAGCGATGATAGATAGCGATAAAGTATGCCAGATTAAAAAAAAAAAATATTCATTGCACGATAACGTAGCCAAGTGGAGCAACATTCATTTGTACTGCACTGCAAAAGCCGCGCCGTAAAAAAAGAATCTTCGCCGGAACCTATCAATAGGCGAACTTGTCTACACGCTTTACACCGGCACTTTACGAGACTTTTAAATTTTACAGATTTTTTTACGATAGGGATGTCCTTAAGTTTTTTGTGAGACCGGTTAAACATCAAAACCGGTTTTAGAACAGTAGGCAAACATTAAGTTATATTGTTTGAAATGAATTTTGTTTTATGAAATCTTCGATATTTACTGATATTAATTATGTTAATAGGTAACTCTTGTAAAGTGGAACTTAATTATTCAGAATGAATTCGTCACTTACTATCATAAAGTCGACGTTCGTATTCGACAGTGACTCGAACAAAAATATCGGTGTCGGATATTGTGTGAAAGCAGTACTAATTTCATGAGATAGCTTTTCACCGATATTTTTTTTCAAGATAGATAGATAGAAAATACTTTTCAACACACTTGCTCATAAAGTGGCTCTATGGTCACCGCAATTAGGCACATAATGATACCCATAATCAAACTGTGACTTTTTCATTGCTATAACTCACTAGTGAGTTATAGATTTTTTTTTTGAATTTTTTTGGTTGAGTTGCTTTGTTACTAAAAAAGTTTTTATTCAAAAAAAAGATCGTGTTCAATAGAACAAATAAATGAATGTTCCTATTGCTTGCTCATTTCATGCAACTTTTTATTTAAATAGATAATTTTAACTCGTACGTGTTTAATAAATAAAACTTTCACTCAAATATAACTTTTGTTTTCGCTGTAATAAAAGAAAACTTTAAATTCCCCATTTTTTACGTGGCAGAATAGGCGCAAGCCCTAAGCGCGGAAAATAAATAAAAAAAAAACCTCATCCCTTTAGTCTGTGGCCGATCGCAATGCGCGCGCATAGGAAAACTGATTAATTTTCCCGCCATAGCGAAACATTTTTCACAACGCGTTTTCACTGTTGAAATTATAGTTATTTTATTGTTATTTTATTCACAAATGTGTTGAAAAACGTCGTATGATACACGTGTGTATTGGTGATTACCGTTCTCGGCTTTCTTAAGAACCTTAACCTAGGAATTCAAGATTTGATTTTTAGCCGTAAAATCTGAACCAGTGTATAGTTGAGTTTTTCCCATCACTAAAGCCCACAGGAAGCTATCGGCCATCGGATTTCACATTTGCATATTGGCGTTTTAAAACTCTGCTGTAATTGAGCCGGCGGGATCGGTAATTGAACGGGATTGGGATTGCGTTTATTCAATCCGGTCCGGACTCGGGCGCGATTGAAATGAATGAGTTGATGAATGCAGTTTTTTTAGTGTTTTTCTATTAAATACAGTTTGCAAAGTGAGTTTCGAGCAATTGTGCACACCAACTGCAGATAAAAAGGTTATTTTTATCAATCTCTGGCCAGTAAGATATCAGCCCCATATCATAATCTCTGAACTGCTTTCGCTGCCCAGCATAAAGTCAAGCGATGTGGCCACAGATATACAAAAACAAGAAGCTTTTGACGCCAAAAACGCGCTGAAATGCTCTAGTGTTTATCCAGTCACATAATTCTTATGATTTAGTATGAAAACAGTTCAGAAAACCTGCCAGTCTTAAACCCGGCAGATTTTTATGAGTCAACGATTGCTCCCCTGGTCATGTGACGTTTTGTAGTTTGTGGGCGTTTGTGTGTTTTGGTTTTTCAGAGTATTGTCTAAACATTAGTGAAACCTCAACACTGGTAGAGCTAGCAGATAGTACTCGTACCTACCACAGTAAAGTACTAACAATGTCAGGCTTCAGTAATGTAAATAACATTTTCAAATATTTAAGCTACGGGCTCAGAATATTGGCTGATTTGTATAAAAATCTTTGGTATATATTTCTGCTAGGTATATCCAAAACTTTGTTTAACGCTTCCGCGCTTCCGAGGGCACTGTCGGTTCCGGCTCTAGTTGTTAAGCCACGACGGGACCTTAAGGCGGCCTAAAAACACTGTCACCAGAGTTGGCCACTAACAACGAACTTTCTACGGAGTAGTTTTCTTACAACTCTAGAAACTTTATCGCTCTATGTCAGTTTATTTGTAGCAAGGGTTAAAAGGTACACCGTACAACTCTCTATAGCCGTAATTACCTACGATCATCATCATCATCATCATCAACCTATATTGGTCCACTGCTGGACGTAGGTCTCTCCCAAGACGCGCCACTGAGCCCGGTCTTCGGCTCTTCCTACGATGGAAGGTTTAAAATTGACAAAACAATCAATTTTTTCTCTAGAAGCAATATTATTATCTCTGAGCAAAAACTACAATGCTGCCTTCAAATAAACTAACCATGATCAATATCATATAATAACGAACCCATTTGCCAGAGAAAAATTATGTCCCCAATCGCACCCGCGCCTAATGCTATTTGGACACTGTCCAGAATGACACTAACTATAATTCAGTTCTTTGTATTTATGAGTGCAAGTATGAAACCGGTGACGTGTATTATTGTAGCTAGCTTCCGCTCACGAATTCGTTCGCAGCTTATCTGATCTTGTTGATTTTTTAGGACAAAAAGTAGCCTATAGTAGGTATAGGCTACTTTTTGTCCTAAACAATTTATATATTATGTGTTAATTCAGGTTACGAACTATATTCTCAGTCACTTGTTAAGTAGGTACTGTCTAAGATGCCAAGGCAACATACTAATGTGAAATACTAAGAAGTCTTAGGTGTAAGACGTACTCGTACATTGGTCTAGGTACTGCTAGGTTCTAGCAAATTATGTACTAAAAAGATGTAATGCAAGGTGATTATCTAGGCCAGCGTATCAGCATTGCTTTTCAGCGCGGCAATGCGGCCAGTGTCTTGGGCACGCTTCCGATTGGTACTGATTTGGATCACTTGAGCTATCTATAAATCGTTTGCAACGGTTTGTAGATGGCTCAACTGTTTCATATGTATTTTGTAAATATTGTGAATATTGTAAATACTGTATTAGTTGTAATTTTCTTTGTGAATAAACTTATTTAATGCAAGGTGTAGCGTAGTTTTACACTATCTTAAACATTATCACAGCTAATATCCATTCCTAAAAATATCACTTAAGTTATCTCTATAATGACTGAACGTAAACGTTCATTTATCAAATAAGTACCTACCCCATTCCTGTTTTAATACTGTTAAGAGGCAATAAAAACGCTACCTAAATCAATATCCCAAAAATTAATAAAAATATTATGAGCACACTCAAACAGACCCGATATTTGTTACGCCGATTTTAATTTAAAACTTTGTTAATCTAAGTATAAAGAGTAGACCACAAAGAGCTTGGATCAAAACGATGAAAAATTATTGAAAGGGGGTCGAAATGGGGTGGGGGGTGGAAAGGCATCGACTGTTTTAAAAATACCGTGATAACTTTACGAGCTGTTTCCTGTGGTGAGTCTTTATAGCGTACGAAATAGGGGCTGGTTTTGGTTGATCGGGGTTGTGTGATCGGTGGGTTCGGATATGGAATTTTTCATAGAGGGGGTTGTAATAATCGTGATTTTTTAATCAAATTTCATCTGTTCAAGGGAAGAGGAGGCTATATTTTTTCATTATTTAATTTCTGGTCTCGGCTTTTTGTACTTCTTGAGGGACAGCGTTTGAAGCTTTTTTTGGGATGTTCAAACATGGCTGCAGTTACACCAATCTCAATTTGGAAATAGTTATTTTCACTTGTTTTCAAGTTTCTTGTTTTTAATATAAGGTTTAACAATGACGTGAAAAAATGCCGCGTAAAGAACCGCGTACAAAGCAAATTGAAAAAAGAACACCAAGAAGAGTTTTTAACAAATTAAAAAAAAGTTGTATGATATATTCGGCACAGTAGGTAGCAGTAAATAGGTTTAATGTTTTTTTTAATTCACAAACTTAGTGCACACGATGTTCTAAATTCAATTTACTTTATCCTCTAGAGAATAAAAACGGCTTTTCCACTCAGATATTGAAGATTAAAAATACTCTTTCCGAGATGGTGGGATGAAAATGTTTTTTATTAGCTATTGTTTACACTATGCTAGTTAGTTACCAACAGTTTAATAAAATTGTTTGCATTACAAACTAGTGGGAGCATTTAAGTGTGGAACCAAACAAACTAAGTCAAGACTTTTTTTTGTGATTTAAACTCATCTGAAAATATATCTTCAAAAAACATTTTAAATGAACACTTTTTGAAATTGGCATTGTCACATTGTGACAGAATAAGCCCAGACTGTACAGTACTATTATTTCGTGGGACTGTTTATTGAGTCCCAAAAAAATAATCTAAAAAATTGTACTACAGTCCGGGTTTACCTGTAACATAGTTACAAGTCGGTGTAACAGTCAGTTGTGATAAATTGTAATCGTTCATTTCACGGTTAATATGGCAGATCGTTTGCAAGCAAGCTCTGATACAATTTAATTATTATTGCGTAGCGTCGATAATGCTATGGAACTTTTATTTCCATCATCTTATATCAGCCGCAAGAGTTCTAATAGTTTTTTATATTTTAGTTTAAAACTTGTAAATTAACATAAAACAATGGGAAGGCAAACTAGTGAGTTTTTTTATTTGAATTATATTCTCTGATTTTCTACTAATCAAAATAATTTATAGACGTATCTTCAGCCAGAATATATAATAGTTACCTAAATGTTTATATATTTTTAAAGGTATTTTATAAAAAAAAAAACAAAAAACAAAATTATAAAAAAAAACTTAACCGATCCATCGACAAAGGACTCGAAACAATCAACAACTCGCTCCAACTAACCAGAACCTACCCTTCATCGGCAGTAAGGGTTGACAATGATGAAGTCACTCCAGCCACTCTGTAGATCAAAGAGTATTGGTGATGCGACAATGCCGATGCATATGCATGCATGCATGGATTGAATATGGATGAGTGAGCGTGCGGGAGAAGTACGTAGTGGAAAATTACGAGTTTTCACTTATGAGTTTTTTATTTTATCTTGTAATTCTTTATTGTACACTAAAATAACACATAAACAGAAGACAGAAATAGATAACATGTACAAAGGCGAGCTTAACCCCAAAAAGATATTTCTTACAGCAAACCTTTGAGGCTAGAGAGAGGTGACTATAGAGGTAGGTCCGTGTATATACATAAAGTTATAATAGAATAAAATACTAACTGAACTATGTTAAAATATATATATACTAATGATAGAGAATACATATACCTACATATAAATACAAAAAATAATACATATTTTTTTATCTGTATTGTTGTGTACCTGCATTTTTTCCTACTAAAAAATCGACAAGTTTTTGGATTGCGAGGCCTAAGTGGAAATGAGCAGGGCACTAGGCGCGGTGGAAAGATAACCGATGGACAAAAGCAGTGATCGAATGGTGGCCAAGAGGCAGACCAGGTCGATGGTCAGAAGACATTGTGAGGACGGTGGGAGACCAGTGCATCCAGTTAGCACAAGACCGCCACGCGTGGCGCGATAGAGAAGAGGCCTTTACTCAGCAGTGGGTGCTAACTGGCTGATTAGATATTATATAGATAGACAAAAAAATTGTTGTGGCAATGTCAAAACTGTGTAAAAATATCTAAATAATGAATCGTCTGTTTCAGTTAATTTTGAAAAATACTCAATAGTTTTTGTGGCAAAGTCAAAACTGTAAAACTATCAAAATAATGAATCGTCTGTTTCAGTTAATTTTGAAAAATACTCATTAGTTTACAAAAATATAATTTCACCAGAGTATATTGTTTGTGTAAAATTGTCTAAAGTTCCTAAGTTTGTCCTTACATCTTTATCCACGTGACTCGTGGCTGGAAAGAGCCTTTGATCCGACGATTACTAATGACAATACCGATGTGAGTGTTGACGCATTGTTAACATTTGGTTATTCATTAATGGGTTATCATTGTGTTATTGAATTAAGGGTTAAAATGGGGTGATTTTTAAGCATTTTGTGAGCTTTTATTTCGTTTACATTTTATGTACCTACAGTTGGAGCAAGCAAGCAAGCTCGTATGAGTTAGTGGCCAACTCGGTTGACGCAGTTTTTAGGCCGCCTCAAGGCCTCCGTCATTGTTTAAGACATTATAAAATTAAATCTTTATCATCAAATATATGTCATTTGGTTTTTTTTAGTTATTTGTGTCGTGTTCACTCCAAAAAAACTTGAAATATCAACAATCACGTTCAAATCTCAACATTTTATTGTTACATTCACTAAGATGACTGTCCGAGATTTGTCATCAAACTGACTTGTAAAGTGATTTTCAAAAACCACTGACCGTCATATTATCACCGTTATTATTCTGATGATGTATAAAAGACAATAACATAGTGGAATAAGATTAAACAGCCCTAAACAGACAACCATTATTAGTAGAGTGATTTTTGAATAGGTATTAAAAAAAACTTAATATAAAATTTAACATTCCTTCAATAAAATTATTCACGTCACTGTTTCAAATCATCCTTATGTGAATAGCAATAAGGTAGATTATACTTTGGACTAATAAACTTGTGCGGCATTTAACTTGATTGATTGCTTCTACAAATATTTGCTTCACAGGCAGACAAACCTACTTCTAAATTGGTTTGATACTTGCTGCACTAAAATGTACGGAGGTATTATTACGGTAACAGTTTTGAGAAAATGAAGGCTTTACCGCTTCAATGGTCGATTTGAGCTTAATTCCATTTACAAGTATCGAGATATCAAGATCCTACTAAAAAGAACTCGTTTAACTGCCTTTTGTTTTGAAATATACAATTAAAGCGTGTAACTTCTGTTTGGCAACGGGTTCCGTGGGTATCCACTGAGCTGAGACCTCAGCGTGAATAAATGTGACCACCTTGGTATCGTAATCTTAGCTAAGATACACTGCGCGGTGACACTATAACGTTCGGTTTACGAGCTGAGGTTGACGCGCAATATGACTTGAATATGTCAGATTTGTTCGCGCTTTGATAATTTTCGCAATCACAAAGGAGAATGGGCAATTTTCTATGGAGCCTGGACCAAGATTAAAAGAGGAGTGCCCTCAGGGTTGACACATAGTGCGTCTGAAGGGCTTAGAAAAGGCTTTAATTTTTCGTACGTACGAAAAAAATCAGTGCTATAGAAATCGAGTTATTCTCGAAAATTTGTTTTTATCACTGGTTTACTTCGCATCCTAGAGCCCCACAGAGATGACATGACCACGTCATTGCTTAACATCAGGTGAGATTGTGGTCAAACGGTTGCCTATATTGTATAAAAAAAAAATCGTTAGAAAGAGCATTAAATGGGCTTTATTTCTTTTAACAAATTACACAAATCTAGGTATTCCTCAAAACACATATTTTCATTTACCATGGTTTGGTTCTCATCTAGTGTAACCACAAAAAACACATAAGTGTTTAGTTTTTAAATTTTTCTATTTAAAAGATAATTCAAATCGCTTTCCCGCGAAACTCTAAACTCATTACCTGGTTTGAAACGTTTACCTACAACTCATTGGTAGGTACATAATGTTTTATTGCTTATTCTTAAAAGTGGAACCATTGTGTTAGAAGACCCTGTTTGGACTTGCTTACGTGACTGGCCATTTGATATTTTTTATGATTAAGACTTTTGGAATATTATTTGAGTTCAAAATGGCTGCATGACTATTTAAATGTGTTTTATTTTAATGATTGAGCACAAAATAAAACAAGTTGTTTTATAGATATTATTAAATCCGGTCATACTGAATTTATTTAGCAATTTTTTCACTTGAGTACCTACCTACAAGATTTATTTTCACTCGAATACAAAAACTGGTTGCAAAATCAACAAAAATATATACTAATGGTATTTTCTTTGAGTTTTTAAAACATTTTTTAGTTTAGATGGAATAGGCTTGCCTATAGCACCTAGGTACATCATTCTCTCAGCCTACTCGGCCTTATCCACAGGAATTAGTCATACATCGATGAATTTTCTATTCCGAAAAATGTGCGCAATGCCATTGCTTTGAAACGGTAAAGGAAAACATCGCGAACAAAACTCAGTTCAACAGTCACACGTATTGACCCTGTCTTTCCTATGAATAAAGTTGCAACAAAGACTTTATGTCAAGCAATCATAGACCAACGTCTCTACTACATTTTTATAAAGCTTAGTAGAAAAGCACTATGATATTATCTGCATAAAAACTTTAAATACGAACTCATCCATTACATTCTTTTAAACTTTACTCCTTCCTTTCGACGTCCGCTCCCATCCAGGAAACACTTTCTCAGTCTTGCTACAGGAAATAATAGACAGCTGGATTATTTTATTCCAAACTAAAGGTCTTGTTAAAGCGCTTGTGGCATAGCTTGCTTAGTCAATCTTCACTGATTATCTACGTTAAGCGACGTTATTTCGATCGGTGACCGGCATTTACATCTGAGCGTTTCCGTGCTTCGGAGGGCACGTTAAACTGTCGGTCCCGGCTCTAGCAGTTGTTAAGCCATGACGGAGGCCTCAAGGCGGCCTAAAAATTCCGTCAACAGTGTTGGCCACTAACTCATACGAGCTTGCTTGCTTGTTAAATAAACAAGAAGCCCATCAAAGCGTAACTGTAAACTAAAAAAAATATTTAATTGTGTCAATGGTAACAAACTAACATGGTGAAGTTTAACCATTTCAGGAGACTTTTTGATTCTTGGATATGGTAAGTACGACTGTAAAATTGAATTCATCATCATCATCATCATCATCAACCTATATAGGTCCACTGCTGCACGTAGGTCTCTCCCAAGACGCGCCACTGAGCCCGGCCTTCGGCTCTTCTCATCCAGTTTTTGCCAGCTACATGTCTCAGATCGTCACCCCACCTAGCCCACCTAAAATTGAATTAACACTTTCAAAATTTCCGTGGTTTGCAAAACATCACCTTATTAATACCTTTCGAGCCAACTCATCTGCATAGTGTGCTCGTTGGGAATATTTTTCCCATCTGGCTCATTAAATTTACCGTAGCACCGAACCTCTACGACCGTAGACCCACTACGAGCGTAGCATGACATAAGTAAACGTCAGATAATTAAGTGTCAAGTGATTAAATTGACTAGTAAAGTCAAGTCAATCATTCGTGCGTGAAGTGGATTGTCATTTGTTTTAAAAACAAAATGTCTAGTAGAATATTAACACGACTAGTCGAAGCGACGCGTGACCCGAGGGCTGGTGATTATCTGGGTCAGCGTACCAGCATTGCTATTCAGCGCGGCAATGCAGCCAGTGTCTTGGGCACGCTTCCGATTGGTACTGATTTGGACCAGTTGAGGTATCTATAAATCGTTTGCAACGGTTTGTAGATAGCTCAACTGGCTCATGTGTAGGTATTTTGTAAATATTGTAAATACTGTATTAGTTGTAATTTTCTTTGTGAATAAACTCAATTTAGTATTCTTATGTTAAGCAGCTGTTTCGCACAACTGTGGTATTTTCCATGCAAAATATTATAAATATCACAAGACGTTTCATATCGACGCATTCCCATACTTTATGAACCGGTTATTACTTTTTATGACGATTGTCGCCTCGCTGGGGATGAATTTAAAATGCTCGATTTATATTATAATCGATGTGATAAGGGCGTTGCTCCTTGCGGGAATACAGTTATTGGTTTCTTTTGTTGATTTCTTCAATTGAATTTGGTGTTATTAATATTTGAATAGGAAATGTTTCTTGTATTTTTCATTGAAAATATGGCTCAGTTAGTTAGTTCGTGTGGCCAACTCTGGTGGCAGTGTTTTAGGCAGTCTTAAGTGCTGCTTGTATTTCTTATTCGAAATATGACTCAGTAATTTGCTATAAGTAAGTTGTCAACTCTGGTGATAGTTTTTAGGCTGCCTTAAGGCCTCCGTCGTGGCTTAGCGACTGGTACATCCGCAACTGACAGTTTAACGTGCCCTCCAAAGCACGGAATTGCTCAGATGTAAATGCCACTAACAGTCACCCATTCATATAGTGACTGCTCAGAACGTTGTTTAATTTAGATAGTCTGTGAGAGTTTCTGTATTTTTTTGTTTATTCAACTGTAAACTTCAAAACCATCGTTTAAAGCATTGAATCTACCCCTTTTCATCCCTTAAGTGGCTGTATATCTTTGAGTTACGTTATTGTAAACATATTTCAGGCGATATAGCCTCATACGCCATATTTAAGGTCGTTCGTATTCATTCGCCATATTTTCTTTGAAGGAGGATTTTCGATATTGATGTGCTGAATATCTTGGCTTTGGAGAAAAGAAAAAATATAGATAAATGATACAGACGATTGTAGTCTCTGAGTTGAAAATATTTCTTTGCTTTCGCGGTGGTAAAAACTCTATAGTTGGTAAGTAAAAAGATCAGAAAAAGAGAGAAGAAGGTTAGAAAGATATAATATAATCTGACTCCATTATCAATACGTATTATGTATAATCTGTGACAGTTTATTTCTGAAAAAAAAAGTGCGAGGTTTGTACATAGCTCAACTGTTTCATGTATATTTTTTAAATATTATAAATGCTGGTATTAGTTCCAATTTTCAAGGTGTCCAAATACCAATAGTTTAGACCTTACACCGTACACGTTAGGTTATAGGTGGTTGGTTAAGAACAATTACTAACCGTCCAACTAGGTGGACACTGGACAGCGTGGTGTGTCGGTTAGTAATAGATGGTGCAAAAGTCATGACTTTTGTTCCAAAAGCTATTGAGACCAAACTTAGTCTAAATAAAACATTAGGTAAGTATATATAAAACATATTTTCATATTTCTGCTCATAATATTAGCCACCGTAGCCAACCTCCATTTTTCATCACAACTACCAATTCCGTTCGCATACACATTTGTGCATGTGTGTGTGCCACCCCCGGGCACAGAATAAATAACAATATGTACGATCAAGGAGTCTCACTTTTACGATCATAAAACTATATTTTTATTGTTTTCTTGCGAAGTTGTGAAAAATAAGCAAAGTAAGAGAATTCTAGAGATTTACATAAAGCAATAACTTAAAAACAGAAGAATCATCTTAAAAAGTGATTCTCATTGGTTGTTTAAGTTTCAAAAGTTGCTTTAAAACTTTAAATGTACGATATATCTTTCACCATCTCATTTCCTAGATACACAATTGACAATAACAAAATCCATAGAATAACGCTACTAAATGAAAACGAACAAATAACACGCGTCTATTACCCACAAACTACGCTGTTTATCTAATTCGTCGGTTAGTATATCCTTTTCCTAACCAACAACCTGGTTGGTCGGTTGGCACAATTTATTCTTAACTGACAACCTTGTCAGTTTATCATGCGTGATGAAAAAAAAACTACGCTTGTCAATGTCAATAAATTAATACGAACCGTGGCTATAATTCTAGATACCTAGGAACCTGAATCGTAAGATTGGGTATTAAAATACATTTTAGCTTGGCATTAAATTCAGTGTGAAGGGGTCTGTACAAAGTGGAACATTGTGGTGCTCTGAAATCTTCACTAGATGGATGTTCTAATATTCAAATGGGATACGGAACTATTATTGTTGGAGCTACTGTCGATATGTTTGTGATTGGACGTGTTTGATACTTGCTAAAGAAATACATAATAGATAGAAGATAGATAGAAAATACTTTATTGCAAACATAATACCTTTGCATCAGAATGTCAGGCGCAAACTTCTTTAACTTATTCTGTGTCAGGACCTATTTCAGTCGTTATTGCTTCTGAAGATATGAATAATAATTGTGGACTGTGAAATTGTGACTGCTAATATTTCAAACAGATTTTTTGATGTATTTATTTTTGGTGCTGTTGTGCATGAGAAATTACCTAGTGAAGTCGAGTTCCTAACTTCTCCACTATTGCTCCAGCATAATTTAATCCAAATGACAGAAAAAATTGTTTAGAACTTATTTTTATTTTATTTTCTTCGGGAAATAAAAAAAAAACATGACTGTGTGCAATTCACACGTGGTAGAAGTGAAACCTTCAAAAACCATTATGCAGTACTTATTTAGTTAGAAAACGTTCTATGCTCGTGTTGCCTAAACCAAAACTAATACGCTGCTAAGTTTGGCCGGATCCTAGAACGCGCTACCAAATGTTCAAATATCTAAAGTCCATTGAACTGAGAATTTAATATTAAAATTTTTAGCTTTTAAAACGCAAATTATTATTTCTTTCTATTCACTGTCTAAAAATCATAAAACCTCAAAAGGACTCCGAACTCTTTTCTTTCTAATCAAGGCAAAGCTTCTAAATCAGAATGTCTCCAACCAAAAGAAACGTTCTCAACCCTCCCCTTATTTCAAACTTTTGAGCGTAACGCAAAATGAACTGTCAAAACTCACATGCCCCGCTATGCCTGGAGGCAGCTCAACTGTCAAGACTGCTCGGTCGGCGTATAAGCAACTTCTTTGCATACTTCTCGTGGTGTCAGTGTGCGATACGTCACTTATATTATATCGTGTGCCTACATATTGCTAGGGTTAGGGATGGGACAAACAGTCGATAGATTAGGCTACCTTTTACTATTGACGTATTTTTATTGTTCGTTAGCATAAATTATAATATTACATACATTGTTCTAATATTATAAGTTTAGAAAAAATGGAACCAGCGTACATTACAAGGCCTTAATTCAATTACTACACAAATAATCTTTCTAAAAATTATTTTAATTGGTACCTAAAACTATTTTCCTAGAAAAGTACTATTTACGTACATTTTTGTATAATTTTGCAATCTCTTAACCCTAGGCTCCTATGAAATGCTTAAATTTTAGTAATTTCTATTCAGATTAATCTCAAACCATTTGTTACAAGCTACTTTCAATTGAGTAATGCATAATATGAGTATCGATATATCGATAGAACTTACAGACATCTCTATACTCAGCTGAGATATATCAGCTCACTTCATTTCGTGCGCCGTATCTTTTGTTTGCTATATTTTTGACAAGTACAAAGCGAATCTGCGCTTGTCATACGTTTGACAGAAGGGGGGAAAGGGGGTGGTAGGGGGGTGCTAAGTTGTTAAGTACTGCACTTGATGTGAAGAGCTATAGTGATAGATTCGTATGCGTCTCCTCATTGTACTTGTAATGACAATGTCGCTGGTTTTTTCTTTGTTTACCTGACCAAGTTTAAATTGGAGAGTTTTAGGGCGGTGATAGAAACAGTGTTGGTCAAGTGTACAAACACTTGACTTGACTTGAGTCTAATCGACTACTCCATATAAAAAATGTTTCAGTCTCTACAGCATCCCGTTCATCGGGGCATGGAGATGCAAAAGCTTAGATTGTCTGAACAAGAAGTAGCAGACAACTTTACTTGATTTGACAATTGCTAAATTCAAAATCGTGTGTAAGTACAGTTGGTAAAATTTGTTAAAGATTGTCAAACTATGTTTTGGGAGCTTTTGATGTGACTTTTTCAACAGTTTAGGAAGCTCTTTATAGTAATTTTAATGATGGAACTGCCTATAACATTTTGAAACTGCATTTCGTCTGATTTTAAAATTAAATTTGTACATCATCCTTATATTGTTTTAAAATTTATTCACAAAGAAAATTACAACTAATACAGTATTTACAATATTCACAATATTAACAAAATACACATGAAACAGTTGAGCCATCTACAAACCGTTGCAAACGATTTATAGATAGCTCAACTGATCCAAATCAGTACCAATCGGAAGCGTGCCCAAGACACTGGCTACATTGCCGCGTTTATATTGTTTGCATTGCATTGCATTTATATTGTTGACTGTATTACACGTACTCTGTATAATCAGAAGGGTTACTTCAAAAGTACTTTTAAATTAGGATAATTTAATCTCAATGACTAAATCCTAAAAAAGTTGGCAAGATCTGTTTTCAGTTGTCGTTTACCAGTACCAGAACGTCACTTCAGTCTAACTAGAACTGTACAGTTTTTAAAATAACCTACATATGGGAGCTCTTGCGAAACTGGTTATAATATGTGGAGTATTTTGAGTAACAGTTTGCAAGAATCAGATGTTTACAATGTCAAATAACTTCTGTGAGAAAATCATTGTGACATGTTATATTCCGTTTCATGTACTTTAATATCTCGTCCAATATGATACATCAGCCTTCTTGTTTGACTGGTAGGTGTTATGCAGTATGTATTCAAGTAGTCAAATGTTAGGAAAATTTATATGCGCATTAACACGAGCTTACGGTGAAGGAAAACATCGTGAGGAAACCCACGGCTTAGTCAGCTCCGCACGTATTGACCTTGTCTTTCCTGTGGATATGGCTGACTAGGCTGAGAGGATGGTATAGGTGCTGGGCAAGCCTACTCCATCTAAACACTGTCCCAGGCATAGGCTTGCCCAGCACTTATTTCATCCTCTCAGCCTTGCCTTATCCACAGGAAAAACCAGGTCAATACTTGCGGAACTGACTAAGCCGCGGATTCTCGCGACGTTTTCTTAACCTCTCTTACTCTTTTACCCTAAGCTTAATAATTAAGTTAAGGGTAATAATTGTAATCTTAATAATTGTGTTCTGATTGATCTCAAAGTTGTTTTGTTTGGGAATAGTGACTCTCGTGGAACACCATCCATACGGCGTCTTCAGCAACGCAACATAAATTTGATTAATTTTCGACTACAAAATAGGAGCGCTAATTAAAACTAGTGTAAGTGGCTGCTGCGATAAGGGAAGTTCGCGACTGGCTTAGACGTCGTATCGGCTGACTTAACCCACGCTTAGTGAGGATGCGATATCTCACTATTTTCTTCTTCTTCTTTTGTTGTGGCTGTTCGGTGGCTAGAGCTGCCACGAATTTGCCAATGTCAGTGTTTATTGGCGTTTACTGGTTTACTAATCTTTTGACAAAAGGCGGAGATCTGAGTAGGTAGGTTAAGAAAAATGACTTTCTTCTTCTTCTCTTCAATAATGGCCTGTGTCCGTCATTTCGACAGACAATTTTGCCAATGTCAAGTGTTAAAATTGTAATAAATAAGTCAAGTCAAGTCATTTGTCAAGTCGGCTGACGTTTGTTTTGAAAAGAAAATGGTGGATTTTCTCTTCAAAAACCTAACACGAATTTTCATATTCAGAAAAACCACTTTACACACATTTATTCCAATGGCTCACACTTTATGTTACGACCTAAGTATTATTGGTTAAAATTCCACCAAAATTAAACAACAATACTCACAATAACACAAGAAAAACTATTAAAATAAAAGTGCTATGTGTCGTTTCAAAAAATGTCAAAACTCGTGTCCAAAAAAATGACCTTCTTCTCTTCTATAATCGCCTCTGTCCGTCATTTTGCCAGACAATTTTGCCAGTGTCAAGTAAAATATTTGAAATGTTATCAGTCAAGTCATTCGCCAAGTCGGCAGTGGTTTATTTTGAAGAGAAAACGGTGCAATTTTCTTAGTAAGAAAATTACGACTAACTCTATCCTACTATTATTATAAATGTCAAAGTTTAGATGTTTGGATTCGTATTTTAATCACGCTGCATTTACTGGTCCGATTTGGATGAAACTTGGAATGTATATAGTTCATAACCTCGATTGACATATCTATAAGCTACTTTTTATCCCGGAAAATTAACAGAATTAAACGGGACGCGGACGAAGTCGCGAGTGGAAGTTATATAAAATTTACAAAATAAATAATAGCACAACTAGTTCAAAGTGATATTATTATTATTAAGAAGCGTACAAAGTTACACACTTAAACAAATTTAAATTAAGTACACAGTCGCACCTTTTCCAACCGTATAAACTCGTAACATCACACCCTAAGTAGCTACAAGTGGCGTTTGACTTTGACAAGAAATTATATACTTAACAGATCCAATTTTGTGTGTAACTTACTTTTAACACGTTGGCAATACTCGCGCTAATATTGCTCTTAAGGTGGTAAGTGGTTTTAGTGAGTAGTGATATTAGTGTGGTTATTTGAACAAATGTGTTATTATATCAGACGTTTGTAGTTAGAGGATCATAAGAGTCATGTCATGAAGATTCGTTGAAAATGTTATTTGATTAGTTTGTTTCGTGAAGTGACTGAAAAAGAGGAGTGTTGAAAAGATTTGGGCAAGATAGTGGTCAAACGTTACCTATATTGAATAAAAAAATATAGTTTCTCTATCTTTGTTTAGAAAATCTTAGCAAGTTTTATTTAAGTTTACCTTGCCTAGCACGAAAGGTAATGTAGCTATGTCAAAATCAAATCAATATAAAAAAATTAAATTCGCGATTTAATTAAATATAAACACAGATAAAAAAAGTAAAGTGGAAAGTAGTGGAAGTATTCAAAATTAGCTAAGTCGATAAATTCAACTGATTTTTGTTTTTTTTTTCATGCAGCCTTTCGTAATGCATAGGTTTTAAAAATCAACTAAGTATCCAAAAACCTTCAAAGATGGATATAAACTCAAACCTATGATCCACCTACACAATGAGACGAGTTATCGCTAAGTGCGACACGACGTCACACGACAGCGAATAATTCATCGAACGAATAAATAAATCAAGGGCAATACACACTTGCAAAGTCAATGTACATTCTCCACACACAATACATTCCATTATCAACCTTAAACCATTGAGTTACGGTGTATGAAGAAAACTTTGAGGGTAGTCGTAACTTTGCAGGTGTGGCAATTCGAAATTCAAACTGCTAGCTATCTGCACGGTGATTGGTCAGGGCGCGCGTGGTTTTGATATAAATAGTGTGGTGTGACAAACGTTGGGCTAATATGGAATATTGACGCGAAATATCGATGTTTCGATGTGAATGGTATGGGATAATTGGATTTGTGGGTGGTCATTGTGAGTTTAGAATGTTCTAGTAAAACTGCTTCTTTATTTGAGTAGAGTAAATCATTAGACATTAGAGGGGTTAATAGTACCTACTTAATACGTTTATTTTTGGAACAGAAACCGAGCACATGTTAGTAGAAAATTATAGCATCCGCAGAAGTTTAAAAACTGTCTCGAGAGTACTTTAGTCCCTACTGTCTTTTTATTTTAAAATTTAGATTATTTGTAACTATACCACTAGTATAGTAAGTTTTATACATTACGTTAGCTACTAATATTTATTGAACCACTTAAAAATAATGCTATACTAAAGAAAAATCCAAATTTAATTACTAACAAAAAGACAAGAGTGAGGCCCATAACCATCTAAAAACAAAAATAGAAGTCAAAAACAAAAGAATTTATTGTAATAGAGTTCCTGTCAACCCAGGCTAATACCGCGTGCACACTATGCCCATGCCGCTGCCGGAATGTATGGCGGCATCAATGCCGCCGACTTATTGCCACAGCACCATCGCCTTTATTCTCACTAAGCGGCATTCATGCCGGCAGTGGCATGGGCATAGTGTGCACGCAGTACAATAAAAATGGCGTACTTCAAACAAAAAATGCTATTTGTTGTAGAAGTTGAGAACTAATAGATGTCGTTATAAGAAAGTCCATCTCCACGCGAACCTGCCCAACACTTTAAAATATGCAAAGGCTTCACTGCGATCCTTGGCGTGTCACCGGGTGGCGGGTGGGGGGTATCTAGGCGTCTAGGTAAGGGGGGGGGGTGGACTCGATAGTCTATGCAACAGAATGTAGTTTAGGTATCTACGAGTACATACTATAGGGTGATATTTACAGAGACTTGTAATTTTTTTTAACTCAGAATATTGAAACTTCGGTAATCTGAGGCGGTGGTTTTTATGTGCAAATACCTACCTACAGATATTTTTAAAAGGTACCTACTCAATTTACTTACAATAGTTCTTTGTATAGAATTTCATTAATATTGGTATATTATTAGTGAAAACTGTTAAAAAAATTAACTTTAGGTTTGATTCCGACGTTGAAATATTTTGATTATTTTTCCCCATGTGGCCCACCAGTGGGTCAGCCCGTGGGGTTAATGGGTAGGTACAATCCACTTACTTCAAATAGAATTATAATACAAATACGCCTAATTATTACAAGTTTTGGACAATTCTTTTCATTTCTATATTATAGAGTCTTTATAGGGTAATCAAATTACTGATTACCAACATAATCACACAAAACCGTCCGAGAAATCCGTCACGAGATTATCGTCCCGCGCCGGACAGACAGACAGACAGATTTATAGTCGCATAAATCACTATTTCAATATTAGCAGCACCATATCAGTCTTGTAATTAGACGTTATTAGGATTCCTGATTGTGAGGACCTCATAGCAGTCGAGAGACATTTTTACTAGCTTTCAGAGGGCTAATCACAGTGGTCACTCTTCGGTACGAAAGAGTTGCTGTCTCTTGGTATTATTAACTGTAAATATTTCACATCTTTTTTTTTTGTTTTTTTCTATACAACAATGTTTACATTACACTTTGGTACAGTATTTTTTTATAATAATCCTTATATAAACGGGCGGAAGGATAGTATGCCATCGTATAGGTTTTTTACCTATGTTTCTTCAACCATGTATCAGCATCTAAATAATTATTGGCCCGTTTGATTTTTATACCGATGTTGTATACTTACTTAAAATCTTTATCTATATCTTCAGTATCGTCATTCAATACTGGCTAATATTGAGCGACCTTGAAAATAGTCCTAAGAGACTACGCAATGGATGATGTTAATCAATATGTCCGCCGACTGAAATATCTAAACAGTTACAAGTAAATCTTTAAGTGGTGCATCACTTAGGTAATGACCAATATTCAAAGCTCACTACTCATTAAAAATTACAATGAACAATTTTATTTGTATGTATGTTAGTCTATAAGGTGCGTATGTATTTATTGGCCTATAGTTTTGTCGTATACAATGTACCTATACCAATTGGTTGCCTGAAATGACACAATGATATAGATTTTTGATCGCACTAGGTCATTCCAAGTAGGTACCAGTTCTAATCATATTCTGATACTGAGGGTCTAGTACGAGTTTTGGTGTGTAAATATGGTGTAATCTCGACATGCGAGTAGGGGCTTGGTGTAGCCCAAGCTTCTCAAAAAATCCGCTCAGTATCTCCATACAAATTAGCGCCCACTGGTGTGCTGAGCGTCAGATGTTTCACACCCATACTATACACTGAAAACTCTTTTTCTTTTTCTATACCTTTAAGGCCTCTGTCCGTCATTTCGACAGACAATTTTTCCAGTGTCAAGTGATGAATTTGAAATAATATAAGTCAAGACAAGTCAAGTCTTTGTCAAGTCGGCTGTCGTTTGTTTTGAAGAGAAAATGGTGGATTTTCCCTTCAAAACCTGAAACGAATTTTCACATTGAGAGAAACCACTTTACACACATTTATTCTAATGGCTCACGCTTTATGTTACGATTTAAGTATGATTGGTTAAAATTCCACCAAAATTAAACAACAATACTCACAATAACACAAGAAAAACTATTAAAATAAAAGTGTTATGTTGTTTCAAAAAATTTCAAAACTGGAATCCCACTGATAACTCGTACTAGGCCCTCTGAGCGTTTCTATGACATATTTTCTGCAGTAAGAACTGTCACCCAGATTCAAGCCTTCAATGATAAGGCGCTCACAAAATAGGCTCACTCCACATGCCGCGTCCTATCATGATTGATTTATTCGCGCGCTGTCCGTTTTCCGTCGTGCGTTCCGTACCGGAGTTTCCCCGCTGTCGACTGACTCGTGTCAGTCTAACCAGCTTCAATTGTAAAATGAGCTCTATTGGAATGAAGTTAGATATCAGTTTTTGACGCACATCGTAATCGAGAGCAGAAATAACCTATCATATCGCTGTGACGTTCGGAAAGTTTCAGAGTGCTGCCATTGTATAAAAAATTTTTTTCGTAGTAAGAATACAAAAATGCTGATCAATAAGATGTTGTTTGTATATAAATCGGTCATAGTCAATCGTTATTCAGTTTAAAATAAACTTTTGAAAGACTTCTAAAGAACATTTTGTTATTAATTATTAATTACTTACCTAGATACTTTTCTATCATCATGGAAAAGTTAGCCAGAGGCCTTTCTATATCTCTATATTTCTATAGGCTCTATAATTTCTCTACCAAGCCTTAATATTTTCAGTAAGCAAATTAAGTGTGTTTGCGTATTCGTAGTGAGACTTTTACAGTTACAACTATTATGAATTCTGTAATGTCGCGTCTAATTGCGACAATAATTCATGTCTAATAATAATCTTGTGTTATTATCGGATTGGAGCAGGTGAGGACGTATTGTTTGGTTACAATACCACGCATGATTTGCATGATCGTCAAAATCTAATCAGATTCTGTTTAGCACTAAACTGTAATGAGTTGTTGAGGTTTGGCGGCCATCTTTGTTTTCCTTTCAAAATATCAGGTGGTTAGAAATGTCAGAATCAGTCGCAGCGAGCGACTTTTCTGGCCGCCAGACGTTTGGTCACCAAGGCATGCGACCGATATTCTGAAGAGAAAACGAAGCTAGGTACTCTAGTCGCTTAGCTAGCCGCTACGACTTGACTATCGTAGTGCGTTTGCAGCCTAAGACCCTTCGTAGATTGCAGACTTTCTATTGGCTGATAGTTGGTCGGGTTGGGGTGTTATTGCGCGCCTGAGCTGATAGGTACTTGATCATTGAATATGCGCATTTTCTTCTTTCTTGCCCGACAAAAAGTTAGCTGCCATTAAAGTCTACACTAACTTAAAAAAGCTTCAAAGATTCAAATACTAGCAAGTCTCTTAAGCGTATCAGTATAACGTTACAAGATTACATTATCCCGCTTAGCGCTCCACGCTAATGACTCAATCTGACAATCTGACTGTGTACATGCAGTGATTAATCATTGGAACATCCTGAACACAATCAATAAGCGATATGAACATGCACTGTTGAGGTAATTATGGTAACGAGTGTAGGTACCTACACATCTACTGCTAGTAGGTTTATTGGCAGCCTCTAGATCTTAAGGTCAGACATGAGTTCTGGTAAGTATATTGGTAATGCAATCTTGAGATTCTTAGGTCATAACCTGGAAGTCATATTTCAAGTGCGTTTATTAGCACCGGCACCCATACCCTTCAAACCAACACACATCAATAAAGCATCGCTATTTGGCAGCAGAAATAGATACGGTGTACTAGACAAGTTCTTTCACAAGAAGCTCTACTACTGCTAAAATAGCCTATCTATTGCCAATCATGCACAATGCTACAGCCAAAGGTGAATACATTCACCCCATCGGATCACCAGCCCGGTGTATTCGACACGCAGATACAAATAGCATGTCCCCAACCCCAACAATTAGTTCGGACGCCAGTTTCGATATGAAATACGGACACGTGGATCGGCCAAGACGTGTCGTGGATGGCACAGACGAGCGTGTTTTGAACCTAGAGCCCAGATTAGTTTAGTACTAAACAGATTAGCGGCATTGTCTCCGCACGTATTGACCTTGTCTTTCCTGTGGATATGGCTGACTAGGCTGAGAGGATGGTATAGGTGCTGGGCAAGCCTACTCCATCTAAACATTGTCCCAGGCACTACAGTAGGCATTATGTTGCCTCCTGACACTCTATAAATCATCTTCAACAGATGTAAAGGCTTATTATTATACAGATCGGACCAAAGGCTATCGTCACGGAGTGTAGCAATTTTAAAATTAGGACTAGTAGAGGGACCAGTACTGTAGAGAAAATTCGCTTAAGTGATCTTACTTACTTCGAAAGCGGGCCTAGTTATATATGAAATGGTATTTTGCGTCGTTATTATACATTTTAATGTCATAAACTCACTCAACTTATACAAAAGATTTTATTCCGATTGTTAGGACCAATGATCAACTGAATTTGAAAATGGCTATACCACCAAAGCTTTTGTGAAACTGTTGTGAATATAGTCTTCAGAAGAAAACGTTCGTATGCAAGACACTAGCAATAGTTTCCACCCTATAACATATGCCAAATCCATGGTACAACCATTTTGCATTCGCCTGCCTGCTCCCTTTTAGATGACGTCAATATGCAAGCCTCTGACAACCAAACAAAGGTCTTACTTCCTCACATCACAGCAGACGACTCAGAGCTTTGGGAAAGGGCGATAGAGTTTGAAGTTGATTGGAGAGAAGCAATTCATAATCTATTCAAAGATATCATCATAGCATTCAATGTCAGGTTGTAGAGCAATGAAATATAGTAGTGCCTTCATTGAATCTGTGATAAATTGATACGTACAGGGGTAAGTCGGTTATTGAATAACAAGTGTGGCATGTCGCGCGTCATTTGGCTGCTTTGTCGCGCCGTGAGTGGGATGCTTTATGATCGATACTTAATTGGAATTTGTGATTGTTTAGAACTTCTGTCGTGTGATTTCTGAAATGCATGTCATTGAGCAAGCACCAACCCGACCGATCGGATGACGTCACACGTTTCGATGATTGTTCTTTTGAATCTTTTCGTATTCCAATTCTTTTGGAGGTAATTTCAACGAAATATATCGGCATTCTGGATTTAAGGTTTCTATTTTGATAAAGAAATTGTTTCTCAAGCATAAACCATACAAAAATCTATGTTTGAGTCCGGATCAGGGCTTGAGTAGCAAATTGGAACACGGGCCTTATATTAAAATGTTTAATTGAAGCATTTGAATGTTTATCTTAGTGCTGGAAATTTACAAAACCTGTAATAAGAAAATAACCCCTTTGGTTAGCATGAAGCTGTAACTATTGCCACGCCTAGTCGAATTCCCGAAGCCAATAGGCCCAGTGCAATCTAAACAGAGATACACCAGCGATTGTAGGAGTGTAAGTTATCTGCAGGCGTGTGTGCCGGCCACCGATACGTTTTGTCGTCTCGCAGCCTGGCTACGCTCTCGGACGCGGTGTCAGAGATCTAGGAATCGTAGAGAAGGCATAAAAATGTAAAAAAAATATGGGGAGGATGAAACATTACTGGTTTTTGATAAGAAAGACGTTTAAAAGATATCCTTGTGCTTATTCTGGATCTTAGAAGCTTTGGCACCTTTTGCACTATTATGCCTGACACTTCAGACAAGAAAATTCACACAGTTAATGAAGTGGTAAAACGCTCTCTTGCTTTAAATAGTTTTAGCAGTCCAAAATAATTTTGTTCGGCGCAAAATCAGGCTGTGTTTGATAAGTGTCGATTACAGGGTTCTTTTTTACGCAATAATACTCTGAGGACTTAGGCCTCAGGTCTCAATTAATTTTGGATGTCCAAAAAAAAAATTCTGCAGTGTATAAATTTGGTTGTATATTACAGGTTTTCGTGGTAAGTGTTACGCAGTAAAACTGTGAGCACAACTGCCACCTCCACACTCAAATCTCTGCTCCCGCCATCCGTGCGGCTACCCGAAATTTAGATGTCACAAGTGTAGCTTTCGCTTACCTAATGTGCACTAGGCACTAGTTGTTTGTTACTGCCGCACTGCCTGTGGTACAAGATTGAAGATAGCCCGCGATTTAAACGGTCTTCCGTGTGCACACAGCCTAATGGCTGCGTAAATCTTCGCAGAACGTATTTGTAATTTGCGTATTCATCATCGGTGACCGGCGGATAGATAAATTTGGCTTTGTGATTCTGGGTTGTTGGCTCGTGATGGATTAAGTTAAGGAATTATTTTTTTGGCATATCCTGGATTATTAGTCTAAGTAGAATCATTTAGCTACATTGGTTACAAATAACTGGAAAATTAGGTTTGTTGCTGGAAACTGGAAAATGCTGATTTTTTCTGATATAGAAATCGTTACTCAATCATAGATTTGAGTAGAGATTTTTATGCTTGAGGCCGGATCAGTGCTTGAGAAGTAAATCAGCATACGGACATTAGAGTTACTAATAATAATAAATATAACGTCCCAACAATTAAAATGTCTAAAACTCTGTGCATAGTCTGTTAGGACCAAAATTTTAAGGGAGAATAATTCTAGTTGGTGTTACATCTTATTGGAAAAACTATAAAAGGTTCACCCTTAACAAAAGTTTTTTATATTCATCGAATTTAGGGTAGTTCAGTAAAGAATTTTTAATCAAACTCCAAAAGCCATCAAACAACCACAAATTAAACAATTGGAACTTTCAATATCTGTCATAACCCTAAAAAGCGGCCGTCGGGTCACAACGACCGCGTCTAATAGGATTGACAAGATTCCCCCCGACCAATAAAAGATGGGGGATAAAACTATAAGAAGAAAATATGTCGTGGAGGATCGCCTTAGCCATATCCGTGACCATTCGGTGAAACCCCAAATGTCATACCAATGAATTCATGTCCGCAGTTTTTTTGCACGGTTTATCGCGCTTCTTTATTACGGTCGGGCATTTTCGGCCAACGATGTTCCGGTATATATTTTTATAGGGCATTTGAGGGGTTGACGTACAAAATACCGGTTTTACGAATAATTTGTTTATGACATGACTGTCATATTGGTTTTCGAGATCACATTCTTTCATAAAACAGCGTTTATTTGATACGTTTGCAACGTGCTTGACTTTTATTGCAGTTTTCATCTGATATTTTCCTTAAAGGTTATTTCATTTTATAGGTTCCTAAACTGAAATAGTCTGTGGTAGAGTTGCCAACTTTCAATGACGATCTTGTAATGAAAAAGAGAACAGTTATTACTTACAATGATTGGAGTTTTATAATATGGTAGTAAAAACACCAGATACAAAACAAAGTACCTATACCAATCATACTTTTTTCATTTCTTTGTCACAAAAGAGTTTGATAAATACATAGAAATAAAAAAATAAAAAAATATTCTGTACCATCCTCTTTGTTCACAGATAAACAAAAAGCAATCCAAAACCCATAACAAAAAGTGATATAGCAATATCTCCCTGTCGTAAAAAATTACATAATTATGACACTACAAGAAAGAGGGACATCAAACACTCAAATAAGACAAAAGGTTGGAATACAGAGGAGGACATTAAGGAAGCCTGCGCACGAGCGACGTTTGTCTCCGCAACTAAGTCTCCCGCATAGTATACGGGTTTGTATCAAAGTGCGTACGCGTACTGACGCGACCGCCGGCAGTGGATAGGAATGAACAGAGAAAAGTTAAGTTTCTGGGCAACTAAGTCGCTCGTTTGCTTGTTCTCTAAGGGGATGTTTGGGGTGCACTCAATAGGACTCGATTTACAAGACATCCATTAGGTATTATTGAAAATTTTAATATCAGAATGGAACGATTTTACAGAGCACGATGCGATACAACAGATTACAATAGAGGATCTTTTTTATTTTCAGTTTCACATTGTTTTTTTTTCAATGGCCATTAACTTGCTCTGTGAGGTAATGCATTGTTATAGGCAGAAGTTACCACTTAACATCAGGTGAGCTATCAGCTTGTTCCATTACTTTTATCATTAATAAAAAATAAAAATAAGAACTATAGGTGGATATACAAAAATAGTGACTGCTAAAGTTCTGTAAAATTATATTTGTCAGGTGTTCGGCATTTATTAAATGTATCAAAAAGGTTTATAATAATAAAAACTCTTTTCAAACTGTTACTGTCAATCCTCAACCTATCGCTTTTTACTTTTAATCCATTTTTTTTTGTAAAAAAAATGGATCTCTATGCTATTCAGAAATTATAAATAGGCACCCAGCTGGGATCCAAATCCGAAATCGAAATGTTTGATACGTGTGAGATCTCTGACAAATTATAGGGGTCCGTCTTACAAAATAGTGTAATTTTTGCAGCGCTCATCAGAGTACATGTATATTGTATATATACTTGCATTAGGTTAGTCTACCATCTAAGCTATAACATAAATTATGTACGTACCTACATGTCTGCAATAATATTCTGAATACTTATACTTTACATACTTATTTTTTAATTACTTTATAGCTTTTTTAGTTCCGTTTTTTTTTTGTTAAAATCCACTTACCTAATATCTCCTGAATTACTTTCATTAGTAGTATTTTTCACAAAATAACTAAAGAATTTATGATTATTACAAAATTATTCTTATCTTAGTAGGTAAGTAAACTTTTAATACCACGGCAACTCGACCTATTTCTGAATAAGTTTTGTAACAAAACCCGCCAGTCATAAAAAAAAAACAAAATTTATTGTAATAAAATCAGTCAGTCAAACAATTTTGTACGGAACACCCACCAAATGAACAAATCATCACCCTACAAAATTGAAAATAGAAAAAAAGTGGCTTTCGCGATTCGACCTGTTCAACCGCTGTCAAGGGCTGTCTATCAATGGTTCGCGCCACGCCCGCGCCCGGGCTTGACAGCCCTGACCTTATATTATTTCACTTGTTTTTGATTTGGTTATACGTTATTGTTTTCGTATTAATTAACTTTCATGTTAATATTAGGGTTGTGGTTAAAATGGAAATATGGTATTAGGATTGTTGTATATTTTTACTTCAATACATTTTTTATATGTGAAAATTATATTTTACTTCTAGAGATAATTGTATAAAATCATGAAAAATCAAAATTAAACATAATCAAACTCGTTATGTTGAAATTATTATAAATGTTGAGGATCTTTCCATTTGCTTTAACCTGATGACAAAAATTTTGCAATATTTGCAAGGAAAAAAGTAGGTATTGTTATGAAACGGGTACGTACATACGTGACTGACAAACCGATATTTAATCGTTTATAATAACCGATTATTAGATCATCAATCAAAACTCCAAGTTATGCATTCACAAATATTTAATTGCTGGTTATTTTATTGATTAATTTTGATAATCAACGGAACGTTTATGTTTTTGGTGCAGTTTAAGATCTATTAATCAACTGAGCTATTATTTAAATATTAGAGGAAGAATTTTAACTCTAAAACAACCAACAATATTTTTAGACAATTTTTTTTCACTTATTAGCCTATTCCTACTGAAGTTTAACCGATTGATGATACTGATTGATCAGTATACTTAGCATTAGAAAACCCTTCATCTTACGAAAATGTAATTTTTTTATTAACAGCGTATTTTTTATTTGTTTTCTGCTTGGACCAAAACACCGCACAGTCAAGAATCCTTCAGTACAAAAAACTTACTAACCAAACCATTGATGTGGAATGACTATGGATTGTGGTGTTCAAAATGACATAAAAACGTGACAGGTATCAATGATTGTCAACAATTGATAAGATAGAGCGTGCTTTTGATGAATAAAACGCATGAGTTCTGCAAGGTTTTATGGCAAACAGATGTCATGGGTTTTTCGTCATGTTTAAAAAGTAGTGCTTGAGGCACCGATGTTCAAGGGTTAACGTGATCACTGAAGTGTGAATGACGGAGGTATGAGAAGCAAGATTAGCAATGGTATCTTCAGAACACACTTAACAACCACAAATACTGTTTTTTTCTCATTTTTTTATGGAATCGATTACTTGTGTGATAAAACAGTAAAATAAAATACTAACAGTGTAGGTATCTTTTTTTTTTTTTTTATGATATAAGTAATGGAACAAGCTGATAGCTCACCTGATGTTAAGTAGTAACTTCTGCCTATAACAATGCATTACCTCACAGAGCAAGTCCAATGAGGACGTGCCCTGTAAGACAATGCACTGCGTCCATCACTCTGAGACGTAAACATCTTGAAGTCTCATGTGCCTGTAATTACATCTACAGAATGTTGTCACTACATAATACACCAATTATGTTTCTATATTTTTGATCATCAATCGAGCTTTGGGGTCACTCAGACCTCCATTGTGAACAAACATTTGTGTGTTGTAAACATAGATGTTTGTTCTGTGTCTGGGTGTTTCCATGTATTATAAGAAGATATTACGTATTTACAAAAAAAAAAGTATGTTTGTATCAGCCATCTAGTTTCCATCGTACAAGCTTTGCTTAGTTTGGGACTAGAAGGCGTTGTGTTAAGTGTCCGTGAATATTTATTTATTATTTTATTGATTTTGGTTGATTAGCGGTTGATTTGCCTTGGATGCAAAAGACCCAAACGCGATTCGTCTGTCAGACGTTCTACTAGCCAATATACCTAGTACTGGGTTAATAAAACCTTACTGTTGTCTATTATGATGATGATCATTCAACAATGTAGGTTCCTACCGTCGTGACATTTTAAGAGTCAATAGAATATTCTCTTTAGCCTTTTGTTTAAGGGTTAAGTTTGAGTTTCATCAACATTTTTAAAACGATTAAAACCTCCTTCAAAGCTAATCCCTTAATCGACATTATAATAACTAAAAAAACAACAGCAGACAAGCAGGGAATCGCCATTTTAATTATATTACACATCAAACCGATACAGCAAATCGAAAAATCAAAATCAAAAAAGAGTAATATCAAACTGAACTTATAATTGGTTGCTGCTCAACCTGTCAATCCGTAAATATCTTTCCCTTAAATGAAAAAACTTGACGCCTAAAAACCAATCTTGAATTTATATTCATAAAGTCGATATTAGAATAAAGAAGGGTATTATTTAAGGCGCATACAATAGCATACAATATTTATAAGACACGGCTGTATCAAACCGAAGAGCCGTCTTCCAGACCGATGACGTTTGACGTATATTCTGACATCCCCTTAACTTGGCCCAAGTTATAATACCTATTATGTAGCGAGTTTCGGTTATTTCAAATTATTGTATACTAAAAATTCTAATAATTAGGATAGTTCCTACCTATTTTAAATAGTAATTATACTTAGAACGGATAAACTATATAACATTCAATTTTTTTTTATATTCGGAGCTTAATATAAATGTTTTTTTTTTTTTTTTTTTTTTTTTTTTTCTAATTAATCTGCAATCGGCTACTTAGCCATAATCAGATTCGTTCTTGATGTTGGATGTTCTGGTGAGGCTCCAGCGAGCGACACCATTTGGTGTTAAGAACCGTCTACGTTCTCTGGTCCAGGTCCAGTATTTGCCATCTCTTGAGGCGTTTTACATTGTCTTGTGTGTTAAGAAGGTTCCTAGCCAGCTCATTTTTGTGGTGTTCGAGTCTCTCTTTGTATTTCATGTTGTATCTGGCAACTTCCTCCTTAACAGTTGGCATTTCCAGGTGTTCATGTATTTCAGTATTTCTTACAAACCAGTGTGCGCTTGAGATTGTTCTTAGAGCAATATTTTGAAATCTTTGGAGAATTTCCACGTTAGAATTGCTAGCTGAGCCCCACAATTCGATTCCATAGGTCCAGATGGGTTTTATGATTGCCTTGTAGACAAGTAGTTTGTTGCTTAAGGATAACTGAGATTGGCGGCCCAGTAGCCAGGATAGCCCCTTGTACTGTATAGTGGCTTCAGTTTTTTTTGCTTTGACATGGTTAGACCAAGTTAGTCTTCTATCGAGGTGTAGGCCCAGGTATTTTACAGTATTTTGGCTTGGAAGCGGTTTATTTTCCATGTAGATGGGTGGACAATCGCCTTTTCTGAGTGTGTACGTTACCTGCGTAGATTTAGTTATGCTAGGTTTAATTCTCCATTTTTTTAGCCACACGTCTACTTTGTTTATTTGTTCTTGTAGTTTTAGTGAAGCCACATGTGGGTCCTTGTCGCTTGCCAGACACGCCGTGTCATCTGCGTATGTTGCGGTTACAACATCTTCTGTTTCAGGCAGGTCTGCTGTATATATAGAGTAGAGTACCGGACCAAGCACCGATCCTTGTGGAACTGAGGCAGTGATGTAATGAAGGTTTGAGAGATCTTCTTCATATTTCACTTGGAATCTTCTGTTGTCTAAATAAGATTTTAGGATCATGTAGAATGAGTTTGGTAAGAGGGTTTTTAGTTTAAATAGCAGTCCTTTGTGCCATACTTTGTCGAATGCTTGTTGAATATCTAGAAACACTGCTGAGCAGTACTCTTTTTTTTCAAGTGACTGTCTGATTTTGTGAACCACTCGATGCACTTGTTCCACTGTCGCATGTTTTTCTCGGAATCCAAATTGATGGTCAGGTATGACTTTGTTCTCTGCTAGGACTGGTTTAAGCCTTACTAAAAATATCTTTTCAAATAGCTTGGAGAGTATCGGGAGAAGGCTTATGGGTCTGTATGAGCTAGGTTCTGTCGGTGGTTTCCCCGGTTTTGCAATCATGCATATTTGTGATATTTTCCACAGCTTTGGAAAGTAGTGTATTCTAAGGACGGCGTTAAATAGCATCGTTATGAATACTATGGCTTTTTTGGGCAATCTCTTCAGGATTTCACCTGTTATTAGGTCGAACCCGGGGGCTTTTTTGTTTTCTAGGTTGTGGATTGTTCTTATTAACTCTCTTGGGGTGACGAGTGCAAGTGGTAGGGATAGTTGTTGATCGCTATTGATAACTGTATCTATTTCCTCTTCAAACACTGTCATAGGTGAATCATTTGGTGTGAAGACTTTGCTAAGGTGTGTTGCGAACAGTTCAGCTTTCTCCATTCCGCTTCTAGCCCACGGATCGTTTGAGGACTGTCTTAAGGGGGGGACATGAATTTGTGGTCTTTTAAAGTCTTTTGTTATTTTCCACAATGAGTAGTTGTCTTTTTTGTGGGTTGATAGTGTGGATAGTTTTTGTTGGAAGGTGGTGTTTTGGTTTTCTTTTATTAGTTCTTTTAATTCCCTTGAGATTTTATGGTATTCTGTCTTATCAGCATCAGATTGGCTTAAGTGGAGCTTCCTACGTTGTTTTCGTTTTTCTGATAGTTTGTTGCGTATTTCTAATGGTATGTTGTTTCTTTGTCTGGTATAGGTTAGGGTCGGAGTGGCACGCCAAGCGGCCACTTGTATAAGGTTTGTGATCTTAAATGTTGCTTCATCGATATCTTCTTCCGTTTTAAGTGGTATCTTTAGTACGATTTCTTCCTGGAGATACTCAGAAAAAGCTACCCAGTCAGTTTTATGATTATATAATGTTGATTTCTGTGCTCTTTTTATGGCTGATACACTGACAGTTGCTATGATAGGGGTGTGATCAGACAAACTGTCAAGTGAGGATTCTACATCCAGGTACGCGTCAGAGAGGCCTTTTACGATGAAGAAGTCTAATAGATCGGGTGTTCTATTTGGATCCGTTGGCCAGTATGTTGGTTTACCAGTTGTGAGTGTTGTTAGTTGAAGTGTATCCACACTTTTCTTTAGTTCACGTCCCTTGGTGGTTATCAATCTTGATCCCCAGTGCGTGTGTTTACAATTCCAGTCTCCACCGGCTATGAATCTGTTTCCCAGGCTGTCGAAGTATCGATTAAACATATGTTGCTTCGGTTTGTGCTTAGGAGGGCAGTAGACCGCACTTACATTAATGGGTCCCATATTGTTTTCGTTTATAGTGATAGTGGTGGCTTGCATCCAGTCTTCTCGAAACTCACTGTGAATGTTATGTTTAATATTGCTTTTTATAATTACTGCCGACCCTCCGTGTGATGTCGAGTCAGGGTGATTTGTGTTATATACGCTGAAGTTATTGATTTTGAAAGATTTGTGGTCATTGAGATGTGTTTCAGATATTAAAGCAATGTCTACTTTGTTGATGTTAAGCAGTATTTCTAGTTCTTGTTTGTTTGGTGCTAAGCCATTGATATTCCAGGTGGCTATACGTAAGGACATCATTGTGGAAGCTTGCTAATGAGTGTCATGATGAGGTTCATCATTGTGCTAAGCTGTGATATGAGCTGGTCAATTCTTTCAGTTTGTTTTATTAGGATTTCTTCTAGGTTGTATCTATGTTCTTGTCTGTTTTCTATTCTAGCTTCTTTAGAATGTGTTCTTTGTGACTTGTGGTCATCCTTATTATTGGTTTTTGTTCTTTGTGGTTCAGTGTAGTCATCGTTGTATTTCGTGTGTTGTCTTTGCCATTGTGGTTTGTCATTGTTGTCCCTCTGGTGTGTTGTCTGCGTCTCTGTAAGGTCTACTACTTCATTTATTCTATTAGGAGAGTTCCTTGGCCAATTTTTAACGGCTTCGCTGTATAGTTCAAGGCTTTCCATTACAGTTTTATGTCTGCTTTTTTGTTGAGTGGTTACAGGAGTTGTTTTGGTCTGTTTAATAGTTTGTTTTGTGGCGGGTTGTAGGTCATTCGTTTTGAAGGTTGCTGTGTCATTCTCAGGTTCAGTAGAGGTTGTTCTTGGTTTTGGTTGTGGTTGAAGTTTGTTTCCTGTTTGTTTTCTAGCTAGTACTTCTTTGTACACCTGACATCCTTTGTAGCTTGCAGGGTGACTGCCGGAGCATAGCGTACAGACCGCTGGGGTGTTTTCATCTCTTGTGCACATGGTTGTCTTGTGCGGCCCAGCGCACTTCACGCATCTGTATGGCCGCATACAATTGTTCTTGCTGTGCCCATACTGCTGGCATCTTTGGCATTGTACTACTGTGGTTCTTCTTATTGGGTCCTCAATTGTTACCTTCTGGTTGTATATTACTTTTATTTCTTTTAGTAGTTTGTTGTTCTCATGGGGGGCGATGTTGACAAAGAATGTGTTTAGTGGTTCCTTAGTTCCTTGCTTTCGGGCTGTGACTATTTCTCCTTGGACACTGTTTCCGGTCTTTGCTATGGCTTCTATGATGGCTTCCTTCGGTGTGCTGAAGTGGAGGTGTTTTATGACTATTCTAGTGCATTTTTGGTCTTTCCTGGTGAAAGTGTGTCCTATGAGCCCCTTGATTCTAATGTGGTCTATTAGGGTCTTATATTTATCGACAGTTTTAGCGGTTATAATAAGTTGGTTTTTCGATACTATTTTATAGGTGTAGTCACCGTTTTCAATTACTTCTTCAATCAGCTGTGTCAACTTAGACAAGTCGTCTACGCCGTATAGTA
This sequence comes from Eulithis prunata, assembly GCA_918843925.1. Lineage (NCBI taxonomy): Eukaryota > Metazoa > Arthropoda > Insecta > Lepidoptera > Geometridae > Eulithis > Eulithis prunata. The sequence goes on along the minus strand of OU974027.1, from coordinate 803,210 downwards.
TTATTGGTGGTGGTTTAGGTGTCTTTTTAGTAGGGGCCTCTTCGCCCTCCACATCTAATAGTGAGAAGCTGTTACTGATTTCCATCTCTGGAGTAGTGGTACTTTCAAGATTAGGTATTCCTCTGTGTTCATTAATGATTTTATCTCGTCGTTGGGTTCGTTTGGCTTGGTTTGTTCTCGTTTCTTTTTCATCAGGAGACCGTGTCCTTTTTTGATTTGGCACTCGCTGCCATGGTGCACTTGGGTTATAAAGTTGGTTTTTTTCAGTATCAACATTTTGTGGGGTTGGTAGGTTCATGATGGGGTTGTTTTTAAGGGCCTTTTCATTGGCATCACTAAGGGATGCAGATCTTTGACGATGAAATAGGCCTGGGTGGAAAATCTGCTGCGTGAGTGTTTTTTTTGGTGTTTCCTGTGAAGTTTCCTTGGGTAGCAATCCTTTGCCCCCCCCAGAATACGTGGGGCAGCCCGAGCTATGCTCAGGGAGGGATTCTCCGGCAGAGCCGGTACCCTCCTGGGGTAGATTTTTTTTTAGTCTTGCTTCTTCCATAGTTGTTGTAATTTTTTGTTAGGGTTGTCTTCCCCATAGTCGGTATTTTTTTCATTAGGGTTGTCTTCCCTTACTTGTAGTTTTTTCGTCAGGGTTGTCTTCCCTTAGTTGTAATTTTTTCGTTAGGGTTGTCTTCCCTTAGTCGGGTGATTTGGTTATAGCGCCAAAGATTCGCTTTCGCTCTTCATACTTAGCTACTGCGGCCACGAGGTAGTTGTTATTGTGCGAAGCTCGATACTAGGCCGCAGCATTGCCCGGAAGGGACGACCCACATGGATGATTATGTGGGCCCTTCTCCACACCGCGGCGGCAGCGTGGAGAAGGCGTGGACGTGTATGAAGAGCTTATCGGTGCGTGCCTGTTAGCCTAGCTCCGCACACCTAGGCGTACACTTCGGTATGCTTAGCATTTTTTAGGTGTGTGTTCCCCGACAAAGAACACACCCCACTAAGACCTAACACCGACCCCCCCCCTAACACCGACCCCCCCCCCTACCCCCCCCCTAATATAAATGTTAAGTCTGATTTTATGCTGATAAAGAAATAGTTACTCAACTATTCGATTTTAGTAGAAATTTTTACACAAAAATCTATGCTCGAGTCCGCATCAGTCTTTGAGCAGTAAATCAGCATACAGGCCTTAGTTATCAAGAATTGTTCGATTTTTAACTTGGACCATAGAAAGAGAGTATCGCAACTCGATGGGCAAATAAATACATGAAAGACCCAACCGGTACGACTTTGAATAACTTAGAGGCAATGTGAGATTATTTTAGTTATTAATCAACTTTTAATATGATAATGGAGCACATTGATATAAATAAATAAATAAATAAATATTCACGGACACTTAACACAACGCCTTCTAGTCCCAAACTAAGCAAAGCTTGTATGATGGAAACTAGATGGCTGATAGAATACATACATACATATTTTTTTTGTAAATACATACTTATAATACATAGAAACATCCAGACACAGAACTAACATCTATGTTTACAACACACAAATGTTTGTTCTCGGTGGGGATCGAACCCACGACCCACAGCACGGAAGGCAGAGCTACTACCGACTGAGCCATGACGCCTGTCTATGCACCAACTTTGTAAAATTAATTTTGGAACTAAACTTGTAGGACAAAAGATTTTTAGTCTCAAATGAATGAATGGATTATAATTTTAAGACTTGAAGAAAAACAGGTTTTCAATTCGATTGTATCTATACTAATATTATTAAGAGGAAAGATTTGGTTGTTTGTTTGCATCGAATAGGCTCGGAAACTACTGGACCGATTTAAAAAATTCTTTTACCGTTGGGAGACTACACTATCCCCGGATGACATAGGCGATATTATATTTAAAAAAAATTAAGGATCCCTAATAATACACCAAGAACCCAAGGTGTAAAAAAATGACCTAAAAAAATGTTAAACTTTTGTTTGACCACAGTTTGTGTATAATAATCGAATTAATCGGTTCCAAACAAACTATAAACCAAAATCGAACAAAGAGCAATAAAATAGTCTACAGTAAACTCTCGTTTTATTTCCAAATCACAATAATTCTGTTGCCTTAAAAGATAGGGCTATTAAAAATCAATAAGAACGAATGACCACGAAGTCGGTTACCAGTTGCGTTAGGAAAAGCAAAGCGAAGTGGTCATGGACTTTATGACCGATATTTGCGTTCGGTACCATCAGAGCAAAAAGTATGCACATAATTGTTTGTATTGAATCGTTTAACGTACTGGTGAGAAGAAAATTGTTACATAAAATTTTAGGAAATTTTTCAACAAAAGTTATTAACTAACCTTAGTCCCGTAAGTTGATGTGGCGACTAGCCACAAGTAAGTAAATCGGGCTGACGCGATAGTTTTGTGTCCCGCGTCGTCAGTCGTCTCTCCCCGCTCGCACAGTGTAAACATGTAACTTCGTTGGTGAAATAAATAAGTAATTATGTGGAACACTGAACTTTATCATTACCTACCTCCCGAAGAATTAGTAGGAAGATCAGAAGACTCCACCTCCACCATATATAAATACCCTAAAGTTGATTTACTGCTTAAGCACTAATCCGGACTTATGCATAGATTTTTGTATGAAAATCTCTACTCAATAAACCACTTCTTTATCAGCATAATGAGCCTTAAAACATAGTTACTTCAAAGTCAAGTTACTGTGTTGGTAAGTCGATTAAATTAAAATTCATAAAGAAAACTACGGCTAAATACGGTGTAAATACTATTATATTTAGAGTATTTACAAAATACTCATGAGCAGTTGAACTATCTGCAAACCGCTGAGGTACCAGCAAACCGTTGCGAACAATTTAACAAATTATGAATGAGTTTAGCGCGCGACAGTACACAAAGCGGTAGGCAAATGAGTTGTGCGCATGCCGATACCTGTACCTTATTTTCATATTTGTCCCTGTAGGTACATTGTTTAGTGCATCAGATATAGGGCTGATCAAAAGATTTGCCCTAATATTACTAGTAGTTCGCCCCGAACTGAGATCTCGTGATGGTCGGAGGTTAATAAAACCCAAACAATTTTTATTGACCAATGGTTGTAATAAACTTTGCAAATCGCTTCGAAATCGCCGTCTAGCTATGAACCAGTCTTACTCGAACTACAAAATCATTGAAACTCCAAGAAACGGTAGCTCACGTTATACTGGGTTTGCCAATTTTATAATTTTTACAACAATTTAAAAATTATTAGACCTAGAATCAAAATAAAAACGGTTTTGGAATGTCTAAACAAAACCCTATCATAATGACAGCCCACTTGATATTATTATTGTACGACTTTTTTTTTAACTCCCTTTGGACCCTCGTAACTTTACGACCCCTTGACCGATTTACTTCTTTTAACAAACCAGCAAAACTTAAGAGTACTATCCGTATACCTGCCAAATTTTATGAAGATTGGATAAGCGGTTCAAAAGATCTCGTCGAACAAACATACAAACATACAAAGCATTTTTGTCCAAGTTGTCACTAAGATCTCGTTCGCTTCGCTCACTCAATCAATAATAATCAACTTCATTTAGTATTGTGAAGATCGCAGAGTCACGCGGTGGATGGAGAAATTGTAAAATGCTCTTAATGGATTTTTCTGTAAATCTATGAAGGACACTTAAGTGCAATGGTGAATTTCAGTTGGAAGTGACTTGAGTGTGATAACACTATTTCATTTTATTTATTTATTCAATAACAATTATTTACAATCGTATTTAAAATTAAGTAGGTACACAAGATAAAAGGTAAAGTTCACTAACTGGCATTGGCACTATAAAATCTACAAATACGCGTGACTACTCGGAGTTGAGTAGTCACGTGTATTTAGCACTGTTTCGCTTTCGCTGCCAAATTGGAAGTGGCTTAAATGTGGTTCGACTAGCATTGGTCCTATAAAATCTTTAAATACACGTGACAACTCGGAGTTGAGTAGTCACGCGTATTTAACAGTTTGGCTATCATAAAATACTAAACCAATCTATGGAGTTGTAACTGACATCAAAACACTAGCATCTAGTTCTGCGTTTAGGCTGACCATTTAAATTTTGACAAGTTATTGAAATAAGTGAATTTAAAAAAAAAAACAATATTTTTAGGAGGCTTCCGTCGATTGGGACCGGTAGGTATAGGGACCGCGGTCCCTTTCGCCGGATTGCTTTAATTTTATTATTTTTCTTCCGGCGAAAGGGACCGCTCTCGAAATGATCGAAAAAATCTATTGTCCAAGGCAGAAAAGTACAGTCAATGATGTGAAATGATATGAAAATGAAATGATATTCATAAGACAGGCGTCATGGCTCAGTCGGTAGTAGCTCTGCCTTCCGTGCTGTGGGTCGTGGGTTCGATCCCCACCGAGAACAAACATTTGTGTGTTGTAAACATAGATGTTTGTTCTGTGTCTGGGTGTTTCTATGTATTATAAGTATGTATTTACAAAAAAAAAATATGTATGTGTGTATTCTATCAGCCATCTAGTTCCCATAGTACAAGCTTTGCTTAATTTGGGACTAGAAGGCGTTGTGTTAAATGTCCGTGAATATTTATTATTTATTATAACCAGCTCTGCACAAAAGTTCAGATCCCTTTTGTGTGACACTAATGTGAAAAGATGGCTGAGCTTGAGATGTTGAAGGGCCGCCTTCGTCTTCCATTTTGATAGTACTAAAATCGAAAAATTATGGTTAGTTATATTGAAAATTTGAAAATTTCAGTGAAAATTTCAGCTTTCTAGCTATCACGGTTTATGAGATACAGCCTGGAGACAGACAGACAGACAGACAGACAGCGTAGGCTTATTTATTAATAAACACAAATATTTTAAATTGAATAGATACTTACTCAGTAGACTGAGTCCAGTTTATTTAGATCCAAATAAAAGTTGTCCAATTCAGAAGCAGTAACAAAGTCCGTAATTTCATGCCAAGTCAGTCGTGTGAAGTAAGGTTCAAAATCCAGATAAACAAGCGAGGGTCAACAGTATCAAACTCACAGCACAAAACACAAGGTAGGAAAAACGAACGACTGCACTCTACAAACGAAAGTAAGAAAGTGAAGTAAATTTGCATATTATATTATTCATTAGTCGCATGAAGTGTCTCGTAATTCAAGCTCACTTTATTCTTAGTATTTTTTTAAACGTCGACAAAACTAGCTAATAGAACAACAAAGGAAGCGGTTAGGCATATCAAAGGTCCAGCCGCATTTCTATTGTTTGTGCTTAGTCCTTACACTCTTTTCTGGCTTTGGCTACTGTTTCAGATTTAAGTAGAATTATACAATGCTTTTTTTCCCCAAAACATCATCTCAGAATTTTCCACGTGCAATATGGGAGCTAAATAAGTTCAATGTCTTTTTCTAATAATAAAATAACACTAACTTACGAATTATATTATGAACTAGATACTACTTACATAAACATTGTCGTATTTATTTCGGATCTGTATCTGACGACGACTGTACAATTTACGTTGCATGGTTTGCGGTCCCTTTCGCCGGAAGAAAAATAATAAAATTAAAGCAATCCGGCGAAAGGGACCGCGGTCCCTATACCTACCGGTCCCAATCGACGGAAGCCTCATTTTTAGTACATTTTATGAAAACGTAGCTGATTTTTTTAAATTTTTTATAAGGCGTTTAATAACTTCGACAACCATAACATTGTGACGTGAACACGTTTGTTGTTCATATTTTTATCCATTGGATTGTCCCATAAGCATGGTATTCAAATTAGGGAGCCATTGTGCAGGAGCCATGTAAATATCCTTCGGCGGCCGATGTTCCACGAAGATATAAGGAGGCTTCTAGAATGTTCCAGAAACTAAGGGAAATAAACAGGAATTCATAGAGAGAGAACAATGCACAAATTTTTATATAGCATTTTGATAGTGAAGACTGGAACGGCTGTACTATTTAGGCGTTAGCCTAAATAGTACAGATGGTAAACATCACTTTGTTGGAAGGCAACACATAGCGTTTAGAACATGACATGTCATTTCCAAATATTGAAAGCGAGCTAAGATCCAAGTAGTAATGTCATGTGCTGTGTGACAAATTCTTAAATGAATTTCATGAATTCATGAACTAATTCCATAAAAAGAATTAATCGCAATCCCAACCAATTCCTACGCAAGAAATATTTTTGTTTGTACGTATTGTTGCTCACGTCGAACTGACTTAGGTCAGTGGGTAGTTTTAAAAACTATTACTCTCAAAATGAAATAACAAAAAATTCTTGTCATCTAGTCGTTTGTTGTACTAATAGAAAGATCTTGCAAGATCTTTCACATTTTAAATCCTTTGCAATTTCAAATATACACGCGCCCTTACAACTTCTTGAATAATTATCCTATTACGTATTGCTACGATAGCTCTATTTGTGCGCAGAGAAATATCTTTGTTTTTTGACGGAGATAATATTTGCAGTCTTCTCTACGTTTAGCTTAACTGCTGGGTAGGTAAGAGGTGGGTAGAATGGTTGTTTATGCCGAGAAATGGGCTTCAAATTTTGCAAGTTCACTTTTACCTGTCAGTATTTCTTGTACAAATAATTTTGGTCTGTTCTACAACGGTCTATACCTAAATACTTTATTTACAAAAAAATACAACTAATACAGTATTTACAAAATGCACGTGAAACAGTTGAGCTATCTACAAACCGTTGCAAACGATTTATAGATAGCTTAACTGGTCCATAACATAGATAGATAATACTTTATTGTACATAAAGAATAGGTACATACAAATTTTAAAACTAACTCTGTATAGTGCAATGGGTGGCCTTATCGCTGAAAGAGATTTCTTCCAGGCATGAACAAGACTGCCGAATTCTTTTGTTTCATATTAAAGTAACCTAATTTGATAGCACTAATATGGTTGTTATCGACAATCCAATATACGACCAAGACAGGTAGGTACCATTGTAATGGTATCAAATTAATTAAGTTTAAAAAAACTCAAGAATAGAATCGGTCCAAATATCGATCTTATTTCTATAAAATTGTTTTTACTTCAGTAATATGTTTGGAATTTGCACGCGAATAATAATCATGTCGCCATGGTATCGATTATGTAATAGTTTCAAAATCACTAGTAAATTAACTATCCCACAAAAGAACTTCTAATGGCGATTAAAATCAAAATGAAGTATTTTTTGAACAGTTACCTATATGAATATAACTCGATTTGAACCACGCTATAGATCAGGGTACTTCACCGGTATTTATGTTACTGCAAAAGTAGGTACTTAGTCGAAAAAAAATTAAAAACTTTCCTTTCAAGAACTTCCATAACACCCTCTGCGGCGAATGTTTGAAACAATATGAAAAAAAGCACAAAAAAACTTTATTTAAAACCCTTGAACAAGACAACTCGTTCACCGAAAAAAATAACGAACTCCCAAAAGCGTAGCAAAATATTTCAGATATTTAACAAATGGTAACCACTAACGACGTCGCTTAATATTTGTAAATATGAAATAAAAAAATCCGCTTTTGTCGGAGGCGGGCTCTGGCAACTTTTTTTTAAACACTGTGGTCCGTTTGTAAGGTGGAATGGAAAAATGCGAGCTCGCCCACGGAAAACTTTTTGCGGTAAGAAAAGGATGCTTTGTGCCACTGTTTGCGTATTTTATGAAAAAATACAGATGTTATCTGTGGATCGACGCTTTGATGTTGCGTATTGATGACAGAGGTACGGCATTTGGACGAAAATGGCCCACAAACATACCAAAATTCAAATAGAATAAATACCCCAAAAAGGCCATTACGTTACCGCTGACCAAAAAGGCACATTTATAGCCCTGACCCTACTCTTATGTTTTTTTTTTGCCAAGCAAGTACCTACCATGGAAGTCAACAGTCAAAATCTAAATTACACGTTCAATAACAGCTGAATCTTGTAATACTTTTCATTATGATCATAAAAAGACACCCATAAGAAAGGATTTGAATTTCAATAAAGTGCATTTTCTAGAAAACTAAAGTTCGTTCTGAATGAATGAATGAGTTACAAATCAATTTAAAGCTTAATATCAGAACATTGGAACATTTTGTGCCAAGCTGTACCATGGGACTGTTAGTGCTTGCACTTGTCGACGTGTAGGTACCATCTCGACAACAGGTGGTACTATTTAAGAGGCGCGTTTTCATGCTTTTAGTTGACTTGGTTCTAAATTAAGTTGGCGAGGTAGCAGCTAATTTTTCTCACTAGACAAGTGTATCGTCACACATTGTGGTATGTAGAGATCCACCACATCAACAACAAGCAACGTACGATTAACTACGAGTAAGGCAAAATATTCTAGGTTTCTTCTGTTTTGTGTTGCAACTAATAAAAATTAGACAGTCATTTGTTACGAATTGTGTGCAACATTCCAACAAAACACTAGTACCAAGAATTTATGACACAGTCAACACAATCAAGTCAGATAGAGGCAATATGTTTCGCGTTATCACAGATTATATAATACTATACTACACGTTATGCATCGCTATTGACACAAACACAAATAAACCCCCGCGCTGACTATTCGTAAACATCACACCTGCCACCCTGCCAGTAACTAGTGCCAGTGATGAACCGCTTGTGCTAGCTACTAGCACGTGTGAAGTGTCCCTCAGACATCATACACCTCCGAGGGAATACCTAGATCAGAAATGCAAGTTTGTTGAAGTGCTCTTTGATTTGTCCCCGCTAATGTGTCCACAGTTGCTGAGTGTATTGGTTTGAGTTTAAACTTGCTCTTCGGTGAAGATCTGATGAGGTGGAACTTTGAAGGAAATGTAGTTAATTTGGATTAAAAGGGAATTATTGAAAGTTCTTTAGGTAATTTGGTATTTATTGTAAATTTTACACAGTAACAGTGTTATTTTAAAACATACCTATAAAACTGAACATTGTTGATAATTTTTTTTTTTTTATTAAAACTAAAATTTTTAGCCATAAAAAAATAATGATATTCATTAATTTACAGAAACAAATCTAACCCATAGAATTTGAAAAGCTCAATAAACGAGACCACCAATTATTTCATTAATATAATCACTCTTTAACTTCAAAATCACTACTTTCTGTTAGTAGCGCGCATACCCTTAACTCAGAAATATTTTTCAGTTCTAGAGCACTAGCAATAAAGACTATACTCCAATGTCTGAATGTGAGCTTGAAAGAGGTTGTCACAGCTAATGATCATTTAATAACATGCTGTTTTTCACTTTTTCGATTCGGTCGTCTCTGCTTCGGATGAATGGCTTCAGGCATTTCTTTAAATCATAGAGTAGGTGGTGAACAGAGAGTTTCAACCACATTATAGTTCACTAGATCTCAAATTGAAGGTTATTTTAACTATGGATTTTATGAAAAATCTTTGCAAGGGAGCATAAGCCATTTTTAAATGAAACTTTAGGTTTTTTGGTAGAAATAAGTATTTAATTTAGCAATTTAGACAGTCAATATGAAAAGTAAAGTAAAGAGATCAACAACTATAAATTCATAACAACCACGATCGCTCTGCAAAGAGTGTACGAAGAAGAAGAAGAATTTAGCAATTATGAAAAAACTAATGGTCTTAGAAATTAAAACGCTTCAATTAAATGATTTGTAATTATTTTATTTCACGCTAAAAATCATAATAATACAAGCACGTAAGAATCTAAAACAGTAATCAAACCTACATCTCACAACAACATTTAACCTCACTGCAACAGTCACCAAGAACATTCCAAAATCTACAAAGCTGTCAATAATCTACCTCCTTTTTTGCAGCTGGTTAAAAACTGGTAGCAAATCCGATAATGCTCTGTACAAAGTTGCTGTCGTTTACCGCAGCGAAAAACCCATTTTGCCGCTCGATATACCCGCCGTATCAAGATGAGAGCAATTAAAGGTTGGAATGATGGGGATGGTGGAAGCTGGGGATGTGGCATGTGACGCAGAACCTATATTTTTGGGAATAATAAAATGAATGAAACTGGTGCAAAAATGATGAAATTGATGATAGACGACGCCTATCTTAAATTATGTCTGTATAAGACAGTTGGAATGATGAAGATGATGAGAGGTGGGGATGAGGCATGTGACGCAGAGCCTTCATTTTGGGAGGATTTGAGGTGCAAGGATGACAACAGACAACGCTTAGGTACCTTATATTATGTCTGCATAGTCAAGACTAGGCCCCATTCATTCCATAACCCGCCTTTTTCTTTCATCTAGGTATCTATAGAATGTTTATTGGACAACTCTCTCAAAATTGAGAGTGCCAAGAGATTCGGAGGTCTGCTATGTGGAATCAGCGATCAGGGTGCTAATCATTAGGATCGTGGTGGCTGGCATTAGCTGTATTATACCGTGCCAAATACGTGCTAGATTTGCTGTAGAATCCCCTATTTATTAGTCAACTCTCAAATGCCTCTATTTTAAAGAAGTTAGCTTACCAAGGCTTACTGTCAAAAGCTTGTTTTCAAGCAGAAATCTGCCAAAACCAATCTTCTTACATCTCCGCCCAAAACTGAATTGCGCATAGCGTTTTTACGGCGTTCGGCGGAACCGTATGACTAGACGAGTCGCACCATTAATCCTCAAGTTTCAGATGTGAGTAGAACGATAAAAATTACGTTTGAACCGCCGAGCCGTGGCACGGAACGTAATCGGTGGCGTAAATTTGGAATTTTTAAAAAGTTTTTATCGGGTTATGGATCATTTCTTTTCCGCTCGTTCGAACTGCGTGAATTTTTTAAGCAAAAATTGTGTTTTATGCAAAAAAATTACTGTTTACATGGCGTGGTGACTGCTGACTTCTGACGACCAATTTGACCAATTTGTATTGTTGATACATCTTCAAATTTTTTGCACTTTAAAAATGTACCTATTTAGAAATTTTGTTCATTTCAATCAAACTCAAACAGTTTATACTTTAAATTAGAATTACATAGAGAGCTGGTTGCAAAATATGCCTTAAAAATAGTAGTCTTTCAACTCTTCAAAGTCTTTTTTAGCATCTCAAAAACCCGAATTATGGGATCATCGAGGAATATCAGAGTTACCAAAGAGCACTATCTTTCCAAGTTTGTTAATACCAAAAGTCTTTCAAAAACTCGCATTCCTCTGAATCAAAAGCGTATCGAGACAGCACAAAATCGGCATCTGCGCCAAAAATCGATTAAAAAGTCCTACGGCAATTAAAAATGGTGTTTTTTGGTGAATAAAAAATGGGGTGCGTGACGCCTAAGGGCTTATCATGGAGCCATCGAGTGCATATCTAAGTAATTATAGCTTGAAAACAAATGATTGAAAGGTCTTCGCTCAGCTCAGAGTAGGGTGGAGTAGAGACTTCAAAACAATCGCGAGAAATATCCAAAAATATTGGTCGTATTAAGTTAATTTTTTTTTTTTGCTTCATCTGCAAAATAGTAGTAGAGTACTTAGTGCTACCAATATAAGACTTTCCAGTATTTTGCAGACCTCTAGAAGTCTTTTTTGGATATACGAGTATTCCAAAAATAACCACTAAGATAACTAACTAAGACGTTGGCGGGACGATCAAGACGTTCACATGAGAGAGTGGTGACACAACGCCAACGACCGAGACAAGTGGAAAACTTTGGGGGAGACCTTTGCCCAGCAGTGGGACACAATAGGTTAAATAAAAAAAAAAAAAAAAACCACTGAGAAATCCCTACCAGTGGAGATTTTGAACTTTTAGTACCTAGCTCAGATATTGCAGATGTAACTCTACTATTGCAACTTGTTTTTATCCTGAGCATGTTTTATCCTTAAATAAAAATTTTGTATCGTAATTTTAAAATCACGAAAGACATAATAAGCATAAACCATCTCTGTCGTATCTAGTCGTATCAGTGTGTAATGAGCGTGAGATTTTTATAAATAACAGACTCGGAATGACCAAAGTTGATACATAATAAAAATTCTACGTCTCAAGGAAACAGAATCGACAATCGATGAAGCGGAACGATTGCTATCCCTGTCTTCCGTGAGAGCGTTGACGCGTGTGATTGAAGAGTGAGAGGAACAGGTATAGATTTAAAAAGAAAGATCGGCCCCGCCCACTCGATCGATCAGATAAGGAACAAGTTTATGCGCGGGCGCAGTTAAAGCCTACCATTACATCGTTGAGATCAAAAATGATTTAATTTTTATGCAAAGTTTGCATCTAGTAGAGTATTTTCTAACTTGATCGTAAAAAACTATTGTTTATGGCCATATTCTTTAAGTATTGTTGACGATCCCACGCTTACAAGCGGTACTTGGACCCTTAAGTCTGAGAAGAGACTTCTCATCTCTGTGTGTGTTCTACTGCTTGTATTGTACCGCTGTCTATCAGCCGTCTAGTTTCCATCGTACAAGCTTTGCTTAGTTTGGGACTAGAAGGCGTTGTGTTAAGTGTCCATGAATATTTATTTTATTTATTTATAACGGGCTGTGTTCTGAAGAATTATTCGCCTACTGAGTAGTATAAAAAAAACTATCCATTATCAATATTGCTACGATAATCTATTTTTAGTAAGGCGTAATCAGAGATAGATTGAATATTGGGATTAGCCATGAGTGTTGCTCAAAAATACATCGGATAGTTAAATAAAGTTGAATTTTTTTTTGAAGATATCTTGTTTTAGATTGAAGATGGTGGTAGCCCCCTCAGGTAGTACACAAATTTAAATCTCGTCGTGTTCCGATGTGCCTCGTGTACCGAGTTTTGTATTAAAATTATCTTTATTACTCCATCCGTGGGAGCACTAAATCTTTACTTTAAATGTTTATTACGAATGACTCATTTGTGCACGTTTTTGAAAAATTATTATACAGGGTGTGCTAAAGCTTGAAAGACCTCTTGGCTTATACCCTTGGACTCATAAGGGATCTAGAGACTCCTGTATAAGGTGAATGCGGAATTCATAACAGAAGTTTACGTATTTGTGGATTAGATTCAAAGTCCACCGTCAATATCTTTTATTTAGTAAAATCATAAGAATAATTATGTCGTCTATAAACTAGGTAATTCTGGGTGCCTATTTCTCGCGACTAGAAGCAAAGGCAAGACACTGCAGCCTGGTTCCTAGCGCTTTTTGTATGATTCCTAGTGCTTCAGGGTCAAAATGTCAGAACTTCCGCAAACTGGACTCAATCGATTTAAAAAACCACAAATAAATTAGTTAATTACCATTCAGCGCGGCAATGCAGCCAGTGTCTTGGGCACGCTTCCGATTGGTACTGATTTGGACCAGTTGAGTTATCTATAAATCGTTTGCAACGGTTTGTAGATGGCTCAACTGTTCCATGTGTATTTTGTAAATATTGTAAATATTGTAAATACTGTATTAGTTGTAATTTTCTTAATAAAATAAAAAAAAAAAACGTTGCTTACCCAAATATGATTTCAAAAATTAGAGTTACTGATTTCAGTCCTCAGATATCAAAATTTGCAGATTCTTGTTGAACTAAACTTCCTACAACAAGGACATCCTGTAGAATACGTGGTATAAGGTCAAAAGTGGTCGTTGACGTGCCTGATGACGTTTTTAAGAAATGGTTGCATTACGCGAGAAAGATTTATGATTTTTATGTGGATTTTGTGAATACCTACTCAAAATCACCACAGCCAAAGAGTGGAACTCGTTGCCGGCGTCTGTGTTCCCGTATGACTATAATTTGGAAGTTTTCAAGAGTAGAGTGAATAGGTATCTTCTAGGTAACCGTGCTACATCGTCGACCACGTCATTGCTTAACATCAGGTGAGATTGTGGTCAAACGGTTGCATTAAAAAAAAAACTCGAATTTTATTTATTACATATTTTATCTAGATTTTTCCATCATCACACTGACTCTAAAAACTTAGAGGTAGGTATATTTATTTAGTCTGCGAAAGCTACGCTAGCTAAAATGGCTGCTTAATTTGTTATCATCTCATTTCTTCTTCTTTTTCTTGTGGCTGTCATCTCATTTTGTTGTCGCTGGTAGAGCATTGACAGCCGCGCTAAAATGAAAGCGAATATGAATAATGAAGTTGTACTAAATAAAAACAATTCTATGGGATTTTTAGTACACATCTAGAGATTTGAGCAAGAATCTGACTATTTCTACTCTACCAATGCCAACTGTAGTTTTAGTAATATTTTCTCCACTATTTCTTATAATTTGTTGAGTACTTTGTGATCGTTTGTGGTTTTTAAACATTTCAAATTGCAATATTTGACGAGTTTACAGCTACTCGATAACAGATGTCGCTACCAATAACCAAATTATCACTCCTGCGCATCGTATACCGTCCTCTCGCATCAAGTTTGAAGCAACGCATTACCAATGTAAATAGACCTCCAATACTGGTGAGCTTTGGACAGTTTTGGTTCGAGAAAGAGATCTGGTTGTTTTGGTGGTTAATAATTCGATTTTAATAGGCACATCTCTTTGATACATTGCAACTAAGAGTTTGTATACTGGCCGATACCGACATAGATAGATATATTTTTAACCACTACGAAAATAGCACGATGCTAAAACGAAACGATTATAATAATGCGAACTTAAAACTAAGATGAATCTCTTTTGTCTCAAAGGTTTGCTGGAAGAAAACTTTTATTAAGTGTTAAGCTCGCCTTTGTCATCTATAGTTTTAACTTCTTTGTCTATACTTTCTGTGTGGAATAAATAATTTAAAAACAAAAAATGTAAAAGTTTCGAGCAAAAATATCGGTGTCAGCGAAGATTCGGTGTGAATGAGATCATCTCTCCGTCGATATCGTGACAGTGTCGTATCGGCAGTAGTGTGAAAAGCTATTGAGGACGATTTATGAGTAAAAATTACTTTTACAAGGAATGATTGCTACTTCGATGATCGTCGTGGTCAAATGATTAGTTATTAGTGATTATCTTTTTTTTACCCGACTACGAAGAAGCAAAAAGGATGGTATATGATTTTGTTTTACGATTGATGAGCTACAACAATGTTGATGGCAAAAGAAGAGTTATCTAAACGCTTAAGCATTAATAGTAGTCGTTCATAAGAGGCTGATGTTATGGCCATCATCATTATCGGCCTGTAGAAGTCCCTGGATATAGGCCTTTCCAAAATCAAAGCGCAGTGAAAATTTCCTTAAATAGTGTAGGGTTGCACAAAGAAAGAAATTTTGAAAAATCGCACAAGAAATTTTGAAAAGTCGCACTCTACTGAGCCTTCTCAAGTTCAATTTTCAATTTGTTCTTCACACTTAAAAATATCATTACATCATTGTCTTCAGTCATTGGGTGATAACATTCTAATACAGATAAGGCTCTGAGAACTCTGTAAAGTCCTCGATTACCTTCCAAATCTGTCCACAAAAAACAGGAAAGGGTTACAGACCAATTTCCTTCTCCTTGTGGGTCCTTTGTACCCCTAATAGTCTCGTATTATCATACAATGATGCCCAAATTGATCTTTTGTCGTGTTATCTTCAAATGTGGTCATTTGCATAAGGCTTTACTTGATAATTTGGTGGGATGTAGTTGGGCTTATCAGATTTTGGTCTAATTTATCCGGATTCTGTCGAAACTTTAAAAGATAAAAGTCAAAACAAGTGTACTTACTATCCTACTAGTATTATAAACGCGAAAGTTTGTAAGTATGGATGGATGTTTGTTACTCTTTCACGTAAAAACTACTGATCCGATTTGGATGAAACTTGGAATATATAATTGTCTGTGACTGAACACATAGGCTACTTTTTATCCCGAAAAATCAACGGGATCCAACGGGACGGGAACGAAGTCGCGGGCGGCACCTACTTAGGAATAAACCTCAGGCAAAATTACATTTTTCTAACTCGTTGAAATTGAAACTTAAAAAATCTAAAGTAGTAACTACTAATGTTATTTAAGTTAGTATAAAAATAATAACTTCACTCAGTGAAATTGAAACAATAGAGTTCAGTAGAGTCTTGTGATAGAGCAGTGTATTTTTGTAATACCTATTATGTAATCTCAAATGTGTTTCTGAGTGCTTCTTGAGTTCTTCTATATTGAGTGGCCAAGAACAAAATGTCAATGATCATGAGTATCATGATCATGAACATAGATATCACGTTTCAGCCCCCGTATCGCAAGCTCTGAACTGCTTTCGCTGCCCAGCATTATGTCAAGCGACGTGGCCACAGATATACGAAAACAAGAAGCTTTTTACGGAAAAAACGCGCTAATGTCACTATTTAGTCACAGCATATCTATGATTTAATATGAAAACAGGGTTTTTATTAGACAACGACAGGGTTTTATCTTAAAATAGCCAGAATTTTTTTTTACTTATGTCAGTTTTGTAAACAATTTATAATTATTCATATGAGTTCAAAATGTCCAACGAGCTGTGCCTGACTCATTCATAGACTTCAATGACCATTAAAACTAGCAATAAAATTTTAACATCCTAATTCCAGATCCAATACGTTTTAAAACACTGATGATTGACTTCCTCTAGCGTGGGCAGTCTGTAGTGATGTGCTGTTCTTGTAGGTATCGACGAAATCCTCGCTTCGATAATAACATGAAACGGAGACAAGATGATTGATTGCACAACAATTTATTTTCTCCTTCTTTTACGAGCAATCTGCTTAATCTATCGCTCAGTCTACCACCGTACAGAGAAGAATTCAAAAATACCCGGTGGTAATTTTACCAAAAACGGCAATGACGGCTCGACACATCAGTTACGAAATTCGAATCCCAATCTATGGCAACTGCTCTTTTTGGCTTGACGGGCTGGGCTTGGCAGGCGAGACAAAGTGGGCTGGCTTGGAATGGCGACTTTCAAGGCGGGCTTGGCATGGCATGGCGGCTCTTAAGGCTGGCTGGCTTGGCATGCGAGGCAAAGCTGGCTACGGCAATAACCGACATCGATATCGATATCGATGATCATACTATCGACAACATTCGATCACGGTATCGCTTTACCAGCCAGCACATCACTACAGTGTCATAGGATTAAATTAACATGATTAGATTGTTCTTAATGCGTGTGAGACGCGTCGATGGTAATTAGTGACTCACTATCGGGTCACGAGACGGTATTGTGAATTGTTACAAATTATTATGGGATTAACATCCAGATAGCCGGGCTGGGTCCACGTGATATTTGTTCTGACGCTTACATGCGTCATGTGAGGTAATGCATTGTTATAGGCAGAAGTTACTACTTAACATCAGGTGAGCTATCAGCTTGTTCCATTACTTTTATCATAAAAAAAAATACTCTTCTCTCGTACATTTAAACATTTATGAAAAATCACTAAAAAACAAAGGCTTAGAATATAACAATATAAAAGTTTAACCAAAACATCATTTTGATTCAAGCTAGTTTTTGAAACGAAGACCAGAAGAAAAAAACTAAAAAAATATTTTTTGGTCAGAAAACTTATTTAGGTCAAAACTATATTTTTCAAAATCAATAAAGTTCAGAAGAAGTAAAATCATTGTCACAGATCATAATAATTCATTGCTAAGAACTTTATCAATTGGTCACGTTAAAACGTATTTCGGTGAGTAGATATACGTACTTTCTTTTTTACAATCGTTGAGATATACAATTAGTTATTGTCATTCAATGTCTTTTAACCCTTGGTTGTTCCTTTACAATATTTGAAACTTTCTTTCATTCAACTACCCACAATCGTATTTATTATACAAACTTTAAATCATTTCTTATTCCATTCAAACTGAACTTGATTTAATTCACAAAACCTCAAGTGCTTATTACAATTAATTACAATCAAACAATCATAATAATATCACATATTTCATAAAGGCTGGAACACACATGCTACGTAGTAGCACTTAAACATGCTACTTGTAGTTACGAGCAGATGATACTTAATAGCAAACAATGTACAAGAACAAATACGTATGCAATGGGAAAGTCAAAGTAAAAAATGTATTATTCAATAAAAATAAGGATCATTTGGATTCTTCATAAAAACTAGGTGATTCTAGGTGCCTGTTCCTTACGACTACAACCTAACAAAACAGGCAAGAAACTACGTCCTAGTTCGTATCACATTTTTGTATGATCCTTCTAACCAAAAAATATATATACTGAAGTTCTAAAGTGGTATTTTTCAACTTTTTAACGCTATGAGTACACCTTTCCAAAGTTGCTGTAAATTAGCTTATTACCTAGTAGCAAACAATTATTCAATAGCATATGTATACCAAGCTTAACGCATCTAAAGGTACAATATATCATGATTGTAACAATAATGATATTCAGTTGACGAATGATATTATTAATGGAAGGATTATGAATAGTTGTGGATGAAAGTGGGTTGGTGACGAATTGTGACTGTAACACAAACACTGAGATGACTTTGTATGGATATAGTGTAGTATATTGTAGAGATACAGATAATTCAAACGTTCCTACACTAAAATTGAGGTTTCCAAGATAAAAAAAACAGAGTATTATTGCAAGCTGATTTACACACAGACTTTTCTTAATTTTAATATTGATTTTTGGTTTAATAATCTGATGTAGATAATTTAGTATGTACCTATATGTTATGTATACTTATTTCTTAGAAGGTTTTGCGTAAAATAACTAGAAGAAACAGAAGACTAATAATAGACTCAAGATAAAGTACTTCAGACCATTTATATGTCTCAGATCTTATAAGGAGAACCCGATATATACGAGTGCAAAGTATTGATGAACAAAGTAAAATCAAGTTTGTATTGTAAAACCGACTGCGTACTGATTTGTCTGAAAGTATACTGTTTCTAGCCTCAAAGCATTATAAGAAAACTCTTAAAGGATTAGATCCAACAGCCCACAAAGGTGGCTCACGTCCGCACACATTGATTTATAGTACGCGAATAAAGCAGCTCAGCTCTTTGTGTGAGATGAGAGTCATGGTATATTGAACTATGGAATCATTAAAAGGATACCTACTTGCCAAAGATGTAGGAAGAGATTAATTTATTTCACTAGGTTTTGGATGATACATAAATAATGGAGACACTGCGATGCCTTAACAGACACGTGCATCAGGCATAGGCGAGATCAAAAAACTTCTAGCTTACACATTTCCTTATTTCTGAAGATGTAAAATCCCTGTAGTAGTTAATGAAAAATCGTAAACAACAGTGTTGTGTGCAATAACACCTCTCAAATTATCCACCCCGACGATACCTACCTACACACATAATACTTACATCTATTTTATTTCACTTTCTGTATGTGATTAATTTTTAATTCATCCAATCACCTACCTACACTGTGTCATTACCGACTAACCTACCTACTGCATGCACTCTCTAGTGGCTAGAGGTGGGTACCTACCTACCTACCTTAACTATACACGTGATAGACAGATTGTTGTTACCTACTAATTAGCTAAGTACCATCTTATCTAGGTAGGCACCTACCAATTAGATAATAATTCAATTTATATAAGAAACCAGAGAGATCCCAACCCTATTAGTTATATAACTTGTATCTGACAATAAAAACAATTTTGATTTTGATTTTTGATTTTGATAACATTACACAAGGTTCAGGATAAATATAATTTTGATCCAAAAAAAAAAAAATACTATAGAAAAATATTTTTTAGTTATTTTAGCTTACCTATAATTTGCGATTTTCATAAGATCAGTGATTTTATATTTTCAAAAATGCGAGCGAGAAGTTGCTTGAAGCTTTTCAGCGTCATAAAAACAATAATCAAAGCCATAGGTAAAACATTAGGTACATTTTGTATGCGAATTAATACTGTTGAAACCTTATGGTCTCTTTTATTCTAGACAGTGGCATGTCCGAACATTACTACTTTTGCAACCAGAAATACTCTACAAATAAATACCGACCACACATCACTGAAAAGTAACCCACACGAGCCTGCATTACTGGGTCTACATTGTTAGCTGAATCACAATGGGGTTCTGAGTCAAACCGTGTAGTTGCAATGAGTAAAAATATCGCCAGTGGAGTATGATTTACACGGTCAATGTAGGGCTGTGCGGCTCATGTTGTTTTAAATTGATCGATTACACAAACAAATTTTTGTAATTTCAAAACCCCATGAAAATCTCCGTAGATCTGTCATCATTGATGATCATCATCAGACTTTGGAGTGTAGACTTCAGTTCATCAAATCTCAATACTCTAAGATGAACTAAATGTTTGAAACACTCCTGAGATTCTTCAAAACTGGTTTTCAGAGCTGATGAATATCCTTCTAACTTATTTATTGGCTTCCCCAATTTCCATCAAACATGGCTAAGAACCATGCAAGTTAATAACCTTTCTTATGAAATAAATCGCATTCAAATTGGAACTCTATTTTCAGAGTTACAAGGCACGCTGTCAATCCTTCCGATTTCGAACTCAATTCCTGCTGCAATATGACGTGAAAAACACTAAAGAGTGAGCTGAAATTCTTGAGAAACAGCTTTAGATACGTGCAAGATATGACGAGTGACACTCCTGCTGGCTGCGTAGGCGAATACACGACGCAACGAGCGATGTACTCAGTGGATACTGTTTTATGTCAGTACAAGAAATTGTCGAGTTTCATCATCATCATCATCATCCACAGGCCGACTTCACCCACTACCGGGTATATGCCTCTCTTTGTCTGTGCCACTCCTCACGGTCCTGTGCTGATCTCATACATGTCCATTTAGTGTCAAAATTTTAACTTTTAGGCCTCTTATAATAAAAGAATAGCAGTTTGAACCCTGTATTTTTTGTGACTTGCTAGATATTTGGTGTAAAGAGGGAAGGGAGGCCTTTGCCATGCAGTAGGACAGGTAGCTGCTGAATAATAATAAAATAATAGGTAATAATATAATAATAATAATAGACCTTTGATGGTGGAGTAACTCCAAAACGAAAACTTTCTAGATAATTAGATGTAGCATCGCAGACCGCGGGGAATTTTTCAAAGATTTCTTCTTCTTCTATACCTATATGGCCTCTGTCTGTCATTTCGACAATTTTGCCAGTTTCAAGTGAAATTTTTGAGAGAAATTTTCAATACAAAATGGTGGATTTTCTCTTCAAAACCTGAAAACGAATTGTCACATTCAGAGAAACCACTTTACACACATTTATTCCAATGGCTCACACTTTATGTTACGACCTAAGTATTATTGGTTAAAATTCCACCAAAATTAAACAACAAGACTCACAATAACACAAGAAAAACTATTAAAATAAAAGTGCTATGTGTCGTTTCAAAAAGTGACAAGTGATTTAACTCTAATAAGGATGACGTCAAAATGACATTGAAAACGCTAGTCACTAGTCAGTGAAACACAAGTTTTTGACCGAGATATGACGTCATATTTGAGTAAAACCTCTGCCGAAAGCATGGGGCTCCAGATGAGATTTCTACCTTCACAGCGTTAGTCAAAACCAAACTTTCTTTGCATTCTACGCTATTCGTTTACGATAAGTTTTCCTAAAGTCACTTGTCTAGGATATATGCGGCTTGGTCCACATTGTTGTATGAGTTGTATGACATGATTTATCACGTGAATTTAAAGAATCAAATTAATTAAAATTATGAAATGAATGAAAGGATGACAGTGACGTTCTCTTTTAATAATTTATTACTTGTATTATTTCAATATTATCTCAAAAGAAATGACTTATTCACATTGTGACTGGTTTTATTCAAAAATATTTATTAGTTTTCTACCAATTTAAAAATATATGACATTTTGTTTATTATGAAAAGGATAAAGTAGCCTGTTAGTACTTATATATGTATAAATAAAACATTTCATTTGATTTATTCATTGCTTACATGTACATTTTATTGCTTAGGTTTTTACATTTACCTAGTTCATTTAGTTCAACTTTAGCCCGTAGGTAAATACGAATGTTGAGTTTTTTTCATTGAAAAAAACAAAATAATATGAAAAAATTCAATTTAATTTAACCCGTTGACGTCCATGTCGCGACACAACCGCAATTCCAGTATTTTTACGATGTTCCTGTCAAATTGTCTCATCATTCGATGCCAGCCAATCTAACTTTGTCGAGCCAACGTTTAGTACTTAACACGAGTTGCAAGCAAAGTGTTATGAACTGGAAACTTGTAAAATTACTGGAAAAATAATACATAGACGTGTTTAGAAGAAAACATTTTATATGCTCTTGTATATTTAGTAAATGTCAACAGTAACAGTAGGTACCTACTTATGTAATGTTAACCATAGGTTTCAATCAAAATCAATTTTTTTTTGGTTTTCTGTTATTATTTAGGTAAGTTATCTAAACTGGCAATGTAAGCAGACACGAATTAAAACAGTTATCTATATTTTTAGAAATGCCTAGATTACCTTTACTAACTGCAACATAAGCTATAAAATAGAGTTTGTCATAAAATACCAGTTTGATAGAGGAGACCGTAGAACTCATGAGAAAACGAATATCTTTGTACTGAGAAACTCAAATAAATAGCGTAGATTTGACAAAGACATAACTTTTGCAAGTAAAATGATTAACCTTATAATACATTTTTAACGGTTAAATCTTTTTTCATAAATTTTTTGTTCCAAAATATATCGAAAAAAAATTTATTAAAAAAAGCAAACTACTTACATTTAGTATTTGAAAAATGGTTAACCTTTCTAACTAAATGTAAGTAGTTTGCTAAATGTAAGTTATTCAACTTCTACTGCATATGCAATAAAGTAACAACCTTCGGTGTCAAAGCCTGTCCACAAGGTATCTACTCTCATCTCATATTTATCTTGTTATTCTCATCTTCGAGATACAATCAAAACTTTCGGTTCGTCTCAATCCAACTTTTTTAAATGTTACTCTCCCCCACCAAATGTCATATTTCCCCCCCCCCCCCTCCCCCACCCTCGGGAGGGGGTAATAATTCCGTTTTCTATCGTTTTTGTTATAAATTCGTAAGGTATTATTGTGCTCGTGAAAAAAGTTTGATTGGTTGTAGGAATAAACAGAAATTTGATGTTATAGGAACGTTTGGCTCTAACGTAAATTAACTTTGTGGAATTGGTTTGTGTTAAATAGAATTTATGAATACTTCTCGTAGTACATAAAGCCTAACAGATCATTATTTTGTATGTGACAATGAAAGGAAAAAAGGCAGACCAATGCCGGTACTTATTAATCTTTGTACTTTACCGATGTAGGATTCAAATTAATATCATCATCATCAATATATATAAAACTCTTTCGATTCTCTGTCAGCTTCGACAGAGAATCAACGCACAGCCTAAACTATAAGTCCTAGAGGTATGAAATTTGGAGGGTAGTATCCTTATATAGTGTAGGGGTGCACTAAGAAAGGAATTTTGACACGTCACACTCTAAAGGGTAGAACGCGAGCAACGCCGCGGGCGACGGCTAGTATTTCATAAATTCTTAAAAATCAATTATGTAAAGCAAGCTCGTATGAGTTTAGTGACCAACTCTGTCGACGGAGTTTTTTTTTTAAATCAATCAAAGTAATGATTAAAAAAGAAATCATCATAATAAAAAAAATACCTATGCGAAATTTGAAAAGTAATTAGGTACATTAACGTAGAGTTTCTCCACAAACTCAAATAAAAATTAATACTGCAAGTTCCATTTAACTGTGTAATGACAAAGTCAAGATTTATATAAATAAACAGTAAACCTGACTTACCATTTCTTAACTTTACTTTTATGCCGTTTAAAAATAAATTGCAATATACAAATTACTGAATCCAACATCAATATTGCATTCAGGCAATAATCGTCAGTTTGTAGCCTAAATGACCTTACGTGAGGGGCGCGAGTTGCAAGCCCTGAGCGGTAAAATTACTCTTAGACATTAGGATCCTTCGTGACTTAAAGATTGAGGGCAATTGTTGTCTCATAAAAATCTGCCAGATTTAAGCCTAAAAATCACAGGGCTTTCTAAACAGAACGACTAACTCATATCATCATCATCAAGTCTAGATAACATAATATAAATTAAGCCTTCATTTACCTTCATTCTGTATTCGGTTCTTATTTTTTACTAGCCGTCGCGGCGTTGCGTGCATTCTAGACCCTTTAGAGTGAGACTCTTTAAAATTCCTTTCTTAGTGCAACCCCTACACTATATAAGGAACCTACCCTCCAAATTTCATACCTCTAGGACTTATAGTTTAGGCTGTGCGTTGATTGTCAGTCAGCTTCAAAATAGTTTTATATATTTAGATTTTTTCTATATTCTACTAAAAGTAGTTTCCCCGCTTCCGCTCCTCCCTCAAACCCATCTTTAAAGGTAATGTCCCCAGTGAATTATAATTATTGCCCGTTTAATGTATGTCTTCTTCGGTTAAGCATTGGGTGTCCCTATTTTTAGTTGTCAAACGGACTTACGAATGGCCGACCCGCTGGGTGTTATTGGAAAAAAAAATATTACTTCTTGCGTTTCGATGCGTTTCCAATTTTTGTTGGTATTGTAAAAGGTGGCGTTTTGTTATTGCTATGAGTTTCGGTAGTTTTTTTGAAGATTGGTACTATGTAGGTGCGTGTTTATATTGAATTTCGTTATGTAGCTATAGGAAAAGCGGTTTTCAATCTGGGTATCTAGAAACTATTTACTAATCCACAGCGAATGTGATCTTTTAAGCCGGATATTTTGTCAAAAAATGCTAGGTACTATTGTCGTGCGTACTTTAGTTCGTCTATTACCAACCGACCAACCACGCTGTTCACCTAGTTGGACGATTAGTATAATTATATTTTTCATAACCGACAAACTATCTAGTTTGTTCGTGGTTTATGCTCTTTTCAAAAGTATTACCAACAAAACAAAATCAAGATCACAGTCAAATTGACACTTTAAATTTGAAATTGGAATTCGATTGACGGCCGATGCGATCATGGCCGAATGCACCATCCGCGTTCGACCAGAAAAAAAATATTCAAATATATTTGCAAACCTTTACCTACACCTTTTAAACATGAGCAGGACTCTATAATAACGCATTACGTGCTATAATCGCCTGATATTTTGTGATGTAACTGAATCTATGTTGGTTTTGATGAGAATCGAGTCGGTAGCAATACCCATTGAATCGGAAAGATCGAATCTTTAAAACATTCCGACGAAACAAGCAACAAATGTTAAGGACAAACAAAAACAACGATTATTGGTTAATCTTAGAATAGATAAGGATAAGGTTATTTTAAGAGTGACAAATGATGTGCTGACCTATTTGGGCGACTGACCCCCCACTAATTTAAAAGTAAATTGGGAAAATATCTATAGTTATTGGGATTCCTTGAATCAGAGAACTTCGACAGGCGTCATGGCTCAGTCGGCAGTAGCTCTGCCTTCCGTGCTGTGGGTCGTGGGTTCGATCCCCACCGAGAACAAACATTTGTGTGTTGTAAACATAGATGTTTGTTCTGTGTCTGGGTGTTTCTATGTATTATATGTATGTATTTACAAAAAAGAAGTATGTATGTATTCTATCAGCCATCTAGTTTCCATCGTACAAGCTTTGCTCAGTTTGGGACTAGAAGGCGTTGTGTTAAGTGTCCGTGAATATTTATTATATATTTATTATTTATAGAGAAGTCATCTGGTTCGTTCCAATAAGACATTTTTGTTTGGTTTCAGTAGCAATCAATACAACCACTAAAAATGTTGTACTACTCTCATTTGATAAATAATTCGAAATGTTTAATTTTTTTTTAATTCTTTGCAACTTTTATTAATAAAACCAAAGTCAAACTACTTCGTAGCTATCTACTGATGTCTTTGTAGCTCCGTAAATAGTTCTTTTTACTCTTATATTAGCTATTAGTAAAGGTTGTCTGGAAGAAATCGTATTATGCAATAAGATCGCCCTTTGCAGGTCTATGCTAGGTATCCTATGTTTTTACGTAACAGTAATTTGTGCATGTTTTTATCCTCAATAAAATTATTTTCTTTATTTATACCTACTCTTATTTTGTATAGGGATGCCCGTAGACCAAGAGGCAGACCACCCGCCCGATGGTCAAATGACATAGTAGAACTGGCTGGGCATCACTGGACAAGACTCGCAAGGGACCGAAAAGAATGGCGTAATAAATAGGAGGCCTATACTCAGCAGTGGGTGCAAACGGGCTGAAATGATGATGATGATGATGATGATTTATACTCTATTCGCCTCACAATTTCCCATACAAAATTCATCACAATATCACAGCGTCGTGCACGATGTACGTGACGACACCGAGATGTACTATCACTCCACATCATCTGAGACACAGATTCATACCTAGTTAGTATGATACCAACCACAGAATAACAACCAGTTGGTAAGGAGGAGTGGTAGATTAGTGAAGAGTTAGTGGGACGTAAAGTTCGTTCACTTCCGAGAAGGTTGACCTTACGGGGGAGATGGTAGCGGTTATCAATTCTTTTCGAGGAAGGTTTAATGGGCGCAGGTTGAAGTATAGGTTCTAAGGTTTCAAACGAAACCGAAGTTGGTACTTTGAACACTGGCATACAACATAGGTAGGTTCTTCTTCTTCTTCTCTTCAGTAATGGCCTGTGTCCGTCATTTCGACAGACAATTTTGCCAATGTCAAGTGTTAAAATTGTAATAAATAAGTCAAGTCAAGTCATTTGTCAAGTCGGCTGTCGTTTGTTTTGAAAAGAAAATGGTGGATTTTCTCTTTAAAACCTAACACGAATTTTCACATTCAGAAAAACCACTTTACACACATTTATTCCAATGGCTCACACTTTATGTTACGACCTAAGTATTATTGGTTAAAATTCCACCAAAATTAAACAACAATACTCACAATAACACAAGAAAAACTATTAAAATAAAAGTGCTATGTGTCGTTTCAAAAAATGTCAAAACTCGTGTCCCATAGGTAGGTTTTCTGTTTTCATACTAAATCATAGGTATTCTGTCACTAAAGAGTGACATTAGCGCGTTGCAGCGCGTTTTTGCCGTCAAAAGCTTCTTGTTTTCGTATATCGGTGGCCATATCGCTTGACATTATGCTGGGCAGCGAAAGCAGTTCAGAGCTTACGATACGTGGGCAGCTTACGAGGAACGACGGCTGTCAGCGTCTTAGCTGGAGCGCGCTCGTAGAATCGACACCGACTGACGTCACCATCTTAAATGTGAATACTGAAAAACATAATCGTCCTCTGGTACGAAACTTCATCTAAGAATAAGCAAGCTCGTATGAACTCTGGTGACGGAGTTTTTAGGCCGCCTTGAG
Source organism: Eulithis prunata (assembly GCA_918843925.1). NCBI lineage: Eukaryota > Metazoa > Arthropoda > Insecta > Lepidoptera > Geometridae > Eulithis > Eulithis prunata. The sequence continues at coordinate 775,933 of OU974027.1, read as the reverse complement.
GCCTCCGTCGTGGTTTAACGACTGCTAGAGCCGGGACAGCTTAACGTGCCCTCCGAAGCACGGAAGTGCTCAGATATAAATGCCACTAAAGGTCACTCATCCAAATAGTAACCGCACAGAACGTTGTTTAACTTGGATTATCGGTTAAGATTGGCTAAGCAAGCTACGCCATGAGCGCTTCGACTGAAAGAATCTAAGAATGAAATCGCTATTAGTTAAAATTGACTAATCTAGTTTTTCTGTTTTCAATATCATAGATCAAGTTATCCGAATAAAAAAAAAGCAAGCTTATCCATAAAGACATCACGAATATTGTAAAAATGGAAACCAAAATTATTGATATCAATTATCATTTTTCTTTCCGGTAAATGTGCTGTACTGAGCATTAATTCAGTGTCCAGTTTGTGCATCCACTTCTCTAGTAGAACCAGTCGTGTATGCTTATAATCAAGAAACAAATCAAGCCCTAATCAATTCAGAAAGTGCACAATACACGAACGAATAGTAGACAATACATAGACAAGAGGACGCTGCGGCCATAGACCACAGAGATGGAACAAAGATGTGCTGTCAACGGAATCGACATACTTTAAGACGCTAAGAAGCGTAAAACAACATCTCGTTCGCACGCAGTACTACCACCGTACCTATTTCTGCCGCCAAGCAGCGATGCTCGAATTGCTGTGTTCCGGTTGGAAGGGTAAGGGCGCCGGTGTAATTACAGGCACATGAGACTTCAAGATCTTTACGTCTCAGAGTGATGGACGCAGTGCATTGCCTTACAGGGCACGTTCTCATTGAACTTGCTCTGTGAGGTAATGCATTGTTATAGGCAGAAGTTACTACTTAACATCAGGTGAGCTATCAGCTTGTTTCATTACTTTTGTCATAAAAAAAAAAAGTTATTCCTTGGGCTACAATCTCCTGTTGGTATGTGACGATGAAACAGGACAGTCTAGACGACACTTATTAACGCGTCGCCTTGTAAAGACCCAGATAATTCAAAACAGTGTCACTTCCATAAATTGATAACTCGATTGCAATATTAATATGTAACTTCGCTTCAGAGCCTAGCGTGGGTGTTTCTCAGAAATTGCAGGCGAAGTCGCGCGCTAGCAATAACTCGTCTCACGAATAACATCTATCTTGACCTATGGCTTGATAAATTGATCGAAGAAAGTGATCCAAGGTTTTTAGTATACTAGCTTTTGCCCTCAACTTAGTATGCTTAAACTTGTAGGGTCACCATTGCACTGATTATACACGTTTTAACTAAGATCATCTTCATCATTGCTGGTCATCATCAGACCTTGGAGTATGAACTTCAGTTCATCAAATCTCAATACTTTAAGATGAACAATGTTGCAAACTGCAAATATGCCTGAGATTTCTCATAACTATAGTCTTCAGAGCTGATGAATACGGCTCTATCAATTTTCACCAAACATAGCTAAAAACTATGGCAGATAAATCACATTTTTACACAAAAAAATTATATTCAAATTGGATACTTTCAGAGTTATGAAAGTACAGATAAACAAACTTACAGACGCACAACGCCGTCAACCTTATAACACCCCTTTCGGTATTTTCGATTGGGGTTAAAAAAGTGGTTTGCCCAAGAAATCTGTTTGCCTTTAGACCAGTTGTGGACTTTATAAGGCTTCTAATGATGATGATTAAATTCCTTACATAAAATTATAATAAATAGAATAGTTTATATTATGATAAAGCCGTAAATTTAATTTTAAACGACAAATAACTGCATTCGTCGAATAACTAAATAAACAAAACTTCAGAGTAACAATAATAAGACTGTGTACGAACGTGATTACGAAGTATGAACAAAAGGTACAGGTGCGAACATCGCAAACGGTTTTATTTGCTTACGCTAGCCAGGTATAAAGTATATGGTAAGACTGGTTCTAGGATTATCATGTTATTATTTTACACCATTGTAACATCTTCATTCTAGCAAATTAATGATTTATGAATTATGAAAAAGGAGACTAGAAATAAGCCAACAAAGACACGTAAAATATTGTATATCAAAGATATAATTTTTCTATATAAAAAGTTCATACTCCAAGAATTAAATTAATGACTTATTATAGAAATTAAGCAATAAAACAACCTAGAAGGTCGTATAATCTATTAACACTCAAACCGGTGGCTTGGGTCCAAACGATCGCGTATAGATTTTAAATTTATAACCATTTATCGAAAACAACATTATTTTTTCTCTCATCAAAGAATTTAGAACCATATTAACAAAGGAATTAGAATCTTTCTCATGCAAACGTAAAGTTGTCCAGAAAACTAAATTGATATTTTTTATGCCTTTTCAAAACATTGTTCTCTTGGAATTTGGACGCTATACAGGTAAATATAAAAGCTATCTAAACGTTTTTCGATGGAGAGTGGTTGGTAAAAAAACGCTCAGGTATTCCTTACGCGTGGAGGGTCCGCAATAAATAAATATCCACGCAGTTTGACAAATGAGTGAACACTATCTCTGTGTTGCGGCTCGTATGAAACAGTACTCAGAACGTGTATCGCTTTGTAGTCATTTAAAAATATATTTAGAAATAGAAAAAAATAAAACATATTATAAAACCACGTGGACGTGACAGACCAGACAGTGCAAAGGGTTAAAAAGAAAATAAATTATATTAACTTGACGTGAGAAAAGGCCAAGTTGTGACATACTCTCTGATAGAAATAAAAGTACAATTATAAGAAAGTAAATAAATTAAATACATAGCAATAATAAATAGCCATTAATTTTATTCAATAGTCTAACGAATTTTAACCCTTCATTCGACGCAATACCAACAGTTTCACAACAAAAAATATATCAGAATCACAAACTGAATTCATATTAGTCGATTAATATATTCTCAGAAGAAAGAATAAGACATTCTGAATAAAATACCCCATAATGTATTATCGGAGATCTAAAGTGTGGTCGTGTACATTGTTTTAGATTTAGAGATTCCTTTTTCGTGATGTTTGGTCTCGATGTGGTGATGGTTGACTTACACGGATATGACAATGTGAACAACACGCAAATAGGTATCTATTCAGATTATTTATTCAGACAACATGGTCCATGGTGTTAGTAACAGAAAAACTTACTAAAGTATGCTAGTAATTTTTAACTATTTTTTTAACAATTTTGTCCTCTCGCTGAGGTTGCAAACAAGAGGGCAATTAGGTTTAAGATTCGTTTTATAGTTAGGTACAGCCTTATTGTTCTTGACCTCCGATAATTTCTGACATAAAAAAAATATCGGCCATAATAAGATTATTTTGTAAGCTTTTGAAGCTTTTAATAAGCTGTATGAAAAATATTTATGTTATTGAAATAAGTAGGTAAATGAATCGAACTGCACAACGAAAAAAAAACTAAAACAAGCAAAAATATCTAATCACAGCTTCAGTAGCCAAAGCCAATGTAATCACAATCACGATTAGTGAATTGCGTACAATAATGAAAATAATGACAACAGACCACACCGCATTCGATTACTAAGACTATCTAATTATATCCCGGGATGCGGCAAGAAGATTGCCAACTCCAAAATCACTGTAATTGCGCTACTGGGCTTACTCATTCAGATGGCGTCATCGCCTTCTCTTTTACACTTATCCGGATCTCTATAACCATCTCTATCAGAGCATAGGTTTCTGTTTTTCAAATCCACTATTATCATATCGTAAGATACTAGATTGTCATTCAAAAATGTATTCTTTTACTAGTGGTTAGAGCTTTGATTTGTGTGTAAAGAAATGAAAAGTTTGGAGGGCATCAATTGCAAAAATGCAATCATGCAAACTAATAGAATCGCAATTTGGGAAATCAATCAATTTACAGAAGAGAAATCAAATAGTTTTTTTTAATACGCATTTTGGATATGGTTTGAATGTTGGAGCAAAAGTAAGAAGAATATACGGTCTAACTTTAGCAACTCAACTCTTGCAAAAGGTTTAAAAGTCATTTGCACTGCACTAATTTTACAAAAATGTACTAAAAACTTGAACTGATTAGTTTAATAACCGGCGTATAATCAGTAAAATATTCCCGTAATGATTTGAAATAGCTTTTACAAAAAATAAACAGCTAAATTGCATCGAATGTAAAAAATTGCGAACTTCACCTTAAATCCATCTGATTGGTCATTGGTCTTACATCAAAGGAGCCGACATCGATTGCCGGCGCGATCGTAATTACATCGTTATAGAGTCATTCGATTTGTTTCGTGAATCGATTATATAGTAAAGTGTTACTGTTTATTGGTTTTGTTAATTTTTATTTTTTTTATTAACTCCCGATAATCGCGTTAATAATTATAGGGAAGTAATACTTATAAATCCGACTGTGCAATTAAAATATCTACTATAACGCACATTTTTCTTTACCAATATTTAGTAGAGAACCAATATACTGTGTTTTAGTTTAATCGAGAGCGGAATTAAAGTTTGAAGAAACTATTCAAATATTATCAGAAAATTAAAAAATTAAACGACGTAAAAAAAAGAAATATTGTGTAAAGTAAATAAAATGTTTAATATTCTGATGAAGTCTACAACAAAGCAATTGTTTAGTAGACAGTAGCAATGCAAAAGGTGAAGCTATCGCAAATAGATGGCGCTAGTCGGTACAATTTACAAATTAAAGGGTGCGTGTGGCGCCGGCGCAGGTGTACTATTCTGAATGGCTAGGAATTTAGTGGTGATCAATTGAATTTTACAGTGCAGAAATTTATATTTATGCACAACGCTTATCAATTACAATTCTAGGTAAGTACGTATTTCAATTTTGAGATACCTACGTAGAAATGATTAGGAAACGCAAAATATAAACAAGAAATTAACTCATTAGTATCACGTACTTTTTCACAAGCTTCGTACTGATTTGTGTATTTTCAAAGAACTATATTTTCTAGTTGTTATGAAATCTTAGTTGTATGTATAAATTATTGTTGTTTACTTAATCAAATTGCGAGATAGTAATAGCGATTGAAAGGCAATTTTGTAAAAGAATAGTCGTATCTTTGAATCCATTATGTCAATGCATACTAATGTACGAAAGATTACAGTAGAAGTACTATAATGGTACTGCTTGCTGCTTTCCAACGCATCTACATCGTAACTATATTGCCCATACGTTCAGAATAAGACTCCAAGCTCAAGATTGAACTTTTATGGCTACTGGCTGCATTATTACGGTGATTGCATATAATATTGATTTTACCGGCGCGAGTCAAACAAAATGAATTCTTTATTTGTATATTTACGATGGTTGATTGATATTTGCCCGATGTAAACCAAAACCTCAGAGATTGCAATTTTAATGCAAAAAATACTTGTTTCAAATAACTGCGCTAAAATATGAGAGCCTTTATGTTTTTTTTGTAGAACTAAAGGGGCCAAGCCTATATGGCCTACTTAATGTTAGGTGGAAACCATTGCCTATAACGAGTATCTTTTGGAAATGAAATCATTACTGTCACCAAGGTGACAAGACAAGGTGACAACCATAATTCTAGACAAGGTGACAGTGAAAAAACCAATATGGCATGGTGAACAAGTAAACATAGATAGGTAAACAAAATTTTAAAAAATATTCTCTAGGAATCGAACCACACACGTAGTCAAAAATCAAACACTCAAACTATCAAAAGAAATTCGTGTGAACGCATCAAAGACTAGATTGGAAACAACACACAAACAGAATTGCATAACGCAGTATTAGTTTGAATTCCGGGTAGTGTCTACTGATATAATTTATTATGCTTTCGCTCTGATTACGAGAAGGTAACTTGGATGCATTGCATATGAACGATATAGACGAAAACTTACTAAGAACATCTTTTTGAATAGTTTCACTTCCGATACTTTTCATTAGACATCCGATACTAAGTTATCAGTTATAAGGTGTCAGTAAATGTGCTAGTTTTGAGGCAATATGTTGCTGCAATTATATAGCTATCTCGCTTTGAAAGCCTTGTGGATGACCGGGACAGCTAGAGAAACAAATTGCATCAAAACTAGCACATTTACAACCCTACGAACATCTTAAAACTACGAGCACTTTTACTCTATGGTGATCGCAAAGCACATGAATGTATTCACTAGGCATGGTTAGGTTAATTTTCACAAGTTAGAGGTACGATCTCTTGAAAAGTGCAGTATCCCGAAATAATAGACCTCGTGGAATCCAAACTCACAACCATCTCCTGGATACCAGGATGTAATTAACCACTGTACTAGACAATATAGAATGAAATAGAAAATGTTTATTTTGTGCCATATAAAGAAACATGCATAGTTACAGCAAAGAAATCACAATAAAAATTATTCAAAAATTATAAATCTAATACATGACAACAAAATAGGTCGTCACTCAGCATAAGCTGTAGCAGCAAGTGTACTGCTTCAACGCTGGTATGTATTATGTGACGCCAATATTGATTTCTAATAATTCTACAATAAATAACAGTGTTTTTGCGAAGAAGGGCATAAGGTATCGATTCCTAATGCTACTTAATAAATAACAAAACTCTATAACAAATACTTTTTGTGTTTTTTGGGCAGATGATTCTCTAACAATTTTCACCTGCCAATTTCAATGTGACCTTTGTCAAGGAATAAAGGATAAATACGACAATTCACTTGTATCGATATTGACCTACGATTTATACTCCCACGATATTTTACGGTGTCAATAGCAGTGTCGACCTTTTTCAAAATGATTCGTAAAAAACTCATTGTTGAGCAAAAAGCTTTTGTGTTGAGGATTTCGTTTTAAGACGATTACGATAGGATTGGCTCTTATTGATGTTTATTTAAGAGGAAATCTTCGATACCGTTGGGATTTATTGCGGTAAGTGTCGTTCTAAAAGTTAACAAGTTGTCACTTCTAAGGCTTTATAGATAGGTTGGTACCTACTACGTTACGAGTACGTTAGTTTATGTTACGAAACACAATTAATTTTTTATAATTTAATGTTTGCTTAAATGCTAAATAAATTTGTAAGGATAATAATCCTTGTAACAATTCCGATACAATTTATTCCCAGTTCAAATATGCGCCATTGCGTCTGTAAAAAATATGAAAAAGGCTTAAAAATATGATTTTAAAACGTCCCCAGGAAACCAATCCATTGTACATCCATTCTTACCATTAAAGCGATGAAACACTTGCAAACCAATTCGGTACAAACCTATAGAACGATTTTATTCATCAACCAACTTACTACATTCATTTCTGGATATAAAAAAGCTTCTCAATACCAAGGAAATAGAGTTCAAAATCGACTACAGTGTTGATTGATGACGATTTGTCAAAGTTTGTCATTGAAAAGATTGTTAGGGCGGATTGGTTCCTGACCACTTTACCTCTCCTCTCACCTCGAACGTTATTTTTATCAGGATAAGATTGAAATTCCTATGCCCATTTGTTAAACTAGTGTGGTAAAGAGAAACAGTGTCGTATCCCTAGCATTTCTTTATCAATCAAGTAGACAGACAAAAAACGTCTGCACATCGAACTGAGAGTCACTTACATTAATGACGTGGCAGGCTGGAGCACATCATCAGGAAAAGCGTCATAGACCAAGCAAAAGATGGAGCAAATCAGTTTTTGGTTTATTCTACGCTTGGAGCCTGCGTGTATATGCTTGTCAGCTCGTTTCAGTTGTCCTACAAGGAGCATGTTTGAGCTAAGTAGATATATTTAAACATAACTTGTGTTTACCTATTATGTATCTACCTAAATAAAATTTAAAATACCTAACACAATAAACCGGAATGCATCTAAGATATTTGACATTTCAGTGTTAAAAATAACTCAAGTTTTTACTACGAATTCATTGAATTTCCGTCAATTAATTTATAATTATCGGCACAGATGTTTTAACTGTAGACAAGGACTACATCTGCTGCTTTTGTAGCTTAGTGGGCGACTGATTTAAACGCGATAGGCTTAGGTTTGATTCCCACGTCAGGACCAAATCTGTATTTCTGATACCCACCATACAGGATTTTTGTATGTTGCTAAAACTAACAATTCATAATCATCATCATAATTATCAACCTGTAGAATTGGACAAAGGCCAAACAATAAAACTATGTGACTGAAAATAAAATGAAGACTATAGTTTCTAGCTTCTCAGGACTATATCCCCTCAAATTTTTTGTACTAATTTGTCGATGATTTTTACAGACTACATAGATGCAAGCAATATTTTTTTTTTTTTTTTCATAAATCATAAATCATTTTATTGTTTGTGAATCTAGGTAGGTACAATAAAGGTGGTAAGTAAAGAAAGGGAATCTCTAGATCCTGCTCATTAGCGTACAAACATATAAGAGGTAGTTATTATAAGATACTAAGTTAGATAAAATAGGCATGTCAATTAAGTTACTACAAACAATACAGCACCCAATAGCAGTGAACAAATGCTTCGGAAAAATTATTATTGCGGTCAAACATCACTGTCACTTAAAAACTCGTCAACTGTATAGTACGCTTTTCCAATCAGAACATCGTTATGCTCTTTTTTAAAAGAACTTTTTGGTAGTTTTCTAATCTATGTCGTATCTGTTTTTCATCTGTACCAATCGTCATTTGTGCTACCTATTAGCCGGGTGGATCATTTGCCGATTGTTTCGCAATGAACCGACTGTGGGGCGAGAAAAAAGGTATTGTTTCTTGTTTTTGCTAAATCAACCGAATGAGTTTTTGCTAGAACTTGAAATGAGGAAAATAGTACCTTCTAAGTAATGTGAAAATAATAAACAACACCAGTCAAAAGCAAAGCAAGCTCGTATGAGTTAGTGGCCAACTCTGGTGACGGAGTTTTTAGGCCGCCTTAATACCTCTGTCATAGCTTAACGACTGCTAGAGCCGGGACCGACAGTTTAACGTGCCCTCTAAAGCACGGAAGCGCTCAGATGTAAATGCCACTAACAGTCACCCATCCAAATAGTGACCGCGCAGAACGTCGCTTAACATAGACAATACAAGCGTGCACCAATCGACTTTCCGACCGAAATCGGCGAATAAAGATAGATTAAAGGAGACCGTCCTATACAAATAATTATATTGGGATGTCTAAACCTTGACTTCTTCAGACTGATGATGAAAAATTCTACTCAACATTATTTTGATTTACACGACACAATAATATCTTGTCCATTGACATTGGCATCCATCGATCACGTCCATCAGATCGCATTCAAGCCGCGACTAATCCTGTCATCTGGCCGGGAATCGAACCCGCTATTGTTTCGTCAGTGACAGATATCTCAATACGATGCTTTATGGGAGCCAATCAGTATTGTCAGCTTTGAGCTGGATTGGAATTGAATGGATATATTTAAGAGGAGAATGGGTAAAGAAGAACTGTTGAAAAACAATGTTACGTTAGAGTGGTAACATTGACCATAGCTGAAAAGTATAAGACAGTAAAGTTCTGTATTATTGTTAAGTAAGTCAGCATTTAACTTATTTGAAGAACAGTAAATTCACTGTTAGTAGTGAATTTGTAGCATGGTGACTTTTCAAAGCGTATTTTTAATACGCTGTACGATATAAATGGTCTTTTAGTAAAAATCGGCCTGATAGCTAAATAAGTCACTATTACAAGCTAATGTTTACTTTATTTTTGATATTCAGTTTAAAATGATAGTACCTAATTTACCAATTTAGCTTGTGTCAAATAGGTTAGTTTGTACCTTTTTCTAAGTGCTTTTAACTCTAACATGTCTCTATCAGTGAAAACTTGTTATGAGCCTTCTGTTTCTAAGTGCTTGTCTATTGTGTTTTTAAGAGCTGTAAGTTTTCCTAAAATAAATAAATAGCTTACTTTGACGTCAGTAGTTTGAATATCGTTCAGAAAATAAATAAGTTTCATAAGGTTAAGTTTGCCCACCCTCCCCAATCCATCCTAAACCTCCACCTACTTATACGGAACACAATAGAAGCAGCGATATTTTATTGTCAATGTTAAATAAGTCATTATTTTGATTGAACGACGCGTATCGTGTATTTTTTGTCGCTCGAAACTCGTTCAAAATCGATTGAGGTGGACGACACACCTTATTGAGACATAACTTTTAAACACCCTTATATCAATCACACAGGGTTCAAAATTGCTCATGTCACTATTTTTCCTAATATTGAGAAATGGGCGTTCAAAATTGCATAGAAACTTGGATACAAATTACGCAATGTTAAGCGGTATTCGACATTTGACGTGAAATATGAAACACATTTGTTTATGTCAATGGTAAAGGATGAAGCGAATTGGGATTTTCGAATTTTGATTTTTGACCAACTGGTCCGCTTTGCAACAATACACTTTAGATGCACCAAATATATTAAGGTACGTCAATAAAGCACTGAACGGATTTTACTTCGATACTTACAAATAAAATTATCATTATTCTCGTTGTAAGACAGCTGATATTAGGATATGCTTCCATTACATTTCCGAACGATCTTCTGCACCCCACATTTTAAATATATATAAAACTCTTTTGAAGCTGACTGTCATTCAACGCACAGCCTAAACTATAAGTCCTAGAAGTATGAAATTTGGAGGGTAGTATTCTTATACAGTGAAGGGGTGCACTAAATAAGAATTTTGAAAACTCGCACCCTAAAGGGTCTAAAATTAGGATCAAAGATTATAACCAAATAATGCGTATGCTTGCTACCACGCGAGCAAAGCTGCGAGCGACAGCTAGTACACTATAAAAAAAAGGTCATAAGCTGTCAGCGGCACATTCCATCAGGATTATTCATTAGAACCGGTAGCAAAATAAAAGTATCGATCCTGACACTATAGTATCGATAATTCGTTGCGATCGAATGAAATCTTTTGATAAATGGATCTCTGCACCGGACGTTCTAAAAAAGTTAATAATAAAACGTCGCTACTGTCTGGATGGACGATTAATCAATTCTTTTGAGAATCGACGAAGATATTTTAAACTAAACTAAAGTCTGACAACACTAAGCAATCACACAAGTAATAGTGCAAGGATAACATTTGAATAAGAAACCCGATCGCTAATCGACAGCTAAAGCGTACTCTAACAACTAAAGGTGGGTCCACATCTGATCTTTTGTCCGTACCGTAGCTCCGTATCGCAGAGAAGAACGCTAGTTTGGACGCCCGTTCGGTGGTACGGCGGCGTCCAAACTAGCGTTCTTTGATCGCGACGCTGATACGATACGGAGCTACAGTACGGAAAAAAGATCAGATGTGGACCCACCTTAAAGCGCGCAACAACAAAACAATACCTTATTTCTTGTTTTGGCAGTTTTTATAAGATATACCGTAAGTCTGCAACGAAATAAATGGACAGTCCCAAAAAGATGCGTAAAATACACGGTATCATCTTAACCCCAGAAACTTTCATTGTATTGTTCAAAATCATTTTTGCTGTACCGACAGTTACTTCCAACGACGGTTTTCAAATTCTACCATATTTGAAATGTAGCAGACTTAGCGTGGTCAGACTATGTACTGACGTCATTAGTATGGTTATTTTTTCTTGTAGACAGGTTAGAGCTTACATAAAGTAACGTCTAAATAAGAGAATTAGATAACTCTATTGTTCAGAATATTTGAAATACAGGAAGCAAATAATTTAAACCTAGGATTGGCAATGGACAGGCTTATTGCTGAGAACAATATCTTCCAAACAACCTAAACCAAATAAAATATTAATAAAAAAATCTGTAGTACATTAAAATCACAAATGAAACTGTGCTCTGAAAGTAGTCGACATTCATTTAACATTTTTGTTTACTGAATTTACCGATTTCGTGGGTTCGATCCCCACCGAGAATAAACATTTGTGTGTTGTAAACATAGATATTTGTTCTGTGTCAGGGTGTTTCTATGTATTTTAAGTATGTATTTACAAAAAAATGTATGTATGTATTCCATCAGCCATCTACTCTCCATCGTACAAGCTTTGCTTAGTTTGGGACTAGAAGGCGTTGTGCTAAGTGTCCGTGAATATTTATTTATTTTATTTACTTATTTGTCGTAAATGAGTAATTGAATCCGTCCCTGGCAGATGCAGATTTCTGGGACGGATTCAGTATTCTTGAATTAGACATCGTCTTGACAATACCATTAATTCTGCCATTCATAATATTGACTCACAGACTCTAGCTCATATTAATTGTATGTTAGTACTAAATAACGAAAACAAAGTTAAACGATCCTGTTAAGTAAATGTTGGCTTGTTTGTCTGTTCGTTACTAGTAAGTAAAAAGGTATATATGCCTGACGGTGACGCTGCTGCAGTAAAGATTTTGAAGGATAAATAAATAAATATAAATAATCACGGACACTTAACACGACGCCTTCTAGTCTTAGACTTAGAATCCACGCACAGCCTAAACTATAATTCCTAGAGGTATGAAATTTGGAGGGTAGTATCCTTATATAGTGTAGAGGTGCACTAAGAAACGAATTTTGAAACGTCACACTCTAAAGGGTAGAACGCGAGCAACGCCGCGGGCGACGGCTAGTTAACCAATAAAGCAGTGAATAATACCAACACGAGTGAACCAAAAGGATAAAGCTACAACGAACATTATTAGCCATTTGCGCGACACTGCATCCATCTATTGATTTATCGCTTTCAATCTTATTTATTCGCTGTAAGATATTATTAATGTGGCTTGTAACTGGATTTCAGGAATTGATATATTTTGAAAACGCTAAAATAAGCTGTTGAAATTATGTTTGGCAAGTTTCAGAAGGTATTTGGCCTGTTTAAGTATGAATCAAAATCTCCATTTTATTCATAGTTGATAATATTTTGGTAATACATATTTATTTCTTCAGTTTAGAATAATAGAATATACCTAGATCCTGCTCATCAACTTCAACTTCTTGGTAAAAATCAGCTCAGCCACAAACAAAACAATGTCATCTAGGTCGATGACATTTTGGTAATACAGTACCTCTATCACGAACAAATCTGACAGTCGCCGTGTTAGCGTATTCGAGTTGTATTGCGCGTCAATGTCAGCTCGACTGCCAACCGTTGTAGTGTCACCGCGCAGTGTATCTCGGATACGTTAGCGTTACGATACGTTTGCGATTGTCACATTTATTCGTGATCAAGGCAGACACTAAAAAGGTAGGTATCACGTGTCGATGCGGCTTCTTATAAATGAGTGGCGAGGAGCCGTCGAACGTTGTTCGATCCCGAAGATTATCTATCAAGCGGACAGTATCTACTGCATTCGATCTAACGCGCCGTGTGGCGATCTACAGGATGATGGAAAGGAAGGAAGAAAGAAAGAAAAAAAAAGAAAGAAGGAAAGTAAAACAAAGAAAGAAGGAAAAATTACATATATTTGTCACACTCAAACGAGCATAAAGAAACGATACAACTCTACTAAATAAATAAATACTCTTGGACATTTCGCACAACGCCTTCTAGTCCCAAACTACGCAAAGCTTGTACTATGGGAACTACATTTCTGATAGTACATTTACATAGATTAATTTTATTGTAAATATACATAGTAGGTATATTTCTAATATACTAGCTTCCGTTTGCGACTTCGTTCACGTCCCGTTGGATATACCGATGATTTTACGGGATAAAAAGTAACATTATGTATTAATTCATGTCACGGACGATATATATTCCAAGTTTCATCTAAATGGGATCAGTAGTTTTTGCGTGAAAGAGGAACAAATAGTAACACTCAAACATCTGTTTGTCAGATTAGCAGAGAAATGTTTCTTTGTAGAAGTAGCAACTTACAAGCTTTGCTTAGTTTGGGACTAGAAGGCGTTTTGTTAAGTGTCCGTGAATATTTATTTATTTATTTTACTAGCCGTCGCCCGCGGCGTTGCTCGCGTTCTACACCCTTTAGAGTGTGACTTTTCAAAATTCCTTTCTTAGTGCACCTCTACACTATATAAGGATACTACCCTCCAAATTTCATACCTCTTGGACTTATGGTTTAGGCTGTGCGTTGATTCTCTGTTAGCTTCAAAAGAGTTTTATATATATTTTATTAACATTATGTGATCATCTTGTATTGTCTAAGGCAGTGGCTACACAGATTAGCTGTATACCGATCTATACCCAATACGTAATCTTGATCGGGTAGGCGAGACTAATCATTTTTATCTCTCTCGGAAGTACAACATTGATGGATAGGAGTGGAGGCCAATATTACTCACTGACCGTGTTTGAGGCCGTAATTGGTATTTAGGGTGTTTGTTTACCTTCCGAGTGGTCTTTCGAAGACTGGATGACATTTTGGATGGATCGACGGATTTTAAATGAAACTGTAAAGTTAGGCAAAAGTTACGTAGTTTGCTTAGTCAATCTTAACCGATTGTCTATGTCGAGCGACGTCACTATTTTGATGGGTGACCGTTAGTGGCATTTACATCTGAGCGCTTTCGTGCTTCGGAGGGCACGTTAAACTGTCGGTCCCGGCTCCAGCAGTCGTTAAGCCATGACGAAGGCCTTAAGGCGGCCTAAAAACTCCGTCAACAGAGTTGGCTATACTAACTCATACGAGCTTGCTTGCTTATGAATTTCTGATGCTGAGTACACCTAATAGGCTTTAGTAAATATTCAGCGATATTTAATAACATTTGTAACGTCCTGGATGATACAAATTGACGATTGAACGCGACACGTCGAGAGTAATCGACAACCGCCCACGTGATTTGACAACCATTTATATAGGTACTATTCAGAGGAAAACGCTTTGCATTTTTTTTTCTCAATTTTTAGTATTACATTTTTATTGATAAAACATTTAAGGGTAACTAAAGTCGTTTATAGATAGCACTACGCATTTAAGGGTAAAAAAATAAGATGTTTACCTATTTGTTTTTTTTAATGAGTTGCTAAATTTAAAAAAAAATTTGGAACACGTCGTCGCGTCTTTCAATAAGTAGATCGCATATTTCAAAAATATGAGGAGTTTTTTTGGTTAAAATATTAGTAAACGTCAAAAAATTCCAAATTTGGCAACACGTCGCTTTGTTCAATTTGTAGATTGCGTTATTCGAAAATCAAAGGGTTATCTTTATAAAAATATTTGTTCAAAGCCACCCAAGTAAGATGTTGGTTAAATAAAAACCCACGAACTAAGCCAAGTCTCCACAATGCTGCCTGAGTAATAAATCATAATTAGCAGCGGAACCCTTCAGGTGCCGATTGGTAATCCATCGGCCGCGGCCCATTCACGGACGATCGGCCTTTGGCTCCGGCACTCATATTTTATCGATGACAATGTGATGCTAAAATGACGCTCTGATGCTGCTATCGTAAGCTCTAATTTTGAGAAGTAATAGGTAACTTTATAAGCTAACATTATTTAATACTGCTATGTTTTATTTATTTCGATCTAAGGGCATAATATTATTGTGTATTTATTTTAGTCATTTAGAATACCAAAAAATTATGATGATTAGGTTATTTATACAGAGCTTATTGTAAACTTTCATAAACACATAAATATATTTTTATCACAAAATGAGATATTTATGTAAGTTTTCAAATAAGTCTTTACTTACTTCCAAAAAAAATTACATGTGCCACGGTCGCGTCATAAAATAGAGTATCTATTTTAGTAACTCTATTTTATGAACCCACTAGGGTTCGATGGGAAAAAAATGTCTACATTCGGGTTCGGGTTATTCCCATCAAGCTCACCGGCTGGCCCACTGGTGAGGCCGATGGGAAAAAAATCCCAACGGGCCCACTATGCAAATGAGTTTGTATTTGGTAAAACGTCAGCTTTAGTACCTAAGTAAAACACACTTCACAGCCACAACACAAATTAGCAATGTTATTTATTGAATTATCAGAAGCGTCATTTTAGTCACTACTATTGAAAGCTTTATATTTTCCTTTTTATTGGCATAACACTTTAGCAAGCGAGTGTACGTGGGAGGTAGCCGTTATTGTCACAATATCCTTTGAATATAACTGATTTGATTTAGATAGTACTAAGAAATATGAATCATATTACTGGTTTCATTAAAGCTATTTTTGTTAGCTCTAAACGAGCTGCAAATCTTTCTTGACAATTTTATTTAAATGCAAAAACATTTAGATGAATACGATAATATTTATTTTGAGTGTAGTGTAAATGAACCCATAAGGGGATTTCTGGAATTTTTGTCCAGTTTTCCCCTGCCGGCAGTCGCAGGTGTCTCTAAGGGGATTATTGGACGAAAGTTTCAGAAATCCCCCTACGTAGGAGAAAAATGAAATGAGCCTTCTTATAAGGATATTTTCCCTGAACCAAGCCTTATTTTTGCTATGTAAAGATGCTATAACCTAGAACTAGAGCAAGAAAAAGTAATATAAATAATACTTTAAGGTTTTATCTTCAAATTTTACACTTTAAATGTTTATTAAACGTCGTATTTTCAAAGAAAACATCACTAAAATAAAAAT
The DNA here is from genome assembly GCA_918843925.1 of Eulithis prunata. Classification (NCBI taxonomy): domain Eukaryota; kingdom Metazoa; phylum Arthropoda; class Insecta; order Lepidoptera; family Geometridae; genus Eulithis; species Eulithis prunata. The sequence goes on along the minus strand of OU974027.1, from coordinate 759,451 downwards.
AAATCTTCGTCACCTTCTAAAGTTGATAATATTATTATTTTTTGTTGGTTGACACTAATGGATAGATAATTAATTAATTAAAATTAATTTACTCTCAAAGTCACTGGCTCGGGTAAGCAAGCGCCTTTAAAAGACATAGTTACCGTAGAACATTTTTACGCACCTAACTTTGTTGCTATCAGAAGACGCACGCAATGAGCCCAGTTTTTGTTGGAACTGTTAGTTACGCATTACGTCGACTTTGTGATCAATACGGGTTATTGAGAGTTCATGTGAGACCCGCAATGCATCACAAGGCACGTCCTTAGTTGACGTGTTCAGTGAGGCAATCCACTAGTGGTTACCACCCTTAACATCAGATGGGTTATCGGCTTGTTCTATCATTTAGTTACAGAGAAAATGTTCATGAGTAATAAAAAAAATATTAGGTGTTATTAAATGAAAGTAAGTTGATGAAACCTCAAACGCTTTGACATCTATTTATGTCATCTAATTCATATCCAACTAAAAGCTTGTTTTAACAATAATTTAGTTGAATTATTATTATAATAATTATGCCAACATGGGTGGTAAGATCAAAGGAATCGTTCGCGACCATTATCAACGTAAATATAGGTGAATATGGCTAATTCCAGCAATCCCTTGCAAGATCCTCCTGCACAGGGGATTTCGGAAGTTTTTGCAAAAAATCTCCTTATGATCCCCTGCAAATGCCGGCAGGAGATTTTTAACTAGAAACTAATGAAATCCCCTGTTTAGGTACTGTTGTGATGGAGTAGGTTTTGTAACTATGCGACTTTGTTTTAGAAGAAAACTATTTGGATTAAAATGATAAATTGAATCTTGTGCAATGTTATTGAAAGCAATAATGTTGAAAGCAATAATGAAGCATGAATCATTTCGGTGATTTTATATCTTTAGAAATCCTACTCTTAACAAAAATCTTATACCTATTAAAATCTCGAAATTACATTCCATCGATTCACACTGCTTGCGTAACGTAGACGTGCGCGTCATTACGCAAGCAGTGTGTCCTGTCTCATACAGTTTCATACATTACAACTCGGTAACTACGCGCGTGACTGCGACGTAACTACGACGTATACACGTATACGTATCCGGTCTGCTCGAGCCTTAAGGCATGTATGCTGATCTACTGCTCAAGCACTGATCCGGACTCAAATAATTAAAATCTATACTCAAATTGAAATGAAATGAAATGAAATTTATTGAAATAATAACAGACATTTAGGGGCAATTAATTTAATTTCAGGGCGTCTAGTCGAAGCGACGCGTGACCCGAGGGCTGGTGATTATCTAGGCCAGCGTATCAGCATTGCTATTCAGCGCGGCAATGCAGCCAGTGTCTTGGGCACGCTTCCGATTGGTACTGATTTGGACCAGTTGAGCTATCTATAAATCGTTTGCAACGGTTTGTAGATGGCTCAACTGTTCCATGTGTATTTTGTAAATATTGTAAATACTGTATTAGTTGTAATTTTCTTTGTGAATAAAGTAGTACTTAACCACAGACATTAATAATACATTTTCAATATTGTAAATCGGTTAACAGTGTTGTGTTTCCTGGTTGGACAACATTGATACCCAAACTAGGATTAACCTGTGTTATGGCATATCAATGCCCTCCGCCAAACAAATTTCTGCTTAAGTAACGATTTCTTTATCAGCATACAAGCCTAATAGATATCGGTCCAATCGTACTAAATAAAATATCCACAGTAATTCCAAGTACGTTTATCCCATGTCTTAATTTGTATATGTCGGTGTCGACCAACAATATAAATAATGTAACAATAATGTTGTAAAACAATGAATGCGCATACAGCTTTATTCCTGACGACCGTATTGCGACTCGTAGGCAGAGTTAGGAATGGTTTGGAAGTGGCAGAAAAAAAGCACAAACCTCTTAAATTCTTTATTGTACACAAAAAACAATAATACAGACTGAAATTACTAAAGTTATGTACAAAGGCGAGCTTAACTCTAAAAAGCCCTTTTATTCATATTCAACTGTCATTTTAGCGCGGCTTTAAAAAATGCTCTATTATGTCACTTGCATGACAACGAAAAGAGATGACAACAGATTTAGCAATCATTTTAGTTAGGTCAGCTTTAGAAGACCAATATGAATATACCCCAAAGTTTTTAGCTTGTCTGCGTACAAAAAAAGTATTAAAGAGTTTCTAATTTTATCCAGTAGAGGCAGTTCTTAGGGAAGACCAAGTGGTAAAAGGTCATTTCGACCTTGCACCAGATGAACCAACGAGATTAAGGTAGAATTGGTTGTGGGCAAGAAATTGGTGCTTGAAAACGGCTAACTCCTCTATAAGAGAAGCTTATGACTTGCGTTGGATTTCTTCAAATACAAATAATTTATTGATATCACCATAGTTACAATGTTAGGTACGAGATTTTATAAGTAGGTAGGTAATTAGGTATACTAAATAACATTACATTCTTAAAATTCTTCAAACTGACATATCTAATGAGAGTAGCTTAGAACATTAGTTGTGTTATTCATATTCCTAATCAAATTGATGTAATTATTTAAAAAATACAGTATTAAAAATTTGGTATTAAAAAAACTTGATAGCTTGAAAGTTCTGTTTCTTTATAAGACTATGCGCACACGCAGCGGCGACTTTGACACTAACAGAAAAATCTAAAATCGTAAAGCACCCGCGCGGCGCGGTATCGAGTTGCGATTGCCGTGCGCATGCGCATGTTAATGCCTCCTCTGCCACTTGCACCTGTCTTTGAGAATTGTAGAATTACAATCAATATATCGTTTCAAAAAGAATACTAAATATTGATTAAAAAATAAGCGAAATAACTTCAGGGGTAGGAAGGTATCGATTTTACAATATATTAGTTTTCACAAGTAGAGGTACGACAGACGTTGTCCTGTCATTCAAACTTTTACTATCAAACAACTGACAGTTATTTCAAATGTGACATCAAAAAAGTATTCATGAAAAAGGTTAAGGAACTTTCAACCCCATACAACCCTTTTTTTCGTATTAAAAAGTAGCCTACGTCCTTTCTCAGGCGCTAGATTATTTGTGTACCAAATTTCATTCAAATCGGTTCAGTAGTTTTGGCGTGAAAGCGAGACAGACACACAGACAGACGGAGTTACTTTCACATTTATAATATTAGTAGGGATAATGTTGCAAGTACCTACCTATATCGATATTTTTAATACTTAGTAATAAAATATTTCTACGTTCACAAGAGAGAGTGGTGGAAAAACGCAAACGACCGGGACCAGTGGAATACTTTGGGGGAGACCTTTGCCTTGCAGTGGGACACAATAGGTTAAAAAAAAAAAGTTATAAGTGAAAGAATCAGTATTCGATCTCTTTGGACAATAGTTTTAAAATAGTTATTTCTACTGCAACTGCCTTCAAAACAAGTTATAGCATTTGAATACAATTTTTCGTGCGATAATCTTGCGTTTATCATACGACGCGTGCAATGGTTTGTATCTACGAGATGAAAGCTGACCGGCGCTGGTTCTGCTTAGAATTTTAATTTTACTTCTATTGGTCTTGCTTTTAGGACAAGCTTGGTAGAAAACACACGGAATACTGCAGTAAGTGCGATGCGGCATAATGTGTAATGGCTTTTTAACCTTTCAACCGACAGTCATTGGAACCATGACAGTGAACCTCATTAAGAAGTGGTTTAGGAACAAGGTGGTTTTTGGACAAGACAAGTGTTAAATACTTGCTGTGCTGTTTCAGATGCCATAACGCCATGATGACTGTGTTCAAAAACAAATTGCAAGTTTTGGTCACGCATCTGTAATTCCCTTTTAGTTTCGTCAAAATCTATTCAGCCGTTGTATTTAGAATTTTTTTTTTAATTACGTATTACAATCCAGTTTAATCTGGTTATCTAGAGACAGTTCGTGATCTAATAAATAGGCCTTTACATCTATTGAAGATGATTTATACAGCGTCAGGAGGCAACCTATTTATGCCTATACTTTAACGGAACACTGTAGTGCCTGGGACAATTTTTAGATCTAAAGTGTATGTCATTCACCTGACCCAAAAATCCATAACACCAGCTCACCTCTAAATTAAAATATTCTCACGTCATAAATAATTTCCCCAAGTTATTGGTTCTTCCTCACAATTTATCAGGGCATCGAAAACATAAACCAACAGGGAACCTGATCCTGAGGTCTCCGGGAGCTGAGTAAGACATAAATATAGAAGTTATGAGTTTAAGCGAACGGACAGACGCGACGGCGTTCGTACACATGAGTTTTATTGTTGGTACGTGTTAAAATATCGTGTGGCGGCAATGGGTTCCGAGAAATCGATATTTGAATAACTTGATTTAGATGTTGAGATGATGGAGTTATGTTGTTCTGTAAATTTTTTTAGGCGGTCTCAAAGGCTCAAAAATTCTTTAAAGGTATCCTATTATTGAAGTTATGAACAAAAAATTTATAAATTACAAGCAATAGGAAAACGTAGCAATGTTTTTATCCCAACTAGTAGCCAATTTGAATACAGTTTCACAAAATTTTTAAAATCTGTTCAGAAATGACCTGAAAATCGACAATCAAGTAACTTCGACAGGATTCTTTAAAAAAATCAAGTTCACAGTTGCTACACCATGCAGCAGGATTCAAATTAAAATCATTTATTGCACTTATGTTGTTACTAATTCAATACCAGTTTGTCGCGTCTGAAGCGGGTCGTCAAACCGTCTCGCTTCACCACATAAAAAGTGACTCACTAATTATATAATTCCCATAATAATATCATTATGTTTAGGCACCAACGCGGTCACGAACGCATATCTTACCGGACTTCTTGCTACCAAGACGACGAAACGACCATATTCTCTGAAAAGATAAACTTTAAGCCAATTATGGTACAGGAGCGGCGTTTCCAAAAATCTCCTATAAATGTTGCCTTTTATCAGCAATCAGACCAACTAAACGTGCTTGATATCATCATACTGATTTACAAACTTAACTTGCACCTTTTCTAATCCACCTTCTGGACACACGCCTTTATCTACATTAGCATAGCGTCCAAATTTACACGTGAATAGAATAACAGATGAAAAGATTTGTGTAAGTTATAGCCAAAATTGTTAGTCACGAATGTGTCTGTACATAAAGTCGTATTGTAAGATCTGTAAGTTTACACGCTGTTAGATTCTGATAGTTGTTTACTTCGAAGTGTTTGAATTCAAAAAAAATGAATGGTTATAAGAAATCGATTGCAAATATTGACCAATCACAAAGAAGGTTTGAAACGCTGATCATTTGATGAGGATGTTTTATGTATGTTTAACAATTCGTAAAAGAAAACTTGCCTATGCCTCGTTTTTAGATTCTTATAGTACTGTCATGAAACTGAGTGCTCTAATGAAGATTTTTTTATCGTTTTTATTGCCCTAGATTCCTAGAACATATACATTTGAAGAGCAATGACTCTAAAAGTAAATGAAAAATATGTTTAAAGTCAAAGAAATCCAAAACTGTACGACTGATTTGATATTAAATTATTAATCACTATTACGAAAACAAAAGAAAATTCCGTTTCCCCACAAAAAAGTGAATATTCAAGTCATCATTAACTTGAATTTCGCTTTTTTTGTGAACGCAGGAAAAACAATTCGGTACGCCATTGAAAAGAGCTGAAATATGAACGGAATCGTTCGTTGGGAAGAAAGCCTTCAAAATAATGCCGTGAAAAGAATAACGAAGACAAAAGGGCAATTGAAGGCGAAAATAATGAAGAACAAACAATTAACACACGACAGAGCTCGGCGTTGTTGAGGTGGACCAAGAGCTCGCATTTAAAAAAATATCCAAACAATTTTACATAATATACGTTACAGATCCGTGTAGTATGAATTTAGATGGGTATAGAGAAAGAGGTAGGCCTTAAATGCTTATAAAAATATGGATTGTGTGAAAAATTATAAATACATAGGAAATAAGTAAACACTGAGATGACACATGATTAGAGGAGTAATAGAACACATACAGAGGTGATCCCATATTTTTATCAAAATTGGTGCAGTAGTTTGGCAGTTAAATAGGAATAGCTGGAAAAAATACGACGTCCACGTACACATCACCATCATTTGATAATGAAGATGTAATCAAATTTAAGTTTTTAAACATAAAAATTATTTTACTTATTTTTAACATCCTAGCAATTTGTAAATCACCTCCACTTAGCTCTCTGTCTAAGTTTGGCTTGGAAAAAAACCTATGTATTGTTACAGCCTTTCCTTTAACATAAAGGGTTAAGCACAGTAAATATTGCAATCAGTAACCACGCTTAGGAGAAAAAGTCAAAAATCATTTTATTACACCGACCACTAAGCACATTTCTTTGATACTACTCTGTGTTGTATGTAGTTAGTCTGAAAATAGATGAGTATATTCACAAAGAAAATCACAACTAATACAGTATTCATAATATTTAAAAAATACACATGAAACAGTTGAGCTATCTACAAACCGTTGCAAACGATTTATAGATAGCTCAACTGGTAGTAGTAGTAATTAGACTACTTTTTCGTTACCTATTTTTTTTTCAATCCGTAATAGCTCTGTCTTCTTGCTCAGCGATCCCCATCAAGAACAAACATTTGTGTAATTAATTAAATTTACCTTTGGGTGTTTTTAAGCTTCCTTGATAATATTGCTTGTAGTAACTCAGTCGGTTGGTTATTATAACTAATCAACCGAGCCTCTCAGACAAGAAGCCTAAATTATCGGCACTCAGCGCTTTTTCTGCCTACTTGTTGTGTCCATCTTATTGTGGTTTCTGCCACCCTTAGAAAAAATTCATCCCGAATGGGGAAGAATTCCTACGTTTGTTTTGATATTTACTTTTTGTTTATTTTTTTTCAAATGTTTCATAATTGTTTACCCTTTGATCGGACGAATTATTCGAAAGTTTTTAAAATAAAATATTTTTTTAAATATTTGTAATGTTGCTTTGTTTGAATTATGTTAATTGTTTTGACTATTGAATAGAATTAAAAATGGTTTGTCCTTTTTCACCAGTATTTTTCACCATTTTGTTTTGAGGCCACCACAAACTTTTAAGCCTTCTACTGAATAAGTTTGGTAGAAAGCATGACGTCATTACATCATGACATCTTTTACTTGAATCTCTAAGCAGTGATGCTCACGTCATTACTGTCTTCTGGGTTGATGGTGCATCTAATGCATGTCATTGAAAGTACTCTTTCTTGCCCTGTAATTTTTTTCAAGTCTGCTTAAAATAACGCTGAGCTCCGAAGACAACTGAAAATCAAGCAATTTCATATTGAAAATCTGAAATTTCCTTTGACACAACATCAATAGCTAGGAAAACAATCGCAAAGCCTCTTCAGCCGGCGGGACACTTGAGGACCCTCGCAAAAGGGTTGTTACAGTCTGGTCTCCGACTTTTCAAACAGTTGATTTGTAGAATTTTCCAATTGGCACGAGAGGGGCATGTTCGGTGTGATGGCAGTCGGTTGCTATTGCTATCAGCTACTTAGGAGGTAAAAAAATTCAATAGCCTCCTGAGTCCTAGAATGTCTTGTCTATTGATGCTGCGAGTTCTAAGGTACCAAGAATCACTATAGTGCTTTCCTTGGAATCGATATTTGCGTCAGGATTTTCCAAATGACAGCATAAAGAAGCTAAAATGCTTGAACTACTACTATATTAAATAGATAATAATACTATAATAATAATAATAATACTATACTTTACTATTACTATATTAAATAGATAATAATATGAGGGCTAAATTGCCATTTAGTCATTTAGCCATTTCTATTTAATCATTTATTATTTCAGACACAATAGTAAATTTCTATTGAATATTGACATGTTTAAGATGATGATGATGATAATAATATGATCTGCTCTGGCAAAAAAAAATTAACCCGAAACTGGATGGCAATTAAATGAGAAATTGTCGATGAACAACACATGGAATACACCTCCGATTGTGATCGTGACAAAGGTTTGTTTTTACTTCCAGCAGATTGCGAGGGTCTGGATGGCCCTTCATCCACTCGAACCTCTCTGAACTCACCTGATCGACTCAAGGACTGATCTGACAGTTGTCAAGGACTAAGAAATATTGGAAAACATTTTCGGATAAAGTGGATGTGATTGTCGAAGAAATTCATTTGAGAAGTCAGTGCAGACTGTTTGTACAAATCTATTGAAGACAAGTACCGATCTCAACGAATTTTGTAATCAATAACTCAGAGAAATCAAGAGTTACATCAAATATTGGTCCAAGTAGGTAAACTTTTTGACATTGACTCATTGCCTTAATTTTTTTAACTTAAACGTTCAAAATGCAGCTTAAAATCAGTCAAACCGTCGCATAGTTCCATCACCTATTTTCCCTAAAACTATAGCCGCTTCACCAAAGCTTATTATTTTGTAGCTGTTTGAAAAAAGTCAATAATTTACAGCTTAACTCCGTTAAAAATTACGTGGCGTAAAAAATAAAACATTACGAAACTCTGCAATGATTCCTTGTCTGTAAAAATGTTATCCCGAATAATCTTAATGGTTTGTTTTTAATACTAATTACCAACAACTGAGGATATTGGTTTTGATTCGAGTAGCGTTAGCAAAACAAATAAAATACATCTCTACTTTTTCTAGCTAAAAATGTTCAAGTAGTTTTGGTTCGGATGCGGAATATCTGAAAAACTGTTTAGTTATTTGAAACTTATAGGTACTTATTGTATTTTTAGGAAGTAAACTTTTACACTCATAACCTTAGACACGTTTAAAGTTTTACTAAAAAGTGCCTACAACTTTTAGTATAACAGCTTCTGCACCTAATCTTAATGATACTTCTCATATTTTCAGGCTTATACTAAAAAACTGTTGTTTAATTTCAATATTTTTGACGTAGCGTATTTTGCCTTCCTTACTAATTTAGATTAGCCCTATTCCATTTTGTTTTTGGCATTTTTTTCCAAATGCCAAATGCGGTCTCAGGGGAGGTACTTACAAGGAGGTACCGTGAAACCTTACCAATCATTTGATAATGTTATATTTTTTGTAAATTGACATGCTTTGCTTTATGAAGGTCGTATATCCTTATCATTAGGCGGTGGATACCATTAGCACGCATTATTTTTTCAATTGACGAATTGCAAACCAATATTATTAGAATCTTCAAACCTTATAAGAATCGCTTTCGTTTTGTAGGTAGCATTATTGAAATTCGTATCCAATAAAATGCCAAAAACGCAGAAATAAACAAACAAACGTAAATCGGAGCCAATTTAGAGACGTTTCGATCTGCGGGCTTCTGCCAAAATCAATTAGACCCTTGTAATCATGAAAACAAATGTTATATTGCAATTTTAAATCTAAACGCCATTGAAATCTAACTTTTATGCTTATGAAGATAAGAGTGCGATAGATTTTCCAAAGTACTACGTTATTTGTAATGTATAATCGTAGGATGTACACAGTCGTCTCGGATTACCGAAAATTGCTACCAAACGAAAACCAAGCATACAATCATTACGTCTTTTTTAGTATTCGATATGGAAAAAAGTTGAAAGATTACTTATACGATGCGTTGACCGCGGCGGCGACATCAAAAGGGTTTCTCGCGAGATTTGGCGTCTCTTTCTAACTCTACACGCGTCAGAATCAAGAGAGAGATGGGTAGATGATGAAGACGATAAAAAATGCCCTTTAAGCTTGGCATGAAGATATGCAGCTCAAGTGATCCCGAGTTTTGTTTCGCGAATGTGAATGCAAGAGGAATAGCAATTGTCGGCTATCATAAGTAAGAATGAATTAACTAGACAGGTTTCAAGTACAAGGGCTTTATTCTACAAAAATAGTTGTCATCTGAAACGCAGCTCAATCGTAGCTGGCTCGTATTCTGATCTACAAATCTTTACTCAAACATAAATTCGTATACTAAATCTATGACTGAGTTCGGATCAGTGCTTGAGCAGCACATCAGAATACGGATCTTAATATGTTTTTAAGTTTGGTTATTTCGTATATTACTATTCAATTTGACAGCAAAACGCATGTGAACCTTAGTTTTGTTACTTTTTTTTAGGTTATTTCGTATCCTACTATAAAACTTGACAGCTGGAACATAGCTAAACCGTGATTTTTCATGTGTTAAGGCTCTATATTCTGTGAACAACGATCCAACTGCACAGTGACGTGTCAGCTAAGTTGGAGATGAATTGAACCATAGTTGAAACTGAATAGAACGTTAACCGATGTAAAGTAGAATTGAGCCCTTGTAAGTCTATGTTTCGACTCTACCAACCTATCTGTAGATCTAAGCATGTTATATGACTCAAAAATCTTAGCAAGATGATCCTTGGAAAGTTTTCTGACAAATCATCTATGCAAATAAAAGCGAAAATGTTTTTTGATCTCTTCAGAAAGACGGAAAAGAAGATCAGAGATATGAAAAAACTACGAAAAATGGAGAAGGAATCGACGGAAAAGCAAACAAGTGCTTTCAATAACAGGTGACTGGCGAAAGATAAAGTAACGAAAGAGTTTCCCCATCGCCTAACGAAGGGCGAGGAATTAATTAGGGCTGAAGATCGAGATTTATGCTTTCATTTTTAAGCTCGATGTCTCCGAGAACCCCTACTATTTAAACTCGATTTCAACTACTTTTTTAGATTAAATAAAACTATTTGACTAGATCACTTTGCACAGTCGCGTTGTCTTACAAAGCAAGTTGCGAGGTGATAAGATTTTGAGGTTTAAGTGACCTTGCAAAAGGTCTTAAAAGCATGTTATATTGATCTGGATCAGAAAATTCTAGCAAGTGGTCAAAATGACAAAATGTCACTCGAAGGCACGACTTGCCTCTGTTTTATTTTACCCTTATTGTGAGTTTATGTGAGTGAGTTTTACTTATTGTGTGTTTTATTTTACCTTTACCCTTATTATGAGTTGGCAATAATTAAATCCTATAGAATTTCAGTATTTCAACGTAACTCAACTATTAAATAAACAAAACTCGAGATTACTATCGATATACTGAACTCGATAGCAGCACTACGAGAATGTAACATTTGAATCGAGTTCTAAAACCGATGGTACGATGCTAGATGTACCCTGATTAAAAGTTTCCCTGTAAAACCTTTTTATATTCAAAGGGATAAGTCGACGAGGAATTTGCGTTACTTTGTCATTGACGGCGTGTGCTTCGGACTTACATTCTCTCTCACTTTATTAGCGCTATTAATTCATGATTAAAAAAAAACTTGAGAAAAAAAAGTATCGACTAAAAAAACTTCGGAGGGTAAAACTGGCGGTCCCGGCTCTAACAGTCGCTAAACCACGATGGAAGCCTTAAGGCGGTCTCAAAACTCCGTTGACCACTAACTCATATAAACTGTAAGCTGTTCCTGGACCTTCAAAATGCGTAGATACCAAAGGTCAATTACCTCAGATGACCCTTTGTAATGTAGGTCATAACTCCTAATTGTTTGATATTTGATCTAAAATTACCTAGATCTCTTTTTCTCGATAAGTAAGTTCAAGATTAAGGTCAACTTTCAGAAAAATGGTCAAATATTTTCCAAGGTCAACTGAGGCTTAAGGCCAAAATTAAGATTTATGACCTTTGCAAAGGGTTTCCGGAGGTCAATGACTATTGAGATTGTCCTTAGAGGTCACTGACCTCATTTCTACAATACAGAGAAAAAAATAGAGTCCCATTTCCCTTCGACCTTAGTTTGGGACTAGAAAGCGTTGTGTGAAATGTCCATGAATATTTATTTCATTTATTTTCATTACGATTGATTTCTATCTTTGAAGCAAGGCGCCTACTTTTTGCCGCTCTTTTTGTGACTCCGTTGTTGTCGATACACTTATTTAATTTCAATCGAATGGATCATCGCACTTCATAAAAACTTAATCCAAATCACACTTGGGAATCGAGATAAAGTTATTCCAGTGATCTAGTAACAGATACGCGATGAGATGCAATGAGAAAAAACTCGATTCTAGTATAGGATTTATCAGTGTTTTTTTTTTATAATGATTATCTCTAGAAATCCCATTAGCAGGGGAAACTCAAAGGAGAATTTTAGACTGAGCGAAAAATAAAAAATACTCGTAGGTGAGGTAAAAGTTCCTCATTAGGCGGGTTATCTGTTTTGTCTTAGAATTTTGTTTTTAGACATAGGTACTCCTTTGAATATGAACTGGGTTAAGAAAACATTTTGTGTTAGGTGGTTTTTGGGTTATTTCAGGTATTTTTTGTTATTCGAGTGACGTAAGAATAAAATTTTTGTTTCTTAGGTAATTGAATTGGCCCCTCTCGTGTCTTAGCCAGCCTAATGCACTACGCAGCTTGCTACATTATTTTACAAAAATATTTCATTGTATCGCTTGAGATATCTTATGATAGACGACAATCTTAAAACTCATCGATGGGAACCTCTCGAATCAAAACTACAATTCATCGAACTTTTTATAGATTTTTTAATAGAAAACCAACCATACTTCGACAAAACTCTTCTCCATCTACAATAAAAACTATTCACTGAAACAGATCTTATACCTTTGTATTAAGAGTCAATTTTGTATCACAATTCTAGCTGAACCGAAACATTGTGCCTGCAGACGTAAGGTAAGACATCTGTTGGTGTACACAAGTTTGATTCGTATCTACTGTATGTTAAGTAGTGTTTTCGCTTGGCAAAATTGTTGTATGATTTTGGAGGACAATCGATGAGCCGAGCTTTGAAATTGATTTCAATCATTCGGACAGTAGGTGGCAACTGTATTACGAATTGTAATTAAAGTAATAATAGCGTGTATTCACAATAATATAATGAACAATACATTTTTTTTATGATATAAGTAATGGAACAAGCTGATAGCTCACCTGATGTTAAGTAGTAACTTCTGCCTATAACAATGTCTAGAAGACTCATGTTACACATGTGGCGTAATAAGAACCTTACCACATTATTTTAATCCTCTTCTTTGCCTCAAAGGTTTGCTGGAAGAAATTTTTTATTAGATTCAAGCCCGTAGGATAAGATACATTTTGTCCCGGAAAACCAACAGGATCAAACGGGACGCGGACAAGGTCGCGGGCAAAAGCTGGTACAAAAATAAAACCCATTTTCAACCAAGATTACGAAAAAACTTAAACTAAAAATTTAAATATCGCGTGCTTTAGTCTTTTCTCTTCCTGTGCCGAAAGCACATAATATATCATCAATCAAGCCAATTTCTCAGTCACCGCCGAATCCCGCATGCCGGCTCATTACGCAGGTGATCGGAAACCCTGGATTCCTGGCGGCGCGTGGCCCAATCGGTAATTGTATCTGGTGATGTAAGAAGTTTTAGAACTGTCCGAAGGAAAGAGTTTGAAAACTCTTAACACAGATGGCGCATTTAAAACATAACATACGTTTCACAAATCAATGCTTCGGTTTGGATACAGTGATTTAAATCCTTAAACTATTGCTGAATTACGAAAAGTTTGGTGAACTAGAGCGATAAACTGCAGATTAAGTCAAAAAACATGCGCATGATATGATTTGTTTTTACAAAGCAACACTTTTACACATCATCATCTAAACCCGGTATCACCCACTGCTGGGTATAGCCTCCTTTATGTCCTCTGTCTTGTACGTCTCGCAACTAGGTGTATCCTGTGACCTTTACGATGTTGCCGACGTATCACGCTTTCGGACGATTCTGATTTCAAACATAGGGGCATTGATTTTACATGGTTTACAAACTTTCATTCTATTTTCGTCTGCTTCGAGGACTAACTTCACTCATGACTGTCATGGTACGTGGTTTTGAAGCACGATTTTAGGCAGAGAGACGGGGGCTCGGTTCGTATATTTCAAGACAGTCTCTAGACTCTACTTTAAATTAGTCTGCATGGCGACTCTATAAACTTAAAGCTCTACATTTCGTCAGCTATTTGAGATCAATGGTTATCCAACTAATTGTATGCCCAATTAACAAATTGCCTACTGGTTAAATATCACCAATCTATCACATCCGGGAAGTTGTATGTATGGAATTGAACAATGTAAATGTATGGATCAAGTAGGTTAATTAATATACTTAACCTGGTGTTGGCAAAAAATATATTTATATACCTTTTTATATACCTTATGTATCCTTTGAAAGCTCTCAGTAGCTACAATTTTTCTTTAACTGAAATAATGGGTTTAATAATAATAATTGGGTTGGCTGGCAGACAATGCTTTCAGCATTAAGTCCACCCTTTGTAACAAATTTTTAATTTTTGTGCAATAAAGTATTAAATAAATTAAATAAATAAATAATAGTGTTTATTCAAAAACCCGCCTAATTCATGAAATTGTCGATGAATCGATGAATGAATGAATTGACTAAGGTATAAGTAAAAGTAGCAATGAGTTATTCCAGTTTCGGACTACCGGTATCTCGTCCCACTGGGACGAAACAATAACTTCAATTTGATTAATATTTCTATTACGGTTTCGTCCCATAAATCGTTTCAATACAAACATTAAGTGAAATAGGTACTGTCTGCGACAAAAGTGTCGATCGGTCCGTATCAGTGCTTCTATCACGAACAAATCTGATATTCGCCGCGCTAGCGTATTCGAGTTATATTGCGCGTCAACGCCAGCTCGACTGCCAACCGTTGTAATGTCACCGCGCAGTGTATCTCGGACACGCCCGCGTTACGATACGTTTGCGATTGTCACATATATTTGTGATCAAGGGACAGATCACAGAAAGACATTCTAGCATAAGCCCTATGACTTTATTCAAACTCACTAGCATCATCACATCGCAACACACTCGTGCTACAAGCACTGATAAATTCTTCTTCTGGATATGAATAATGCTCCTGCCACACATAATTAAGAACCATGATTATTGAAACATAGCTTAATGGGAATCCAATAATTAATAGTAATTATTCACTGTCTTAGTTTTGTAGCGATGAGATTTCAACTTGTTACGTAAAGCTACTGCAAGGAGTAGGAAATGGTTAAATGGTAATAGACGTGGTTTAACTACTTGCCATAAACCAAGAGAAGTAACAGATTTGAAGAGTTGTCTCCAAGTTTTTAGAGTAGTCCGGGGAAGTACTACCACCGTACCTATTTCTGCCGCCAAGCAGCGATGCTCGCATTGCTGTGTTCCGGTTTGAAGGGTAAGAGCGCCGGTGTAATTACAGGCACATGAGACTTCAACATCTTTACGTCTCAGATTGATGGACGCAGTGCATTGTCTTACAGGGCACGTCCTCATTGGACTTGCTCTGTGAGGTAATGTATTGTTATAGGCAGAAGTTACTACTTAACATCAGGTGAGCTATCAGCTTTTTCCATTACTTTTAGCATAAATAAAAAAGTCTCTGAAGTCTGTATCCAAAAAAAATTAGAGAATGAGCGTGCAAAATTGCGAACCAACTCTAGTTTTTTGGAGATAAAAATCTATATAATTATCTATATAATAAACTCTCTTGGAGATAAAAATCATTCTGGATTACAAACACAACGATTTGTCATGTATACGTCTTGTAACAGACGTAGAGCAAGGCTGCGACAATGATCTCACTGGATTGGATGCAATATACATACTAAGTTATCTTAGTTTTCGTACCAACAGTCTAGGGACCTTGAGAGTGAACCACCCAAAATATTGATCGTAGCGTCAGTTTTCTAATAAAAAACTTTGCAGTTTTCAGAATAAGTGTACTGTCGTTGCGTAAGTTATAATACAAGATACAAGATGTTTATTTGCATAAATAAGTGTTACAATTTGGTCTTATATGTAGGAGGCACTTTAAAACTTATTCACCTTTTCCAGGTATCGCAAATGTTTTGGGCGCTTAAACTTAGGTAGGTAATTAACATTAATTCTGGGTACATACCTTTGGGTATGCACTATATTTTCTTTACTACTTAAATCTTACATAAGGTACTTACTAATTATTTTAATACTTAAATTTGTTATGGCTAATTTGACTAGGTAGGTATTTAAGTTAATATTTTAATCACTTTAGTTTTAGGTATTATTCTTTTTCAAAGTAGTCTTCAGTTGAGTAAAGGCATTTTTTTACTAGGTATGATTTTAGTTTTCTTATGAATGGTTTTATTTTTGTTTCATTTACGTCCAATCTATATGCAATCTCACAATACTCTTATCTCTCAGTACACTGAGACTATTTTCGCTAAAAAAAGGGTCAAGCACAATAATCAGAGCCAGTAATTCATAAATGCGGGTAGACGGAATGATTTAAGGCACGCGCACACGTCGCATTGTACGCGCCGCCCACGGTAGCGGCCCACGAGTCCCGCGACCGCTAGATCGGCCCGCCCGGTGATCGCCGACCGGCTGTGATAGTGTGGATACGGCTTTTATCGTGTTTTTATCCGACAGTTTATAGAGCCAGATTTTTTATGAGCAAGTGACGGCACACGTACCTACATGGCAAGCCAAGCTGTGTACCTCAAGTTCGTCAAATCTCAACACGAGATGAACTACAAATTAAAAGAGGAATAATTACATACGTTCAGAGACAGTCATGACGTAAGTAATTCTTTTGACCTAACTTTTCAAATGATCGATTAGTAATTCGATAGTTTCTTGATATAAAAGTTCTTCTCCACACTACGCTGACAGCAGCAGATATCACCATAGAATAAGTAAAGTAGAAGTAACAAATAAGGCGATCCATTCAAGCATTGTATGAAAACATTTTAAATAATAATTGAATCGATTCTAAAGCATGCGACTGATTAATATGCGCGGTGCTTATGATAATGCAGGGTCAAGTGCGTGTAAAATATGACACAGGGTTCTGTTCAATGTATAAAATATTTCACACAGACAAAGTCCGTAAAAAGATTTGTGACAGTTCGGATTGAGATGCGAGAGACGCGAGTTCGACTGCAACTTTCTCAGATACATGACATTTAGCGTAGGTAAACTAACAAAATACGGAGACATTGAGAAATGATTTTGAAATACGAGTAAGTCAATATTTTGTGCTGGTCCAGATTTTGTAGAGTTACAAAAGTGATGGTCACTGAAAGTCAATTGATACGATCCAAAGAAGCTTTTTTTGCCTTACTTGAGCCACCGTAAACTAGGGCTACTTTAACATTGCCGGTTACTTTGACACGTTGTAAAAAAACTACTTACCAAAAACCTTTCGAACTATGTCAAAGTAAGATTTACGGTACGTCATACAGGACACAAAAAAATTACGTGTTCTGTGTATCGATTGATCGAATAACCATTCAATAGTTTACGGAACCCTAATAAAGAATGAATTATGACTCTCTCTGAACCGATATTTATTTATTTGGTTTTAAGTAGGTGTAACTCTTTTCATGGTATTAAAAGCTTTGGTCTTCTTAAAAGTGGGCACCGTCATTTACGTCCGTAATTAATTTAATCTTTATTTCAACTAC
Organism: Eulithis prunata; assembly: GCA_918843925.1. Taxonomy (NCBI): domain Eukaryota; kingdom Metazoa; phylum Arthropoda; class Insecta; order Lepidoptera; family Geometridae; genus Eulithis; species Eulithis prunata. Next base: position 741,961 of record OU974027.1, on the reverse strand, counting down.
CGTCATTTCTACGTTGTAACAAATAGTTCTAGGTGGGTTCTAGAATAAGTTAAACATAAAATCATAACAGATGCCAAAAAAACTATTTGAAAGGGTTAAATTGGTTTCAAAAAAAACTATGCGAAAAAGGTAAAATTATTAGTAAAAAAATGTCACTACCCAATAACTTGAATCCGTAATCGATAAATCCACTGTCAAAATACAATTCAAACAACTCGAATCCATAAATCCATAATACCATATCCGTTTATTCCTACAACCAACAATACAAGGTTCTATTCGTATTCCGTATCGAAAGCGCAATAAATTCACTGCACAGCTAAAACCTGTCAATGTGAATGATTATAAGAACCTTCGAGATTTATCACGTGACATGTTTTAATGACTCCACGATTGAAGATAAGGTATCGATCAAAGATTTTGGAAGGTGCAGAAGGTTGGTCCTGATCGATGGTAAGAAAATTCTGCCTTATCGATCAAATATAATGTCAAATTTCGGCCAACGCAGTCTAGAAGCGAATGCCTAATTATTTTTTATTGAGCTTACAATAAATACATTAATAAGGCAGTGATCTGGCTTATTCCTCGAATCCTACAAAGTGAAAACGTTTGTGCATATTTTTTGAAAGTATGGCAAAGTTACACTACGTGATTAAAGTTTATGTAGAATTCTTATGTTCATAAAAACAAACATGAACTTAGTAAGTAGCAAAAAGATCTTTTAAATTTAATTCAAAATATGAAAAACTTACATAACTTGAGCGTTTACTTTCTGTAGGCAATGTTTTTCAATAGACAAAGAAGTTGTCTTTTCTGTATCATTATTCATCACTGGACTTCACTGGATAAACTCGGCAGGTGTACCCGACTTGGCAATTATGTTAATTCGATTAAAAATCGATTATCCACGTATCGATTAATATGTTTGACGGCAGTTAGTAGGGCACCTTGTTACTGATATACTGCCTTTCTTTCACAGAATATAAATAAAGAATCGATTTGTTTTCGTCCGTTAATATTTTTATAACCATAAAGTAAAGTAAAATTGTGCATACAAATTATTAACAATACCTACATAATCAAACAAGCTACATATTTGCATAGAAAAGTAATATATACTTATCAGATTAATTCCTACAGGTTTTTACACTGATAACTTAGTGAAAGGCCAATTAAGGTATGTGTTCAAATCCCAATCGATATCAATAAAAGTCTGGCCAGGATAGCTTTACCTAGAGGTAAGGTTGGACAAATCCCCGACTGCTTGGCTTAGAACAGTTCTAAAGAATCTGAAAACGATATACTTGGACTCAGATATGACTCAAAAAAGCACTGCATAGCGCATTAGAAAAAGGTGGGGTCTAACCCAAAAGAAGTGGAACATAAAGCCAGGACAAAGAGAAGATACAGAGTTCTCAAGAGTAGAGGAAGTCGGTATCTCCTAGGTAATTATTATCAACCACATGATTATAGTGATCGAACGGGTACATCATCATCATCATCATCAATATATATAAAACTCTTTTGAAGGTGACAGAGAATCAACGCACAGCCTAAACTATAAGTCCTAGAGGTATGAAATTTGGAGGGTAGTATCCTTATATAGTGTAGGGGTGCACTAAGAAAGGAATTTTGAAAAGTCACACTCTAACGCGAGCAACGCCGCGGGAGACGGCTAGTATTGAATAAATATAAAAGAGCTTTTTTCTTTAATCTACCACTGAAGTCGAAACAGGAAACATTTATTTTGCAACCAAAAACAGCATTTATTTTCTTTAAATACACTGGAACGAAACCAATAAATACACGAATTAAGAACACTGCATCTACTTAATCACCTGCTTATAATTCTGATGGATATTATCAGTAATGTCCAAATGCGGAGCATGTGACAGTATCACGAATCTGTATAGAAGTGCGAACTGACTACCATTTTAAGGCATTTTATTAGTCTTTTGAATACTTAAAATACTGAGCGAATCGGTATGTGGAGATTGCATCGGATTGTGCTAAAAAGTGTTTATTTTTTTAAAGTAAGTAGTTCTGTTCAAGTCAACCTTTTTGAACAGACTACAGGAAAGGAAGAGGTTCTCAATTCAGTTGTATTTAAAAAAAAATGTTATCTCAGAGCTACGTCATTTTTAAATCGATTTAAAAACTTTTTTTTATCAAAAATAATCCACTGAAAATTTCATCAAAATTGGTTTAGTAGTTTGGCTTTTAAATAAGAATAACTAGAAAAAACATGTCCTCAACGTACACGACATTGCGTAGATTATTGGCTTTCCTGTCAATTTTCAGTTATATTTACGATCAAACGAACAGTCCCAATAGTTCCAATACAATGGATCCAAATAGGTACTCAAATTGAAGTCAGTTTTTCCAGTATTTAATTTAACATGCATTACCCTTCTTCTTCTTCTCTTCCATAATGGCCTGTGTCCGTCATTTCGACAGACAATTTTGCCAATGTCAAGTGTTAAAATTGTAGTAAATAAGTCAAGTCAAGTCATTTGTCAAGTCGGCTGTCGTTTGTTTTGAAAAGAAAATGGTGGATTTTCTCTTCAAAACCTAACACGAATTTTTACATTCAGAAAAACCACTTTACACACATTTATTCCAATGGCTCACACTTTATGTTACGACCTAAGTATTATTGGTTAAAATTATACCAAAATTAAACAACAATACTCTTAATAACACAAGAAAAACTATTAAAATAAAAGTGCTATGTGTCGTTTCAAAAAATGTCAAAACTCGTGTCACACATGCATTACCCATTAGCTCTTTTATACCATTGACTTTGTATTGACACGTGACGTGCTTACTATACTTCTAATACAGCGTTTATCTTTTCAATTTTCTTTTGTTTATTTTCCTCCATGTCACATAGTTTTTCTCTTGACTTTCTTTGGTTTTTTCTTTCACATAGCATACTTCCTTTAAAAGTGCACCAAAGCAGAAAACTGGAAACACATTGAACATAATCACAGATACAGTAAAGCTCAAGTCAGCGAGAACCTTCCTCCATAACTCACAAGACGCAACTGCCTAATTTATCAGCACAGCATAAATTTATGCTCAGCATTTCTCGCCTTGCAATCGGACAACATTTAGCTTTTTATCGACTGTTTGATTTAGTGCGCGCGCGCAGGCCAATCCCTCAAGTCGATATGTGCGCGATTGGTGGACGTATTCTGTTACATCGCTTTTGGTTCAATGTTAGATCGCTGAACGTTTTTATCGTTTACTGAAGTAAATAATGCTTAGCAATGTTAGAATACCAGGCCTTTGTTTTCTACTTTATTTATTTATTAAAAAAAATCACACACACAAGTAGTGCTAGGAGGACTTAATGCTAAGAGCATTGTCTACCAGTCTTCCTAGGCGTGCAAAAAGGTACATACATGGCACATACATTCTTCTATTTACCAATTAGTCCAGAGATCAACTCCTTTGGTTCATTAACACAAACTAGCCCACCTTTTCCTTGATACTCATCATAGTCAACATATCCATAGAGAGAGTGTTATAGATATGTTGATTATGATAAGTTATCTGGCGTTATAATTATGTTACGACTAAATGTAAGAATTATAATTCCAATGGTATTTGAAATCGCAACAACATCGATACAGAAACCAGAAAGTGCTCAGTGCCTTGATCACGAATAAATGTGACAATCGCAAACGTATCGTAACGCGAGCGTATCCGAGATACGCTGCGCGGTGACACTACAACGGTTGGTAGTCGAGCCGGCAGTGACGCGCAATATAACTCGAATACGCTAACACGGCGATGGTCCGATTTGTTCGTGATAGAGGTACAGAATACTCCCGCGCCTATGTCCCCAACACGTAGGTGTTGCAGCAAACACTAAAATTATAGCCGTATATTGGAACGTCGTGTCGCGGGTTCGTTTATTTGTCCGTCTGTCTGTTGGGTCGCGCGTATTGGCAATTAATCTTGTACTATACCAGATCTACTGGACACGACTCTTGTACATTGAGTTGTGGGCCGTTGTTGTGAAGGTTTATTATTTAATGTATTGACAAAATGAACAATTTTTTAGTTATTGTAATTTTAGTGCGTGTAAAGAATAATCAAAGCTTTGCATCTAATGTGGATGATTTACACAGCGTCAGAGGCCACTCTTTACCCATGTCTCTATGAACGGGACGCTGCAGTGCCTAGGACATACGTTTAAGATGGAATATAGGCTTGTAGAACCTATACCATCCTCTCAGCCTAGTCAGCCTTATCCGTATGAAAGACAAGGTCAATACGCGCGGACCTAAGTCGCGGGTTTCCTCTAAAAATCTTGAATATGACCAAACCTTTGTCTACCCAACCAATTAGATACTAGACACTCTGATAGTTCCACCAGCCACAAACAACTTGTTAACTCACACATTAGTCACCACAGGCACGCGAGTATCATATCACTTACAATTTGGCACGAGACGCTTCCTCTATCAATCCAAATCACTTGTACTTCTTCTAGAGGTTACCTAGAAGATTATACTCCGGGACACTCATTATTACATTAGACTTGTGAGAAAGGATATGTGGTAGGATGTTATATTTGGATAAAACTGGACCAACTAAGGATATAGTCAAGGTTTTTTGAACATACGCACTAAAAATCACCAATAGTAATGTCAATTGCTTCGAATTTAGTCGTTGACAGAGGCCACTAATTAAGTGAAGAAGGAGAAGATATGTGATATTCAAGAGCGTATGTGACTTTTTTGACAATGTTTATTAAAGATGTCATCTTTATTGACCACAATAATAATACCTATGGTAAAAATGGCCAGCTTCCTATATTAGTTAGTAATTTAGGACTCTGCAATCTATGGTACTTTAAAAAATACCACCACTGTGTCTGCAGTACTCTACCTTCAAACTCTATTGTACAATAATTACGTAATGGGTTTAGATCTAAAGGGTTGAAATTAAATTTGGAGCGTGGCCGGGTACTCAAGTAGAGAAAGGCCCAAGAAGAAATGGTTAGATTGAGTGACAGAGAATGTGAGAGAAGATTCTGAGTTGACGAATGATAGGAGTGAGTGAAAGAAGAAAGCATGTGCCGCCCACACTTAGCGTTGGATAATGGCAGAGAATTGATGATGGATTTGGTATTCAATTTGACTGTATTATCTGTTGACTATTTCTCTGTCCCGCAGTACACAGATAAGCAGCAAATACCAGCGAGCAATAAAATTGATTGCGAACAAACACAGCATCCTGCGCCCACGTACACACAGTTTCAAATTCGTCGCCCGATTGAGCAACTTTTATTCGAAGATAATCCACTTCCATACGCCATCATTCTGCTGTCGGACGCGTTAAGCAGCGATCTGTTTGAATTTAATTTTTGCTATGTTCAATAAATGAACAAAGAATGTTAAGGGTACAAACATACTTATCTTCAGTACTTTATTTTGAACACCGTGGGGTAACCCTGAGTAAGATCCACCTTGATCACATTCCTGTCGATAAAGGGCTGAGAGGCATGAGCTGGTCAAGAATAGAAAATTCTGTTCTTCTTCCACTCCTATCACAAACCAGATGCAGCCAGGTCTGAGAAACTAGGGGTTCTAGGTGCCAAACCCTCACGATCAGAGCCTAGAAGAACGGTCAGGAAACTACAGCCGCTTATTTGTATGATATTTCTTACAAAGAAATTAATATACTAGCTCATATTTCGCGTTGATGTTAGCAAACATTATTTACATAGGTATACGTAAAGTTGCAAACCTGTCGCCGATCGAAACAGGTAATTAAACAAGTATTTTAAACCATCTGGTTTAGAATTATGGTAAAAATGCCGTAATTCGGCGTGACAGACGAGATCTCAAAACACCTCCGCCCGTGTATCAATACTCGGTTATCAAAGATCAACTATAAACCGAAACTCATTGATTTATTTGAGAAATTGTTGCACTTACACAAACTAATTTCTACTATATTCAAATTGCACTAAAGTCCAGTTTTTACTGGCATAGTTGGTAGGCTTTTCGCTGAATGTAATAAAGCTGATGTAAGTTTTATTGGGATGTGTTTAGGTTGATTTTTGCGTGGCAGGAAATGAGATGGCATACCACCAAAGACGTATACGCCAGTTGAGAGTGATTTATCTCCGATACGGCGTATTAAAAGTTTTGTTTCGTTTTAAAAATGTAAAAATCTGTTATTTATGGTTTCAAAATCGAAAGGTCCGATTAAATTATGTCCGATACTATTGATATTTATGGCGTTAAGATGTTTTGTTGCTTCCTATTTGTCCGTATTAGGGACTTTTTTGTTTTGGTTTTGAGTGAGGTTATGGGATCAAACGTAGCAATTTTATGATAATTAGGTATCCTTAAATTCGAAGATCTTAGGATCAGCTCATAACTTGCAAAATATATGACTGCACAAAGAGTCATTTTTTTATTTATTTATCGTTTTTAAAAACATGTAACAGAACTTAGGTTCTACCTAGTGGTTCTTCTGCGATTATTTTTGACAGATATTTTAGTCCTCCAGTCCAGTCTTGGAGTCTTTCGGTACAGTTTAAAAAAAACGGAACATTTCTAAAAGGTCAATTATTAAACTTTTTTATGATTTTCTCTGCTTGAAAAAAATTACATGACATTTGCCCTTTGCAGCCATTTTGCAGCCAACTTTAGCCATGTACCAATATATATCCATATCAATGATATCAATTAACCTTATACCCAGAAGCCAATACGAGTAACGCGATGCGCCAGCGCAGCCAACAAAGCAAACAAGTGGCGGCTGCGAGCTTGATTACACACATTCGGTGCACGGCCGATGCCTTAATTAGAACTGGGAGTAGGGATGGGAACCCGTATTGATTGTTATCGATGTTTTGACCACTCGTGCTACGATGTTTCAAGGATTTTTTAATGAGACTGAGTGAAAACAAGAAGACGGCCTAGCTTTTGTCTATACAGTGCATTGCTTCTTAGAGTATGTCCACTAATACATAATAATTATGATGTGAACAAAATCAGATCATTCCAAATTATGTATACAATTTGGTTATTCTGAAAAAAAAACTGGTTTCTTTTACGGTTTTAATAAATGCTGAGCTTACGTATTTGTCAAAGCCCTTGATAGCGTGAAAAAACCTGTTCATCGATACCAATAGCTTAAATCCAAAAATTCCGTTTATCGATATCGATGACACCACAACACCCGCACCCCATCACTAAAACGTTAATAGCTGTAACACCAGAGTCATTGAATATGGTCGTAATCGTAATTATTTTTAATTAATAATCAACACGCCATTAGGACGTGAACGTAATAAGGATGTGCCAGTCGATGTCCCTTCGACAATTTACATTTGTTTGTTAGCTCCATTGGACATATTGCTCATCAGCTCTGGAATCTATTCAGTTAGCCAATCCCTGTTAGATACTACAACAAAATATACAATTTTGCTCTTGTGAAGAGTATGGATGGATACATTGGGTAGAGATGATTATCATCATCATCTTCCAACCCTTGTCCCACGCTAAGTGGGGTCGGTACAACATGTCTTCGTCTTCCACTCTCCTCTATCAGCCGTCATCTCGGTGTTCACTCCTTTCTTACTCATATCTTCTTTCACACAGTCCATCCATCTTTTCTTTGGCCTACCTCTACTTCTACATCCGTCCACATTCATGTCTAGCACTCTCCTCGTAATAAATGGCTTTCTTCCCTCCGCATGACATGCCCATACCACGCTATCCTATTACTCCTCAACTTGTCCGTTATTGGCGCTACTTTCAAACTTCCTCTTATTGGGTAGAGATGATAATTATAGTTTAAAATTGAAAGCGACTTTACCACGTTTTTTTACAAATAAGTACAAATAATTTAATTTACAAATAAGTAATCTGTCGCTAGGTGAAACTAACACTTAAGATCACCTGTAAGAAGATACCAAATGATTAGTGTGATTAAGAAAGAAGACTGCTAGACAATGCTCTTAGCATTAAGTCCTCCTTAGCATTAAGCACTACTTGTTTGTGTGAAATTTTTAAATAAATAAATTAAACTGAATAAATGATTTCTGACTTTACCTTTAAATAAGCAAAAGTAAAGTAAAAAATTCTTTATTTGCGAAAAACTGTTGCTGGTACAATTAAAAGCACATTAAGGTTTAGATATAATGGTAACAAGTAAGTAGTACCGTTTAGTGACTCTGTTCCCACACTAGGACAAAATTATGTACAAATAATTTTGTAAGTAATAATTTTGTACAAATGTACAGAATTATTTTGATCAGAAACATTCTTATAAAAAGTACCTCAAGTTACAGCGTTATATCAATACAAAGTCTAATTTAGAGGTCTGTGAGGTCTCAACGCGCAGGTAAACGTAATAAATACGATTAATGTGTAAATATCTGTCTGTCCGGTCGTTTGTAACGGTATAACGACCGATAATAACGATAACGATAAATATAACGACGTGATTCGATAGTGGCGGCATTGTATGCTACGAACTAAGTTACAACTTGACTTCGCTACCAATTGACCTTGCAGATTTTTTTAACCATAATTCAGAAGACATAATATTCTTCCCAAAAAAGTTTTGTTTTGGAGTTCCGAACTATTGGGTACCAACCCTTATAGTGCAACTTTGAGGCTGATTATCTCAGAAACTACATAAGCTAAAAACTTGAAATTTGTAACAGTTTTAAAGCGTATTAAGCCACCCTTATTGCAAGTGAGAAAAGCCAAAAATATTTTAATTTTCGTTATCCAAAGAACCAAAATAGTTGGGGCCAACTTTGAATGGACGGGGAGTCGCACAAGGTTCCCGTATCCGATGGTTCTAAACCCTAAAAAGTTTTTTTGTTTAATCGTAGTTAAAGACGACATAAAATCTAACGACTCATAACATTATCTATAACATTATCTAAAAGTCACTAAGATTATATTATTCATACCTTAAAGTAATACTTTATTGTTATTACACTTTAACACAAAAATAAAGATTACGGCATCCATATCGGTTTATAATAAGTTATTTTTTTACAAAACTAAATATGAAGGTTTAATTCGAAAAACTTGAATTAAACGCGTAATAATCGTAAAACAAATCAATACAATAAGAGTTATAACAACGTAGCTATAGAACATAATATCTTTCATTTACTGAACCTGCTCCCATATCGCAAGCTCTGAACTGCTTTCGTTGCCCAGCATAATGTTAAGTGACGTGGCTACAGATATACGAAAACAAGAAGCTTTTGACGGCAAAAAAAACGCGCTAATGTCACTATTTAGTCACAGAATACCTATGATTTAGTATGAAAACAGTTTAGAAAACCTGCCAGGTATCCTGCTGGCAGGTTTTTGTGAGATAACTTTTTCTGTGACTTATTTTCAGCTGTACAAATGTGTTTTTAGTCTTAATGTATCAGTGTTAACTAAATAATATTTTTGTTTAAGTACAGGAATAATAAATGCTGTTTCGGATTAAGAAGTATAAAACGGGCCTGCAAGAGCTGATCTGGTCACTCCTTGGCATCCACAACACCATAAGAGATGCTGTCACATTGCTGCCATCAACCGAAAGTCCTTCTGCGTTACTTTAAGGAGTTCTGCTGGCTGGGGTGAAGTCAGCAAGGGGACAATGCACAGTACACCCCAACGCGAGACGTCACCAAGAATCTTATTCCTCCACCAAGAATTGGAATTAGGAAGTATGTATACTTTAAGTTTCGTCCAAATTAATCCGGCCGCTACGAGTATGAACTATAAGTATGAACATTGAACAACCAAACTTGCTTTCAGTTATATCTTTAGTATTACGTCTCTATATCTATAGCTAGCTGTTTATATCTCTGCGGTGTTTAAACAATAACTTACTTTGAGAATTTTCAAATCGATAGAATCGTAAAATCGATATAAGAATATAAAAGAACCGCTCACGATCGTAAAAAGGATTTAACTCACCTGTTTATGGTTAAAAAGATATGTTTTAAGCAACCGACGAGATGGGACATGTTCTTTTATGTTTGGTTTTTTTATTCGATTTGTAGTAGCTACTAAATGTTGTACCTGCTAGATTTTGACCGGAATACTGAAACGTCACTCAAATTAAAGTACCACTTAAAATTGCTCATTACTCATTTACAATAGATGGCAATAATTTAAGCGTGGACTTAATTTAAGTGGCGTTTGAGTATTCGGCCATTTGACCTGCGTATTGAACACGTCTTTCTTTACACTAGGGCGTGTGAACTGTTCTACTCAGAGATGTTACAACACAATCTCTTGACATCTTTTGCCAATGACTTATTGATATTCCAAGTTTCATCCAAATCGAATCAGTAGTTGCAGCATCATTGAAACACAAACATCTAAACTTTCACTTTTATATATAAGTACTAGCCGTCGCCCGCGGCGTTGCTCGCGTTCTACCCTTTAGGGTGCGACGTTTCAAAATTCCTTTCTTAGTGCATCCCTACACTATATAAGGAACCCTCCAAATACCCTCCAAATTTCATACCTCTAAGGACTTATAGTTTAGGCTGTGCGTTGATTCTCTGTCAGCTTCAAACGAGTTTTATATATTTAGAAGATAGAAGAAGAAGAAGAAGATATAAGTATGTATGTAAAATTTTTGAACGATAAAACTACCATTAATTTTGTAAACAAATACTTCTTTGTTAATGCAAATAAAAGACACAAAGATAAGATGGACATAAATCGAAGAGCAGTAACCCTTGCGCACATAAATTGTAGCCCAGACTACCCCAGAATGGCAAACCAACCCTATTGGGGGGGGTTTTTGCCAATACTAGATCTTCATCGAACAAAGTAGTATCTTTTAATGCTAGTAATGAGGCACAATTTTTTTTAGAAATAAATTACACTTGAGCGTAATAAAAAAGTCGACAAATAACTGGTCATACGATAGATTTAATTAATTAGTGCCTTCTGGTTGAATGATTGAACTGACAATGTATAGATATTTTACAAATTTGCGTGATTTAGTTCACAAGTTCAAAAGTGCACAAGTCAATTACCCTGGCAACTTCTAAGTTGAGTCAGTAAAACTGTAGTAAAAAAAAATTTTACAATAAAAGTTGCATAAACTCTTATTACCAACAAATAACAATAAATTACAATTTACAATAATAACTACCTCAATAACGCATTATAAAATATCGTATTTTATTTAAACTTGCAAAATATTAACAAAACTGCGAATACAGTGTTATTAATGGCCGATAAAAAATATCCCGAAGACAAACATATTTATGAAATTAAAAATACGTCCCAGAAAATTATTATGAGCGTTCATATTTATAAATATCGAGCTTCGGCTGCTTTTTCAATAAAATGTGACTGTTTTAATGCTCAGAAGAATGCAGACTTTAAGTTTAAAGATGGCGGTTGGTTATATTTGGTTTAGTAATTATTATACCAAATGGTTATTGACTTAAACGGCGTTTGACATCCTTAGATAGATATTCTTTAAAATCTTAAATATCGAAGGGTCTGAAGGACACCACCACGGTCATGTTCTGGAAGCTCTGCCAGCGATATTTCTGAGTGTTTCCGTACTCAGGACAGCTAATGAAGCTGTCATACCTTACATTAGTTTCTATCAGGTGTGCTGGTAATTATACGTATACTATATATCTATTCATTATAAAGAGTAAAAAAAAAGTAAAAACAAAAAGTAAGTAAAAGGTAGCTAGGTACAGACAGTAGAAAGAATTAACTACCTATGTTGATAAGGATGCTTCACAGAAATATAGCAAAAACTTTGGTATTCGTATACATTGATTCTGTGTATAGTTGTCCCAACATCAATTACAATCTTAGCATACGGTCCGATCTAAATTCGTCTCCAAAAAACCCTTTAACGGCCCAGACGCTACCCTATACAACATAAATAAAGGGGGTTGATATTTATCGCGTCGTGTTTATTACTACGAAAATTATACTCCTAATGAGTTCCCGAATTCTACCCCTAGGAGTCGACAGAAAATCCTATCGGCTATTAACAGTCAGGGAGTGGTGATATACAGTCGCGGTGCCAAACTTTCGCGCCGCAAAAGCCTTATGGTAATGTCTTGTAATGGTTCATTGTGTTTTTGTTATTTAGATGTTTTGCCAGGCTCTTAACACCAGTTTGGTCACGTGGCTTAAACGGTAAATAAGATAGGTAAATATAAATAGTTATAAATAGGAGTGTAGGCTGGGTACAGTCGGTACGCAAGTAGTGGAATAGTGAAGAAGTGGTTGGACTGTTTGAAATAGGATATCAATGTGAGAGGAGTTGATACAGAGTTGACGAATGATATGAGTGAATGGAAGGCTAAGCAAAGCTTATACTACGGGAAATTGGGAACTATATTGCTGATAGAATACTTAATTACATAATTTGGAACGACCAGATATAGAACAAACATCTATGTTTGCAAACAAAAGTTTGTTCTTCGTGGGAAACGAACCGACGACCCACAGCACGGAAGGCATAGCTATTACTCACTGAGCTATGACGCCTGTCAACTAAAACTACTTGTGTGACATACTGTTGATAGTCCAGTTTGAGTCAGCTTAAAGATAGATAATCTAAATGAGAAAATTATCCCGAAACACTTGACTGCCAGTGAAGACAATAATTTCGGGATACCCCATTTAACACTTAATTTTAATTGTTCAGGCCTATCGATCCGAAATTCCAAAGAGTAATTATGTAAACCCTTTTGGCACTAAATTTCCACCGTAGCGCAATAAAACGTGTTCGAATATGTACCGTTTAATGCCATTGTCTACTAAAGCGGCGCTGTGTAAAGCTGGTGGTTGGCAAAACTTAGAATTATTTTTGTTTCTCTCTACTAATAGGGCTCTAGGCTAATTTAGCCTTGTGTTTTTGGCATGATATGCTACTATCACTGACATGTTAAACTAATAGCATTACCATTAATCACTTACCATAGTAGAACTATATACGCATCTCCCATAGATAACTAGAAGTAACAGTTCTGTGACTTCCAGCTTCCCACAGTCCTAGCAATGACGTCAGTCTATCGGCCATTATTATTAGTCTGACAAATTCATTGCTGGACACGATGTCACCAAAAACTCGAATGAGAAAACCAGATCATATTTTTAAGATCATGGATCATTTGACCAGCAAGAGACTTTTCATCAATGAAATTTTACCATAAAGACTTAGTATACTCACTCGTATTCAAAAAAAATCGGTGTACGTACACGCCTGTAATTGTTTCGGTAGACGGAGGCCTGATGCGACCCATTGATGACGAAGGTCAATTATTGTCAACAGTTTTCAGATGCCTCAAGTAATTTAACCCTAGCGACCTCTGTGGCGTAGTGGTGTCTGACACGCAAGGGGTGCGGGATTGAATGGTTCGCTAAATGTTCTGAGAATAGGTGTTGTGGACCATATTACTGACGTTACGTAGAGTTTCTCATTATACACAAGAATATTAATTAAGGGTACACGAGTCACACCTGATGTACGTGTCTCCTCAGGTAGCTCCTCAGACCCAATTCTTGGCCAAGATTGGAGATAAGTGAAGAGTGGGGGGTATAGTGCTTAACTTCAAAGATTCAAAGAATGGCTGTGATTTTTGTACATAAGTGATTGTCTGATGTTTTTTTCTTTGTTTTAAAATGATTTATTTTTTACTTTCGTCCTCGACTAAAACGAAGTATTTCGAACATTGTAACAAGTCCAAAGTGTTTGAGTGTAAACCTAGTTTGAAGTTTGATATTTCATTCATTCATTCAACTCACACTATTCTCTGTCTAGTAGATGAGGTCTGATGATGAGTTATCAAAGACAAACCAAAGGAGACCCAAAGTTTTTTAATAACTTGTTCACAAAGATCAAACATAACCTCATTTGTCGAACACCAAAACCAGTAGATCCACCGGATCATTAGGCCATTTCGATCCGATCTCATTGCGACACCATCGTAATTCAGTCACTATCAACTTCAAATCAATTATCCTAAGCCTGTTCGACTCAATGTTAGCTTTACTGTAAAATTGTCCCTAACAATCTGGTATTTAGATTCAAAGTTATTTTAAATTTGAATTGTTTTAGTTTTTGACGGTACCTATAGTAGTGTAACTTAACTCTGGTTTTTCGCTACACACTTTTATAAAATTTAGATGGGTATGGGTTGGCTGGCAAGTAGTGTCCACTTTTGGTGAGACTCGTGAACGATTCGGCAGCATCAGTAAGAAGTGCTTAGGAGTCTCGTAGACTTCGTGAAATTGTCTGTTCGTGTCAAGTTTAGAGTAATTTCTGTGTTATAATCTGTGTACTGCTAAGTGTGCTGTGACCAAAGCAATAACAACATATTAATGTCTGTTTATATTCAGCGGCGGACCGCGGCGAAGCTTTCTCAGAACGGATAGTACGTGCATCGGTTTTACCGATTTTATCAAATATCGAAACGAGTTCTCTAAGTTTTTTGACTAAAACCATTAAAAATCTCGTCGTCGATTTCGGAGAACAATAAAATTTTATGTCTCTATCTGTAATCGTGTGATCGCCGATTAAAATTGTCCGATATTTTTGGTGGATTTATAGTTATTTGTCAGTATTTTGTAAGTCGAAATTAGAAAGTATTTTATTTACTAGCAAATACTCCATGCTTCAAATTATCAAACAGAAGTAGAATAAAATTAGGCCTCCACGACTTTCTTGTCAAACCCAACTAAATGTCTTGTGTTCGTACATACTTGGCCATTGTTTGTACCTAGGTACTAACCCCACCGCCAGTATTTTTCACTATGTTGCAATTATACAATTTTTTTTTATTTTGGTTGTGTTTTTATGTACATACCTATGTATAGTGTGTCCAATATAAATGTGTTTTCTTTTCTTTCATACGCGTACTTGATATGTATTCTGTGTTATCTAGACGATATGGCCATCGAAATAAAATATCGCAATGTCGACTAATTAGGTGCATAAAATGTACATCTTACATACAGCTTGGTAGCAAATAGTGTGAAGGAGTTAATTCCAATGCAAATCGAATGCCATTAACATCGCCGGAATAATTATTTAAATTGGTGCAGGGACACTGCAGAATAATAATTACTTTTTGATGTTAAACTTATTAAAAACTTATCAAATTTTTTATCAAAAATTTTGATCAGAATGTTAACACTAGAAACAAAGACAAACTCGCTGTTCCCACCACTACGCTCTCAAAAATTAGTAAATCTTTCAAAGGGCAATGTGTACGCTTCTTTAACAAAATCCCAAGTGATGTGTCTCAATTGTCGATTGGCAAGTTCAAAAACGTAATAAAACAAAGACTTATTTCAAAAGCATACTATAAAATATCAGATTATTTAGAAGACAAACAAGCTTGGGACGAACTAGCTCCAACTCATCCAATAAAAAAAAAATGTAATCATACATAATCATACAAAACGTAATGACGATTCAAAGTGATCAGTGAGATTTTATTGAATAAAAGCTTTTTGACTTTGACTTTGACTTGACTTTGATCAATATCAACCTTCAGTTACTACCCTTCGATAGATAATGATTGGGGGTTCTTTTGATCAAAATTACATACTGCAGTTTATTTGTTTTCTACAATTTGACTTTCATATCAGCTGGTTCTTGCCCCGTGTAAGTATTTCCAAAATATTGCTATAATTCGTGTTTTTATCACCATGTGAGTTACATTAAAAAGATTGGCAATCTCGCATTCGAGAATAGGCTCGAGCGTTCTCACATATTTCACAAAACTACGATTTCTGCATAATGTCTCAATTTCTCTTGAAATTCGTTTAATGACTTTCTTAGCACCAGTTTTATAATTAATTTAATCGTCAAGTCAACTATATAGCACTAAGTAAGGAATTCTTACAACTCAACTTTTTATAAACAAGAGCCCAGTATTCCCAGGTCCAGAAGACCATGAGAGAAGATGAAAGAACTAAGAAGAAGAATAATTCCTGATAACAAAGAGATATAAAGTGTAATTGCTACAGTGTTTCCCGATAGAACACCTCGAGTGAAAATCAAAGGAGAGAAAGAAAAAAACTTTAATCATGATAATAATGCTAAAGAGCTAGTAAAATAGAGTGACTGCTGTCAAAAGTATTCTCATCAACATCTGCATCAGAGAGGTTAGCTCAAATATATTATGTGACAAGCCTAAACGGTAGAGATACACTGAGCGGCGACACTGCAACGTTCGGCAATTGATCTAGTGCTGACGCGCAGTGAGACTCAAATATGTTAAGTTAGAGAAAGATAAAGAAGCAATGAGAGAGACGAAAATTCTGCCCCCATATCGCAAGCTCTGAACCGCTTTCGCTGCCCAGCATAATGTCAAGCGACGTGGCTACAGATATACGAAAACAAGAAGCTTTTAAGCAATGATTTAGTATGAAAACAGTTCAGAAAACCTGTCAGGCTTAAATCTGACAGGTTTTTATGAAACAACGATTGCCCCCCTAAGCATTATACTGTAATTTTCTTTTCTTTGCAGCAGTATCGCGAGTCAATAACATCTGAACCGGTGCTAAAGCTGTGTCATCGTCGACAACCAATTTTACAGTAACAGTCATAGCGCGATACGTGGTTCTTATCTGTTGCCGGCATCTTGAAAGTGTACGCAAGTGTACGTGAGGGTACAAACAGGTGGACAAGTTTTTAGAACGTTTTTGTTCGAAATAGTGGCCACTGGCCAGCTCTGATGACAAAGTCCACAGTGCGTTTTTGCGGTAAACATTTTGACCTGCAAAAGTTCATTGTTCGACGTCATTCATAGATTTACTTACAGAATAAATTTTATTCTTACAGTATGAACGATTTTGGACCTCAGGCGTTTTTGAAACACTTCGCAATGACTTCATCTAACATCGAACACCTAACAATTAGAAAGTTTTCTTTATCTACAACACCCTCTTTTTCTTTCATCTCTCACAGAGAACGTTCTAAGTGGATGTGCTCAGCGAGGCAATGCTTTGTTATAGGCAGAGGTAACAGACTTTACATGCGAAGCATAATGTGGCCCATCTGCTTAGTTTGTTCCATCTTGTTCTTATAAAAAGACATGATGAATCACCTGTAAATACTTAAATCATTCGAAGCACTTCTCCACACCTGTGTACATGACAACTCGTCACATCGCAACTCAAAGTTTCCAAGAAAAGGCAATAATTTTTATAAAATCTCGTGGTTTAGGTATCAAATATGAATATCTGAGTGATATATGAAAAAGCCGGTGTCCATAAAGGTGTCACGTTGACATTTTGACAGCTCCGCCATTTTACCGCTCGTAAAATGTTATCGGCCATCTTGATTAGTTTAATCGACACCTATGGGTAACACAAGTGGATAATTGTTGTCCATAATGTTATTATGTTCTGTGATAGTCCTCCACGTGAGACCTACTTTGTAATTACAAAAAATATGCTGCGCCTTTTGGTGTTTTCAAATGTTTTTTTGAACTTTTCAATGATCCTACTATTATAAATGTGAAAGTTTAGATGTTTGGATATTTACGTTCTGATTTCGCTGAAGCATATATATATTTTGTAACGTGGATTAACACATAGGCTACTTTTTATCCCGAAAAATTAACAGGATGAATGGAACGCAGACGAAGTCGCCGGAAGCTAGTTTCAAATAAATTGTATTACCTACTACATTGTGATCAATTTAGAAGTTTGTAGGTATAATTAAAACTCTTTCACCACAGACACAGACTCCCTGAAAAGTGACTTCCGTGGTGAAAATGGAAAGACAGAAATAGATAGATACTTACTCTGCTGGTCTACATCATGTAACCTGAAAGAAAGATGACAGGAGAATAAAAATAAAGACTTTTTTTCTGCTGAACGATAGTACAGTCAGTACACTCCACTAAATAGGGAATACATTGTTTCAATGTACTTTTAGGATTTCACATAAAATCTAAAAGAAAATACCCACGTATTACTAACCTTTCAAATAACCCAAACTGTCAATCCGTACTTACATCACGCAACTACGTAGGTGTCGAAAGAAGGAAGAGAAGCTAAACGATTATACTCTACTTTCACTCACGCAATTTTAATTCCTACTCTAAATATAATAAAGGTTGTATTCACAAAGCAATTTTGCAGTACAGTTGCACAAACATTGGTCGCATTATTTAATATAGTTTTATTAAAGAATGTGTTCAGAGGAGCGAGGCTATCTGGGAAATAATCGTCGCCTGTAATGATTGTAGCTTTCCGTAATTATTTCGAGCTGTCTACCTTCTTGGCTTACAAGTCACTGGATATGACAACGTAGTCATCATCATCATCAATATATATAAAACTCTTTTGAAGCTGACAGAGAATCAACGCACAGCCTACCTAAACTATAAGTCCTAGAGGTATGAAATTTGGAGGGTAGATTCCTTATTAAGTGTAGAGGTGCACTAAGAAAGGAATTTTAAAAGTCGCATCCTAAAGGGTCTAGAACGCGAGCAACGCCGCGGGCGACGGCTAATCTACAATATTTTGACGACATCTATGTTGGATTTTTTTTAACTTCTTTATTTTATGCAGCTTTAAGTAAATCAAGTGAACTACTTGATGACTCACAAACAAGTTGTTTAGGATCTGAGATTTTATTATTTTTAAATTTTGGTTTTCCAAAATGATATTTATGCTTAACTGTGTGTAATGTTATTGCACGCAACATTATTGTTGAGTGCTTCCTCGTTCAACCCACAATTTTTCTACCCAATAGGTATTTTGCCTCGTTCGACCCAAAACGTTTGATTTAAGTTCCTCTTTCAACCCACACCTACTTATTTCCAATTTCTATTGTTTACGATTTTTCATAAATAATGTCATTGGTTTTATATCTTCAATAATGTTGAAATGTGCTAGCGACAAAATCAAATTCCATTTTAGCGCACCAAAATTTTACGCACCAAGTTGTTCCGCACATACGGAGTAAAAATACCTAAAATCAATTGGTGCGAAAAGTGGAATAGTGTAGGTATGGAAAATCTTGGTGTGGAAAGTGGAATGCCTTTTTTTTATGATAGTAGTAATGGAACAGGCTGATAGCTCACCTGATGTTAAGTAGTAACTTCTGCCTATAACAATGCATTACCTCACAGAGCAAGTTGTTAGCAAGTGCCTCAGTTGGCGCTAGTGTCCAAACGAACATTACCTCACACCACAAGCCACTTCCAGTCTGGTTCTATCAGTGAACCACTATTTCATTACGGTAACCGTAACTTTTACGTAATGCCAGCAAGCGTGATAGTATCATCGTGATTGCAACTAGAAGTACGGAATGATTGCTAAACGCTGTGGCTTTGCTTACCCACGGTCCTGGACTAACCTGAAATGATCTATCAAGCTATTAAGAAATGCTAGATTGAAGGATCATTTTGTGGTGGCCTTTCAAATAAGTTATGGTTAATTGAATCAAAGTTACTTAGTTATAAAAATACTTGATTGAGATTGTGAAAATCACTCAAAAAACATGATGATAAATCCAGTTTACGCGAATTTGGAAATTGATTAAGAGTAGGTAAGGTATGCCGTTTTAAAAAAGGAATTCCAGTTTCGGCAACAAAATTTTACGCACCAAGATGTTCTGAACATACGGAGTAAAAATGCCTAAAACTGAATCAAACATTTTCCAAAATCAGTGAACGCGATCTAAAATACATAAAAAGTCTGACTTGTTACACGAAACTATCCGGTAGCCGAAATAATGTCTTCAAACAGCTCTTATCTCAAAAAACTCAAAATGAAATCGTGTTCCAAATAAACCTCGTCCAATCACCAACAGATGTCGCTACTCGTCTATAATTGCTGCGTTTACGCATGGCTACTCCGATCTGGCGCAGGGGTAGATAAAATCTAAACGACTATACGTATCGACGGTGTGTATCAGTACAGCCAATTCCGGAATATCAAATGTAATTAAAAATTTAAGTTTACGCACCGCTAGGTCGTGGTCAGTATCGGAGGTTAACTTTCGAAAATATCACCAATTTGTATATTTTAGGAGTTTCGATTACGTCTGTTATAAAGCAGTTTGTAAATGGTATATTGTTTGAGTCTTAGCTAAACATTATCATGCTCATAGCATCTCAGTTTTGGTCCAAAAGAGTCACAGTAAGAATTAGTTTGATAAATTGTTGTAATGATCCATCTATTTATATATATACCTTGTGGTTTCCTTAGTGCTATAGTAAAAAATAAGTTATTATGTATTTTTAAAACAATAAATAAATTTAAAAAAAAATTAATAATAGTACATTATGGTACTAGTGTGGTACATTGGTGATTACCGCCGAGGTGCCATTGAGACCCGAGCCGTAGGCGAGGGTCTTAAGAGAGCCGAGGACGGTAATCATCAATACACACGTGTATCATACGACGTTTTTCAACACACTTGTGAATAAAATAACTATAATTTCAACAGTGAAAACGAGTTGTGAAATATGTTTCGCTATGGCGGGAAAAATTAATCAGTTTTCCTATGCGCGCGCATTGCGATCGGCCACAGACTAAAGGGATGAGGTTTTTTTTTTATTTTCCGCGCATAGGGTTTGCGTATATTCTGCCACGTACAAAATGGGGAATTTAAAGTTTTCTTTTATTACAGAGAAAACAAAAGTTATATTTGAGTGAAAGTTTTCTTTATTAAACACGTACGAGTTAAAATTATCTATTTAAATAAGAAGTTGCATGAAATGAGCAAGCAATAGGAACATTAATTTATTTGTTCTATTGAACACGATCTTTTTTTTGAATAAAAACTTTTTTAAGAACGAAGCAACTCAACCAATAAAATTCAAAAAAAAAAACTATAGCTCACTAGTGAGTTATAGCAATGAAAAAGTCACAGTTTGATTATGGGTGTCATTATGTGCCTAATTGCAGTGACCATAGAACCACTTTATGAGCAAGTGTGTTGAAAAATAAATTTAATTTCACCCCATGAACAGGAAAATGTGGAAATTTACCCCATGAACAGGAAAATGCGGAGATTTTTATACAAAAATCTATGCTTGAGTCTGGATCAGTGCCTTGAGTCTGCTTGAGATGTACCTACTGCTCAAGCATACTTAGTACTGACTAAGTAGTAAGTAAGTATGCTTACTACTACTTACTACTTTGGTAATTTAAGTCCTACTAGTAGGACTTACGGATTAAAGGATTACCAAATACTTACTTACCTACCTCACTTTTTTTTTTCTTTTTTTTTTTTAATGTTGTATCTAGCAGACGAGCAGGCGGGCCACCTGATGGAAAGTAGTCACCGCCGCCCATGGACACCTGCAACACCAGAGGTGATGCTAGTGCGCTGCCGGCCTTTTAAGAGGAGATAAACCCGCCTTTTGAAGGACCCCCTCTCGAAACTCCGTCAACATCAACTTGCGTGCAATACATCGAAATATGATGTAATACTTTAAATAGCACTCTAATAAAACTGTCCTAAGTAAAGTAAAGGTAAAACCTGAAGGTTGACAGTAATGCTATCGCAATCCATTGTCAAAGTACAATAAAATTGAACCGGCTTAACTTACGAAACAAACAGACATGACAGCTATTGTTTGGGGGTTTAAGTAGTTGTTGCAATGTATGTTCATAGAGTAATGAATGATTTCAGAGATCGCTCACTTCAGCAGTGTTTAATGTTATAGACTCTTATATAGACTCTTCTGACGCCACTGAAAACCAGCGCCTGGGCAGGATACTCACATCCTACCCTGGCACCATGCTGAGTGGTGGCCATTTTGGTTATTTTATTAATTTTAAGTTTCACTCACTATAACATTGTAAATTTAAAAAAATAACACAATAAATATTTTTCTTTCTTCTTTCTTTCTTTCTTATAGAGATAAAGTCGTGGCGCCCGTGAGCGCTCGTGGCTAGGCTTGCTTAGTCAATCTTCACTGATTATCTAAGTTAAGCGAATTTCTGTTCGGTCACTATTTGGATGGGTGACCGTTAGTGGCATTTATATCTGAGCGTTTCCGTACTTCGGAGGGCACGTTACTGTCGGTCCCGGCTCTTGCAGTCGTTAAGTCATGACGGAGGCCTTAAAGCGGCCTAAAAACTCCGTCACCAGAGTTGGCCACTAACTCATACGAGCTTGCTTGCTATAGAGATAACGTGAAAATGACGCCGCAAACTCAAAGTCAAGTTTTCGCACTTCTCGTAAAAAAGCTAGATGATTACTTAGGTGCACTAACATACCATTGGCTTAAGTTAACTTAAGTAAATACAAAGTGAACTTATAGATTACAATGTCCAAATCAAAGTTGAAAGGAAAACGCTGAAAATGTCCACGTAACTTTTCATTTAGATTTTTGTTCCCATACATTTTCATAAGTTTTTTATCTTTTCTCTAGCCCTCATAAAATAACAGGTTTGCTACTACCACTAAGTCGCTAACCATTCCAAGAAGTAGCCTTAACAGCTCGCTATAGCCAAGTTCTTGTTTCTTCTTCACTGATGATGATTTGACATATTAAATTTTTTTAGCGGTTACGAAATATGAATAGTGCTGTGGTTAGCCACGGCTCGGTAACCTCCGATAATTGTCGAACTGATTGAGCGGGGCCGATGTGTGGGCCATAATGTGAGAGGTTATGAACACACGGACAAATAGGATGAGGTGCAATTAGCAAGAATTAGCACCATCATTTTGTGGTTATTATCAAAAGCAATGATGGAGTTCTGAGGTAACAAACATTGAAAAAATACAATTAAATTGAAAAACTCCTCCTATCGTAAAATATTTCGAAAAGCTCTAGCTTCAATGTCTGAAAACTCTTTTTGTAAAAATCGTATATATGATTTCGAAGAACTCTAGATTCACTGTCTGCAGTCTCCTAATCTTTTCAATGCCATCTCCATCTGAGAAATTATGTCTGTTATTTAGACAGACATAGGTATTGCTTAAATCATGAAACGTGAAAAATATGAAAATATCTTAGTTTTGGGTTATACACTTGCATGTATATCAGTCAGAAATAAACAGTTGATACTATTGTAAAAATTGTGTGTTATATTTTAAAGCAGTGTGTCCCAACCGGCCCTTTCTAACCACTGGAGCGTATCCCAACATTGTATTAAAATTCCTGTGTATTTAGAATACTTCCATTCGATGGACATTAGTATTCATTCAATACACATCGGATGTATGTAACCACACGGTTACGTACATTTTGACGATTTAATTGAGTCTCAAATGGTTTTAGATTTGTACCTACTGAACCTGTTGCTTGTTTTGACAAAAAAAATATAATTATTTCTCAAATTCCCGTTCTTCCCACCAGTGGCACGAAACCCAGTGGGTCGAACGAAAAATTTAAGAAAAATCCCTACAAATCCTTATCAGTTTTTTTTGTATAAATTCTTATGAAATTTTTTCTCCAAAATGTAAAAATAAATTATAATGATTTTCTGTGTCGCATTATTCTCAATAGAAAATTCAATAAAGTTCTTTTGTGGTAGAAAAAATTTCGGCTGTATGTTACACCGTTATGTGCAGTAGAACATGACTTTAGTTGATCTAGGAGTGTTCATTAACTTCTAATATAATTTTCATTGTCTTTCGCGATGAAAAAGGCCATGAATAAAAGAAGAAGAAGTTTCTAAGACGTTTTCTGTTAGACGTAGATTTCCTTCCGTAGAATATAGAATATTGTTTGTCAAATTTTTTTGATCTTTTCTATTGGTTTTGAGTTTTAATTTTTGCTTAGTTTGATAAAACCACAAGGATTGCTTCGATACGAGTTTCAATGCCTGTAGGTAGGTATTTATATGTTACGTGCCGCGTGAAAAGACTGGTATTTCTTAATACATCAAAAACTTAATCAAATACAATACATAAAAGATCATTGGTCGAATATAAGTTTGTTACACTTCGGTGTAACTTTAACCCTTTGACTGTTCGTACTGTTCCTATTGTAAGGACAGGAAAGCGGACGTCTAATTTGACGTTTGATATAATTCCAGCCGCCATTATACTTTGACAATCGCTATTTGACATAATTTCTCCTTTCTTATTGTAAGCTAGCAACTATTGTTGTGTGGCATTGATTTCCGATTGTTCGTGGAAATAGCTTATTTTTAGCCGTATATATTATAATGGCTAAAATGATATGAAAATAAGGACATAAATGACATCGTCACGAGTCATACTACAATGTTTTCGTTTCGTATCTGTGCTGTAACTTTCTGTGCTACGGAGGGCACATAAAACTGTCAGTCCCGGCTCTAGTTAGTCGTTAAACCACGGCGGAGGCCTTAAGGCGGCCTAAAAGCTCCGTCACCAGAGTTGGCCACTAACTCAAACGAAATTGCTTGCTGTAACTTATATCAAACAATAAATGAATCTATCTAATAACTAGCGTTATCTCGCGACTTTGTCCGCGTCCTGTACTTTCTCTCTGCCATGCTGATATTTTTGATTATCTTGGAATAAAAGTTAATCTATCTGTTAATCAATGAACTGTATTTATTCAAACTTTTATGCAAAGATAAAGAAGCAAAGAGTTTTAGGATATAGGTGAATCACTCAGCAATGTAATCTGAGAACATGAGAAGACTAGACGAGCTAGGATACCCCAAAATTCTTGGCCAAAATCTCAAGAGATTTTCCATCTTATTGCCGAGGTAGTAAGATCTATGAATTTGTAAGCAAGTACCAAATTATTCTATGTATGTATTTAGGCGTGTGCTACACGCTATCGCGTCAAGATTACCAACTACCAGTTCTACGCATCGTAACCTAGATGCTTATTTTTACATCACACAATAATCTTAAGAGCAGAAAAAATATGCATTTATACTTATGCAAGGTACATTAGTACCAAAAAACTAATTGCCGCATTTAATAAGTACATAGGTAAGAAGGTACATGTTTAATATGAGAAGAGGTCACATTTTATTTTTGCTTTTCAAGTCGCCTAACCTTCATTTGTTTGAATTTGAATGTGTCAAAGTCTTGGACCGCGCGACGCTCTTGCGTATGTAGATGCTAAAACTCAGACTAGACACAGAATCGAGTATTTATTTCTCCGCAGCATGCGGTTTTTTGTGCCCACCGCCTTCTTGAGTCACAAGTGCAAATTTGTTAGTTCCTTTTGCCATGATATCAATTCTAGTGTTCACACGCCGTGTGACGCATCTGTTGACCGCGTTACTGATCATGTTGTACTGAGGTTAACCTATTAGCTCTAAGTGGATTACTATTAAGCCCGTGAAGTAGGTAATTGAATTAGGTGTTGTATACACTGTGGTTTGCCAAGTGTACGATGTGTCGTTACAAAACCACGTTGAGTCAATTTCACAGTATAAGATATTGATTTGTAGTTATTTAAGTATTTGGCATTAGTAGAGCTTTTTGTAAAAGAGCTCGTCCAGAGCAGGGGGGCAATCGTTGTCTCATAAAATCCTGCCAGATTTTCTGATTTGTTTTTATACAAAATCATAGGTATTCTGTGACTAAATAGTGACATTAGCTGTGAGAATCCAATTTTGGTATTTGACTGAGTTAGTCATTACAATGTTTAGAAAAGTCTCTAGACAAACACCTGTGAATCTACCTAATGTTATCTATTTCTTGTTCTAATAATTAAAGCACTAAATTAAACTAATTTCCATAAAAACATCAAAGAAGCTACAATAATAATGTAATTAAACAAAAAATTTATGATGTGAACCTATTTTATAAATATGCCAAATGTAAATAAAAATATATACTAAAGAATACATTAATTTCATTTTAAACTTTATTACCATTGAAATAAAGGTCAACCTAACTTTATTTATTACTTACGTTTTCAACAACCAAACGTGTCGGTTGATTAAAGACAACTTAACACCATTATAATATTTAAAAGAGCGATAAAAGTGGAAAGTTCATGGAAATACTGGCGAGATACTTATCAATAAACTAATTGAATATTAAGTTTCAAGATTACTGAAGACTCGGATCACTATGACTTTACTCTACATTAATATTTGGACAGTCTGCAGTAAGGCTTTTATGCTCAAAAAAGACTCAAGCGAGTCACTTGTTTGAGTCGTTTTTGAGCATAGAGTTGAGGAGATCAAAAAATAAATAGGTCATTGCACAGATACATAATTTATTTTTACCTATTTAGCGTCAACTTTTTACCCATATAGAGTCAAAATTTACTCATTTAGAGTCAACTTTAAAAACCGATAGTCATCATCATCTTTATCATTCCTCTGCCCTAATCCCACTCTAGGTGGGGTCGGCACAACATGTTTTCTTCTTCCACTCACTCCTATCATTCGTCAACTCTGAATCTACTCCTCTCATTCATATCCTCTTTCACACAATCCAACCACTTCTTCTTCGCCCTTCCTCTACTTGCATACCACACTCCATAAAAAACGATAGTATTGGTATCAAATAAGAAACAATAACCCTTGACATGGGACAATGAGTTTTCAAAACTTTAAACTCATTGCACGAATGAGTACAAAATCGTTCAGCTATCAATCAAAATCTTGGCCATTATTCACATCCTCTTTAGTAACCACTGGTTTCCTTACATCATACACGTCACAAATCAGTTTCTGGTTGGTTGGGCGCCGTAACAAGTCACAATTGTGTGGTGGCAAATGAGGAGGAAAGTCAGGGTCACGGAAATATGATGAGGCTTGTGAGCTCAATAAAACACTCACACCATTGATAATGTTCAGTATAAAGTTTGAAGCGCTCGTGGCGTAGCTTGCTTAGTCAATCTTCACCGATTATCTAAGTTAAGCGACCTTCTGCGCAGTCACTATTTGGATGGATGACCGTTAGTGGCCATTACATCTGAGTGCTTCCGTGCTTCGGAGGGCACGTTAAACTGTCCCGGCTCTAGCAGTCGTTAAGCCATGACGGAGGTCTCCAATCGAGTTTTCTTCATCATTTTGATAGCATCCCTGTTCGAGTTAAATCTCTGCAAAATTGACCATAATATCCACATTTATAGCATACCTAAGTTGAAAAATAATGCAATAACATTGCATTTAATTTTACAAAAATTATCGGTACCATAAAAATATTTCTCTAATATGAAAGCAAATTCGATCCGAGGGGGTCACGCGCCGTCGGCGATGGCAGTATGATGGTAAAATGTCGGCGTCGACGGGAATGCCTTCCTTCCTGTCTACTCCTTTTGTGGAGAGGACATGCTGATGTTTGATGGCCCACTTAGTGGTGTCGCTAATGGCACTTCGATGTATTTCTATTTTATTGCCATTGTCGCCAAAGTTCATTCTGACACAGCTTCAGCTTCGTATTTACTTTTGAGATTATTTTGATCTTCTTGTTTTAGCCCTGGTATTTTACTCGTAGTGGCAGTAG
Organism: Eulithis prunata; assembly: GCA_918843925.1. NCBI lineage: Eukaryota > Metazoa > Arthropoda > Insecta > Lepidoptera > Geometridae > Eulithis > Eulithis prunata. Next base: position 714,577 of record OU974027.1, on the reverse strand, counting down.
TATAAGATTGAGGGAAGCGTAGTGTAGGACGCCCTCCGGCTAGGTGGGGTGACGATCTGAGACATGTAGCTGGCAAACACTGGATGAGAAGAGCCGAAGACCGGGCTCAATGGCGCGTCTTGGGAGAGACTTACGTCCAGCAGTGGACCGATATAGGTTGATGAAGATGATGTTGATCAGATTGAGGGAGTATGGTCTCAGATGATATCTAGAATCTGGTGATGGAAGTTGAAAGGTGACCATGGAAACTCTATCATATACGGCGGCACAAGTTTAAGTTTGTTTCATTTAGTTATTACGATACTCTATGTATTCAAACACTATTAATCCAACTAAGATCTAGTTTAGTAATTTGAAGTTCTTGTACTATTTTCCATAGTACGCTTCTCCAAGTTGAAAATGTGTAACAGCACAATGTTACGCTCCAATGGGTTCCATTATGACATGACTCCAAATGAAGCTATCCTTAGACCCTAATCCAACATTATTTTATGACCCACGGCTGGTTGACCATGTAAATGGTAATGACTGGAATCAATCAATCCCTCACCTTGCTGCCTAATGGTCCATGACCATGGTTTTGGTTAGTTAGACTGAGTGAGGAGTGACGGGTGACGGCGACTGGCCAGCCAACCGTGATGTGTTGGAATCAATAATGCGGAACTGGTATACACGAATATTTTGAATGTTTTTTGAGCAGGCAAATGCTGTGATACCTAAAAAGAAATGCAAGGAGGTGCTTGACTCACAGCATAGCATAAATAGGTACCTATGGGTATTATTGGGTATCGCATTCGATGCCGATGCTTCAGCGCGTCGCTTAAACTTTTATAAGTTCAAATATAGTGGGTTTTACTTCATGTAAGCTTCTTCGTACCAAGAGATCTCAGTGAGTAGGTATTTAGGTATTAAAACTGTACGTATTGTCTAGAATTTCTGAATTTTGTCACAAAGAACATGCTTATCTATTGAATGAGCTTAAAAATTTCAATAGAAGTTTTTATAAAACTGATGCTTGTCGTAGACGATTGTCTCGCGAATCATTATTTCTCAATATTACAGAACAATCTCAAACAATAAGTGATTCTTATCGACATCCGGCAATTACCAATTAGAAGAAACATTGGTATAGAAACTATTATAAAACCAACCAGTCATCCTTGGAGGGGTTTATACTGGAGAAAGCATGCGCTTTGATGAGTCTAAATTTTATAAAATTGCATCTATGTGTATCGCCCCGTCCCAGAATAGTATATAACTTTTCAAAAAAGTATGTATTTTATGTGAAATTTTGAAAATACCGTTATGGGACCAAACTGGATACTATCTACTAGAAAAGAACTCTAACCTAAACACAGTTTTCAGGGCTATTACTATACATAAGCACTCAAATCAAAAGGCTCCTTAAGTCTGAGTCCAATTGTTCCCTTCTTCCATCCGGATGTCTCTCTACTGTTATAAACTATATCTATTCTGTGCTACGGTCTAGAATTGCGTATCTCATACATTTTATAGTACCTACAGTTATTTGTAAAACTGCTGATTACTAAGCGGTGGTTTTTGACTTCAACTTTGTACTTCAATCACCAATCCATTATTCAAGGCAGAGTCGTTCAAGGAAGTCCAAAGATCAAGTCCAGTACCACTTCCTCCAAGTCACCCACAATTAAACAGAAATCGTGACAAGAACACATGACACAACGGAATTACTTGCATTACTGATGACATTAGGGATCAACCAAGTGTGGTGACAGATCTCAGGCACAGATAATATTGTCTATGGTTTGCTTTGCACGAATAGGGTCGTTATGTTGGTACCACTGATGGGTAACTTGATGGAAAATGAAGAATTTACTTATAAATATACATTAGACACTCAAACTGCCACCTGTGGATATTCCTTCAAAACAGTAAAATATTACCCCAGGTATTGGTAGAGTGGAGATTTTTGGAATATATCAATCTATTGAGAGAACCTAACCCTAAAGATCCAAAAAAATTTTGATCAAAAACTAAAATCAAACTAAAACTAAAAATCACGCTCTAAAAAGTATAACATAAGAAAATATTTTCATCTGAAATTGTTATGTAAGTATATAGTGATGTAAATAAATAAATTAAGTTTATCTACCTATCTTCAGTTTGGCTGCTGTTTGTTCATCAATATTGCATCTAGCGTTGATTATTTGTGCACCGCTCGAATTAACGAAGCGAAGACTTAGGTACAAGTATGTGTACCTATCTTGATATTACCTGGATGATGAGTTACCCTTACCAGTTGCTCAACTCGAGTTCAAGAAACGGAGGATAATTATTTGCCAAAAAATATTTATTTTGTTTTATGCGATTGTATGCTGTTAATACTGTGTGTTATGCCTTACAAGGCACATCCTTGGCGAATGAGCACTCTTCATTGGCATCCCACCCTTAAATTAAAAGTGATAGCTATTAATTTGATGATTTTCCCATATACTTATCAGGTTGGTGTCTTGAGGCTAGTAACTGTGTTGTAAAACCATTATAAAACCTATTAAGTTTAGTGCCTGAGATTTAGAAGTTAGTCAAAGCATCATTGTAATTCAGAAGTACGACGCAAATGATGATAATTGTTAACAAAATCGAGTTTCAGCAGTTAGGGTACATGAGCGCCTCAAGGCGTCTCCACAATGGTCTTAACCACGTCTAATCAGGAAGCGATGTTATCCGTTTGTGCAGTGCCTCTTGGCTGTGACGTAGCGTGGAAATACCTTTAGACTTTATATGAGGCTACATAGGTACATAGGCATCTTGGAAAAGTTTAGTACCAAAAGTTTCACGTTTCGGGAACAAAAGAGGTACACGAAAGTGCATTCATTTTGAACGATTTTTCAGAAGATTTCTAAATTCTTAAAGACGTATAAGTACTTTGAACAATTTCCGCAAATTTTCAACTTCATACGCGCTCGTGACACCTCTTGTAATTGCAGTTGTACATAAACTGCGGCAGCCGCTTTTCATTAGGCAGGCCGCATGTTTATTTCCTACCAAGTAAATAGTATGAAAGAAGCATTGAGAACTATCCGTATCGATAGGTGCTTTCATGGATTCTTAGCTTTTATGATTCAAAATCAAGCCGCCCATTAAAGTCCATTAAACCACAATGCGAAGTGCACGCAGCATGGCATTGGAAAGCCAATGTACAGTCAAGTTCATGATTAGATTGTTTATACCGTCAGACACCAAGTTTCTACCTTAAGACCATTAGAAGGTTCCCATAATCCTACAAAGTGCAGTATATTAAAGCCTTCTACAAGATGGAAAAACCAAGGATGCTGAGGGCGTCAGGTGCATTCATTCATTCTATTAAGGGATGTTAGGCAGTGGACTAGACGTTCCATAGCTTACACGATCGTATGAGTTAGTAGCCAACTCTGGTGATGGAGATTTTAGACCACTTTAAGGCCTCCGTCATGGCTTAACGACTGATAGAGCTGGGACCGACAAGTTAACGTACCCTTCGAAGCACGGATGCGCTGAGATGTAAATGCCACTAGCGATCATCCATCCAAAAGATTGACTAAGCAAGCTACGTCAGCGCTTCCAATCTAAAATAATAATGGTGATCATTTTACAAAGTTCTTTAGGATCATGTCGTGAAATATTTTCCGAGTACGCCTGCAATAAGCATAGACTGTACGCACTCTCACGCACGCTTATCTAGATATCAACAAGCTTCGCTTCACACATACATTGTCACTAATTAAACAGGCCAAGATCATTGACTTGACTTAGCTGATGATGCTCGATTGGTATCAAGTAAAATATCTTTGAGAGAACGATAAGCATATTCTACGTATTATGGTTAGATTGAAAGGAAATTGTTCAAGGTATAAGAAGTACAATAAAAGAATAGTCATAAGACGTCCCAATGTATTTATTTTAATTTAACATATTTTATTCACCAAGATAGTTACAACTAATACAGTATTTACAATTTTTTTCACATTTGACCTAGTTCACCTAATTGACTCTGATTTTTGCAGTCGTGATTAGGTGCTATTTTAGGTCAATTATTTTGATTGTGTGATAATTTTTGGAAAATAGAGCTTAATACTTACTTTGGCATAGATGTTACTCTAGTAGGGATGGCGTCAAAACGACTTCGGAAGCACATTTCACCAATGTATCAAGTTCACATCGAGTTTTTGGACGAGATTATTACAAAAAAAACTCTGCCAAATTAAGCATTAGGCCCCTGCAAAAGATCTTTGGTCAAAATCGTGCAAAAAATGTATGTATTTATAAAAAAAAGTCCGGAAACTGTGGCGTGTTTCCCCACTACAATATTTAAAATCAACAAAGTGATAATCTAAACTGTTTGTATAGTAAAACACTAACTGTAAAATACTTCGATGTTATGCTTAGAGTTACCAAGAACAATGGTCGGAAACCAGCGCGTCGGTGCGTGTACAAGATCAATCAGAGCCATAGGCGATGGTACCTGGTTCTAGGTGTTTGCTCACGTGTATTGAACAGAATATGCAAAAGCGTACCTATTTCTGAGCAATAACGGAACCAGAGCCCCAAGTCTGTGCATTTGTTTTACTTTCGACTCGATTATAGCACACGCAAACGCATTCGCAAAGCGAGAAATTTTGTTGGGAATTGCACAATTCCCAAATCTCCCGCTAGAGGCGCTTATCCGGTTTTCATACAAAATTTCTTGCTTTGCGAATCCGTTTGCATGTGCTATACTCGAGTCGAAAGTCAAAACAAACGCACAGACTCGGGGCTCTGGGGGCTAGGCGGCTCATAAGCCCAGGATCTGCTACACTTTCTGAGCGTTTCGACACTGGCTGATATTAGTTCCGATATGGTACCTCAGGGTTTCCAAATGCGTCTAGTACCGAATGCATGAGATTATCTCTCCGCTGATCTCGTGCAGGTGTCGGTTGGGTCGGTGTCGGATCGGTAGAAGTGTGAAAACCGGTTTTCGCTTCATATCAGCTGGATCACGTTTTATCACTCTTGTGTTAGAAATACTGTGAATTTACTTGAACTCATATCTGAAACAAACCAATGGTCTAATGTGCGGTTATCTTTGCCAAACCTCACAGAGCACATTTACCGAGGACGTGCGAGAGCTTGCTATGTTTGCGCTATTTCAGTTTTAGAAAATGACAGTTCTCCATCATAAATTGTTTTCTACATAAACGCACCAATACCTAGTGAGGAGCAATTCCAGAAAGTTCAAAAGACGTAAATATATTGAAATTCCGAAAATCTACCCGCCATCAATGATATTTTCTATCTAGACGCGTTATACGCCAGCACCACTGCATCAAACAACGCAAATATTACAATGGTATCGGTTTTCTTGATGCATTTTTCTAAACGAACCTTAATTTGACAGCTGTAAAAATATAGCCGTCTTTGTCGTTTCAGTTTATAAGAAAAGAACGGATAACTTTTTTATTGCTGTCAAATTAGGTTAGTTTAGAAAAATTAAACAAGAGAATCCATACCACTATCTACATAAAATGCTTAATAAAAGTACTACCTAAATAAAACCACCATACACCACAGTTACTAGAAAGAGATACACAGACAGTGGTGTCGTTTCTGCTGTGGCAATTTACTATACTAACCTAATTTAACAGCGCTAAGATTATAGCCGTCTTTGTCGATTTAGTTTATGAAAAAGGGACAAAAACATCTTCAGTAGTGTCTTTAACGCTGTCAAACTACGTTAGTTTAGAAAAATGTAATAGCAGAATAGACACGAGTTTGTAGTGACGTGCATCCGCGGCGCTGCTTAGTGTGCCACTAAATAATCTGGTAATTACCTTACTTTTCGTTTACTCTCGATCGCGGGTAGTGCATCTGGTACTATAGAAATATCTAAGCGTGCCATGCGTCAAGTAGACCAGGACTACCGGCACGGAGATTTATAAGATATGCGTAAACAGTTGTTATTTTAACAAGACGTACATTAGCTGAGATTGAGAGATGTGGATCTTTGGTAGGATATAAAGCTGTCTAGAACAGAAACTCATATGACTTTCAAGAGTGACCATTTTTGATGGTTTCATTAGGGCGTTTTCGTTGGGCGTTAAACTTATCAAATCAAGTAGAGTATCAGTATCCCTTAAGGTAGGTATTGCAAGTATTTTTAAATAATTACCACTAGATGGCGCACCTGTTCTGCCACCTCTGACGCATAAAAGCATTCAATTGAATGCATCACACGATCAATAAATACTTATTTATACGTTTCTTAAGGGTCGGCAGCGCGTTTTTGACACCTCTGGTATTGCAGGCGTTCATAGGCACCAGTAAATGCTTATCATCAAGTTAGTTGTATGTTTGTATCTCTACTTGGTAATGTAAAAAAAAATGACTTTACAATGATACACAATACACAATGTTATGGTGATCAATTCTGAAGACTTTATAGGGCTTAAAATTGCTCCTCTTGCTCCTTGTCGTGACTACTCTTGACATCTGCGGTGTCTGTACGTAGAAATATAAGTAAGAGAGTTTCATATCTCTACCGACTTTATTATCTAATTTATTGCTATAGTAAGGGGTATTTCGATGAGTTGTGACACATCGCTGATAAATAGCTGGAGAGCTTTACGTAATTTGCCATTTCAGATTAATTTTGTGTTTAAGCGATTCGACTTTCGAAATCTGGATCAATTTATTTGCGTACGCGATTTATGATCTACCAAATACTTTCAAAATACTTTTTAGTGAGATAAAATTACAGAAAAAACATTTTTAGAGGCAGATACCGTTTAACTATAACACTATTTTTAAATAGTATTGATTAAAAACTAGGTAAGTAGGTTCTTTTATGATCTAACTGGATGTCTACCGTGACTAGGTATAACAACTACAAACCTATTTCAATTTTAAAAACAAAGTATTTTCTATGTGGGGCGTCATTTGGGCCAACTTGTTCCATTACTTCTAAACCACATAACTCAGAGCAATCAATGACCTATCTTCTCTCAGATCATATTATTATAATAGAAAATTATAGGTAGGTACCTATATTTTGTAGCTACCTACAAAATTGCAATTTCTTCCTTTAAATACTATATAAAACTCTTTTGAAGCTGACTGACAATCAACGCATAGCCTAAACTTAAAGTCCTAGAGGTATGAAATTTTGATAGTAATATCCTTATATAGAGTAGAGGTGCACTAAGCAAGGAATTTTGAAAAGTCGCATCCTAAATGGTCTAAAATTAGGATCAAAGATTTTAACCAAGTAATGTGTATGCTGCTTCCACGCGAGCAGAGCCGCGGGCGACGGCTAGTTATTTATACCTAGCCTTATAAGTCTCAATTAAAATCATAGCAGGAAATTAGCGAAGCACGAAGGTAACACATGACCTCCGGTGTCCCGCACATCTTTCTTCGTCTCCCGCGAATGGGCTATAATTCCTAGGTTTTTGCTGAACCCTAAATCATTCAGCGAGATAAATTCGTCTCTGTACATAGAATATTAGTTAACTTAGAACTGTTAGACTTGTAACTTGAACGTTTCTGGTTTTTGTCTCAAGTCTAACAATATCCATGGGACATAAAAATTGATTTATGGAATTGAAAAAAGAAACACAAGCCTACTCAGTTTCATAGAAAAAGAAAATGAAGAATCGTTTAAAACCCCATCACATTGATTTCACCATAAGCTACTTGAAATGAACGCTTAGAGATAAAAACTACAAAAAACTTATTGTCACCTATTCAGGAACAATCGAGCGATTTCTGTGATCACCAACTTTATTTACCATCGTTTTGACTCTTGCTGCTCAATTTTCAGCCGTATTTCCGTACCCTGAAAGCTTATGCTCTAAAGCTGCGGAAACTGAAATATGTTTGCTGCAAAATTAAGTTATTGCCACGCTATTATCAACTGTATTACTGAGGATACAGGCATCAGTTTGCAGTAACATTCATGGATTTTCTATAAAAAGGAAATTTACGAATACTGCAGCTCAAAAATTTTAATTTCAATCTTATGCTGTTGATATAAGGGTTAGATAAAAAGTTTGAATGGAAAAGTGGGTAGTTTGAAAATTCTTGTTGGTGATAATGACGTCACGGTACGTGGGTATGATCGTATTAAAATGACATTACTTTACAAACAGTTATGTTGATAATTTGCGTCTAAGTTTATAATATTCAGATTTTGTTTGTGTAGTGCCGACCCAACCGAAGAACAATTAGGTACCTCTTTTTTTTGATGTTGGGTAATATTGAAGAAGTTTTGGAGATTTTGACAATAGTGAATCGACCAGGGGGTCAATCGCGCTAAGTTGTAACGGCTCACCGGTCACTGTTACTGCCACGTTATGGCCGATAAGGTCGATTTTCACAGTGAAAATCGGCCGTAGCGTAGGAGTAACAGTGACCGGTGAGCCGTTATAACTTAGCGCGATTGACCCCCAGACTGCGCGGCAGCAATATTTTGCTAACACGATTGCGATTGTCAATTTTTTTTTATCAAGCTCCCTCGTTTGTAAATTTTTTTTTATCGCTCCGTCAAAACTCTTTATCCACTCAGTAAACTCAAACTCAGTAAGGCGTTGGTTACTTATGTCATACAACATTCTTGCAATAATTGCAAGACAGTGGCTGACATCAGTGACAATTTTTTCAATGACAAATTCCAAGCCTTGCAAAGTAATAATTGTACTGTACATACTGTTTGTTTAGTTTAGACGATGTTAGTCAAATGATTATATTGACACTAATAGTGATGATGATGCCTGGCCGGTTTTGGCTACGGCGACATTGTTATTGCTTGATGCCTATGATGGGCTCTAAGGTGACTTGAATAGCCTATTATGTATTTAAAGGTTCTTGCACACAATGTGCATGTAAGAGCACCGTTGACGATAACTATAACCAACTACGTCAACACATGATGTCCTCCTTGGGGTATCCGCCAACGGCGAACCCTTTTATCTCCGAACATGCGAGCGAATATGGCTCGAAAAGCCAAACTTGGTTCGCCATAGGGCTTTCACTCGTAGTCCGAAGTCTTGCCAAGGTTCATCTGCGCGTGAGTTGTTTTGTGAGTAAGCGGTTGCGCTGATGCAAACCCACTCTCTCGTCCAATGCTACCAGTGCCCGATGGACCAGTTGCCCAGTACGACCGGTGGTAGTAAGGATGTCTGTCAACTTATTTCATGTCAGTTTATTTCATGTATATTGTTTTGTTTTTGACTGTTTTTTTTTGTTATTCTTTTTGCACATTTTTTATTTTTATTTTTTGTTCTTGTTTTTTGCACTTACTTTCATTGTTTATGTCCGCTCACCGAAATTGGTCCTAGCGGAAGACCAGCGTGGGTTGTTCTCAACCCGCATTATGCTGAGCTAGGATCCATTTTGCAGCACTATGTTTAGTTTTGTTATTATAGGTAATTAGGTATTTTTTTTTAACTGGGTTTTGGTTTCTTTTGTTTATTTATTAATTATGTCATGTTTTAGTTTAATCTACCTACTTATGTTTAATTTTTCTTGTGCTGTGTTGTAAATAAATTATTTTCATTTCATTTCATTTCATTTCAACACATACATATCTATACACATACGTATACAGCAGGTAATTAAATGTTATTGCTAAACAGCAATTGATGGACACAGTCAGTGTTATTAGTAGCTACTCTTATCAAAATATTCAGTCACATCAAATCTGCAAATAGACGAGCGCATCGACGCTACCCGTCATATAAATAGAGTAGGTATCAATGATGCATCAACTATGTAACGCTTATTGCTCCAGCTCAAATGAATCGTGCCAGCGCTGTGCATTACCATCAGTATCTGTCTGTCAGTTGCGATGTATGACTGCTGGTGTCAATACTTCGGGACAGCTTGCTGCACGTGTGGGAAGCCCGTGTCTTCGATCGTGTGTACCGACCGGTAAACATCAGCTTCTTTAACTATGGCCCGTATGCTGATTTAGGTACTGCTCAAGCACTGATTGGAAGTCAAGCATAGATTTTTGTATACACCTACTCAAATGTATGCTTTAGTAACGATTTCTGTGCCAGAATACGGACATAGAAGTACAAAAATATTCAGTGACATTTTCACACACTGCCCTCTAGCCCTAAACTAAGTAAAGCTTCTATCGGGACCAGACTGCTTATTACTTTACTATATTTTTGATAATTCAGTCAGTCAGTCAGTAGACTAATTCAATAAATAGATATGCATTATTTATGACAGGATGGGTGTTGCTTGAACGGATTAATGGCAGAAGACGTTTCTGATTTCTCTTGAATGAAGAATTCTGGCATCAGATTGATAAATCAATGACTAAAATTCTATCAAACAAAAATGTCTACAAAACTCAACAGTTTTCTTTCACTTAGTTTATGTGGCACTCGATTTCTGACAGAAACCGGGTTAAATAAGATTATACTCAAAAATATTTTTTTTTACTTCTTTTTACAACTTAACTGAACTCGTTCTTCAGTATAGAGAATGTTAGATCATGTTTAAACCAACTTTCACAGTGACAAAACATATTTTTAGAGATTCTGGATGAAGTCACATGAGTTCTAGTGGCCTATACTTTGTTATAGTCTATTATACCCATATGGTATAGTATAGTATAGAGTACAGTATTGCACGCTATGATTTGTAAGGGGACAGGTGTGGACGCAAATACACTGCGTTCGGTTTCGCCATCTCAATTGGCATTTGTCTGTGGCTGTCAAACTTTGATACAAACTAGTACCAAAATTATAGAGTCTCAAATTCTTCAAGTTAAATACATCCTATCCTACTAATCCCACTAATATTGTAAATAGTTAAGATGTTTAGATGTTTGTGTTTCAATCACATAGCAAATACTGGTTCAATTTGGATGGCACTTAACATATATGGGGTGTGTAAATTGTGTTGACACATAGGCTACTTTTTATCCCGGAAAATGAACAGGAACAAATAAGATGCGGACGGAGTCGTGAGCAGATGCTAGTAAAAGATAAATTTTACACCAAAAATCGTTATGTGGTTTTTAAAGAACATTTATATAAAAGTTTGAGAGTCAGTGCGTCATAATTCCATTCCGTCGATAAATCTATGAAAATGTACGCGACGCTAATGTCGTTGGAATGCTTTCATGATCTGAACGAACCAGGGCCGAACTCAAAAAATAAAGATAGCCTCACAACTTCATACATACCAACATAATGCTACAAACAAATTTTATGTTATTTTTAAAAGCAGCTGTATACCTGTTTAGTATATATCAATTACACTAATGACTGATAACTAATACTGCGTTATCAAGTGACTGATCCAGCAGGGATTTTTTATATCTGTATCTATTTGAGAAATAAGAACAAGTTAAATTGTATCCATTTGAAAAATATGAACAAGTTAAATTGTATCCATTTGAGAAATTAGTACAAGTTACATTGTATCCATTTGAGAAAAATGAACAAGTTAAATTGTATCCTTTTGAGAAATCAGTACAAGTTACATTGTATCTATTTGAGAAATAAGAACAAGTTAAATTGTATCCATTTGAGAAATTAGTACAAGTTACATTGTATCCATTTGAAAAATCAGTACAAAATACATTGCGTGGTAACGGCAACTCGACTGCGGCGAGCGTTACCGTGTAAATCAAATAACTTACTATTACGTTTCGGTTATCAAAAATTTCTGATCCTCTGAATCCAGCCTCTGAAGTACTCTGAACTCATAACTAACCGATCCGCGCGACATTTTGAATCGAAGCGTTACATCTGATACGAAAATATCTCCGCATCAATGTAAGACGGATTAATTGCACTGCATATCCGTTACAAAAATAACTATTATTATTATTTGTTTTATTATTATTACGGTAAAATAATAATTGATACTAGTAAATTAGGTTTCTTTAGAAAAATCAAACGACAGCGACACTTATAACAAATTTTGATAAAGGCCACTTATTCTTTAGTTGAAGCTGGATTTAAAAACGTACTCAAACTTTTACATTCAGACATGAGATTATCATAAAAAGCTTCGCTCATCTAGAACCGTCTGTCTCCACTTATCTATACAAAGATACACAGTGTACTTATGCCTTATTCTGGTTTGCTGCTCAAGCACTGACCCGGGATAAAGTATAGATTTTTAGAAAATCTCTACTCAAATCTATGCTTGAGTAGTCTATATAAGCATACGGGCCTTAGTCTCTTCGTATCTGGTAAGTTCGTATAAGTTAATGGCCAACTCTGGTGGCGCAGTTTTTAGGCCGCTTTAAGGCCTCCGTCGTGGCTTTACGACTGCTAGAGCCAGGTCTTCTTGCAAGCACGGAATCGCTCAGATGTAAATGCCACTAACGGTCAACCATCGAAATAGTGACCGCGCAGAACGTCGTTTAACTTAAATAATCGGTTAAGTTTGACTAAGCAAGCTACACCAAGCGTGTTTAGTAGAAAACTCTTCCAAATGAACTCTTTAAAACTACAAACTGAAGTAAAAAGCATACAATCTGCTGCATATTCCTCCGAAGACGTAAAATCGATGAAAAATTTAACAGGTCAGCTACAGCTAGGTACACTAAGATCTACAGGGGGCGGGAACGGCGTGTCACAGAGGGAAATATTTAGAAGGAAAGATACATATATCTAGAAAAGCACTTGTACTTACCAACTGCTGATCCATGATGAGGAGGGTACAAGCAGGAGACAATTGCCTACATCAGAGCGATAGAGTAAGTTCGTACGAGTTAGTGGCCAACTCTGTTGACGGAGCCACAACAGAGGCCTAAGGCCGCCTTAGGCCTCCGTTGTGGCTGAGATATATAAACATATAGCAATAGAGTCATACCCTTTCGTCCTCTCATTCATAAACTGATGTGATTTTAGCGCGGCTTTATAAAAATTCCTTAACACTAGCAAAATTGTCTGTCGAAAATAGAAGAAGGCCATAAATAAAAGAAGAACAAAATTCTTCGTCATTGTCACTTTTATGACAGCGAAAAGAGATGTCAAAAGATTTAGCAGCCATTGTAGCAAGCGCAGGTTTAAAAGACTAGTATGATAGATAGATAGATAGTTTATTTGACATACACACAGAAAAATACAGAACGGACGTAGAAAATATAGCAAACTTATAGATACATACAAGAAACAAACAAACAAATAGTACTAGCTAAGTAACAGCTATAGGTAACCTAACATAACAAGTGGGTACTAGCTAGTCTCGTTCCGCGCTGTATGCAGCCAAATCGGTCCCGACTCAGCTCAGTATGAATATATCCCATAGTAATATCACATTGATAGTTTAAAAAGCTGTTCTCTTCTTTGCTTATCCTGTGGTGGGGTGTGAACCACCCCCTGTCGCCTGTATAGATTTTTCTTTTTACCCCCACTACGTACCGATATTAAAGAGTTTCTCTGAGCGATGCGCTATTTAGTTTCACAATTTTAATTTAAAACTTTGTAATAATATTGAACGTGCATTTTAAATTATAATATTTTAATATTATTGTTTGTTTTTACCCCCGATTGAAATACGGCACGGGTGTTATAAGATTGACAGCGTGGTGTGTCTGTCTGTTTGTTTGTCTGTACCCTTGTAGGTCTAAAAGTAATGTTTTTATGTAAGAAAGATGATTTTATCTCAGATGTTTCATAACGATGTTTGACTTCAAACAACATACAAAATACATCGCCGATTTACCCAAGTTGACTCAAAATCTTTGTTCGCTTCGCTCACTCAATCAATTAAAACGGTCTATAGCAGATTCGGCTGGCAAGTACGCGAGTAGCCTAATACCATTTATTCCATTTCAACTTACTTTGACCTTTAAGTACAAGCGAGTATTTAAAAATCTCTTTTTACAAAAAAATGTTTCTTTTCAGTAATTAATTTTAGCGAAGTTCGAGCAAAACCCAACATCATTAAAATCTAACGGCATCCAATACAGACGAATTCTGTAAAATATAAACCGAGAGCCATCTGGAGAGGATTTTTCGTGGTGCATCACTATTAAATATGAAATATTATATCGGAAGTACTGGGTAGTGAGGGGAAAGTATCTATCGAAATTGCGATAGATTCTATTTCAATACTTTTTAAATTTTATCGATAAAACATCACAAAGAGAAAATTAACAACGTTTCTTTAGGTAGGTATTTCTGTTATAAAACCAAGCATAAATGGATTTTTCTCGGTCTGTTATTCACAACAGTTGACGTAATGACTCTTACGAAAAACTCTCCGGCTATATAATTTGGTATATTTCTCTGATTATCGCAAATTGAAATGAAAACTATCGATAGTTTGATCACAACACTAAGCAAGCAATGCTTCACCAGGATCGAGTGGGAGAGACGGGCCGTATATCGGTGCATATTCCGAGTGCACCGAACGTCGTATAGCGTATATGGAAACCAGCTGGCTCTACACTGAGAAATTAACCCCCGACCGAAAAATAGAAATGTTATAAGATTGACGGCGTTGTGTCTAACTGTCTCGTCTGTGCCCTCGTAGGTCTGAAAGTTGAGCTCCGATTTGAATACGGTTTTTTTTCTAAGAGAAGTGATTTATCTGGCATGGTTCTTAGCCATGTTTGGTGAAAATTGGTGCAGCCGTTTTCCAGTTATGAGGATATTTATCTGCTTTAAAAAACTTTTGAAGAGTCTCAGGCATAATTATTGCAGTTTGAAACATTTAGTTCATCTCAAAGTATGAATATGATGACCTAAAAAGTTTTTTTTAAATTAACTTGTTCTTTTCTACACTTCTCTGTGTGTGTCAATAAAATAAAGGTTCATGACAACGATGGTACTGTAATGTTAATGAAATACTTAACTCAAATCTTGCAATAAAGGTTTTTGAGTAGTATTTAGCGAAGACTCAGTGTGCCTGCGGACTAAGCTACGTGCTTCGAACGAATCTCACCCAGCGATACTCCGATATAATACCAGAGCTCTTGTACATTTTGAAATATTATCCACAATGAGGAATATTATGCTTTTGTCCTCGGTTTTGCTTATAATATAGAGCTGATTGTTTTATTCAGGTTTTCATTCGGCGAAACTTTATGAAAATCGGTGCAGCTGATTTTTTTAATCTTTGCTTTGACTTGAACAGTTTTTCAACATACAGACCTATAGGAATTACTTTTTACCGTAAAGTGTATTTATAAGCCCATTCGAATCTTACGCGACGAGTTTGAATCGAATTGATAGCAAAAATAATTTAATATTTTAGTCAGAGAGATCTTATGATTTTGATAGAAAAATTACGATGGACGACGACACAAGGTCTACATTTGTGGATCGCGTAACTACGACTTTTAGTTATTAGCGTACCGATTTGGCTTAGTTAGGAACCCTTCTAAATATTACGCCCATGACCGAAAAGTAGAGTTTAGAATGTCTACAAGAAGTTCACTCTACCTTTCCTACTTTTATTTATACATAGTTCCTACGCATAGGTTAATTAGGTATTCCTCCGCAAGGCTATCCTTTATACGACTGCAATATAAAAATGCGATCAAATAGGATAGGTACAGTCCGGCTATCTACTACAGGAAGCGACGACGCGACGTTGGAAAAATATTTTTCCATTTTAAATAAGTGAACGGAACAGCGTATATATTTTCCGTTATCTGTTTGTTAAATATTAGCAGGACGGTGTTCAAAAGTAGGTGAGCAGCTCAAGTGTTTAAATAACGCATTTTTATAGCAATAAGTTTGTGAACAATATTGAACTTGAATGTCTTGCAAACTTAAGATGGACATTATATAAACCATATACCTACTCAAATACAGAAAGTATATTTTAAGTTGTAACTTATGTTGGCAAAAACATTCTCATTTTTAAGAATTCGAGCGTAAATGGAATGAAGAATTCACTGAAAGTTTCGGTGCCTACGTCAGCGTATCCGAATAGATACTTGTGAATGTATTTTGATCGCTTAGCAGTTTAAGTACTTCAGATACTTGAGTTGCTCAGTTACTTTTACTACAAACGGTGCTGAATGGTGGAATGGAATGCGTTTTTTCCCTATTAATAGGGAGAAAGAGTTGATGAGCACTGTTTTTTGTTTGTAAAAGTTTTTTTGTATCCAGATGGAGTGGAACATGGGTTTAATTGGGAGCGTACTGAAAAAGACTCCCTAGGACACGATGTAATAATAAATTCTATAAAAAAATTCAATGAACACTTTACTTTCTTCGCAATTTTTTATTGTTTTAAAGGGTTATTTTCTAAGAGTGTTTTGGTAAAAAGGTTACTTGTACTGACACACGAGGGGTTAAAACTATGAGTGTGAGTATTTTACATGCTAGTGTAAAAATCATACATGTAACATATTTTAAAACCACTGTAATATTGTTTGAAAGAGAATTATCTAACTTAGTAAAAATATGTAGCACCACACTGGAACTGCAGCATTTAAGTATATTTTTTTGTAAAGACTAGCCGTCGCCCGCGGCGTTGCTCGCGTTCTAAACCCTTTAGGGTGCGACTTTTCTATATTCCTTTCTTAGTGCGCCCCTACACTATATAGGGATACTACCCTCCAAATTTCATACCTCTAGGACTTATAGTTTAGGCTGTGCGTTGATTCTCTGTCAGCTTCAAAAGAGTTTTATATATATTGATGATGATGATTATGATTATGATTATACAAGAAAACTCTAGAAATAAGGCCGTAGTGTTTTCACCGTTTTAAGCTCTGATCGGGAAGAAACTAGCTCCTAGAATTACCTAGTTTATAAGTCGACTCTTGTGATTTTACGAGGTAAATAAAAAAATGTATACTTTGACTTAAAATCTCTAGATATTTTCTTGTGTACAGTACAAAGATTATTCTACCAATCATAATGTTGCACCAATAAACTACCTACACAAATCAATCGATCAACACACGTAAACCCGATCACTGCAATACCTATCATCCTTCGAACGCCTGTCGAAGGCGTAACACATACTAACGTACCCAATAGAGCAAAACCGATCAACCAATCACGATGCACCATCGACTCTTGAAGCCAACCGACCAGTTTTTCCCGACCTCCGATTCCCCACACGCCTCACCCTACACAGTCTTACAGCTTCGTAGATCGCGAGGAGTGGGAGGTAAATATACACTGGTGGTTTGGAAGTGTAAGGTTCGATACCCATTGGCTATCGGTTTACGTCACGTAGATTTTCACGGTTTTTTTCCCGCTGGGAGTGACTACGGTATCGATAAACGATTGGTACGGAAAAGAGGTTTATTGGGTACTGCTTTATGTATTAAAGTGACCAGTTCATAGGGTCTGAAAGAACATTTAACCTTCCGTTTGATTGTTTTTTTATGACCTTTGAAAAAGGAAATTGATTAATGTTATGTTTTTAGTTGCCTAATGTTGTATCTCTTCAGTATTCGTCGATGTTTAGCTATAAACTCTGAAAGAAGGAAGTTTTAATTGGTCGGTACATAGGTGCTAAGCAAGCCTACTCAACTTATGATGTCCTAGACAGTTAAGCGATCCGAAATGTAATGGCTTTGTTATAAAAAAAACCTTAAAATATTGTAAAAGCCTATTTACCGAACTAAACTATATTCTAAGCTACTTTTAGTAATTTAAACAGTAAAATCCAGTCTTACAACAGCACCATTTTGTGATCAAAGTCTTACATAAAAAAATCTAAAAAAACCCTCCCTGTAGTAATGTCATCTCCCCCCTCCTACCTAGGCACCCCCTCTAGAACCGGGAACGTTAAAAAGCAATCTCCTTAATGGAATTTCAATTTTATTTCTGTGCAAAGTTAACTAGAAATCCAACTAGATGCAATACCGTCCGACGAGAAATGTTGGAAATATTCGCGTGAATTTGCACGGTGACAAAATGAAGATTTATTAAAAGTTGTATTGATTTACGGCTGCTTTTGGTAATAGCAAGTTGTAGTGGTACTATTTATAGCTAGTAAAACGGTGTTTTGATAGATTATAATAAAAATGCTGGGAGTTTTTGAGAGCAGTAAGCTCGTAGCCGGTCTTTGGTGAGTTGGCAATAATTGTTTACCTGATTCGTACATTTTAAAGTTATTCATAAGATTGTATTCAATAAAAACTCTTCGTACACTTTTTAGAACGCTGATGGATGGGGAATATAGACTACGAAATAAAAAGCCACGCAAAGTTATCCACCATCAGAACTGAACGATATTTAAAGAAAGTATGTGTACAATGTTTTAGATAACCAGGAACTCTGCAAGAAAGGTTACCAATAATTTTATCAAGCTGCCATTAGATGGAGTAAGTTTTTATAGAATATCCAGCAATAAAATCTAGATATTATGTCTAGAATATCTTCACTATCATCTGCTGATATCTCTCTGTCTGTCAGTTTTAGTACAAAAATATACAATTCTAATCAAACAAATTGCATTGTTTCATCAACCAGCATGTTCCTTGTACAACTCCCATGTACCAATCAAACTTTAGCTGTTACTTTTTTTAGTGTTATTTTCACAAATGTTATTCTGGCCATCAAAGCAAGTATTTACAACAGAGAATACTAGTAATGAATCGTCCTATTTTTTTTTCTATTTTTCAGCGATTCAGTTTTCCATTTTCTAGCGATTCATCAAGTAGCTGTATTGATCATAATTTCAAACGAATGATGTTATAATTGTATACCTAGATAGATAGATAGATAATACTTTATTGTACACAAAGGTAAGGTACGTACAAATCTTAAAAATAACTTTGTATAGTACAATGGGCGGCCTTATCGCTGAAAGACGCGAGTACGTATAAGAAGTATGTAAAAGCAAGTTCTAGCCAAATTTTCACTTTTTCAGTTGTTATTCCATCCATGACAGGTAGTAAACCCACTGCCGCTGCGTTCTTGCAAAATAAAAAGCACAGCTCAATATTGCTGCATCGTACTAACAGGAATTTATTATTTGGTTCTAAATAAAATCAAAGTGCACGTTAGTTGCAACTTTTATGCACTTTATGGATATCATAAAATAGTTCGCGAGTGCCGACGCTACTAGGAAAACTCGATTTGATTCTATCATCGAGATTACTAAGAGCATGAACGCACAAAGCAGCCATAGTCGCAGTGACTAACCCCTACTAAGGGGCCTAGTAACTCGTGGCTCAGCATTGATTAGCTGCCATTAGACATATGGAATTTAAAAGCCAATATATAGACTGTAAAGGCCAAAATATACCTACTGTATCATGATATAAGGGTGCTTTTTCACCAGAGGCAAGCTATATCGCTAAGGATGGTGATTAAAATCCACGTTTAGTTTCAAGGCGTAGCTTTGGTCACAATAGTTTCGTTGCTTAGTTTGACTATGCTCACCTCTTAGCAACGTAACACATCTTTGGTGGAAAAGCAGACTAAAGTTTTTTATATTTTTTTTACTCCTAAGCATAATTATCTTTATACAGGGTGTTACCAGACCACTTCCGAAAACGAAAGGGGGAGCTACAGCACACCAAAACCCAACGAAAAAAAAAATCAGTTATCCTGAAAAATAATTATAGCCGGAGAAAACAATGTTTAAAGATTTGTATTTATTTCGCCAGCCCGCAATGTACGCATTCACGTAGGTAAGGTCGAGGCGTAGTACTATTATTTATTCTGTGTCGTAAGTGCCTACTAACGTAGGTAGGTACTAACGTAGGTCGCTCGCACGTCGCGTACTTGAATGACCCGCGATGAACTCTCAGCTGTTCATGCTGTAGTAGACGTAATCTGCGTGCTGCGTGTACATTGCTGCTTTATTTATTTTATTTGATTTTTTGCTTTTTTAAATGAGATAATTAGGTAGATATGTCTTATTATGTTGTACAGTGTGTATGTAACTAGAAAAAAAATTAAAAAGAGATAGTCAAGTCAATTTTTTTTTTCGCGATTTTTTTCGCTTAATGTTTTCAGTATCATGGTCTGATTGGAACCTCCAAGTTTTCGGAAGTGGTCTGGTAACACCCTGTATAATACTCTCTAGGTCGCTGAGTGCGCATGTATGTATATGTATAACCTAGGTAAAATAGTATTATATTTGATCTGTGGCTTGGTGTATTTTTTAACGTGCGTCTTGGAATAAGGCAGTAAATATTTCTTGGCTGCGTTTGCACGTTACTTTCTCCAATTTTCTCGAAACTTAAACACCTCACAAAGGGGAGTAAATAATACCTCTGATACCAGCTTCGGAACACGTTGCATTTAAACAAGTTTGAAATACTTTATGCATAGACATTACGGAAGCTTTCTGTACGGAGAAAATTTCATCCTATGTGCTTTGAGTAGCGAAGTGTGGATGAGAAATGCATGTGAGATGGTACGAGTTACTTCTACGAATGAAAACTGGGTTCCTGGATACAAGTGGACCCAGGAAGGTAAGGGGACCAGGATTTGTCAGGAAACTCCTGATTTACTCTGTCAAAGTCCCCCCAAACCAGGATCCAAACTGAAATCTTGCATCCGTCATATCTGCCACAGTTTCTTGCCAAGTTAATAATACATACGATTTTTTAAAATCTTTTTTAGTTTATCGTGAAAATCCCATAGAGCCTTTTCACGATAGGTTGTTATCAGAACTTAAGAGTTATGGACTTCAATTTGTCGAATCCTAATGCTAGTTGAACCAAATGCTTCTGACAGACAAACACACACTACCTCAAACTTATAACACCACCTTCAAAACTCTCACAGGGGACGTCCTCAACAGTCATTTATTTATTTATTTATTGTCATGGTCGGTGAGGCCATGTATTAGGTACTTGTTACAGGCAGAAGCTACCGTTTAACTTAGGGTGGGGCTCGTTTCACTAGTTACTCACAAAAAACTAACGTTCAAAAAGTACCCTTGATATTATGCAAAGAAAAATTAAAGTGCGCTGGTACTCCTGAACCAATCTACTCCACGGATGTAAAATACCACCCAGAGCCAGCCAATAGCACCGGCCAATTTGAATATAGAACGCCCGCGAGGAATTTATAACGGACACACGAAACTTAAATGTTCGCCGGTTACCGAGAACTGCAATGTTCAGTTAGATCGCTGCCACTGACCTTTGAGAGTTGCGATCTATTGCATGAAATTCACATTAAATTACTCGATATTAACTTAATTTACACAAAATGTTTATTCACAAAAAATTACAACGAATACAGTATTGACAGGCGTCATGGCTCAGTTGGTAGTAGCTCTGCCTTCCGTGCTGTGGATCGTGGGTTCGATCCCCACCAAGAACAAACATTTGTGTGTTGTAAACATAGATGTTTGTTCTGTATCTGGGTGTTACTATGTATTATAAGTATGTATATACAAAAAAAATTATTATGTATGTATTCTATCAGCCATCTAGTTTCCATCGTACAAGCTTTGCTTAGTTTGGGACTAGAAGGCGTTGTGTTAAGTGTCTGTGAATATTTATTTATTTATTTACAACCATAGCTGCATGGTGTGATCAAGTTGTCAAAAATAGGAATTTTTCTTTTTTGCTTTTTGATGCAATTACAGTGTATTTGAAGGCTTTCCTTCAAGTTTTTGAAAGCAATACCCGTTCATATCCAAAGGAACATCTGTGCTTTGAATTCAGCGGAGCGCTCCGATTTATTCTTCAAGCTATTTCACTTCAAATGTAAAATGAGCTTTATGGCCGAATGAATGTGCATCTGGTACGGGCTTAAAGTTTTACTCATTACAACTTTAGTTGTAAGTAATCGATAGCGAATCGATAAGAACTTTAAGTATAAGTAATCGATCCAACGAGGCAATGTCACCTTTGGACGTGCCGCCAATGGCCGCCCTGGTTAACCTTATTCGGACATCAACAAAGGATATTGACTTATTAAGTAAATGTCAAAAGATCTGAAGGGATATCTAACATGCTTAAGAATTAGCACATAAACCTGGGTGGGTACGTATATTTCTGTACATATTGTTTACTCATAATAAGTATTCGTTTGCTACTTAAGAACAGAAACTAAACGAATAAAATTCCAAAATTAATCCGTTGCAACACAAATTGACTTCCATTAGACGAGATTGCCGGTAAATATGAAACTACCCTCTGAAAGGTCCCAAACTAATATTAGTAGCCTAATAAGCGACTAAAACTAATAATGCAACAATAGACCAGATTGCACCAATACCCTGCACCTGGTCCGGTACAGCTCTTGTCGCCCTGGGGACACCCCCTACCTACCCCCTTTTACCCCCTTTAGGGGAGGAGGTGGGGATCAAGCGGAGCTTGGAACGTGTCAACCGATTTTTTTGTGTATTTAATATGTGCATGTTTTGAATTAGAATTTTATTCTACGTTCTAGTTTAAATAGTGCAATGGTTTTTTTTGGCACATAGAGACCAAAATAAAGTTAAGTTAAAACAGAAATAAATCAATGGCTAAATAAGAGTTCTGGATCTAGTTACAACATTTCATACGCGTTATCAATAAAGCCCCTTCTGCTTCTTCTTATGCATATGAGATCATGTCGATCTATAAATAATTCGTCAATCACTTACAATACAAAGTCTTCATGCTCTGAAACAATCTATCTGAAAACCTTACAACTGTGATTCTTAAAACTAATTACCAAAACCAAATTGTATTGAAGATGTCGATATATCGAAAAATTCTTGATATATCACACGTTGAAACCAGCATGTTAAAAACCCTATATTTTACCAACTTCACAAAAATATCAGCAGTTTCCAGTAGCATAACAATGATTACCTCCTCATGATTCCATTATCCGACAATCCAGCATCTTCGGTTGCTAACAATGTGGGGTAAAAACTTAAAAACCCAGCAGTAGCTGGTTCATAAGGCATTTTTCCGAACACACACGTAGAGAACCCCCTACTCCCGATGGGGGGCACTCGGTGATCTGGGCGCTCGATTGCGTAGAGTAGCTTAGGGAAAATGGATACAGAGACTTCATAGCTTATATTTTTTATGCTATCTAAACTAATATTTAGAGTAATTTCTTAAAATTAAATATATTTATCTGTTTATCTAGCAAAGATAATGAAGATAGCCTTAGAACTTTTAGGTAATAAGTGGCCAGATGAAATAAATCAGTTAAGTACAAATCGTTTATTACGAAACACACGTTACTAACTAGGTACTCTAGGCAAGTAAACCAGATCTCAATTCGCTTTCAATAATTAAGTTTTGCTGTTAAGAAGGTAGTGTAGAGCATGTGACTCTACGTAGTTGCTATATTTTGTAACTTGTTGCATCAAAGTAATTTTTTTGAAACTTGAAATTTACTATTCCGTATTTTCCACGTTTTGCTCTATTAGTTTAGATATTTTTCAAAATCACAGCCGATATAAAATAATGAATGATGAAGGAATCCACGACTCGGTATCACTTTTACAACCTGCAAAACATTTTTATGTTAAACATCAGTATCGTCGCTAAGCCTACTCTACACCCACTCTTTGCTTCTTCGTCTCGCCGATAGCCTGCGATGTGTGCGGCTTCGGAATGTTGAAAGACGCCCTGTGACGCCGAAGCCTTCCTGAAAATGTATGCCCCCCCCCCTCTCCCACTTAAGGGGGGACACCCACACACCCGCCGGGAAAAAACCCGTCGACTGTACGTAATCGACACGTACCTTTCTCTGTGTGCGGTTCTGAAAGATTACTCCTATGTAGTGGCAATACATTTTCCTGAACCGAAAGGTTTTGTGACTGAGTGAGTGTGTGTGTTAGTGTGCGCGGATGTGCCGGCTTCGCTGTGTGCGTTTTATTGACATTTTTATACATGAAATTTTATGTGCGCGATTTAGATGTTTTTGTGTATACATTTTCGTGTGTGTGCGTGAATTATTTGCGGTTGCTTTCGATGTTCGTGGAATACTGAATGGGTGTAATTAATTCGTTTCAGATGAAACTGTTCGTTCCAAAGCTTTGCTTATATTCATCTGTACAAAATGTGCTAGAACTTTTCTTTTGGTAAATCTTAGAATTTTCAAAATGTGGTTTATTAAAACTCATTACACATCGGTTCACATTTTATCTGTGTCTTAGGGGAGTAGACAGAAGACCTGATGAAAGTACCTTTCATGTTTATCTTTATTGTACGCTAACGTTTCGCGCGGCCACTATTTAGATGGGTTACCGTTAGTGGCATTTACATCCTGAGCCCAGCGTTAAGCCACGACGGAGACCTTAAGAAGGCCTAAACAAACACTTCGTTACTAGAGTTAGCGACTAGCTTACTTTTTACTTAGGTACTTGATAAGTAGGAGGAGAAATGAGTTTTATTTTTCCTTTCTCTACTTTATTTTCTAAGTAAGATTAGTATTTCTAATTTAATGAGTTTCTAGTGCCGTTAGCATTCATTAGTGATATCGTTGAACCTGAGCTCGGTTAGACCTATAGCACTAGTTTTTAACATACTTTTCTATGGAAATAAAAAAAAAATCTGTTGAAACATATTGGGCTTTTTTTAGTGAGTCAGATTTAAGGGCTGTCAAAACATCAGTTTGTTTAAGTGTCTTTGTTTGTAATTGAATGCAAACCTGTTGCACTGTATTTTTGAACGAAAGTGGCTTCCCTGAAATGCATAGGATAGTTAATACAGGTAGTGTGGGTTCGATTTCAGCTTCTTATCTTATGCATGATCGCTAAATACTTGTTAAACTGTACTTATTAAATATACGACAATATAAGGTACAGATGGTTGAAGAATGTGTTTTATCAATCATCAATCATCAACAATATATAAAACTCTTTTGAAGCTGACAGAGAATCAACGCACAGCCTAAACTATAAGTCCTAGAGGTATGAAATTTGGAGCGTAGTATAACTTACATAGTGTAGGGGTGCACTAAGAAAGGAATTTTGAAACGTCACACTATAATGTAGAACGCGAGCAACGCCGCGGGTGACGGCTAGTCTTTAATAAAAAACCACTATACAAACGAGATCGCAAGATCACAAAAATAAAAAGACTAGGTACCTAAGTAAATGCTTTTCATAGCTACATCCAAAAAGCGTCTCCTACATTTGCATGGCTAATACGAATCAGCAGAGTTGCTTTTAATTCTGCGCTACGATTTTCTGGCCACACTCGCTAACACCCTCGCACACTAACATACACTATTGCATTCAGATTTATTACATACGTAAATGGATGGTGTGATATGAACGGAATAAGTAAAGAAGTAAGGTTCAAATTAATGTTTGGGATGTGCAACTATATGTTACAGCCCATTCAATTTTGAATCGCGAGACCATCATGTAGGAAAGTTAGTTTGAGCTTACGGCAAAATATGAGGACAATGTTCCTGGAGCCTGACCACGTTAGGTCTGCAAAAAAATAGGTAGGTAACCTAAAAAACATTTTGTAGTTACCTAATTTGTATCATTATCTCGGTAACTTTTGTATTCACAAGTTTCATAGTCCGTTTTCTCAATTTCCATGAACATGAAACAAAATTGTGTGTCAAAATGAATGACAGAGGTTATAAATGAAAGAAGAAGAAGAATATTATTGGTCAGAACACTGTATCAATCTAAAATAAATAGGCTATTACATCTATTGAAGATGATTTGTACAGCGTCAGGAGGCAACCTATGCCTACACTTAACGGGACACTGTAGTGCCTGGGACAATGTTTAGATGGAGTAGGCTTGCCCAGCACCTATACCATCCTCTCGGCATAGTCAGCCATATCCACAGGAAAGACAAGGTCAATACGTGCGGACCTGACTAAGCCGCGGATTTCCTCACGATGTTTTCCTTCACCGTTTTCAGCTCGTGTTAATGCGCATATAAGTTTTCCGAACGAAAAATCCATTGATACACGGCCTGGATTTGAACCCACAACCTTCGGATCGAAAGTCGAGTTGCAATCCCACTCGGCCAACACGGCTCTTTGTATCAATCTATAGTTACTATAATACCAGTGCTGTTTATCCACACAGCTACCGAATAGCTATATAAAGTAGAGTGGTTCCCGAAGGATTCGCCGGGCTGAGCTCGAACGATACTTTTATTTCGTTTTATCTTACAATGTTCCTCAGTCTGTAGATAGTTTATGTACAACTTGCATCTTAAATTCAAACCGGATTGGTAAAGAACTTTTTGAAAGTAATACTACAGAAAGCAACCTACTAACCAAATGTTATACCTAATGAATAGTTCACCTTTTATACCGCGTTCACACTATGCCATTGCCGCTGACGGCATAAATGCCGCGATTAATTCCGGAATGATTGCCACAGCAACATCGCCTTTATTCCTACACCGCGTTCACACATGCCCATGCCGCTGCCCGAATTATTGCCGCGATTAATTCCGGAATTATTGCCACAGCAACATCGCCAAGTTCATGCCCCAGCTATTGGTGAGAATAAAGGCGATGTTGCTGTGGCAATAATTCCGGAATTAATCGCGGCATTCATGCCGGGCATAGTGTGCACGCGCTATTAGACATTTTCATAAACAACCATGAGATCAAAAATGTAAAACTAAAAACAAGACTAACTGACTAAACTCCTTAATGGGGATCGAACCCACGAATCACAGCACGGAAGGCAGAGCCTATACCACCTGAGCTGTGACGCCTGCCAAAAGAAAGTAGACATGTCTTTGACTACCTTCCGTGGAATAGCGAAGATAGGTACTGTAATTATTGGTGCTGTTATTCTGGGGGCGGTATGTAGAATGCTTCGAATATCATATCAATCTGTAAATGTCCACTGCATGATCAGAAGCGATTTTCGTTAAATTCCAAGTTAAGTTTTATGTAGTATATTTTATTGCGTAATAATTTAGCTTTTATCGTTACATTGTTTGTGCACCGCCTTCCGTTACCGCTCCGCTCGTTACTTTCCATGCTACGGTTGCCTGGAAGAAATCGCTTTCAGCGATAAGGCCGCCCATTGTACTATACAAAGTTATTTTTAAGATTTGTACGTACCTTACCCTTGTGTACAATAAAGTATTATCTATCTATCTATCCAAAAAGTGGTCTTTGGAATATTTTTAATATGTCTAGGATTTGATTATTGGTAGCAGAGTGACCTAAAAGTGACTAGTGATAGGAATACTTAAAAAACACGATCGTCTGTATGCAAATAGCTAGTCATCAAGCAAGTATGAATACTAATAGAGCACGCCTCATTTACCCAACTTATCACCTCGAAGAGTAGGTCGATCGTTAGTGTCCCTCGCCTTTTCCTACCCTCAATATCTGCATCAGGAAATAACCAGTGAGATGTTGGTATTCTTAGAAGTCGGGTAAAAATACTCATATTTTTGAGTTGTCATTTTCATAATTTATTAGGACTGGAAAGGTTTAGAATTAGATGATTCTCACTGGAATTCGCTTGAGGAAGATTCGCACTGGAAGAATTCTCTCGATGCATTGCCTCACTGAGCACGTCCAATGAGCATGCCCTGTGATGCTTAGCACTACGCCCAGTTATGTTTTATTTATCCCAGCTCTAGTGTAGATCTAGGTTTACGTAATACTTAGCCCAATCCTATTGATTAGTATTTCAACTCTAACACTAGTCTAGATCAGGTCTAGATGATCTAGAAGTCAGGCCTAGCCTGAGTACTTAGTACTTAACCCAATCCTATTGATTAGTATATGCGTTTTCAGTTGTACCGAAACCTCTCTTTTCCACACAAATCAATACATTTTTTTACTCTAATATATCTGAGACCGCCATTACTATATTCCGTATAAATGGGTCACCCCCCACCCCAACCCAAAGGGGGGGTATCATACATCTCGATTCCTAGTACGGCGGGGACATGATAATGGTAAATTCCTATGCTTTTTGCGCAGTAAGTGCTTACGTGTGATGACGAGAGCGTTTACTGACGATTCCTTTCAGAATTTCTCTGCATTTCGTCTTACTGTCGTATGCCACTGCTCATGAGCCACTGCTCATGAGTTCTCAACTCGTAGGGATCAAACATTTCATTTATCAAATTTGTCCAATTATATGTCAGGGGGTAATTTATGAAATTATAGCACATTATAGAACGTTATGAATGAATGAATGAATGAATGAAAATGCTTTATTGTACGTAGGTACACCTTATAACTAATATGCGAGACAGATTAAATTACATTACGTAAAATTACGTTAAATTACATTACGTTATATATGTGTGTTTTGTATTTCTAATTCTTTTTACTTACTATTTTTTCTTTTATACGAATGCCATCTTCCATTAGTCCATCCATCTGTTCGTGGGCCACACACTTTAAAAGTTGACCTGATTTGGTCTTCGACGACTACTGTAGTTCATAAACACATTTATTGGTATGCCGTATTTCTATAAAAATATACGACGAGATGGAAAATATTTTTAGAATCTGCACACCATTTGGAGAAAAGTTGAGCTTGAGATTTTTTGTGTCGACTGTGGATACGAGTGTTCATTTTACACGTGTGATTATGTGAGATGCTGAAGACTTTGTAACGTTAGCATTAGTACCTTGTTCTTGACAGATATGCTAGGTAGAGGACAATATTCAGTAGATATATGTGTGTGATGGTTTACAATAGTAACACCATTGGTCACTTATGCAATATTTTGTAGTTACATTTTGATTACACCATTTATCGTTTTGACTGCAAATTTATAAATGACGTAAAGACTCCTCTAGAGGCTGGTTCAGGCGCTGCCCTATATGAATTTGACCTAAACAACCATACATACAAATAATCTTTCAAAGTTAAATAAATCTTGTAAAAAAACCTTGTATTCAAGAACCTTAGTGAATTGAATTCAAAACCAAAACCAAATTGGATTCAAAAAACATCACTTTTTGCAAAATTCCAGAACGGACGATATCTGCAGGTCTACATACGAGCTGAAGCCTCAGTGAAGTGCCATCGAGGCTGCGTTCGCCTGACACTACGTGCATTTTGTACGGAGACGATAAGGAATTGCACGTTGGAAAATAGGTTTGCTGTGAATTTTAGAGAGTCACAAAGACAATCTTGTAGGTAGGTACACTACTTGATACATGAGCACGTTTCTTTTATCTAAAATGTACTAACAAATGGTTGACTGACAATGCTAGTAGATCTGATTTATTTTCAAGGCAAGAAAATCGTTCATTTAAGACGGATACTTTGTGACAAATCCGTCTCGAATGAAATATTCCGCACTAAATAGTTTTTGTTTTCAAACAAAAATTTTTTTAATTTCAAAATATGACTCTTAGTTAAATTTTAATCTTTTATTAGATACTGTGGTGTTAAATACAGTGGAGTTAAATTTTTTATTTTATTTTCTTATTCCGTTTAATTCCTTTTGAGTCTCTAATTTTTAGAATATTGTTTTCATAATTATATACCTACAAAATATTAGGGTTGCAACTATTACCTTTCAACTCTTCAGCTTCTATAGTTCAGCTCTGGATGTGACAGACGGACGGACAGGCAGACACCGAATAAAACCGTAAGGGATCCATTCAAAACCTATATACCATAGCTATACCTATATATATATAAAACCATAGCTCAACTGTTCCATGTGTATTTTGTAAATATTGTAAATACTGTATTAGTTAGAAAATACATAATATGTTATAAAATAAAAAATAAAAAAATTCAAAACCGGAACTCTAAAATGTATCAACTTTTGACTCTAGCAACTTCAAAACCATTTGAATTGGTATCAAGACAGTTTGAAGTTTATCCAATGAAAATTGAGCAGACTCCAATTACTTGCACGTGACAATTAGACAAAGAGAATAAAGTGTAAGGGGATCAGCACTACTTACGTTTGACATATTTTAGTGAATCCGTTCGCGCTCGCTATAATGAGTGTCATATTCGGTACGTACTGATGGCAACACAAACTTAAGGGTTACATTAATAAGGTACACTAAAAAAAAAAATCTTATCAGTTTTTCATATGTTACTCAGATACAAAGTTAAGTCATGTTGATTCAAATATTAGTATTTGACGTGACAGCAATCGGTCAAAGTCAAAATACTTGTGAAATTTGTCTTCTTCTTCTTCAATTTATGGCCTCTGTCTGTCGTTTTGACAATCAATTTTGCTAATATCAAGTGAATTATTTCTGCAAAGGTCATAGACTTTGAATTTAATTGACGTGAATTATTTGAATTAAGTACGCATAGACAAATTCTGAATTGGCAGTTTACAGCTAGTACAATATAGTAACAAACTAGATACTTGTCAGAATTGCAGTGACCAACATCTATCTGTTATACGTTTCACTGTATTTTAATACATCAGTGGCGAGTCCTTGCAAAATGTATGAAACCACTAGTTAATCACTGGTTGTAGTGATCCAAACGCGTAAACTTTCTTGATCCTTTATAAGGCTCATGAACTCATCAAGATATAGAGACCCTTTGTGAATGGAAGCCCAAAGCCGTCTCAGAGTGATGGACGCAGTGCATTATCTTACAGGGCACGTCCTCATTGGACTTGCTATGTGAGGTAATGCATTTTTATAGGCAGAAGTTATCACTTAACATCAGGTGAGCCATCAGCTTGTTCCATTACTTTTATCATAAAAAAAAAAAAAAAAAACCAAGTTCATAATCTGTAGAAACAATAAAAACCCCAAAAGATGTGACATCTATGCCGACGGTACCCGCGACTACGCGATACACCCGCCTCGGAGTAGCGACGTGTAAAATCTGCATTTCTTTGAGATGCACTTGTCCTCTCCCCCCTTCCCCCCCTCGACGCCTCTTAGATAAAGAGGGCTCTACTTTCGCACGCTTTGAGAACGAGCTCCAGGTTTTGTTAGGAGGACTGGTGCAGTGTGGTGGATGCAGTAGGAGCATTTGGCCTAGTTTGAGTAGCCAGGCTAGAAAAGCCTATCAAGCGTCAGTGGGCAAAACTACCTCATGCTCTTATTTAGAAAATATTAGAGGAGTGACTGGGACGATTTTTTATAGATTGTAGTTCTTGGAACAAGCATCTAGAAGGAATATCTTTGATAAGCTTTTGTAAAGAGTTGTGCCATAGCTTTATATCAATCATGTAAGATTTTTATCAAAATAAATAGGCTCGAAAAAGTCCTCTGGATAACGCCTTCCTCAGAACTCATAGATATACAGAAAAAACCATCTCCCGCCCGACAAAAGCCTAACTCCAGAAAAAACTAAATTGTGCGTTCTCCACCCACTACTTCCAGCAATCTTTACCAACTCGTCAGTTCATGCACCTGTACATCTTTATTTCTAGATTTCCAAGAAGAGTTTTAATCTTTTTCAATTCAATTCTTGTGCTATGCAATAGTTCTACTGCAGTTCAGTTCAGCTGTGTCACGTACATCGCACGTATAGGACTTGGTTGTTAGGTGTTTTGTTTTGTTCAACGTATGATGGAGCGTCTGCAGGTTAGGGCGTGCTATTGTCCGCGTGATATATACTGCTGAATTGGTGACTGGAACAATTGTTTACATCTTGGATGATGCTATAACATAAGCTATTGATAAAATGAATCTTATTATTATATTCAGACCTCTGTGTCCCACTGCTGAGCAAAGGCCTTCCCCCATTCTCTCCGCACACTTGGGCTTTACTTTGCCAATCTGTCAAAGAATGGTCAAGTTCGTTCCGCCATCTTTACATAGCATCTTATTAAAACAGATTTTACTGAAGAACGATATCTAAGAAACAAATATAATTAATAGATTACAGACACATGAAGCTTCACATATAGAAATGGACGTGCAAAGCCTCACATAACACATCTTCAGTGGTAGTGTTCAGTCAGGCAATGCTAATAAAAACCAGCTAAGAGTCTCAAAGAGTTATTCCAGTTGGAAATACTTGTTTCTAATTAATCGCAAATTATTCTAATATGACGAACCAAAGTCCATACACCAAGGTCTGATGATGACCAGCAATGATGCAGAGGATCTATAAATTTTAAGACTAGGGGTACACTTTAAAATTACACTCACCATCATCATTTCCCTGCCCTTATCCCACGCTAGGTGGGGTCGGCACAACATGTTTTCTTCTTCCACTCACTCCTATCATTCGTCAACTCTGAATCTACTCCTCTCAAATTCATATCCTCTTTTACCAACTTGTACAAAATATAACTAAAATTTTTTAGCCATTTCATTATTGCTGTCTCAATAGTTAGTAGCATTTATTACGTGGAGGGGGTAGGGGGGTGGGGAGTGCAGGACGGTGCACTCGTACAATTTACAGCTTTTACGCTATTTTCAATTAAAACCCTAATGGCTCATGGCCCACCGATGCGCCGATTGTCTAATTGTACAACTGTATAGAGCTGGGTGAGTGCGATTGGTACAAGTTTTGGTGTGTCAGAGGAAATAGTTGATAACGTCACAGTTTTTAGTGCATTTTGATATGCTGTACGTCCAGTAAGTAAAATTTGTTTCAGTATGTTTTTTCAGCGTGAAGATGACCTAAGGAGATTTTCATGGATACGAAGTTTTAAGTTTTACAAGTTTTCAATTCCAGGTACTAGTTGGTACAGCCGAGCGTCAGGGACCACTCTTTCCCATGCCCCATGGCCAGGTAGGTTTAGGAGGTTGCTGCAGTGCCTGAGGGATGACTTAGATGGAGTAGGCTTGCCTAACAACTATAACATCTTCTCAGCATAATAAAATAACTAAATATTCACGGACACTTAACACAACGCTTTTTAGTCCCAAACTAAGCAAAGCTTGTACGATGGAAACTAGATGGCTGATAGAATACATACATACATATTTTTTTTGTAAATACATACTTATAATATATAGAAACACCCAGACACAGAACAAACATTTATGTTTACAACACACAAATTTAATGTTTGTTCTCGGTGGGGATCGAACTCCTTTTTCGGTTTGTTCTCGGTGGCACCTGTCAAGTATAAATAAGTAAGTAGCATAGTCAGTAGTCAGCCTTATCACAGAATAATAGTACAAGTAGTCCAGGAAAGGTCAATACGTGCGGAGCTGACAAAGCCACGGGGTTCCTCATGATGTGGTCCCTACCGTTAAGTTCAAGAGGTATCAACAGCTCTATAAACTCCATAACCCGGTACCACCCCTTAGGAAAAACTTTCGTTTTAATCGTTTAACATTACGATGTAACGCGCTAAGTTCCGTCATTGTTATTGGAACTCCACCGATCGGTACTTACCTTCATGCTTAATGAAAATTAGCGATTATTTGAGAAGTTCTCCGTCTGTGTTGTTGTTTGTTTGACAGGAGGGTTATGGTAGGAGCTTTTGCACTTAGCGACTTTTTGACTCGCGTTTTTATTGCGCGTTTAACGCGCGTTCGAAGTATTCGTTTGAAGTTCATTACAAGAATGTGGCAGACGCTACAAAAGTAGAAATTTTCTGTGATTGTCATTTATAAATAAGATGCACTCATAAAATGTAAATCCTGTAATTGGCTTTAGATTTAGTTTAAGTTTTGTATTCATTTCTAAGAGCTTTTGATTGATAAATAAAATAAAATAATATATTACTTATTTAGAAGACAAACAAGCTTGGGACGAACTAGCTCCAACTCATCCAATAAAAAAAAAATTGTAATCATACCTAATCATACAAAATGTAATGACGATTCAAAGTGATCAGTGAGATTTTATTGAATAAAAGCTTTTTGACTATGACTTTGACTGAGCAATGACTACTAATTGTATTCGCAGGTGTTAGACGGCAGTTTGAATCCAACTCAATTCATAACTTTTGAGACATTATAATAATCTTTGTAGGTATTTCCCTAGTCAAACTCTTTTGTAAAAACCTCTATGTACTACACTACGAAGGCACTTTTATTCAATACGTGACACATAAAAAACTATCACCTTGTTATCGACACTTCAAAACTATAAAAAAGTAGTTTCGAACACTCGATCGATACAAAATGACCACCGATATTTATACGTTAAAAGAAATTATGTTTATTAAATTCTCAACTGACTTTCTTATCGAGTTTAAATATATCGATAGTAGGAATTATAATTTTGATACTTTTGTTTCAATCATCATCATCATGTTCTTGCCCTTGTCCCACTTTATGTGGGGTCGGCACAACGTTTGGTTTCAGTATTACATTTTATTTTAGTTTGGTCAAGATCGACTTTTTTCTTCGGTTTTTGCTCAAAAAATTGTATCTTACTCACACTTGGCAAGTATCCACCACCTGATGTCAATTTCTACTCTTGATACTTTAATATTTATAAGCACTAATAGGTGTTGATAAATTAGATCAAACCCAGATTTGATCTATGTTTGAGAGTGGTTTGCTCAATAATTGACTTAAGTTTTATGTTTTCAAGTACCAAAACACCTTACAGCAACCACATGACACGTTTATATCGCATGCAACTAACAATCTAATTACCACCCTCGGGTATCGAACCTGCGATCGCCGGCCGATATGACCCGATTATGCATTCGATCGACCAGGGGTATTTCTTTAGGGAGTTTCTGTACCCTTAGCATATTTACGACACTATAGAATCTAGCCAAAAACAACACACTGCCTAATTCTTCCAACACTGCCTAATGTAGGCACCAGACTAATCAAGGTCGATTCATCATCAATCGATGGTATTCCATACAGTCGATCATCGACCGACGGTCAAACAATAGTCGATCGATGATTGATTCATGTTTTATCAACCTTTATTCGTTGATCTGCCAAAAGTAAACTCAATCGATCGATGGCATCGATTGTTGACCGATCGATTGATTCAGTAACACCGTGATGATCGCGGTCTTGCGACCAATTTTTATGGCAATTGCAACCAGGATATAATTTTTTTTAGTTTATGACATGGATGATTACATAAATATCTAAAGTTGGCTGGTTACACACTGGTTAGGTTCTCATTCATTGTGATACGTTGAACGTATCTATTGACCATAACCACACTGACCATCCATCAAAAAGTTCTATTATCAAAACAACCCATTAGCAAGCTAAGCTGTTATAAAAACGCCTTATTTATCAAGTAAAGTCAGAGTTTTATAATTTAACTAATCAGATTCGTATTTGACATACTCACAAGCAGTATGACAGGGTTAGAAACTGGTGCTAAGCACTCATTCCCACCTGTCCGTTATCGTAGTGAGCACGATAGGCAAATGACACGAGGTCAATTTCGTGGTCTATTTTATTAACCTCTGATAAAAGGGTGTTGGAAAGTAATTAGGTTTAATTTTATCGGAAACTTTTGACCCTAAAAACACTAAAATATTTGCTGGTCACCACGACGGTTTGAGAAAAAATCTAGTTCCAAAAGCACTTTGACAGGCGTCATGGCTCAGTCGGTAGTAGCTCTGCCTTCCGTGCTGTGGGTCGTGGGTTCGATCCCCACCGAGAACAAATATTTGTGTGTTGTAAAAACATAGATGTTTGTTCTCTGTCTGGGTGTTTCTATGTATTATAAGTATGTATTTACAAAAAAATATGTATGGTATGTATACTATCAGCCATCTAGTTTCCATAGTACAAGCTTTGCTTAATTTGGGACCAGAAGGCGTTGTGTTAAGTGTCCGTGAATATTTATTTATTTATTTATTATACTTTAATCTTGTTTATCCTTCATCAATAAATCCAGTGACAGCGTTAATTTCTCATCAAACTTCAGTTTGAAGGTGTCAGAAATAGAGATACCTTTGAAAAAGTAAAGTCAATGGAACCTGATGATGGCTGAAAGAAGTAAGAAAGAAGAATGCATGTATGAGTTTTTAGCAAACGTTACTATGAACCAACTCGTTTGATTACACAAAATCTAATTGAATTTGGACATCTAGATGGACCTTATAAGGAACCAATAGTAGCGGACATTCGAAATGCACACAACGATGTCATTTGCCAAATTCTGATGATTTGTTTCGGAGTTATGATGACCATACATACATACCGGTCTAAATCATATACTCTCCTTTTTGCTTCGCCGTAGTCGGGTCAAAAGTAGATCATGCATGATTGCATTGTACCTCATGCCTCAGTCAGACAGTCACCCACCACAGAACATCGTATTTTTACATTCCCATCAACTTTAAGACGTCGCAGTCCAATAACCTCATTAATTAGGGTGCCCAAATCCGTCAGTTATCTAACTGAAATAAATTATGTCCCAGTTAATTGATTCAGCCAATGGGGGAATGGGGGGAGCAGCGATGCGTCACCCTTATCGGCGCCGGGGCAGATGCTATTGACGGAATCGAGGGTACAAGTAAATTATGCAAGATTCCGATCTTGGTCAGGAGTTGACCAGAACATAACAGTAGAGGCACTAAAATTGACCCTTGCGGAACACCACGTCTTTATAGCTTTAATACTAGTTAAATTTTTCACTTTTACGGCAACTAGGACGATTTAAATAGTGGCCTAAATGGTGAGAGTTAAACCTACGTCTACCCTCTTAACACAGGAATGCGTTGTGCGCGCCGCCACTAGGTGGAAGAGGCTCAGTGAAAATTGAACGTTACAAGTCCATTGCTAGAACAAAATAATTCTCAAATGATGTTTGTTTTTATCGCTTGAAAACACATAAACTGCAAATTTATACATAATATCATTGAACTTCGAATGGAAGAGATTGCTATTCCAAATTCTCTAATAAACCATCCAATAAAATTCATATTACAATCGTTAAAACTTACAAAAACTTCCACCAAAATTGGTCAGTAATTAACAAAGCAGAATTCGCCCGAGCTATTGACCTTATCCACTGTTATTGTTCCTCCAAATTTTTTCCTTATACAAACAATAATAGACTTTGCCACTTTCTCAATAAAGGTTATTTATTGATCTACGATCGTGAGGCTATCCTTGAGATTGGTTTATGCTACTTTAGTCTCTACCTTGTTGAGAATAGAGTTCATTTCGTTTTCTGTTTCTGCTTCACCGATGTCCGTTACGGCTGCTCGGGCACCTGCTAGGTGGTCACCAATATGAATGTAATTACGAACACATGTAAAGGTATTGTTTCTTAAGAAATGACAGTCGTGGTAAAACAGCCCCTCATCACAGTACATTTTATAATTTACCTACGTCATTACAAGTTACTTTGAAATTAATTAAACTTATGTAACTAATAGCATCAGTAGATACTTTTGTGTTTATATGTTCTCTTTCAGCTTTCGGCCCAAGAACATAGCTGATATCAATGGCTTTTAATTAAACAGTCTATATTATGAACACCAACTATACAGAAATATAAGATTTTCCAATAAGATCATCCAAGGTTACTTAGACAACAACGTCATGACAATTACGACTGTAATCGCTATAATTACGGACGTCACATTTGAAGAAACCAGACCCTTAGAAAGCGTGTGGTTTGCGCGAGGAAGTCCTGGATACGGAACCCTGCGCAAGTATTGAGGCTTTTGTCGGGGATCCTTTGTTGACGAACCCAAGCGTCTATTGTGATTGAGGAAGAAACTTGACGCGTGCGGAACCGGTCACCAACACTTGTGTAATGTTCGTCTAATGATTACTAGCTTTACATTGATAAAAAAGTATTATCAATTATTCTATTTACAAAATACACATGGAACAGTTGAGCCATCTACAAGCCGTTGCAAACGATTTATAGATAGCTCAACTGGTCCAAATCAGTACCAATCGGAAGCGTGCCCAAGACACTGGCTGCATTGCCGCGCTGAATAGCAATGCTGATACGCTGTCCTAGATAATCACCAGCCCTCGGGTCACGCGTCGCTTCTTATTATTTTAAAATAATATCTTATTATTATTATTATTCTTATTTCTTAGATTAGCTTAGGCTTGCTGATAGTGCTCATAGAGAGAAGTTTGAAATAGTTGACAGCGATGTTGATAAAAATCAGTTTAAAAGAACCTACGCAAATCTAGACATAGAAAAGTTGAGTCATGCTAAAGCACCAGAGTGAAGAGGAGTTGTAGTAAAAGCTGATTTCATGCAAGTGAGTATAAAGCACAAGTAAATTAGATTCTTAGAGCTTTTTTGTATTAACTTTAAAGAAATTATGATTTTGCTTTAAGCTTTTGCTGTGATACCATCAAAAATTATTACTCCAATTTAGCCCCCATCAGCCGTCACTCTGCGCCCGCGCATAACTAAATAAACCAACCACACATTCATCATTCGACTGAATTTTGGTTCTTTTTAATTAGTAAAAAACATATTCGGCCTGTGCGCAGTGGTGCGTTGCAATCCATTTCCGATCTGAGTCTCTGACGTCTCTCTCCCACTTGTTGTTTTAGACTGTCTCTCTCATTTGGTAATTAGTTTCTCATGTACAGAAGTTCTGTTTAGAATGGCATGTGGGGAACTTAATTGTGGTTTTAACGATATTTATTATTGATAGTATCGATGAAGTTTTTTTCGTAATAATTAAAGTTTTGGTAATAACGACATCACCCTGTATTTTGGTGATATTCATTTGTTTAATAACATTATCATTGTTTTCTATACAGTTTCAAGTGTCTTGAAAATATGTTATCCAAAGTACAAAGTAACATAACTACAGCTAACTATGGAAGTATACCGTAGCATTAAGCTGAGCTGAGGCCGTTTCACCACCACACACACCCTCACACACACATTGGTTTAGCAATTTTTTAAGTTATGTTTTTTCTTTTATACTGTTACTATCTTATGTATTATCTTATATGATAGAGTTAAGTTATTAAATTTTATGTATGTTTAGATTTTAATTCTATTCTAACTAAAAAGGTAAAGATTTCACTAAATAAGTAGGTAATCAAATGAAATATTAAATAACTATTGCCATAAAAACCATGCATAAACATATACAAACAGACCAAACTCCCTATAAAACCATACAAATTATAATCATGCAAAGTTTGCAACCTCGTAATGACGCTGATTCAAACATCGAAGTGCATCAGATCGTAAGCCATAAATTTCCAAAAGTAAACCCTAAATCACAATCATGCAAAAACCCTTCAAACGCCATCGAAAATTCAAATGAAGACCATAAAATCGGTCTTGACACAATACCTAAATGTATTCAAGAATAACACGCACAATGCTGGCTTATAACCTACGCCACTTACGCGCGGATTGGCTTTGGGACCATTAATGAGCTATTGAAAAATGATAGCAAAAATAATTCTCTTTTAAAAATTATCATAAACCATTTGAGGGTCGGAAGTTCCCATACTGCTAAATCCATCATCAAGCTAAAAAACACTCTAACCAGTTTAGATATGACTTATATCCGAAAACCGAGCGACGAAGATAAGTTTGAAAAGAGCATCTGACATTTTGCGTCATCCTTCATCAACAAATCAGGTTAGTTCTATTTCAAACGTTATACACATTCTTATAAAGTTGAAAATAGTTGTCAGATTCAGTGAAGGAATCGGGATGATTTCGTAACCCTTAAATAGCGTATGCAAATCTTGACATTGTCAGTCCGTTGCGCGTGCACGTTTAGGGGTTGATTCAATAATGCGTTGACAGATGCTAGGATATTCCAAAAACTAACGTGTCATATTTCAGAAGTATGTGTTGGAAAGCTGGAGTATCTTTTCCCATAAAACTTCCACACAAAGTTTATTACTGACGACTATCTTTTACCAACGACTTTGCTCCCATTGACAATGATAAAAATTTACTCTCCAAAGTTACTTCATTGTTTCAAGTTTCATCTAAATCGATTTAACCACTACGATACCATTGAGTCACAAATGTCTAAACATATTTTGCATTTATACGTCTTGTAAGCCACTACGATACAATTGAGTCACAAATATCCAAACATATTTGCATTTATAGGTCTCGTGGACCACTACGATAAAATTGAGTCAGAAATATCCAAACATATTTGCATTTATAGGTCTCGTGGACCACTACGATACAATTGAGTCAGAAATATCCAAACATATTTGCATTTATAGGTCTCGTGGACCACTACGATACAATTGAGTCAGAAATATCCAAACATATTTGCATTTATAGGTCTCGTGGACCACTACGATACAATTGAGTCAGAAATATCCAAACATATTTTGCATTTATACATCTTGTAGATCACTACGATACAATTGAGTCACAAATATCCAAACACTATCTTGCATCTACTTTTTATGTACTCATAGTATTCACAAATGCGTAAAAAGCAGCAGTTACAACAGACAGACAGACAATCGATAATATCGATGATCTAAAAACCGTTCGCAAGGAAAGCTATAATAATCCGCAATTATTAACGGACATTTACTTTCTTTAATTTACCGGTCGGTGAAGTGTGGCGGCGGACTTTTCGTTTTCTTCCGACAGACTACATGTTATGGAATTGGTATTTTCATTTCTCATGGAACAAAATCAGTCAAATTTTTTTAGGGTAATAATAAGCTTAAAAAATCCTGGTACAAAATAACCAATTAAGCATTTACTGAGTAAAATCACAAAAATCACTCTGAAAACAGACATAATTCGTTCAAATAAAAAAAAATAGAACATAGCTAAACTAAAAAAATACGTCACGTGACTATTCCCACTTACTTTTGTTAATGAAATAAAACAAATTAAGGCGAAAAAACTGTTAATAATGCATTTTAAAATAGCAGTTTTTTTTTTTACAGGGGTCCAAAATTTTAAACGAAGTAGCCTTCTAGACAATTTTCGACAGCGTTAACGGATTAACTTTTTGACAGAAGAGACAAATTTTGACAGAAGACTTTTACCAATAAAACAGTCCGTTTCCGTACCTCACCGCCGGCACCCAGTGCGAGATTGTCGGCAGGTGTGTTCCCGCTTCATTAACCGCCTCTCCGCGAAGTCGGTTAACCAGCCGGCAGCCACGCATCGCGGCGCGGCTTGAAAGGCGACTGTCTCGCCCCAACCATCCTTCCAGGCTACGCAATGTATACGCATAAGATTGGTCAGAATGACGTGAAATGATAAAACTGTTGGGTGAAGAAGATTTTGACAATCAACATCACCAATAGTCGACTGCTGTGATAGAACCACATGACTATGAGCCGAAGACCGAGCTAGTGATACAAGAGGTCAAGACGTCTCTTTCAATCTATCGCAATCTCTTGGTACTCGAGATTCATATCGATACAAAGTCATAAGTCAGTATTACGCTACGTAATATTACCCTGTGACTACGCATCTTTAAGAAACTTGATACGTAACGACTACGCATCTTTAAGAATTTTGAGTACCAAAAGATCCTGGTAGGTCGCTCGTCGAGAGAGACGTCTAGACCTCTCCAAAGACGCGCCACTGACGTTTCATACATTCCCAAAGTTGGCAATCTACTATCTACTTCCTAATCTACTTTAACTTTCACATCCAAATAAATAAATAAAATACAGTAAATTGCTTTTGTTGTTATTTAAAGGTCAGTGCATTCACTAGATCGAAAAGAATCGATTATTTTTGCATCAATTACAATACAGTCGTCATGTCACCGGCAATTTTTACCAACGGGTTACGGAATGTAGATTAATGATTCGAATTGTTACTAATCGATACAGTGAATCGATCATCAATATGAAT
Organism: Eulithis prunata; assembly: GCA_918843925.1. Taxonomy (NCBI): domain Eukaryota; kingdom Metazoa; phylum Arthropoda; class Insecta; order Lepidoptera; family Geometridae; genus Eulithis; species Eulithis prunata. The sequence goes on along the minus strand of OU974027.1, from coordinate 673,108 downwards.
TATACGCTGAATTGCTAAGACATGCGTGTTTGGCTAATGATCTCGATATGAGAATATTTCACGAATTCAATAAATGTAGGTACTTATCACAGAGTACTTACCTAAAATTTTGCTTCATTTTTAATCAAGTAGATAAATAAAAAGCAAATAAATATATATAGCAAGTTAATATCTAAGTTTTTTATAGACTTAGTCATTCTCATACATTTCGAACATGTCGTTCAAAACAAAGTACCTATTTTTGGTACAATTAAAATAATAATATAATAATAATAAATCTCATCATTACACTATAAAAAAATATTGAGCTTTAATCTAGCGATCATAGTCACCCAAAAAATATTCAAATTCAAAATACGAAATGTAATGATCTATTTACAGATTTCCGATAAAGAAATGTTACTGATGTAACTAAATCCGGAAGTTATTAAAATAATACCGGAATATATTCATGAAATAGGAACGTTCGAAAAAAGCTCAAAGCACCCATCAATTAGAGTAACTCAATACGTTGTCACATTAAAATGACGAGCACTAATGGATTCCCGAATTTGAATTACAAATGTATGGATGGCATCGGATCGGTCGGGCGGGAGAGCCATTGAAAACCCACAAGCCGATTCCAAATTGAATGGAGTTTGCTTTATTATTTCGATTACACTTTCTAGACGTCGATAACTCTTGAAAACATGTTCTACAAACTAATCAATATCAGCATCAAATTATTTCATGTATCATTCATGTTCAAAGACAACAGTTAGTGCATTGTATCATTCGTTTTGAAAAAATATAGTGAATTGTATCATCATCATTATCATCATCATCCACAGCCTGACTTCGCCCACTGCTGGATATAGGCCTCTCTTTTGATGTATCACTCCTTACGACCCCGTGCTAGTCTCAAACAATTTTTGCCCGCTATGAAAGCGATATCGTCTGCCCATCTTGCTGCAGGACGACCGACATTTCTGTGTCATAGACATAGTTTTGACATAACAATTGTAAAGATAAGATATCACTAAAACTTTTCAGAATACACTAGATCTAGACCTAGACTATAAAATTAGATACATACTCTTTACTCTACATCACAAGGGAATCATAGATGAAACACAGAGTTCAAGAAAATATTAGCCGAATAAATTGTAGTGATCTGTATCATTACAATTTGTAATAGTCAATTGTATCATTGCTTTTAAAAAAAACGGGAACTATTAACAAAGGATTACATTCAATATTTTGTACAAGTACAAGCTATTCACTTACTTTGTATCAAATTGCTCATGAGTTCGCCAAAAAACTCGGAGTACGCAGAACATTCCCGCGATCAAAGGCATTCCTTTGGAAATATTCGAGAAATTACAATGATTAATGGAACGAAACATAAATCTATCGAGCGGGTTCGATCAAACATGTCGAATGTTGATGCTTTGATCACAAGCCGTGACGCGACGGCTTTTTGCGACTTTAATTACAACTATCATAGTAATAAGTTGCTGCGTGCATTTGCACACATTATGTGTAATCAAACCTCGATATGATGATAGTGAGTCTGTACGAAAGTAAATCAATGTCATTGAAACAGTAAATACAAATAACCAATGTATCCATGTAATCCAATGTAAAAGATATTATGATTTAAGAAACTTCCCGAAACCACATTCAGGTAATTGAGTAAGTATTCCTAAATTTTTAATCTATTATCAAAGTGTTGTATCACCAACCACTAAATTTTTTTGTATCATTGTCACTTCCATAGGTATTTTCTTCATTTCAATTTTTTGTAGCTTAATAAAATATAGCACTATTTGTATGCAAGTTTTTTTATACATGGCAGGCTGGTATCACACAGCCAACGACACGACATCATCGAAAATAGAATGCTACACAATTAGGTACCCACTAGAACACTTTCACATTGCACAGGAGCCGACAACGATAATTTTGTTCACATTGACATATCGGTAAGTATCGTATGCAAATGCCTATTTAGAGCCCTCGCAGTCCTTAGACTTTTTATCGGCCGATGGTTTAATCAGTTCGGGCTGCTACGATCGATACTAAATAGTTGAAACATGAGCACTTATTTCTCCATACTTTACTCTCGGCCGATAGAAACTCTGCATTCTGCGAGGGCACCAAGCGGCCTTTGTCCTTTGTTATTTCTTGCGCCAATTAAGTGGCTCGCTTCAGCTACGCGCGATTTGTCACGGTGAAGCTTCTGACTTAATACTTTGTAACACTACTCAATCATCAGTGTTTTATTTGCACTAGGTCTGACGTTCACAGATCACTTTGATCCACTTGCATCGGTATTAGTATTAGCTAGTTGAATAACAATAAATGTTTTGAACAGTATTAGTAATCGTATGCTATTGGAAAGTCATTTTTCTGCATCAATTTTTTAAAACCCAGCTCACAATTTTTGGACCCCTCTAACGCTATCAATCTTTATTGCAAGGTAATTTTCTTCAGTTAAATTAGTTTTATGCTTAGTATTCTAAAAATATTTCTAGGGTATCTAGATATAGTGTGGTAAATTATGATCTAATCAGATAATTGTCAAGAAGGCGTAATAAAGACCTAAGTAAATGAGCCTACTCATTGCCTTACACCTAGATGTAAAAGTCCTCCAGTCACGTTAATGAGAATCCATGTTAGAGCAACTACCACATTGAATAATTATAATCCATCGCAGTTTCCCAGATACCCTTAGCAAGTCATTCTACAATTGCTAGAAAATACGTCAAAATTAAATGGGATTTGCTTAAGGTCTGAGAAGATTCCTATAGTTTAGACCGGATAGATATACCTCAAATCCAACTCTTTCCTCGTTCCAACCCTTGTGACCCAAACCCCTGTACTGTTACCGAACGCAAAGATTCGCCACGCTTTTATCATTTGTCATTGCTAACGATCGGAACATCGTTGTTCAACCATGGTTTAACTGATACCCTTTAACAAATGACACGCAAATCTAAGTCACCATTAGCAGAATAGTTGACAAGTTTAGTCGCGTGGAGTTTTACGGTGTATCGCAAGGATCGATGCTTGGCCCTTTACTAATCCTTTGTGATAAATATGTTCTACACTTTGACAAAGCTTTGATGAAACTTAAATAAAGCTTTTGCAACTAAATTTAAAAGAATGCAAGCATCGGTTATCGAAAATTCAAAGTTGTGTAGTATAATGGCTAAAGCTATTCGCACATTACTCTAGCAAGTCTAACTGATAGTAAGAACAGTTGTTAAAGGATAAGAGAAGATTCCATAAGGCATTCAACATTAGATCAAAACTAAAAAATATTTTGCTAAATTATTTATCACGTCAATGACCGCGAATGATTTTAAATTAAGATTTATCACGAATCAAAGTGCTAACAAAATTGCAACCAGCCTTTTAATACAAAAAATACACAATACAAATCACTGTATCGCCTCTTAATGATCTTGATGTCTGGAATGATTGTAGAGCGAGATGATATTATGTCATTCAGTGGGTTAGAAGGAGAAGGCTGTTATGGTATCACCGGAAACGGTGTAATATATGGCGCATTGTTAGTAATGAGATCGGTTTGTGTGTTCGTTTGTCCGTGGGCGGACGCGAGTGTGTCCTCTTAAAATGGTGTTGCTTTTTCAATTATTTTTAACTAGTTATCCAACTTGGTTTCACACCTCATCCAGAGTCCTCTGTCCATAATAATTCAGGTTTCATGCTAAAAATAATACTTACACCAAGCTTGTGTTGTCTGCAACAATTTAAGGCCCATATAAAATCGTTATTCAAGCATAGATTTGAGTAGAGGTTTTCATACAAAAATCTATGAATGAATGAATGAATAAAAATACTTTATTGTACGTAGGCACACCTTACATCTCATGTCCATCTATGTCTGAGTCTGGATCAGTGCTTGAGTGGTAAATCAGTATACGGACGAAAGATTTCTCATGACGGAAAAGTGAAAATTCTTTCTGTAGCTACGTCCAAAATACTATTCGTTTTCCAATCGCGATCTACAACACAAAAGCTTCGATTCCTTCCCTTTTTCATACGTTCACCAATAATGCCAGTGATAAAACAGAATTTAAAATAGCTAAAAAGCGTTAATAATAGCCATGAAACAGTGACATCGACCACCGTGTCTAACTCGATGTCCTCACAATGCCAAATGAAATCAAACAACCCAACAAAAGTGAGCGGAACCCGTTCATATGCAAAACAGGGCTAAAAATTTTGACAGAACCATAAAAGATGGATCGCATTATAAAAATAGATCTATTGAAGATCAAACAATGGATTCGATTTTTGTGTATTTTGAATTTCGATTTTTTGTATAGCTAATAGCGTTTTGTATTATTCTTTGTTTGGGAGAAAAGTGGAGCGGTTTAGCGTCATTTTGTATTATTGTATTAGGGTTGGCATGAGCTCAGGAGTATGTATTTAGGCAAGATTGTGTCTACTTCATCATCGGCCTTTGCGTCTTTTGCAAACAATTTAAATAGTGTCTGTTTTTAGGTCTTAGATTTTTGACAAAAATAATTTTTCAAAATGTCAAATATTGACCCTTCTTCCTGTCCTTATCCCGAATATGGAGCCAAAGTGTCTCAAACCTAGACATAACTAATTTGGCAGCACATATTCACGTTTCTTCTTGACTTATGTGTATCTCTCCAGTGGATAAGGCCAACTAGTCCTATGGTGTAGGTGCTGGGCAAGCCGTTCATCGGGACTTGAGTAAAAAGTGGCCCATGACGGTGTACAAATCATAAAGATTTTTTTACATATAATAAGCCAGTGTTTTACCATAACCTTACCTTGCGGTCAACGGTGTAGCACATCTAAAAGATTAGATGCAAAATGTCTGTTTTACAGAATTACTGGTACACTATATTCGAGTACGATATTGTATGCATTTGGCAAACACCACGCATGTGATTACCCAGATGGAAAAACGTCTGGGTGGTGTTTTGCAATTCAAAACTTGCATTGACCTTGGCATGTGCTGTCTTTATGGTGTCTACTGTTACTCGTACACAAAGTGCACCCTCGACAAGAAGCAACTCGAAACTTTTGACAGAACTATTGAAAAGAATATTCTCAAGCTTGTAAAGATAGAAGCTAGTTATTAAAATATCAAAATATATCTTTTTGCACATCAAGAAAAAGAAGAAAACTCATAAAAGAGAAATAAGTTTAACTTATCAGGTACAATGGCTGGTTTAATCGCTATAAGCCATCTCTTCCAGACAACCTTTGGATGCACATAAGCTTGTATAATATGCTGACAAAACGCAGTCACAAAGCGGCCTAAAAACTCCGTCACCAGAGTTATCCACTAAATCTACCCTTAACTAAATAAATATTCTTGAACATTTCACACAACGTCCTTCAGTCCCAAACTAAGCAAAGCTAAAAATGTCTTCTATCTGACATACCACGCTTCTCAATACCTATTCTGTGTCAATACTATTTCAAAAGGAAGGTGGAGTAGTGTTAAACAAGGAAAACCCTTCGACAATGGGCCATCGCTGTAGCCATTAGGGTATTTGAATAAAAACGTTGCAAGGGGAGATATCGTTCTTGCATAAGTAATTTTATCAATTATTTTTTGATGGCTCATAAATTATTTGGGATGTGTTTGCGAAATGTGGTTTAAATATTGATGGTTTATAAATTTAAACTAAGCTACGAAGTGTAAAGAAGTCGCTAAAATAAATAAATGTTCATGGAAATTATTCACAGAAACGCCCTCTATGCCCAAACTAAGCAAAGTTTGTACTATGGGAACTAGATTGCTATAGAATGTCAAGAACACAGGAAACTTAAATACCTCTGTTAGCCAAGTTCATTCTACAATCACTAGTTAAAAAAAATTAATCAAAATTTATGGAAATGAAAGTTTTGAACGAAACGTCACGGGATTATTCCCATACATTTTTGAAAGTTACTATTTATTCTGCAGCGATTGTTTCACATTGTAGTCATTTTCTCAAGGAGATATATCGCTGTAAAAACTATGTCATGTCATAATAGTCTCAACAATTCCCCACAAGTACGATAAGGATGCAAAATCGCCCGAAACCAAACCCTTTCTTTTCTACTACGAAAGTTATTTGTCAATGAACTTGGTATTTGTCGAGGTAACCCTAAAATAGTTGAACTTTCGCTCTTGCCCGTGAAAGTGAGTTGTCAACACGCGACAAAAACGACAAGGTGTACTGCAGGAAGCACTATGACACCACGCTGTTTGGAGAAAACATACGTTTTTGCTGTTGGGAGAAAACATTGGTGAAGTGTTTGGTTTGGTTCAATGATTGCAAAGGTATTGGGGCATTTCTGGTCCCGACTTGCATACATTTAGTTAATTTTTTGAATAATTTTGTTATTTATAAGAATAAAAGATATTTATTTATGTCAAATAAGGTAGAATACAAAGAGAACGCACTACAAAGAAGAGGTAATGAGTAGTAGAAATAGCACAGATAACAGATGAGCATACAGATAATATAACTTTGATCCCCACTAAGAAATCCCTACCAGTGGGGATTGATGGTTTTATCATAATCTATTATGCAGTAGCAGTCACGAAAACGCGGAATAAAGTAATTATTTTACTTTGACGTAAACACTTGTAAATACGATAAACAATCGTATTATGCGATAAGACCGCCGTTTTCAGGACATTGTCTATGCTATTACGTAACTGTAACGTTTGCATATTTTTGTTTCATTTATTTATTTATTTATTACTACCTATAGGTAATGGTTTCCATCCACCCAGTTTGCTTCCAACTTTCTCTTCCAGTGCAATGACACAATCGAAGCATAATTAATCACACACCCCCATACATTTTTTACCACTCGTCACATCCTTCCATTGGATATCCAGATGTCGTCATTCACATTCAAATCACGATATTATTATATTTAGATCACCCTTTTTTCTCGCCACAAAAAGGTGCCACCGTCTTGTGGTGACAAAAAATACAGATGATGTTTGAGATGATTCCAATGTCATCGGTTTTACAAACGACTGTGTGGGTTGCGTACTTGCTACGGTTTGTCAGTTGTAGAATATCTGACTAGACTTTTCGCTTAGTAAAGTCACTCGAAGCTTAATGTTGTACCCATCTAGAATTAAAGACCAAGAAAGGAATATACACAACAGTTAGTACTATCTCTAGAACTGGTGCACTTGCTACGGTTTGTCAATTGTAGAGTTTCTGACTTAATTTGCTTAGTAATGTAACTTAAAACTTACATTTTAATAACTTATTCCAGGGAACTTAGGTAGAAACAAAGAAATAAATGCACAACAGTATTAATTACCAAGTTGAAAAATAATAATCTAGACCTAAGTGTAGTAGGTACCATCTCATCCCGCGTCTGGTCTCCATCCCCTTACCTTCAAGATTCTTGAAAACTATAGGCAAAGGTTCATCAACAAAAATTTTCAAAAAATTAGTGTATTCCGTTTTGTTTTGAACTTAGAAATGTCTGTCACCATTTCTACTCAAGCAAAATCCGAACCACAGTTTCTTTTCAATATTTTTTTTATACAGTATTTTAATAGAGTTAGAAATAATTTGAATGTGGACACGACAGTCTGGTATACAAAATGTACTCAGTTGGAAGTGCATTGTAGAGTTGTATAATGCATTGAAAACACTGCGCCCGCATCATCAAATTTTAATTGTTGCACTGACGCCATGAGTGATGTAGAGTTAGGAAGAAACAGACGGGAAGTTCCAGATTCTTGACGGATTATGAAGGAGTCGGAGCATGACTGAACAATACACACTAATACTAACATTTATAGGTATTCCATTCGCGACATGCTCATCGAAATGGGTAGGATACTAAATGGTTTCTTGATAATGTTTTAGTTTAAGTGTTTTATTTTTGAAACCTTTAAAACCTTTTACTCTAAACCTTTGACGTAAGTATTGTATTGTATTTGTATAAGTACACCCACTTAAGTATATATTTTTTTTAATTCATCGCTATCCTTATGATTGTTAGATTAAGGTATTGATATGTACAGATTTTTGGTGTAGGTAATGAAACTTATCAATAATAATGAGTTTCACCCAGATTCAGTTCAAGTTTGATTTTGAAATACAAACACAATTTCGTCTCCTCGGTTTTTGCCAGTTCTATTTTAACCTAGCTCTATGGTACATTACCATCATCGAGACTTGGTCCAAGAATATAATAACGTTGATTAGTTAATGATTGTGGCTGAAACAATGAGTCAGGTCAAATCCAATGAGGGCAACGCCTCTTTTAATTCATTACAATTCTCTTGTCGATAAAGGGCAGTTATGCATTTTTATCAATTTGTTTTATTTTTAACTACCCTCTTAGCATGACATAAGATTGCGGTTGGCGTGGGTTTGATTCCTGATCTGAAAAAACAAATGTTTAAAACACAATGTAATTATTTTTACGTATAAGATCACCCATTTTACTATATAAGTTTTATTCTCTTTTATTATTTTTGTTATTTTTTCATGGTATGCAATAGATATATCTATCTACCTATCTATGTTATTTTTTTTTATTTTGTGGCTAAACTTCTGTATTGTTTGAGGAATTTCACCACCAGCACTCTACCAGCAAACGATGACGTAAAAAATACATTGATACAGAAAGAATCATCTAAAAGGATGCCCATTGTTGTAAATGTACAATTTCTGTAATGTCTATCGTGAATCGCAAAGTGTCGTAAATATCAAAGTACTTACAATGCTATACACAAAGAATCTGTAGGAATTTGAACTTTATTTTAAGGAGCTAAGAGTATTTTGATGGTATATAAAAGTTCGGCCTTGGTAGAAATATTCAACCCTTATGAAACCGCGATGTGCATTTCGATAATAGATCGCAGAGTAGGATGTTACAGAGAAATCTTTCTTTACAATTTTTTTCAGCTTAACTGACTGGTATTACAAAAATCAATTTTTAGTACATAACCTTTGGACATCTCATTGATCTCCACCAACCAAGGAATAAATGTTTTGGTCGCGATATAGTTTTTATGACAGTTCAAAAAGATCCATGATTCTCGGAATTGACACGTATATATACATATATTAAATCTTAAGTTTCAAAATCACTTTTTAATAACCTTTTGAAACTAAGTATTATATCCTAAGCTGAAATCAAGGGTGAAACCTGTCGTGACAAATATTGTTAATAAAAAAAAACAACACAAAGTTAATGCAATTACATAGTACGTTTAATCAATAGATTCAGGTAGACCTTTATTTATAAAAGCTTTACAAAAAAATTGCTAGTTTGCAAGAAAACTCGTTAGATACTTTTTTCTTTTCTTTTTTTTAATAAATATTCTCGGACACTTATCACAACGCCTTCTAGTCCCAAACTAAGCAAAGCTTGTACTATGGAAATTAGATGGCTGATAGAATACATACATACATTTTTTTTTGTAAATACATACCTATAATACATAGAAACACCCAGACACAGAACAAACATCTATGTTTACAACACACAAATGCTTGTTCTCAGTGGGGATCGAACCCACGACCCACAGCACGGAAGGCAGAGCTACTACCGACTGAGCCATGGCGCCTGTCACGCACATTTATATATTTAAAACCACTTTTTCGCACCAAGCTTAAAATCGCTTCGTGCATAAAAGTGGAAGAGCGTAGGTGCGGAAGTTCTTAGTGCGCAAAAGTAGAATGCTTCAGATTTTTCCGGTATCCTCTGTACCTGCCCTACTCTGCACTGTATATTGCGTTCTGAAAGATTCAAGATGTTTCGCTATGGATTATCGAGCGAACCCGCTCTCTCTTATTTCGAGCAAAAAATACAAAACATCACATGGGTATTAATTTGTCATTAATACTAGTTATTTTAAGTATTATATTATAAAAAAACAATGTCGCGCGACGCAAATCGTAAGTGGCGTTGCACTGAATTTCACCTTTATGAAAGAGGCATGTATGAGCTTGTAGACATAATGAATCAACACAGTGAAATAATAATTCAATTCATAACGTTTATAGCAAGTAAAAAACTTTCACTGTAGTGAAGTTGGGTGCGTCAATGGTCACTATTCATTATTACATTATTAGAGAGCCTATTTTACAACGTTAAACTAAAAATATACAAATGTTTTTAACCGACTTCCAAAAAGGAGGTTCTCAATTCGGTTGTATTAGTAGTAGTAGTTTGGCAGTTAAATAATTGTAACTGGAAAAAACACATCATCAACGTACACGGCATTGCGTATTTTGATTTTCTGTGGTGTTTACGATCAATAGAACAGTCCCAATGAACTGATATCATCATCATCTTGATGATGAAGTCGTATAAAATTTAAGTCTGTTTTTGCAGTTTTTTAAACTGATAAATTGTAAGTAGGTGTGCATACACATTGCAAAACGCTTTATTCAATAATATTGTATTCGTTTCGATGCCATATCGGTCCATCAAGAGGGTCACGCAAATAACACGATTTACTGCTCGCACGATGAATGTGTGCGATCAATTTTTTTCGAAAAAAATAGTTTTCCAAATTAGGTATTTGCCTCTACGCGCGTTGATATATCTGTATCTAAATCCCTTTTAGATATAACTTTATATCTGTTAGCTGTATAGGTATTTTAAATCAACTGAGAGCCAACTGAAATGTAAATTTTCTTTTATCAAAATTTTCTTCGGAAAACTCTTTTTTTTCCCCGTTGATTAACTCTATTGAAGGCGAGAAAATCAACCCTTTCAATGCACGTTTTTATTTCGTAATCAAGTTGGAATTTTTCATAAGTCTGATAAAAAAGCTAATAAATCATTTGGAAATTAATAATTAATAACTGCTAGAAGCGGCGGGCGGAATCGAAACGTAAATTCAAAGTTATTTGCATAAGAAGGGATACTTTTTACACTTTCTTTTTGCTTTTTTAGACATTCACTTACCGATTTCAATGCGAAAGGTAACTGTGGATAAGACATGCTATTTTTTCAATCTAATATTCGAAAAGCTCTCCTAAGGCGAGTTCGTAATTATGTAGGTACTGGTTGACGTTAGAGGTGATATTAAATCGATTTGTACGTGGAAAATTGATAAGTTATTGACACACCTAGAATGGTTAACTTTTTAATGGCCGAAGACACTTTCAACATAGAATTTTCAGTCACCAAAAATACTGTTCTATGTTACAAAATATTTATGTCAATTTGAAAACTGTTTGACTTTTTCACAAGCTTTTTACAAAACATTAGTTTTTGTAAGTATAAGAACTAATTTATTCAAAAAAATCACACGGATCACTCTTCAATATCTTATGTAGGATTAATACGAGATTATGAGTATTTATGAACTGAATAAATTTTCTAAATCTGTAATACCAAAATGTTTTGAATTTATTGAAAGTTGGCGTATCCACTCTATTCCAATAATTTAACCCTTTACTCGCGCGGGAGGATATCGAAGGGACAGAACGAACAGATGTTTTTAATATCTAAGACGCCCCTGCATCTAATGTTTACATTTTGCATTGTTCTCTAAGAAACGACCGTTGGTCTGTTTGTTTATGTTAAAAAAAATCACTTTATAGGATAGTCTTAGTTATACCGCGTTCACACTATGCTATTGCCGCTGCCGGCATTCGTGCCGCGGACTTATTGCCACAGCAATATCGCCTTTATTCTCACCAAGGAACTAGGGCATGAACTTGGCGATGTTGCTGTAGCAATAATTCCGGAATTAATCGCGGCAATAATTCCGGCAGCGGCATGGGCATGTGTGAACGCGGTGTAGGAATAAAGGCGATGTTGCTGTGGCAATAATTCCGGAATTAATCGCGGCAATAATTCCGGCAGCGGCATGGGCATGTGTGAACGCGGTGTAGGAATAAAGGCGATGTTGCTGTGGCAATAATTCCGGAATTAATCGCGGCATTCATGCCGGCAGTGGCATGGGCATAGTGTGCACGCGCTATTATAATGCAATGATTGTTCTCTGTTTAAATACCTATGACTTGCTAGACACATGGTTATAGTTGTCTTAACAATAGCAAAAGAAACGTCAAGAGATCTATTATATAATACCACCTATTAAATAATATCACAAATATAACTTTGATAGAATTTACTTACATAAAAATAAAAATGTTAGTTAGTTTCGTACAAATGAGCCTTTAAAAACGGATAAAACTATGACTTAGTTTCTTAAAGCTGTCTTAGTCTTAGGTAGACAGTCGTAATCGTCTGAAGTCGACGTAGAACTAAATCGACTGAGCCCAATATTCGTTCAACTTTCAAAAGGTTTTTTTTTTTTAATACAATATAGGCAACCGTTTGACCACCATCTCACTTGGTGTTAAGCAATGACGTGGTCGACGATGTAGCACGGTTACCTAGAAGATACCTATTCACTCTACTCTTGAAAACTTCCAAATTATAGTCAAATAAGGATTTGTGTAAGAGCCATATTAATATACATTTTGACAAAATTAACTATATTGCTATTGTATACATTTAGTATACTATAAATTAAATATTGGTAATGGCCATAGTTAATCTAACTTACCTACATAGAGCACAAAAAATATCATAGAAAAAAATTGAAGGCATTCTTTGTTTTTCACCTGAAAAATTTAATATTGTTTATTTCAAAATGCTAAAGTAAAAATACACATCTCAAGAACCTTACTAAATGTACGAACCCAAAACAATTTAGGGTTCTTGTTTCTATTCGTACGTAACACGAGAAAAGTAACGAAAATTGTGGAAAACCGCCGTAGCCCGCCATCTAGTGGTGAGGGGAGGTAAACGTTGTAATTAACATTATGGAGAGATTTCATGGTGTTTTGGAAGTTATGTTTTAGTTTGATTCTTGTTAGTATTGTAATGTTCTGGTTTGTGCTGGCTTTTTGACTGTTAGTGAACTGACCAAAATAGTATCCATAACTTATTAATTTTAACCTAAGAATGGTAGAGTACATATGTAAAGTATTATGTAGAGATAGCTTTTAATACATATTTAACTGCATGTTTAATGGTGTAGTTAGAAACATAAAAAAATAGTGTTTGATTTGATGATGAACTCATATAAAAATGTTCAAATATATAAATAGCTAACTAAATAAATACCTAATAGTTCTAATCGATTGTTATTCAATTGAAGTATATAACTTAACTATAAAAAAAAAATAGTGCCATGATATTTATTGAAGCTTGGTAAGTATAAGTATACCTACCTACAAATTGTAAAATCAAATTATTACTTTATATTATGAGTACGTTATGTGCAATCAAAAATATATCACTAAGCATGTGAGTGTTGTTAAATAGAAATTGTCAACAATACTCGAACTCGAACTCGAGCGAGGATATTTTCTAACAAAGTACGAACACCTAGTAACCGAATTTCGGGTGGCGCGAAACAAAAACTGACCTACATCTGCGCCCTCGGGTTCAGCCACCCCTGCCGCCTGAGACGAGCCCTACCGTCTTTTACCCTATTACATGCACCTTCGATTACATTCAAGGTGACTTTCAATGCATACTAATAACTATATTTTATTATATTTATTGAAAAAAACTGACTAGAATCGGATTGTTTTTATTGAGTGTCAAAAATAAGGGCAGCGTCAGACCATGCTATTGTAACTATTGTGGTAAAATATAAATTGAGCATTAGAGGGTTAAAATATAAATGAGGTGATCATTATTGGAACAGTTTTGAATAAGCGAAAGTAAACAAATGAATATCAGTACAAGTGCAGGGTGGCCAAGAAACGGTCAGTCGATCGCGCCGCAAAAAAAAGCGCATCCTATTATCGACTACAACAAAAGGACTTGTGCAGTGATACCTAAGTACACGTCTCGATTCATCGTCTCGACTCGATCCGCCGAACCGATGCTATTGGCGCGCCCCACTGTCGCCGTGCTGGAGAGAGACGACGAGTGTAGTTTCGGTGATGTGGGAGAAGGAGGCAGACGGTCATCTTAGCTACCGAGTAGCGTCCCACTGGGCGGGGCCGCGCCAAGGAGCGAGCCTCAGATGCGCGTAGTGTTGGTGGGGCTCCGACCGACCGAAGGATCGCACTGCAGTCGTGTGTCGCGAGCAACACGCGCGCCCGCGGCCGCCATCCGGCCACGAGGATCACCTTACGTAATAATAATTAATCGAATCAAAACCATCCGATAATCGATTGTGATTGTGAACTGTCAATAATTAAAATCGTAATTTTTATAATTTTTTTTAATTACGTTTTTTTTTATGTGAACTTGAGTTTTGTGTACGCAGTGTTTTGTTTTGTTTTCGCACGGACTTGAGAGATTATTTTCGGGCGTAACTGACTGTTTGGTTTCATGATTTTGTGACAGTTTTGTTGCATTGTGGTTGTGGCGGACATTAGTTTTGGAGACTGGTTCACTGTGACATTATTTACCTACAGTGGTGTGGACATGTTTGAAAATACATAAGTGATTTATCAATATTCTTTTGAGACCACAAGTAAGTAAACTGAGATAATAGAAGGATTATGTGTGCGGTTTTCCAAAATAAACTCGAACCCATTATAGTAAAATTTCTTACTGCCAATCTTGTCAGAAATATGAGGACAAGTCACTGAAATATCTTTACTTACGTTTGCTCTTATCTCTAACACAATAATGAGAAGGAACACAGCGACGGCAAAAAACTGAAATTATTTAAAAAATTACAAAATATTTCTAAGTCCAGTTCAATACGTTAGGAAAATCTGTAAGAATCTTGAAATAGAGTTCACTAATTAAATCAAACACAGTTATCTCTACACTTGTAACTAGAACGGGTGATAAAGATAATGCAAGAATTTCAGCTCATTAAAAATAAAAAAGTGTGCGTTGATCGCTGATCGATAGATCATAACGATTAATTAGATCGAACAAGAAAATTAATCGAGACGTGAAACCGAGACTTTTCTAGTCGATCACTTGATTGCGGCGGGATTTTTTGCCGCCGCTCGAGTGGCCAAGATTCCCGTACAAGATGTTTTTTTTACCTATTTTTTGAGATTTTGAGACTAGAACTCGTTAGTGGCCAAAATTTCCGTAGGTAGGTACCTTGAGTATAAAATAAGGGTTTTCTTTCAACCTGTTTTGGTGATGTGACTTAAGTGAATTGAGTGAATAGGTCGGGAACTCTGCAAAATTTGAAAATAATAATAAGCTAATTTTGATATATCGTCAGATTACCAAAATAGGTTCTAAAATATCGTATTGATAGGTACTATTAAGTTTAATTGAAAAACATTGTGATGCCTTCGACGTACCTAGTATAAAAAAATTAGTAGCACGAATTTTCGTAAGTAGATATCTCGAAAATTCAGTTTTTTTTTTAAATAAAGCTCTTTGTTATTTCCTAGATAATGATTAAATTCTTTTATACCTAATAGTGGAGTGTAATGATATAATCTTTTACTGTGAGTTCCGATTGAAGGTTTTGTTTAGTAGGTATTTCGGTTATTAATTGGGTGTATTAGTTAAACATTTTATTCCATGTCAATCGAGTTCGAAGTAGGTAGGTACTTGTAATTATCATTCTAGTTGGAATAATGAAGGTAAGCAGAAGCAAATATTTTACAGTAAATTGTGTTTGAGCTATAAAAACCAAACATTTGTCTATGTAGGTACCTAGATGTCTAGATCTATCTATTTTTTTATTGTTTATGTGAATGTTAGGTTTATTTGTTCTTAAAATTGTGTATTTTGATTTACGAGAACAAAAATATGAAAATGTTAACGAACAACGGTTCAAGAAAATAAAATACCTAAATACATAGCTTTTTTACAATTTAAATATAATAACAATTACTTACAAACATTAAAATGAAAAATGACACATTAGTTAGTAAATATTAATTAATTTGTATGAAAATCAATCACTTTTAGCTTTATTCTAGTTTTCGTTTCCTCATTTTACATAAGAAGTTCCGGGTTATTTAAACAGATGGCGTTACGTAGGGTCGTTGAACTCACTGAAACTTAGAAACTTTGCACATTTTTCAGTATAACTTTTGTGTTTAGTAGTTGTAGTGCATTACAATTTATACGAATTCTTATAAGAATTTGAATCCATATTCTCAAAACGTTCCATCTCAACTAGAAATCATATTTAGCTCAATAAAATAAGTTAGATAATATTTTTAAAATTTAACATAAAGGAGAAGGTCCAAATTGGACCATAATTAGACTGTATTTTTCAGACAAAACCTTGCATTCTGTGTGAACATGTTGACACTAGAATAAGTAGATATATATGTTGATATCTGTTACATAAAATAGTATTTATCTGTTAGTAAAATCCAACTAGAATCATAGAAAAAGATTAATGTGTGTATCGATTAACCGTGAACTAAATATCTATTGTTTTGCACAAGACTGATACTTAGAGGGTTTTATATGAGAAATTATGTAGTATTGTGTAGAGGATCAATAGATTAGTAGGAAGACATTGATCTCATGAGAAACCATTGTGGCTTTAATGTGATCGATATTTTGACTTTGACTTTAATAAAAGTAACTTTATTGTTGTGGGTTTTTGCTTACCTTTATTTAAAAGGTTTTTTTTAGAGAATAAAGGTTTTTTTATAATATTAAAATTAGTTTGGTTATTATTTTTAGTGTACGAGTATGCTTTCGGGAGTATTAAGAAAACCGCACACCTAAGATTTGTTAATATAAAACCTATTCTATGATCTAATTGTAGTTAAGCGTGATTGTTACTAACGTGAAGATAAAGCCTATTTTTTTTTAAATAGTGTTCTACAAGCAGCGGCGCGATCGGTGTGCTGCCTTGCTTAAGCCGGCAGGTTTTCTGAACTTTTTTCATACTAAATCATAAGTATTCTGTGACTAAATAGTGACATTAGCGCGTTTCAGCGCATTTTTTGCCGTCAAAAGCTTCTTGTTTTCGTATATCTGTAGCCACGTCACTTGACATTATGCTGGGCAGCGAAAGCAGTTCAGAGCTTGCGATACGGGGGCAGAATTAAAATATTTACCGATCATATCAAATCCACCTTCACAATGAACCAGAAAGCACCTTTTCTGTCAGTTGGTTAAAAACAAATAAAAAACTAAAATGATAACAACATGGCCGCATTTTATATGGCCGATAAATCAGTCGAAGCAGCAATGATCACACAATCATGATGACGATGATGATCTCAATATTATAGGCAACATGTGGTTGATGACTTGACTTCCGGCTGAAGGATTATTGATACTGAGACTAGCTTTTTACGAATACCAGTACTAGCAACATTTTAGTAATTATTAATTAGGTATCACACATGTTTTAACCACCAACTGAAAAGTTGGAGGGGTGTTATAAGATTGAGAGCGTTGTTTGTTTGTTTATTAGTCTGATCCCTTGTCGCTTTGAAAGTAGAGTTCAATTTAAATGCATTTTTTTAAGAAAGTGCTTATCTGCATTGGTTCTTAGTCATGTTTGGTGTAATTTTTTTTATTTGGTATGTAGTATTTATTCACAAAGAAAATTACAACTAATAGGTACAGTACTTACAATATTTACAAAATACACATGAAACAGTTGAGCTATCTACAAACCGTTGCAAACGATTAATAGATAGCTCAACTGGTCCAAATCAGCAGTGCAAGTGCCGTTCTTATCGATCGAGGGCGACGGCTAGTTACCTACTCATAAGACTCGTCATTTCATTCCTTGAATCAATAAAATAAGTCTTCAAGTAGAAGAGCTTTGATTACGAAGTACCGTCAGCAAAACAAACGATTAGGTAACTATTAGGTACATCTCGCAGAGCGTGGGACGTGGCTACTGGAGGTGCTCTCATAATGTTCGATTAGTGACGTCATTGGTATAGAACTATACAGGCTGTTACAAATATTAGCTTTTGTTGAAACTATTAGCCGAGTTGACTGATAATATTTCAAATATTATAATTAACACTGGCATTATTGAACGAATGAATGAAAACACTTTGTTTTTTTTTCACTTCATTTTATAAAAAAATTACAAAAGAAATATAGCTAAACATAATATGTACAATGGTCGGTCGTATCGCTTATTGTCTGTCAAAATGATGGACAGGGGTCATAAATTGAAGAATAAGAACTATGAATGTTGCTTTTCTGTGGCCGACTAGGCTTAGAGGATGGTATAGGTGCTATCCATCTAAAATTATGTCCTAGATACAGCAGCGTCCTATTGATAGTGTCATGGGTAAAAAGTGTCCCCTGATGCTGTATAAATCACAAAGATTAGATGACTAGAGACATTTTTTATTACAAGATTAGAGAAATTTTTTTATTCACATTAGGTTTAAGACTTAGCTTTTATGAGTCAAAATATAAGTAAGAATCTATGTTTATTCTATTTACAGACAGTCGTACGTCCAACTTATTTTTACACATGTTTTTCTTATTCAAACATCAAGTGCATTAATTTACAAATAAATAGTTTTATCGTCTTTTAAATACAGGAAACGGAAATTACTAATAGAGACGTGTCTAGTAATAAATGAAAATATCTTTTGATATTTTCATCATTGCTTCGCTACTTCTGGCAATGGACTGGTATCAGGAAGGTGGACGATCTAAAGATCTATTGAGACAAATAATAGATAGATAGATTATATGATTATAAACATAAAAAAAATCGAAATTCTGATATATATTTTTATTTCGTAAAATCATAAAGAAAAATCAGTCGGAATCGTCATAAATTACCCCTAAAAACCCCTAAAATCCCCTTAAAAACTCCTAAAAACCTTACAAACCCCTGAAAACCCCTATAGGTATACTCCTATTTTGTAGGAGTTAGTTGCCAGTCATGTTAAAATCTTTATAAAAAAACTTTGCAAAGTGAACATGCTGTATAATGTTTATGTTAGTGTTATCTCGCGACGGTAAGGCGATCCACAGGATGATGATCGATTATGTTGCTAATAATTAAAATATTTATTGTGAGAACAAAGCATTGACATCTGATGATGGTGAAGTTCTAGACGATACCGACTTGAAAATGATCGTTATTAACATTTGAGATAAATTGCTGTGTTATTGTGCAAATACACGCAAAGTGTTAATCTTGCTGCGTAGTGTAAGTCGAATATCCATAGTGAAACTCAAGTGGGTTTTTAGTTACAATATAAAAGAATAGTACTGAATGTAGGTCACTTTGGCATCTGATACCGACCACAGAATAGATTCCTACGTATATGAAGTAGGTACTCTGGCTCCATGAGGTCTGAGAACAATTTTTATAAAACTTGCCATCAAAATCGCAGCGAAAACATTGTTTTTTTTTTGTTGGTAAAAATATTTTAGCTTTCTACTTTTAGCCTTATACTTACTTAGGTAAAGTAAGTATTTATTTATTTAGCTTACATTTTAAAGATCTAATAGTAGTCCTAAAAAAAAATTACTTGACTATTGATTTGTTTTGATATGGAGTAGTTTATGGGATTGAAATATTACTGCAGATAATAAATAAATAAATATTCACGGACACTTAACACAACGCGTTCTAGTCCCAAACTAAGCAAAGCTTGTACGATGGAAACTAGATGGCTCATAGAATACATACTATTACATACATTTTTTTTTTGTAAATACATACTTATAATACATAGAAGAACCCAGACACAGAACAAACATTTATGTTTACAACACACAAATGTTTGTTCTCGGTGGGGATCGAACCCACGACCCACAGCACGGAAGGCAGAGCTACTACCGACTGAGCCATGACGCCTGAGATTTAACTATCAATTAGAAATTACCTATTTAATTTTATTTTAAGAGATAACAAGGTAAATGGTTCGTAATTAAAAAAAAACTTAATATTGACTCGAGAAATTGTAAAAAAGTGAGATAGAATCATACCAATAATAATCTTCATCCAACTACAATCAACTGAACTTCCCAGAAAGATAAACTGAGCTGATTAAAAAAACTATCGAAAAATAAAACAATATCCATTGATCGCAGGCGGAGAACACATGTGTATAGAGAGGGCCAGAGCAATACGAGTGAGGGAGTCAGCTGTAGTTTTTTTATTTTTTTAGTACATCGATGGCACCGATTTCGCCACATGTTCGGCGCTTTGATGATCATAAAATTGGTTACTAGGGCTTCTGCGTAAATAAACAAGAATTTGTTTTTTCTGTTGACAATGTAGGTATTATAAAACTTCAAAGAAGTCAAAAATTAAAGGTATAGTTAAACTAAATATGCAGATCTACTAAATAAACGATTCTGATTCCGAAAGTCGAGTTTTTCTGTTTGTTCGTGGATCACGCCTTAACTACTGGATAAATTTCAATAAAACTTAAACCATTCAGAAGCCTTTTTTCTGGATTGAAATCAAAGACGTGGATTCTTAGATACAGCTTGAACTCTCTAAACCAAAAGCGGCTATTTGCTACGAGGTTCAACGTATGCTGGTGACAGATATTTTCGCACGCGTACGAAGTCGCGGGTATCAGCTAGTGATCTATTAAAAGTTGCAATGACAAACAAACGTGAAAGGTTGCAAGCCCATCGTCGCTACTACTAACATTACGTCTAATAAATCTACATTAACCCTTGCCAATTCTATTTGCAAATAGAAAAGCTATTTATCTACTGAAGCGTTTAAATAGTATTGATTTAACCTATTGAAAGGTCTCTCATTGACTTTTCAGGATGACAGTACTTTGATCATTATATCTTGAGGACTGACAATTAACTTTTTTATTGTTACTATAGACAAGATAGAAACTGTGATGTAAAAATAAGTTTTTATGAAAGTCTACCGTAGTAAGAGCTTTCAAATTTATACATCTTTCATTTTATTTATTTTATTTATTCTTATAACAGTTAGTACATTCGTATTTGAATTAATTTGATTTCGTCTGTGTACAACATTTTGTTAGCTACCGTGCCTAAAATAAACGATTCCTTACTCTTTTTAAACTTTTTTTCACTTTGAAATTCTGCATATTATGTATTAAAGGGCACTAAAGAGTCATGTCACAAAGAAGCTGAAAGAAGAATTAGTGTACTTATATAAAAAAAACTACTTATTTCGTTTTTTTACTTATATAGTCTTCATCTAACATAACCCTAGCAACCATGACGTTTCGACCAAAAAAGTTGAACGTCATACTCCAAGACAAAACGTACGAATTAGATCATCAGTCATTTGATTGGGGACAGTCAGCATCAACCAAAGATGGTAATTACCCTGCTAAAGTATTTAAAAATAAAAACAGAAATACACGAGATTAAATCAAAACTATTTGTGATTCATAAGTAGGTAACCATCATAATTTTTTCTATTTTAAAATATAGTAATACATATTTTCTTACGAAACCCCCTGATGATAAGCGATCACTGTTACATCAATAACAGGGGTTGTCCAGCAAAATACCTAAAAAAAATCAGTCTTAAAAAACAACTCTTAGATTTATTCTGCCAACTGTACCTACATCAAGCATTGACGGACGACTTGGCATGGCAAGCCACCGATTGCCCCATGATCTGCCCCGTTCAATCTTACGTGCACTAATTGCGATTGCATACCGGCATATGTCATCCGACCTGCCAATGGCTTCGAACTTTGATAAGCTGCCAGGCAAAATGTCAGAAGAGTACTTACTGAGACTTATTCATTGGAACTTTGTAAACAATGAGATGACAGAAACTAATAAATCAAGAAGAAGAAGTAAAAGCACAGATAGTAAAAGGTTTGTAATGCTTTAGATGTATCTGCTAACCTATAAGTTTAATTGTCTGTTAGATTACTTATGGATTTCTTAAATGAATAATAAGTACTAAATAAATACTAAAAGGCTCGTATATAGACATCTTACATTATCTAGACGTAGGTAGGCACTTACTAGAATAGCGATATTCACAAGCTTTTTTAGGAAAACAAAAGAAGATTAAAAATTACAGGTTGGAGTTGCCAGCACTAAAAATGAACTGTCAAAAAAACTTTAAAATAACAATCAATAATTTTTCTTATTTTCTGTTCTAGTAAAGACTCAACCAACTTGATCATACAAAGCCGTTGGGAAAACCTTGTAAAGATAAGTTATGTTACTTATTCATACGACAGCGTATTACCTATTTGATGTTATACTTTTTTGTATTTCCCTTCTGTCAATGTCATTTTATACGACATGACAGAACAATTTCAATTTATACACTTGCTGTGAAATCAAGAAACATTTTTCGCAGTGACGTCTGCAAAAATAATAACTGTCATAAACATATCTCATTGACACTCTCAGCTGGCCGAGGTACAGACAGCGATGAAAATAGATCACAATAAAATTATTTATGTACTTTTGAATTTCTTTTTGTTCCTGCTAAGAAATAGTCACTCTAGTTCTTCTACTTCTTCTTCTCTTCAATAATGGCCTCTGTCCGTCATTTCGACAGACAATTTTGCCAATGTCAAGTGATATTGGAATAATATAAGTCAAGTCAAGTCATTCGTCAAGTCGGCTGTCGTTCGTTTTGAAAAGAAAATGGTGGATTTTCTTTAAAACCTAACACGAATTTTCACATTCAGAAAAACCACTTTACACACATTTATTTCAATGGCTCACACTTTATGTTACGACCTAAGTATTATTGGTTAAAATTCCACCAAAATTAAACAACAATACTCACAATAACACAAGAAAAACTATTAAAATAAAAGTGCTATTTGTCGTTTCAAAAAATGACCAAAACTCGTCCCTCACTGCTAGTTGCAAACCGTTCAAAATGAAAACAATAATGTTACTCTTAACTATAGTTCTAATCTGGATCCATAGATTTTGACAGAAGTATCATTATAAAACGACACGATTTCTGTCAAAATCCGAATCCAATTTGAATGACTTAATTGATATCATTTCAAACAATCCACTTGAAACTGGCAAAATGACAGACAGAGGTCATAAATAAAAGAAGAAGAAGAAACGGCAGTGGTCAAGAGTAACCCTACATTTCATCAATTTGTAAGTTCGAATTTTGATCGGAGATAGCTTGGGATCCAATTTTTTTTTTTCAAAATAGCAAATATTTATAGCTGACAGTACCAACGACAATGACAAACGATCAGACATCATAATACAAATAAATATAGATGGATGCGAGCGATATGAGTTGATCTAACGAAGAACAGGTGACTGTATGAATGATGTCCAAGTATTTTTGGATGGTCTTTATTTTTGGAGGGCATTCGATTCGGTGATATGCGATGTTACAGAACTGAATGAATGAAAATAATTATTGATTATTTAGACATGCAAAACACACAGTAGGATCAGAAACTAAGGAGTTTTTAATTGTGAAGCGAGTTGTGGATTTACCATACCTATATCTTGATCGTCTAATTTATTAGCTCTCAAAACTAGAAACAACAAAACAGAAAAGAAAAGAAGAATAAGAGGGCTGAGTCTGCATTTTTATTTTCAAAATAAAATACAAGAATACTCCTTGCTTGATCCTAGATTTTCGATTCCATTTTCGAACGAAATATTTTACGAATGTCAGTGGATATCAAATGAAAGCTTCAGAACAAAATCTTTGATCTCAAAAAAATCCGTGTGAAACAGTTCCTACTGTTTCTTTAATAGACCGTCTCCAAATATCGACAGCTCCCGAAATACTTCGTCCCACACGAGGGTGTAATGACATAGTGGCTGGCAACACTAGGGTGACGCTCTTTTCTGTCAACTCACATTATTGATCACGTCATACTGATTTTGACAGGGAAAATAGAAGATTACAAACTCATTTAGACGGCATTAAAAACAAATCTAATCTATATCTAAATCGATTTAATCTGACTATAGTTATTATTTTATGCTTCTTGTTATAAAGTTTTGAATTTAAAAGTGTGTGATTTGATTACCTACAAACTACTTTGCTTCATAATGCGAACTGCCAAGGAGTAGAACTCTCTGCCATCATCAGTATTTCCTGAAAGATATAACCTAGGAATTTTCAAGAAAAGAGTGAATAGGTGGATAATAGCTAAGCGTGCTCCACCTTAGGCTGCTGCTACGCTTACCATCAAGTGTGCTGGCAGCCAAATGCTTAGTTATAGCACATTAAAAAAAAGACAGCTGATGAAAAATCTATATTAACACGTTCCCTGTCCCCATACAAAATTATTTGACAACTTCATTCGTCCAAGTGTGGTTCCACACATTGTGGGGCCATTGAAGTTGTGAACCCATAGTGGAAGCACGGACTCCTGAAAAAAAGCTTCATGGCCCCACATTGGGGGCACCTGGACAGGGAACGTGTTAAAAACTTAAGAATTATTCATTAGCTAGTTTTTTGCCTAAATCTAGTATAAGGGTACAAAATACACTCTAATAACAGCAATATACGCTACTAGCCGTCGCCCGCGGCGTTGCTCGCGTTAAAGACCCTTTAGAGTGCGACTTTTCAAAATTCCTTAGTGCACCCCTACACTATATAAGGATACTACCCTCTAAATTTCATACCTCTAGGACTTATGGTTTAGGCTGTGCGTTGATTCTCAGTCAGCTTCAAAAGAGTTTTATATTGATTGATAAAAAAATGTTTCTAGCAATACAATAAAGTAGACACCCTACTTTATAAGCAACAAAAAATATTTGAATGTCATATTCGTTTCCCGATGTCTTTTAGCTCCCCTTTGGAAGATAAGAGTAAATCGGACGGAAACTTCTTTACCAATATCATAAACCAACTTTATTTAGTTTTTATTGTTGGGTGAATTGCTATTGATGTTTTCAAAGATTTACTTTGTTTTTTTTTATTGATTATCCTGTCAAAATTATATTGTATAGCTAAGCGTATGCTAGCAAATTGTATAGCTAAGAGGGTTGGGTTTATAATTTTTGGTATTGATTATTAATTCTATTGATATCAATCTACTGCTAAAACTAGTTTTGCATCATTAATTACACTTATTACATTTAGCGATGATAGATAAAAGTTAAATTAATTTAGGAAATAATAAATCTTGAATTTGACTTTTTATAAGACACTAACTTTAGTTAAAATTATTATTTTAAACATATTTATCAATGTTCCTAATGTAACTATTATAAAGACGCCATTCGTTTTTAAAACAAACAGATATAAATCAAATAAACTGAAGGGGACACAGGAGTGCATTATAACTCATTTGGGATTTCGAATAGTAAGAGATGACAATAATTATGTTTAAGAAAAAAACATCGTGAGATGCAATAGTGTTGTTTTAACAAATATTTATTTGAGACTAGAAATTCCATATTATGTTATTGAAGTTATTTATACTTATCAAAACTGTTTGGATTTGTGACTGCAAAAGTTCATGATCAAGTATTTATGCTTTTGTTTGTACCTAAGCTTTTGAGGCCTCTTATTTTAGGTACCAATTTCACTCAAAACCGGTTTCTATGATTGCTTAGTACTAAATAGTCATATCATATCTATTACGTGGTCATTTGTATCACATTTATACTTATTTGCAGGTATAGTTGCCAAATCTTTAGCGCCGAGAAAATTAATCAATATTTCAATTTGTATTGTTCGTTTTTTAAAAGTATTTTAAGTATGTATTCGTAGTATCAATAAAATAAATAAACATAATCAATACATAATAATATTGGTCATGAAAATATGGACATCGATTTTATAATTTTATCATAAACATCTAAAAAGCTATAAAACTATAATTAACAAGATAAATAATAGGCAAATTGGTTGTTTGACCTTGGAATATTCGATTGTGAAGCTAAATTATTATTTATTTATTCATTTTAAACGTGTTTGGGTACCTTTTGAATTAAATTAATGTATTCACTGATATTTTATGAAGCCTAGTTATTGGCTTTATCTTCATTTTTATAAGAAACGTTTAATTGCTCACCTTTGTCCAACACGGTCAACGAATGAGTTCGCTTTTAGTTTTGACTTCTTGTGTTGTATCGTTTCAGATTAAAACTGTCGTTGGTCCCATTGCTTACCATTGACACTTGGTTATTTGTTACCTCCTATTATTTCAAGTTTTTATCTTTTTTTTTCTTTTAGATTTCACGAAAATAAAAAATATTCAAGAGTGGATCGATCTCGATTTGATATAATCAAAGTCAAAGTCAAAAAGCTTTTATTCAATAAAATCTCACTGATCACTTTGAATCGTCATTACGTTTTGTATGATTAGGTATGATTACAATTTTTTTTTTTTATTGGATGAGTTGGAGCTAGTTCGTCCCAAGCTTGTTTGTCTTCTAAGTATCTAAATATAAGTTACTACCTCAAGTCCAAAATAGTATATTCTAGAGACAAACAAAGGGAGCAGTAGACTTTCTAAGAAGTCCATTAAAAGTCACAAATAAAGGACAATTGAAAGACAAAATATAAGTGATACAAATATTTTTTATCAAATGACTTAAAAACACAACCGTTAGTCATTAAAGAAAGTATATCATGCCTTCACAATGAACAGAGACAACAGTGACACCACATAAAGTCGTCAAGAGCCGTGAACCACACCTGCCCCCATAAAACGCACGCACGCGACATTCGATTCAATTGTATCGATAATCGAGCTTTTAATATCGAGTGACATCACCATAGACAAGGCGTTCGTGATAGTACTACGTTAGGCATTTATCGCTACTGAATTGAAATTGATCATTTACCCGCTATTTGTTTGATAACGCTTTGAGTCTACTGTCCACTAAAGTGTCCGGTCACGACAGCCCTATCAGCCCTTCCGATAAAATATTCCCTCGTATATAAATCAAATGATTGTTTTTTAGTATGTAAGAGATAGGTAATAATTTTACCGATTCGTACATCGCGTCGCGGTTGAGCAGACACGAACGTCAGGTTATCGTTTGAAAACCGATAAAAGCCGACTCTAGAACAAAACAAAAAGGCACTTAACGGATTCACAAACCACTCAATGCATCCGAAAACCCAAAAACAGCAAACAAAATCCATCAATCAAAGAACAGGCAATGAAATAATCGAATTTCAGAACGTCGAGTGCAGCTCAAAGAGCACAAACGAAGAACCACAACAGATTTGGCAAATTGGAACGAACAAAAAGAACCGAGTTTGACTAATATCTGGCACAGAGTTCCGTGTCGATACCGAACAAAAGGAGTAAGAAGGGTAGACGAAAGAAATCATAAAGAACAATTCAACCGCTCGCGAGTTTTCGCCTGAAATACCGAATTGCAATCGCTGATTCATATCGATTCTGTTTGAGATTGCATGCCGTTGTAAATGCATAATTAGGTTAGAAAGAAAACAAAACAGATCGATCGAAGGGAACTGAAAAGTTGTGTGTCACGAACTCCTTTTCGAATCACGATAGATTTTACTATCTATTGTTTTGCAACAACTTTTACTTTACGGTCGTTCACAAAATCCGTTGGAGTTTGAACCTTGTGCGTGTTGTTAGTAGGCATTTAGTTATCGATGCATTTTGTGTGGGACTAATGTGTTCGGAAAGTTTTTACGCGTGAGGGTGATCTTAGTTTCGTAATATTTACGACGATATAAAACTGTTTGCGGTGTTGTTCAATGTTCGGATATTTTTAATGTTTGGATATTTTTGAAGCACCTGTCTTTTTTGTAACGATAGTCGTTAATGTTTATCGAAACTGCTTTATATTTTAGCGGGTATTTAAATCATTATAATGGCACGCGATCGTTTCCTTTTCCAACTAAAGAATTCGAATGACGTTTTAAGCTGTCATTTATCAAAATAGAAATAAAACAAGCCAATGTTTGCGCTTGGATAAACAAATCGAGAACCTACCTACTTATAAATATTAACCTTGTTTTTACCTTGTTCTTATATTCTCACTTCCCTACGAGTAGGTTTGACTTTGTCTACTTTAATAACGTCTGTGTGGTCACACTGGTCATTTATTTTTCTTTCATCACAAAACTCATCAACACACAAATCTACTGTAATCTATAGTCGAACCGATTTGTTTAATATTATTCAAAAAGGACATTTTGAATTTGACGAAAAATAAAGTTGTTAAGGACCACGTTAATAAAGGGAGTCAACCGGCAGCCGACACGCGACGGTTACTTCAAGATCACAATCTAAAACCACCTTAGTTTTACCATTGTCAAACACACAAACTGTTAATACCATCCTTATTATTAAAGCCGTAAGAGCTATTATAAGATTAGAATCAAGAGATTTGGGGAAAGAACAAATTTGTCGACAAGTCGAGACGTTAAAATTTCAAACTGGCCTTAGTTTCGATTTACTGATATTTATTGATTTGATAGAACTGTAAAGTAAGAAAGTTATGAGCTACAATTTGTGTGATAAAATCTTCTGCGGATTTAGAAACAGGTAGCTAACCTAAAGTTCTCTTCGAACCATAAACAAACAAAGAACCAGAACAAATAAGGTTAGTTTTGGAATGACTTTGCTTTAAAAATAAGTAGACCTCGGTGAAGAAGAACATGAAGGAACAAAGGAAGGTGATAAAATGGATGTTATCAAAGACAGTGATGAAGTAAATAATGAATATTGATAAAAGGGGGTGTCTAATAAGGGTACAAACATTAATGTATCAATAGACTAATAAATAAAATAGTGGCGTGGTTATCTACATCTAACCTCCCCCTCTAATGAATATTAACTAATATCTAACTGCGTAAAAGTGACTAACGTGGAGTGTTTCAGTTTATGTCTATACTATGACTCATGGTTGTTATAGCTTTTTATATCAATGATTATTGACAAAATAATGACAAAGATAACTAATTTATAAAGATAGGTATTAACTAAGTTACCAGTCTAGGTATGCTAGGACTTCTTCCTGCAAAACTGTTAGTAGGTAGTTTTACAAACAAATCTCAGTACTTACTTGAATTAGGTATGTTAACAACAACTCTCAATAATGTCACGGTTTCTGTGCAACCGACCAAGGCTTCAGCAAATAACTAGTGTCTGATCACGCTGAGTCCGCAATAGAACAGACAACACCCCAAACAAATTGTGTGAATCTTACATCAGTAACTTTTGAAATGAATTTCGCAGTACAAAAGGTGCTTCTAGCTGTAGGTTTTCAAATTTTGCTATTTAAAAGCTGCAGAGTCATCGTGGTCAGACTCTATGCCACTGTATTGGATTAGTTATGTCAACTCGTATGTTGTCTCTGATTTGTGTCACTATCAAGGAAGCGGACTTTGCATCTCGTCAAGGTACTAAGATGACAGCGGTTGCCTTTGGACAAGTCCAAGATGGCAAAGGTACCCAAGATCTTCGGCTCTGCAGAAACAGAACTTGCAGATCTTGAGCCTTTCCTTTGAACGTGAAGACGGAATGGAAGATGAGATCAGAATATGACCTGTCAAAATACTAACACGACTGTTATACTGCGACTTGACGACTATATCAAGCCAGCTAGGATATCAAGACGTGGATATAGATACCTACTAAATGCATTTAGCAAACATTTTGTGTGTTTTACTACATTCGGTTTTAACTGCAAATACTTTATTATGATCTGGAATTTTTAACTTATCAAATCTCAAAAGAGACTTTTCATTTCTGCAAGGTGGACATTTCTGCAAATCGAAAAATAAAAATATGAAAAGAAAAAAAGGGGATAAGAAATGCAGGAAAACCTAGTCACAGTAGAATCGAGTAAAAAAAACCCTGAATCGATACAATCGATGCCGGCGATCGGGACCATAGCGTGACGTGTAATCCTGTTTGCATATCGGCGGGAGTCGGCACGAAACTCGGCACTTATCATGTTTATTGATTGACACGCCAGTAATTCACTACTCCGGGTCTGGTGGCCAGTGGTAAGAGAAAGAAGGTAGCGGATTGTGCTGGAATAAAAACTACTTTGGATAAACTGAGAGGTGTAAGGAAGCTTGTTTACTGACGCGTTTAGGCAAATTTTCAAATTTGAATAATTCGATTTTTCAAATTTGACATGTATTTCTTGTATTTACTAAGTGCTATCCGCGTGTCCTTCTAAAAGATGATATAAAAATAATATCACAACAGTATAATGTCTAAGTATGTCCTCGACAAACCTATAATCATGTAATCACCTGCATCCGCTACCGTGTGTTACTTAACCCGTTTATATTTACTATTCAAGGAGCTTTGTTTTAGGCGGCAATAACTTAGTTTTTGCATGTTTTTGTATACCTATTGTATTTAGTGTTTTGGCCGCAACAAATCGTGCAGCAAACCCAATAAATTACATTTAATTTAGCACGTACTTGACCTGCAGACTGGGCAATTTAATTCCGAGTACTTAATTCTAGCAGTATTTCAGTAAGGTTTGTCCCTTATCTTCAACGGCCTTTATTTGAACACCGGCTTTTATGCCAGGAACCTTATTTGTCCGCAAAGCTATAAGACCGAAAACAACTTCTTTGTCTGTCAATTCCGTATCGCACTTTGCATCGACCGAAATTAGTTTCGACACGAAAACTGAAACAATAGAATCGATATCAACACCGTCTTTTTCTGTTTCAGGCATTCAAGCACGCGATCGAAAAGAACAATCGAAGGACTGGCCGGAGGAAAAAAATTAAACTGGCTGGAAAGAACTGAAAAAGAAATGTGGGGTTCGAACTTTGAAAGAATACGATAGGTGTGATTTGGATGTGACGGTCAGTATGCGCGGGGCGTGAGTGGCGATCGGCCGGATGCACCCGACGGGCGCGGCCAGCCTGCCGGCACCGGAGGCGGAGGTGCAAGCTATGCACTCGATGGATTGGCTCTTCAAGAAAGAGAGAATATATCTGCTTGCACAGTTCTGGCAACAGGTAAGGATGCTGATAATGAATGCTTTTCAGATAAACTCACACTAAAATACATAGAACAAATTGATCTAAGATTTCAATCAATCTCAGATATCAGATAAGTCAGCACTAAGAAAAGAAAGTAAATTCAGGGCTAAGCAAACAAATACATTGCAAATAATATTCAACAGAACATACTAAATCATATGCACAAAGACCTTATTCAAATTAGCATATAAACGATATTGCAGTGCAGAAACAACAAACAAAATCAATTAATAGTTCCCATTATGAGTACAATTAACCTGTATCTAACCCACGGGGTCGATGGGACCGCGATCGGCCACAAAACAATTATATCTATTGTTTGAACAACTATTGTTTGGTATGATAATGTTGATCGACTCTGTCATTATGTTTGGGACCAAAGATCAAAATTTGATGATACAATTGGTACCAATTTTGCATACAGCTCTAAGCAAAACTGGTTTAATGTAGTCCGTGCAAAGGTGTCGCATAAGTGAATAATTTTATGTAAATTGGTACATTTCTGGTACTTTACTGAGTCAAATTTACTTTATAAGCAGTTTTTAAATGTTTATAATGTTCTCACTTTTCTGTTAAAATATCAAGAAAGTGACGGTAAACATTTTTTTTGTTCCTCTGAATCTCTATTCTATGGCGAATCAGAGACAATAATTGCTCTGCAATTCAGATAACATCTAACTAATCGTTATAAACACATTGTTCTTGGACCTCTGATCTCTATCAAACAAGGTCGGAGGATATTTCAGCAGTCTATAGAGCAGAGCAATAGAAAATGCTCATAGTTTTTTTGTAGATTTACTGTTAAAAGTCGTATAACACACATAGAACAAAGTTATTTGACACCCAAAAGGTTTCATAAGTCTAAAGTACAGTATCTTACTAACCATACTGGTCAGTCTGGTCACCATGACCAAAATGAGTTACATAATTTTTGAATAATTTCGAAAATATTTGGTAAGTTGGCAGTAATTTTTTAATGTCGTTCAGGGAATATTAAGTGTCTGGTCAGAAATATGTATACAATTTATTTACACCAAACTATTGAGTGTTTATGATATGTTTACAATTGCAACACATGTTTATGTTAATAAACAGCATGAATATTTAATCTATATGCATTAATACATGTTTTTGTCACTAAAGTTGACAGCTGCTACTAAAAACGTCAAATTAACATGCTTGAGAAATGTCAAAGTCTTGTTATATTCTTGACCACAAACACTGCGCCAAATAACTTAAGAGAAACTCCTACAAACTCCTCAAACCCCCTACCAACTCATACAATATTCATAGAAAACAAAAGAACGTTGACTAAAACAATTGTATAGATGACAAATAATAAGAACACATAGATGATGAATGAGTCCCAGATTAGATAAGTACCGATTCTGACAATTGAAAGTTGTATCTGCCAAAATAAATGTCAAACGTCACTATTCCAATCTAGAGATTCTAATAAACGGCAGTTAGGAAGATGCATGAGTGCAAAATAAAACAACGTTTAAATTTAAAACAAAAGATGTCGCTGTTATACACAAACCGTTAATAAACTCGATGTAAGCTTGGAATAATTACACCGTGTTTTGTTTTTTGCATTGACAATTGACAAGTAGATTCCACCTCGATTGGAAGAGACATGGTGTAACTATACCAAACTTTAGCGGTGTGAACGGGATCGAACGAAATCTGACAGTCGCCGCGTTGTGTATTCGAATCATATTGCGCGTCAACGCCAGCTCAACTGGCGAGCGTTGTTGTGTTTCGGATACGCTAATGTTATGCTCACTACCGTCACATTTATTCGCGAGCAAAGGCACTGATTTTATTGCTAAAGATTTTCATAATATTTGTGCATGTCTGAAAACCCGTAAATTGTACGTATTGTTATAATTAAAAACAAGGCTATTTACGGTGTTTTCAACGTGAGACCGTTCACGAAATTTTAATCACTCTGATTTATGTAGGCTTTACTTCCTGCCGTGCTAGATAAAGCGAACCTAAGCCGAAAACTATAAAATACACGAAAGTATCGGCGCATGCAACACAGATCGTAAAACAAAGTATGGGAGCTAAGCTGGGTATTCACGGAACCTGGAAGCTTAAAGTTCAATATAATTGACAGGCAACTAAGCAATCTTACAATTTCTTGTAGAACCTCCTAGAAGCCTTTGTAGTCACTCTTAGTGAGGTTTCCAGGCATGTCAGCCTAGAAACGTCACTAATCTAATCAGTTTTCAATATTGACAAGATATGATTGGCACGTTAGATCGATTAGTAACTAGGTAGGTACAATCGATTACTATGTTTCCTAAATGTTGAAGTAATTCGAGAGACAAAAATTGAATCGCCTACAATGATAAATCATGATAATAAAATAATAGGAAAAGAAAATAACTCATGAATTATAGTTTAGATATTAATGTCTCTTTTACTAAAAGAAAAAGAACGAAAACGGCTCAAGTGGAAATAACTCGTGAGCACAAAACTTGAAATAACAAAGTACGAGTATGAAATTAAAAGGAAACTTCTTTGTAATCGATAAGTGCAATTCTAGGCACGGCATTATGTAAATTTGAAATATAAATTCACTTTTTAATCAATGTTTAGCTTAGTGGGCAGTCTAACAATACTATCAGAGGCATTGAAACGGAGTGTATCAGGAGAAAGCATCGTCTCGAATGAATATTTATTTAACTTCTGTATTCGTCTCTATTGTTCGTAATTTGTCGCTAAATGTCGTGTATTGGGATCGGTTTTATCTGCTTTACATTGTTGCAGACATTTATTTTTGTTTAAATACGGAAATTCCAAAAGGATTGAGATGTGCTCTTTGATTTGATATTACATTTTTTAGTTCTGTATTTTCTTATAAAATAAATTTAGATCTATATTTTTGGAATTTTTTTACGAATGTTTTGGCTTGATTTCTATCGATAAAATTAATTGAAAAATGTCTTACATGATCTTTGTTACAATTTAAAAACTAATTATAATAAAAAGAAATAATAAAAATTTTTGGACAACGAACAACGTCCTTATAATATGCGACTATCTGTTACTTACGCACTCAATTATTTATCATACTGTGAAACCTATTCAGTTATATGCTTATTATCATAACTTTAATACATTATTACAAAGTTTGCTTATTATAAAACTCTCAATATTAATTCTAGTCTGCCATCAACTGACAGTTACCAGTCATGTACACCATGTAGGCGCCATATTCAATGCTAATACTCTACGTGCATGTCATTTACAATCGATAGCATTACCACTAATGTCATGTAATTGAGCGATGACAGTTGACACTGACAGCTGAACTTGTGCCGTAGATCATGGCTTAATATCTCGTGTGTTCAATGCCTTAGTCTTCATTAGTGTATGCATTTGATCTTAGTGGAGATTTGAGTATCTTGTCAAATTGTTATATTTGTTTCAATTAATTATGAATGTTGTTGTGAAATGTACCTAAGTATTCTATCAGTAATCTGGTTGCTATAGTACAAGCTTTGCTTAGTTTGGGATTATAGAGCGTTGTGTGAATTGGCCAAAAATATTTATTTAATAAATAGATATTTATTTAATTAAAATTGAGTAAACAAATAGTCTACACTAGGTTTTAGGTAGTAAATCACGATAACCGATCATCACAAAACTTATGTCCCACCGCAGGAGTCGAACCTGCACTTCTTTGCACCTCAACTAGGCCGATAGTGGAACTATAATAGGCTAACGTTACAAACAATGTATTCTCATTTAATAAACTGTCAGCATACCTGTGGATTAAACTATCCAGCTGTACTCCTCAGGCTGATGATGATAAATTTTGCAAAATTACGATACTTAGTCATATCTTCCACATGGTCGCCGGTGACTTCAAAACGACAATTTTACGACTTTCTGTCCAATTCAATTAACATTTCATACACAATTTTCTTTTCACATCCGCAACCATTCTCTATAGTCAATCGTCGTTCCCGGGGACAGTAAAACCAAGAAGCCCTATCAAAAGTGGGATTCACTGCAGATCGGTTGGCATTTTAAAATCAGCTTTATAGTCTTTCATCAAGATTCAATATCGCTGCTCCGATTCATATCTCATTGATGCAATTGAGCTGTTAAGTACTAACTGGTATTCTTAATCGGTAGTACTTTCCTCAACTGAAACCTACATAAGTTAATTGCAATCGCTGTTTTCAATGAAGCAGGCATGAGGATTCCTCAACTAAGAATACGAAGGTTTAGTTTTTCTGAGTGAGATTTCTGCGTATAGTTTGTTCGTTCTGTGCCAATAGTAATGGACTATTAGCCACCCACCTTGAGTAACTTTAAAACTATATTTATCCACCGCTCAGAGCCCTCAACAATTAACATCTATAAAATCTTGACCGATACGGCGATCTACATTTTATTATTCCTATAATTGAAAACGGTTTCTGATCGCTGTTGCTATTGAAGGATGAATGAAAATGAAGCGGTACCTATTTGATGTAGGTATTTACGTGGTTTGTCTTTTTTGATCGGAGATTTTTCGAAACATTTCATCATTTCCCTGCCCTTATCCCACGCTAGGTGGGGTCGGCACAACATGTTTTCTTCTTCCACTCACTCCTATCATTCGTCAATTCTGAATCTACTCCTCTCACATTCATATCCTCTTTCACACAATCCAACCACTTCTTCTTCGGTCTTCCTCTACTTGCATTCATTTTTCGAAACAAACACTTATTTAGAAAACAAAAACGGAGAAGAAATACTCTAGGTAGGGACTAAAAACCTGTCAAGAAATCTAAAATCAGAATTTGACACATAACGTGATAAAAGACTCGTACCAAATTGGTCCCATCCCGATATCTCGGACGGTAGGGTTTGAAAATAAAAGATTTCTTTGTTAATTAGGGTAACCGCAAACATTTAGGTTTCAACGCCATAATTAATCGAGTCGATTCATTCGATTGTATCGGAGCTCTCGAAAAAAGAGCATTTCCCTACGGATCAGAGGGAATGCGATCGGTTCCCACAGCCTTGATGACAAAGAATGTGCCGAAAGCAAAAAATGGCGTGCTTTCCCATGCCTATGTCAGTGGGTCGGAGGG
Source organism: Eulithis prunata (assembly GCA_918843925.1). NCBI lineage: Eukaryota > Metazoa > Arthropoda > Insecta > Lepidoptera > Geometridae > Eulithis > Eulithis prunata. The sequence goes on along the minus strand of OU974027.1, from coordinate 637,180 downwards.
CCGAAGGACGAAGTGACAAGGACGCTGAACTAAAAAAGAACAAACCCAGATCTATGGTGCATGCAACGCGTACCATGCACCGTGTGCTGTGTGCATGCATTTTTTTTTAATGATAAAAGTAATGGAACACGCTGATAGCTCACCTGGTGTTAAGTAGTAACTTCTGCCTATAACAATGCATTACCTCACAGAGAAGTCCAATGAGGACGTGCCCTGTAACGCAATGCACTGCGTCCATCACTCTGAGACGTAAAGATGTTGAAGTCTCATGTGCCTGTAATTACACTGGTGCCCTTACCCTTCAAACCGGAACACAGCAATCTGCGAGCATCGCTGCTTGGCGGCAGAAATAGGTACGGTGGTAGTACTGAACCCGGACGAGCTCTCACAAAGAGCTCTACTACTACTACAAAGAAGTTAAAACAATGTTGTTACGATGCATCTCAATGAAACCGTCCGACTAAGTTTTTTTGGAAACATTCTTGCATCAAACAATCAATTGTAATATCCAAAATCTTTTTATTTCCACCGCACAAAAGGAGGCCTCAAACTTTAACCTGTATTTAAAAATCGATTGCCAACCAAAAAATTGTCACTGACAAATGATTCCATCGTGTTGTGGTTGAAATTACGAATTCAAATCTCGAATTTTGAACAAAAACCGCCATTAACCTTCGGTTGTTATGTTACCTTTTTTCGGCTGTCGATGGTTTTGAAGCTAATCGTGTTTTTTGTCGATATTTTGAGGTTAATCGATGTATCGAGCTCACTAATTCTATTTGTGCCACTCCTACTTTACTATAAGTGGGCGTGATCTATTGATAGTCTCGTTCTATCATAAAAAGTAACTACTATTTTTTATGAAAAAAAATCGTTTTAATAATAGAACGTACTGCAGTAGCGCAAAATCGCTAAAACCACGAACCGTAAAGAATAAACTGACGAAGTCAATAATTTAATAACAAAAAAAAAAGAATCGATTGTGGTTAATGGCCGGCCTCACGAATCATCTGTACAGTCAAATCATCAAGCGCTGATGGTTTTTTAATGATATTTTTCACAATCGGCCCGATCATTGATGGTTATTAGGTATAGGCGAGCCTCAAGACATGAATGTTAAGCCTTCGACAACTCGTTACGCAAGCTAACCTTAATCTTATCACGGGCCACTAAGACCCATTATCCTTTGTAAACTATCTGTTATTACTAGTAATTTCTCAGTTGTAATGTAGCTTGGTACTGTGGGAACTTTCTATGTTAAAACTTTGAGAGGAAAATCTGCATTATTTTCTGTCTTTAAAATACAGTCAATATTTCGAAATTGTAATTTTATGACTGATGGTACTTGAGTAACTAAAACTTCTAAGATAATATTATTATGAAAAGGCCTAACAGTCTCAAACGGGGGTCTATGTTATTGAGGACCAAGGAAAAAACTATGAAAGTTTGTTGAGTAGGTACTTCCGGTAAAGCCGGTTAAAAACAAGGCACGTTTAAGAGTCCCACAGGGAAAGCATACCACAGGAGCTGAGTTTACTCATTACCATAATCTTAACCGTTGCGAAGTGGTTTCAACGTTCTAATTTTCCACATCGCAAGCTCGATCGCCGGCTAAACGCGTTTATTGTTTGTAAATAGTTGTCGGAATGGACCATGTGTGGGGAATAACCCTTGCATATTAAAATGCAGTATTGGTCCAGAATAAATAACACTTACTTGAATTAACACACGCCACTTGTACTAGCAAGCAAGAAGCTAACTCGTATGAGTTAGTGTCCAACTCTGGTGACGGAGTTTTTGAACCGCCTTAAGACCTCCGTCGTGGCTTAACGACTGCTAGACCCGAGACAGTTTAACGTGCCCTCCAAAGCACGGGGTCACCCATCCAAATAGTGACCGCGCAGAACGTCACTTAACTTCAATAAATCAGTGAAGATTGACTAAGCTACTCCACGAGTGTTTCTGCACTAAATTACATTGAATTAAATAAACGAATCATAAGTGAAATGTAATAGAAGATGAGAAGTTCAAAACTATAATAGGATGACAAGCTATTTTGAATCAAAAGTCCATGAGATAAAGCATAAGTTCAAGGAAAGCAAGTTCAAAGTGGAACAAAAATTCCATAGGTAGTACAGAATGACCCAAGCTTATTAGTGAGGCACCGATTCGATTCGATTCGATTAGGCCAATAAATTGATTGGTTTATGAACATCGAATTATTTGATTTGAATTTTATGCGCCTGATTATGGACATTATTGGTCATTCTCCTTTATGTTATGGACATTATTAATTGTGTCCGGTTGATGGTGATAATAATCTTTCGTTTAGATCGTAAGTTAACTCATTATTGAGAAACCAAAACCATTTATGATCGTTTTGAAATCAGAATCAGTCAAACTGTCAAGTCGAAGGTACCAAATTCAGTAAGAAAATCGTTTGAAATTTTTGACGCCATCGATGATTATCACTCGATATACCGAAGTATCGATAATATCAATCGATGCGAGATGCGAGTGAGAGATTTACTATCGCATTACGTTAAACGACGTTAAAAGGTTAATTGGGACCGAGTGCACCGAAAATAACCAATCGTAAACTTTTATGTAAAGTGTCTTCAGATATCGAGAGCAATAAATATAATGTTTCAAGTAATATACGATCATTTTAAATTAACATCAGCATAAAATGGCTTAATATTGTCAAAGAGCGACATGGCTTGATCTGTGGTTTATGCCTTCCGGAGTTCATTATAAAAGTTATAACACTACATTTAATGACATTTAATAACTGCACAGATAAAAATATAAATATTTAATGCCATTCACAGACAAAACAAAATTAAAAGGGTGGCTTAAAATTAGAACAGATATTCGAAATCCATTTCAGTACATATGGCTTCCCAATATGACTTAAGTCAAAAAATTTACACACTAGAAATATAATGTAAACAAATGAATAATAGATGTACAGGGCGTGCAGTTTCTACAGTTTCAGATCGAGATGTCTAGGTCGCCCGGGTCACTCAAACAAGTGCTCAGAAATGTCAGAAATGTCATCAAAATGGTTGGTACTACTGGCAGAACAACCTTAGAGTGGTTTTTCTGAATGTGAAAATTCGTGTTAGGTTTTGAAGAGAAAATCCACCATTTTCTTTTCAAAACAAACGACAGCCGACTTGACAAATGACTTGACTTGACTTATTTATTACAATTTTATCACTTGACATTGGCAAAATTGTCTGTCGAAATGACGGACACAGGCCATTATTGAAGAGAAGAAGAAGAAGTTATTGAACTAGAAAAAAACAGAAGTGTCATACAAAATGTTTATTTTAATTTATGTCATGTTGAACAAATAAATAATCTTCATCAGATACTTTTTAAATGAATTCTGTTGACGTAAGTTGTTCGTTTATATCCTGCTTAGTCGTTTGTTGAATCTAGATATTACGATGATAGAGATTCTTTGAGTACTTATGTATTTAACAAAAACCTAATTAGTGTATAGTTTTACAAAAGCTGTTACAAGAAGTAATGCATACTAAAGCCCGTATGCTGATTTACTGCTTAAGCACTGACCCGGACTCAAATCTATGCTTGAGTAACCATTTATTTATCAGCATACGAGCCTTTTATTTCCACACCCTTCAATGATGCACTTTCTTTTACAAAAAGCTAATTACAATGCACTCAAAGCTGTCAAGAGGATTAGCTCAAAAAATGGCGCTAGAACTAAACGCATCTGACAGGCGTGTACCTGTCACTTGCGTTTAGTTCGCTGAGCTTTTTGCAGTCGGTACGTGATACCCATTGTTCTAACGATAACTATCGTGGTTGGCTACTTGCGCTGAGTGCAGTGCTCGCGTATTTTGTAACACCCTGTAGATACTGCAGTTTTTACTTCTACTGTGCCAATGTCTTAGTACAAATTGTATTGTACCCAACAAGTTCTATGATTCTCTCATCCCTTCTTAGCTACGTAACACAATAATTTTAGTACGTTTTCTGCAGTTTGAGTCATCATCATCATCATCATCATTATTTCAGCCCGTTTGCACCCACTGCTGAGTATAGGCCTCCTCTTTATTACGCCATTCTTTTCGGTCCCTTGCGAGTCTTGTCCAGTGATTCCCAGCCAGTTCTACTATGTCATTTGACCATCGGGCGGGTGGTCTGCCTCTTGGTCTACGGGCATCCCTTGGCCACCATTCTGTGACCGCCTTCGTCCTTCTTTCGTCTTCCCTTCTTTTCAATCACAAATGTTTGAGTCATAGATTTTTTTATTAGCATGTTTAGAAAAGTGAACTGAAGTTGTAGAAAACAAACAAAAATGAATCATCAAAGAGAAATACGAAAAAACAAAAACTGATTTCATAATACCATCATTTTTCATTCGGCATTGACACGTCCCGCCAGCCGCAGCCGTTCAGAAATCGAAAACATTCAAACATTTCAGATTTAGACCGCTAGTCGAAGTTCGAACTCTTTCAGAACGCGCCGGAATCGAAAACAGCGATTAGTTTTCGTCGACGTTCGAACTTAAAAATATGTCGTTCGGTTTTAATTTTAACTGGGAATGTACGAGTGTTCTATTTCCCTGCCACTTTACGACGTTTGTCAGTTTAATGATTTTAAGTATACTGTCAACTGAAGCTTTTACATCGACATACTTACATTATGTCTACTCATTACATCCAAAACTATGTGATAGGTAGTCTCTTCTTTCATTGTTAGGTAAACAATGAATTTATAAAGTTAAAAACTTGAAAACAATTTTTCAGCTTCATCATCAGCTTCATCATAATAATAATGATGATGATGGTAGTACATTGTGTTTGTTCTATTGATCATAAACACCACTGAAAGGTATACGCAAAAAAGAAAGCCAAATACGCAATGTCGTGTACGTGATGACGTGTTTTTTCTAGTTATTCCTGCTTAACTCCCAAACTACTGAACCGATTTTAATAAAATTTGTATGTAACCAATCTGAAAATATACCCTTTCAGATAAAAAAAGAATTTTTCAAATCGGTTTATACATGATGTAGTTATGAGGTAACAAACATTAAAAAAAATATATTAAAAAAATACAACCGAATTTAGAACTCCTTTTATAAAGGAGGTTACAAATAAAACAGTTACCATGTAGGCATACTGTGTAATCATTTGAAGTTACGAACAGTCCCACTGCTTCAGTGGACACCAGTTTGAATCATATAAGTTACGAAACATTCGAGATTGGAAATATAGAATATATTTGCGCATTAAATTGTCGCGCAGGCGTGGGTTATTACAAACTATTCATAAAATAACTAATGTTATCGTTATAATACGGTGATTATCATATTAAATGGACTGTAGAATGATTGGATAAAATAATTGTGCATGCCCACAATCACTTCTCACATCAATTCGATTTTCCATTACAGTTACAATATGACATCTGTCAAAATCTAAATGTCTGTGAACTAGCCAATGATTAACTATCTACAAGTTTTCTCTATTCAAATCTCCGAGTTGACAGTTTTAATACCGAACTTGATGAGTTTGACACATTTCAAAACAGAAGGATTTGTAACTAAGACCTTATTAATTAAACTAGAGTTATAACTATGCTGAACGAATGTGCCAGAAAAGCAGCGGTTCGGGAAGAATGGCGGAAGATTGTGAGACGGGCCACTGCTCCAATATGAGGACCACGACCACTCTGCCAAGAGTGATACGACAAAGAAGAAGAAGATAACTATGCCAGTTTTTGTATGGAGGATTAAAACTAATGTATATTTTGTTATCGCAAAATCTATGAAAGAAATAGCCGTTAAAATTCCAGTTCTATATTCGAAACTGTTCGATTCGATTTCGTGTCACATAAAAATGTCACCTCTGAAAAATTTAGTTTTTTTTTTTATTTATCGCGATCATTTATAACAATCAAAGTGGAATACAATGTCTTGGCGATGGTCAAAACATGTGTAACTCTATAAAAATAATATTCAGCTGCGTTCCGGAGAAAATAACGTGAAATGGAACGGTGTTGCAACAATCCCACATTTGAAATATCCAACGGTTTCTAAAACTGTTTTCCTGCTAACAAAATATTAAAGAGTAACGCTATTAAGCAGAAAACTTCAAACTTCTTGAAAAAAGTGTTTATTTTAACCCTTTATAGTGACCCATCATTACAAAAATCGAGTAGGTATTTATCAAATATTATTTTCCTTTAAAAATCAAATAAAATATTTATACTGTAGATTTCATAATAGTTTCGTCATAATTAACTATCAGGTAATAAATTCCATAGTAACTTGTTCAGTAATACGCACAAATATAAAGTAGAACGTACAAATTAAATGATATCCTAAGAAACGAAGCAAAAATATTTTAAAAAATAATTTTTAAAAGAATAAAGACAACTATGCATTTTTTTTTAAATGACTAACCATAATTAAATTACACAAATGAAAAAGCGGAAAAAGTGTTAAAAATAACAAAAACAATGTTTTGTTCCATTGACACTCACCCACTTGGCACGTTTTTGAAATAACACTTTCACTAACAAAAACAATACTTTATTTAAAATTATTTGTGTTTTCTTTTACGACTGTCGGCATATTTATTTAGACATTGAACGATGATCTTGCACCTGTACGTACCTTATAATATTTATACTGGTTTCCTAACTAGGTATGTATTGGAAATTGAAACATATTATTATTTTTTTAAACACCATTTAACTTATGCAAATATAATTAAATGTCATAGCGACTCTCCATTGATAGTGTTCGATAGTAGAGTTCGATAAAACATGGATTTTGCACGTTATTTAGTCACATGACAAAATATACCTACACTAGTAGTTCGCCCCGAACTGAGATCTCGTGATGGTCGGAGGTTAATAAAACCCAAACAATTTTAATTGACCAATGGTTGTAATAGACTTTGCAAATCGCTTCGAAATCGCCGTCTAGCTATGTACCAGTCTTACTTGAACTACAAAATCATTAAAACTCCAAGAAATGGTAGCTCACGTTATACTTGGTTTGCCACCTAGAATCAAAATTTTTTTTTTTTTTTTATGAAGATCGTATAAGCTGTTTAAAAGATCTCTTCGAACAAACATACAAAGCATTTTTGTCCAAGTTGTCACTAAGATCTCGTTCGCTTCGCTCACTCGATCAATTATGATAAAATACTCAATTTGAGAGTGTATATATTATTATAACGAAAACGCATTTTTTTTTACTTTATGCAAGTAGATTGTCTAAGACGTAATGAAAAGCCCCTATATAAAAGAAGTTTCTATCCGCTCTAGACGTTAAATAAAATCTACGTCTGCACTGACCAGCAAATAATAATATGTCTCTTACTTTGACCGCTTTTCATGTTCTGAAATGTCAAATACGACTTTAATAAGAACGGATGAAACGGAAAAAAGAAAATGACATTTCTAATTTTAAAATCGGAACCCCTCGTAGTTCGATGGAGTTCGATTTCGAATTCAAAGTTCGAAATAGCCCGCGACAGCTGAGACTCGACACTGTTTTTTATTGCCTCAACAGTGTTTATGAGCACTTTATGAGTTTTTATAGATTTTATACTCTAATCCAATGAGTCGCATCACGTGATCGGATCTATTCTATATTTACTGGCTCTAAGCTGTTGGCGCGTTATTTTATTTACGAGTCAAATACACTGTCGCGACACTTCGATAGTGTTGCGATGCGTTCAGGCTACCGAGCAATTTTAATCTTGCTGTAAAAATTATAAAAATAAACTTAACACCTGTCTCCAATACGAATCTCAATTTAGTAAAACTCAAGAAAAATAAGACACAAAAAACTACAGCTGCTTAAATTAGCCTATTTGAATATTCCCCTTTCAATTGATCAATGGCTCAATCGATAAATGAGCGATATCCTTCCCAAACGAGGTCACTTATCGAATGAATCTATAATCGAAACTCGAATCTCATTCAGTATTCAAATTACCGATAGAGGTCCGTTGATCGCATTCATTCGAATGTACAGAAAAACCTATTTAAAAGAAGCTTCTGTTTGAATTAAGAACGGAAATCAACCGTCGCGGTTGCTTGTTCCAAGTGTGAATCGATTCGAAAGAAAGGGTTATTTTTTCTTTTTTTTTTGGTCGCGCGTATTGACATGTTGCGCGTTCGGAATGAGTCTATTGTCTTTGGTTTGACGTAAATGCGTTTGGGAGTTTGAGTTTACTCCGGTTACATAGAGCATAGCGGCGGCACAGTGGGAACCGACGACCCTCCTTAACCAAAAGGCGTTGGCAAGATTGGCGTGTGCCAGAGAACAAACAGAAATGGTTTCTTAAATTTTAGAAAAAAAACTCTGACACTGACAGGTCTTTTAGACTTTTTGAGTCAGAGATAAAATATCCTGGTTTATTAGGCACCTCGACTTATTTTACTGTAGCGTTTGTGGAACACCTTACAGAGTATGATGATGAGATAGAAAATGTCGAAGATGCTGTTTGTTCCACGTTGAAGGTATAAAGTTATATTTTATTGTTTACCGAGCACTTAAAATGGAGTCAAATTAGGGATTTTCGGCTTCCCATCACCAAGTCGTTAAAATGGCAGTAAAATGGTAAGTATTGATCACGGTCAAGTAAACTATTTTATGTTGCTTTTATTGTTATTTATAGAGGAATAAAATCATTTTATTAATGTCATCGGTTCATAAGGACCGCAAGATTATGTGGATAATTAAAGTTTGTTTGGATTATGGCGCTCCGGTGGGTCTCAAACTACATCTATTAATATTAAATAACTATACCATTATCGGAAATATGCAATATATACATACTGCATATTTCCGATAATATATACGATAGTAAACATATATAATAAGAAGATAATGATATATATATATAACTAAGTATGTTACTAGCAAACATGTTTAATTTGCACGTATTTTACTGACACCGGTTAAACAGAAAGACAAGACCATTCTCTAGATTAATCCATTCTTAATTCCAAACCTTTTGAACAGTTGCGATAAAACATAGAACCTACTTGAAAGAAAACACCTAAAAGAAAGAAGAATGGCATAACATGAAGGTTTATATAGGTAGAGGTGCCTAGCAGTAGGAGTCAATTATGGCGACGTTGGATTCTTTAGAAATAAAAATGATTTGGTAATATTACCAACTGCATAATTATTATTGTACGCTTAGGAACACTTCTCACCAGTACGAGACAAACTAAAATACAATTGAACATTTACTAGCGATAAAATAATTCTAAGGTCGTAAAGCAAAATTAATGTAACAGTTTTAATTTTATAGCGATGCCCGCATCTATGTATGGCACCATAATCCTTTATGGGATTACATAATCTGTGGTAAAGTACTGTTCATAGAGTATGCAGCTCTATGCTATGCAAATGTGGTTTATTTTGAAAAAAAATCGCTTTCATACATTACAAGATCAGCAGTGCAAGTACCGTTCTTATCGATCGCTTAGTTGTCGATCGCTAAAGTCGCTAAACGTATCGAATCATATCGTTCCATGCGAGTACGGATCTCTTGTCGACAAAAGATCCATACTCCCAAAAATAAGGTCAGAGTTTATCGAAATCGTTCGTTCACTGCTGCCATGATTTACTAGTTTACCGTCAATATCACTGTTAATCACTTTTGTTTGTCAGAATCAAAACATAGTAAACATACACCATTGCCAATTCGTTAAAATTTAACGAATTTGTCTACCGATCGACTAAGTTGGTAACGTACCCGCAACTGTCGATAAAACCATTTTTATCTAATTTTGACGATTCTAAATGTCAAATTATGCGATCGACAAGAACGGTACTTGCACTGCTGACTCTCAAAAAAATAATACCTTTAGACAGTACAACATATAATATTTCGGTTTATTAATAATTAAATATATCAAATAGAATTATTTCTAATTATACTGGCTTTAATTAGTTTCTACTGTATTTAGCCTTATTTATCTAATTTCCACTTTACATTGTTGCAGGTAAACTAAGTTACATAAAAAGCTTCGACAGTAAGTAAAATAACTTCGCAAAACGTCTGAGAAACATTTTCAAGTAGGTATTTCTGAAACTGGCAATCGTTCAGTTTGACTACCAGAAAAGGCTAATTCTAAACGAGTTGAACTGCTGACGCCAAAGTTGGCAGACCTCTGTCGGACAAAAAGCCACCTCAACTGAAATCAATCGATAGAATTAACAAAGCGACAACAAAAACATTTTTTTCCCAACTTTGAAACTCCGGCTTTAGGACGAATCCAACAAAACGGGATCGAACGAGTGTCCCCAACTTTGTCGTGTGCTTCCCGCGTGAATCGTGAAAAATTAATTATTAATTTGCCATTGCTCTCCCTCCGAGACGTGTGTTTTGTCTATGTCCTTTTTTATTTTTTTCGCAATTTATTTTTTAACGCTCCAATGATTACAAAGGTAATTTGTATCAATTGCGGTTTTGTTTTCTTTTCCTATTGACATCGGTCACTGGTTTGGCAGTTACTTAATTTGAATATGACTGTCCTCATCAATGTTCTCAACAAATTCTGTTTGAAAATTTTAAACTCTGATAAAATCGGAATATTGACTTCCGAAGTGCTAAAATGGTTGGTTAGTAACTTTCTGATGGTTTATTGGTATGTGAGGGTAGGGGTGTTCGATATTGACAAGTTTTGACGTGCCTGTCGGCGCTAATCAATTTTACAATTGTGTGTTCTCCCTTTTATATACAGCGTGCTTCAGATTCTGATTTATTTTGATCTATAATTGAAATTCCTTTGCCTGACATCGCTACTTCCATCTCACTCACGTCTCTTTACAAAAATCCATCGATCATGACCTTTTCACGTTTTTCTTTAACCATGATTTTCCTGCACACAATTTTCTAACTCATTTATGTCTATTTACAAAACTCCATCTACCACACCGATCTTTTCATTTTTTTTTCTCTAAGCACATCTTTGGCTTCGTAGATACTCTTAGCTCCAAACATTACGTTATTGTCAGTATCACCCTGTTAAGAGATCACACACGCTGACTCAATAAAACCTTGGTTTCCCTTCCTAGCGTTACTCTTTTGATGTTTTTACAATTCCTCAGAGGATCGTGCGTGACGCTATACGTGGCGAATGTACGCTGTCGATTTTGTTATTCTTTTGTTTCTTTGAATAGATTAAGATCAGTTTTTATCTTACTAAGTATTTGAGGATACTTATCGTTTAGGTACCTATTGGTTTTATTTAACAGGATAAAAATACCTTTCATTTTCGTGTTTTCTTTAATTAAATGCTAAGGCTCATGCTTATCAAATGGTTCAAGCACTGATCCGGACTGAAGCATACATTTGTATGAAAGTATATACTCAAATGTATGCTTGAGTATAATATTGTTTTCTATATCAGCGTAGGTACGTGACTAAAAGGCAAAATTTGAGGTCAAAATTGACGTCATTTGACGTTCCATAAACTTTTCGTATTTTCCTCTCGATAAAGCCATAATTAGGTGAGCAGGTACATTTCTTTGTAACCAGCATTATAATTTTACACAACGTGACTTAACAAAAGGAAAGTTTTGATTGTTTTATAACTGTTGCTTTGTAGCATTCTTTACTGAGAAAAAGAATAAAAGACACAAACCTTGTAAGGGTGGTTTAATTCACCAGCTTGTTTGAAGTGAAAAAGGTTCAATTTGTTCGAACTTGTAAACATAGAAACAAATAAAGGCAATCGAACTTCCAACCGCAAAGGTTCGCAACATCCTTCACCCGTTGCTTACAAGAAAGAAAGTTCCGGAGGGGAACACAGGTAAATGCTTAAAAGTATTTTTTCGCAAGCAGATCACGTTCGCCTTAAGTGAGACATCTTAGAACCCCTCCGGAACGATTTGAGCGGGAAAAAAATTGAACCTGAACACGTTATTGATTCTTGACGGATGCGTTCCAAATTCTAATAAGGTTTGATTTGTTTTTAACGTTTCACCGTCGAGTTTTGCTGTGATTTTTGACGTTGACAGCTTTACTGCGCTTTGACAGAAAATTTGGAAACGTTCCAATTTTGAATTGGAGTTCGATTTTAAGACGAACTAAGTATCTTGTAAGAGTGAGTAACTTCTGGATCTGTTTTCCCAAAGTTTTTTACCACACTTTATTTGGTTTTTGTAGTTCAAACATCGAATGTGTCTTCTTCTCAAGGTCCTGGTTTTGCATACAGTGCCCCCGTGATCAATTGTCCGCCTATTATCCGATAATGCCGATCAATCTGCCCTGATTGAATAATCATCGTTAGCCAATTGAACTCGATTTAGCATCGCTTTGAACTCTAATGTGAGCCAGTTTGGTTCGAGGGATTGACTGCTTTGGTAGAGTCAGATAGGAAGTGTTATTCTTCTGCAAGATTCTTGTGTGATGTATAGTTAAAAGTTTTTTTTTTACCATAATGGAGGCTCTATCATCTAGAGTGCAGTTTAGTAAAATGAAAGTTCTTTCAAAGCCATGAGCAAAAAACATTGACCAACGAGGCCACTTTACTACTATTAGTGGTTGTAAAAATAGTTGGTAGTAAGGTGAGTTCGATATATCGAAGTAAAGTCGACGATCCCGGCGTGCCGGTCTGTCGGCAACATCAAAAGGGTCTGACGCGCAATTTTGACAATTAAAAGGCTACGCATTGCGCACATTGTCTCTCAGAGCCGGCGTGTCCTTGGTTGGAATCTCAACGTACCCTCTTTTTTAGCTGCAACCGGTTCGATTTGCCGCGTACAATTTCTGACGCTTGTTTGTGTTGGTTTATAATTTTTCATTTCATTTGCAGACTTGTTTTCTTTATAGTCCCGTCTCTTTTCAATATATTTTAAGGGAAATAAAGAGAGATTTACAGACGCTGTCCGTCCTTGTTTCTCATTACATTTTATTGCAGCAAACGGATTTATCCACCAATAGCGTTCGAGATTTAGTAATCTCTGTAAAATTTTATGATCAGTGTTTTCATCAAATCGTGTACGCAATAAAAATCATCAATTTGTTGTATCTATGATATTATAGTAAAATCGTATCGTTTAGTTTTAAACCGTCGTAAATTTGAACTTTCGGTCGTAATATCGAATTTTTAATGTGAATTTTGGGCCGATACGTGGTGAGTGCCAACGGGCTACGAATAAGTCAACTTTTTATGGGTCGTAAAAATTTAGAACCATCGTAGGTGACTCTATTCTTTGGACATCGATTTTAAGTGCGGCGGTATTGGACGAGTTCTCGAAAAAAAATATTAATTAAAAGATTTTAATCTTAGACTGTAAATTTTATGAGTCGTTTAAACCATAAATACTTGTCAAAGACATTCATTTTATCTACTTATTGATTTTTAATAAAGTAATTTGAACTCCCATCACCTTTTGATAACATTAAAATATGCAGGTACGAAAGCAGCTGCCTGATGACGTCGGTAGTTTGAGTCCAGTAGCGTCAACATAGGAACAATAAACATTACCTTCTGTGAGTTTTAGAATTTCGAATTCGGGCATAGACAATTACTCTGTTAGCTGTTTGCCAAGATTTCTTATTTTACAACAGGTATAATGTAGTCCAGTTGATTTGATAGATCCATTCTTAGATTGCCGGTGGGGCACACACAGAGGACGTTACGTGATCGAAGCCCCACTTCCTCCGCGGGGTCAGGGTCGCGCGCCTTGCAAATGCGAACGCTCATCGATGTGATTGTACTTGTTGGTGCGAGTGTACGTATGCTTGTGTATGTGAGCGTACTTGCACTGTTTGTGTTGTGACGCGTGACGCGTGTATGCAGTTTTGTATGACACTGTGGGATGTTAGGTTTGGTACCTATCAAGTTTAGAAAAGCGGAATCTCTAGGTACTAGTTAAATTTTTAAGTAATGTGCTTGAAAAATATTTGGTGCAATATAAAACGATAAAAATTTCATCTCTAAGTAAACCGACCAGTAACAGTTTCCAACAACACACTTGCGAAGGCACATTTACAAATTCGCTGCACCTGTCACTCCAAAAGCATGCGTATTAGTAAGCGGGAAAGCTCAGAATCAGCTGTCAATCAACTGACATCTGCAATTATAAAAAGGTGTATCTGAAATCCGCCTTTTTGCTCGGATGCCGATTGCGACGTGATTTTCTCACGGGGACGATCACCGGAATAGAGGTAAAGGATTTAAGACGGATTCCTTTGGCGAATTAGCGAATCAACTGTCTAATTACGCGATACGGCTCGATCCAAAATCCGGAATCCAGAATTCGAATCTTTGTTTTTGAATGGCAGACAGAACCATAAATCAATCGACGTGGCGAAGCAGCAACCGCACATCTCACAATTGCAAAAAACGGTGAAGAAACAGATTAGCATAACAAGTGACGAGAAGTGTTTGCGAATTGTCAATCTGACAAATTTACAACCGATCGCCGCGCAAAACACACAAAAGTGCCCTTTTCATGCAAATTTGTCTGAGGGATTCTTTTCCGAATTTTTTCTCCCCGGTGCGAAACTTCCGCCTATTTTCCCGCTCAACGCACATCCGGTAGGGGGCGCCGCTTCCGCTATCGGTTCTGTTCGGAAATCGGATGAGTTTCGCCGACAGAGATACGTCTATTCTCAACCCCTCGGCCCATTGATTCCTCGTAAAGTACTCATCTTTTCTATAGAATACTTTTATTGACTGTCTATAAAATTCAACCCACATTTTATTTACATGTTGGCAACAAAATATCTTTTTTGCAGTCACCACCTTTACGCTCTCTCTGTACGAAAACCAATGTCGAAAAGTGATACAGTTTCACTTCATTACGGAAAAGACCTCAGTGTGAGTAGGCTAGTCTTTAGTAGCGTAAAACTAGCACTGACACTGTGAACACACGAGGGGTTGAGTTTGAGGTTATTGCGAGTAGCTCGCGCGTTTTATAGGTCAACCTATTCATTGACACTTTTCTATACACTTAAATACTGCACCTTTGCATAGTTTTGCATATAAATAGTGGTAAATGAAGGGTTAGGTCACTTTGTATACTTTTTTCGCCAACTCTACGTTTGGCCTATTGCTTATTCTGATGATAGAATTATTACGTACTTTATTCTTTGTCCTTTGTTTTCTGTGTGTATTTCAAATAAACAATATATCTATCTATCTATTTTAAGTTCCGTATGCATTTACAGCTCAAGCATTAATCTGAAATCAAGCATAGATTTTTATATAAAAATTTCTAACCAAATCTATGCTTGATTTCTTTATCCACATACAAATTTCTGAAATAAACAAATTCAGTTTAATAAATATCGACTATATACCAGAAACAAAAACGTCCTATCCTTAAAACTACTTAAAATGGCAAAACTTGAGGTACGAAGTTCGCAAACTCAATCACCAAACAAAACATTGGTTTATCTATGGGCACCATAGTCCTAACCATCGATGGGAGCTATGACAATCGGCGGCCGGGTTGCGGTCCTCCCGAGATCCCAGTTATGTGGTTTGTCCCGGTTCGGTATTTCTAATCGGCATTTTGATTGCAGTAAATAACGGTTTTACAAGGCTTTAATCGTTTCAAATACCTTACAAGCTCAATTGACTGAAGTTAATTTAGACCAGAGACCACGCCGTATAGAGAATTACTGAGACACTTCGTTCCTACGAAGTAATAAATAAAAAAATAAAAAATATGCATTATTTCAGGTATACTTTTACTGCCGCCCGCGATTTTGTTCGCGTCTCATTGGATCTTGTGGATTTTCCCGGTTATTAAGTAGGCATGTGTTAATCTAAGTTTCATTCAAATCAGATCAGTACCTAGTTCTTGCGTGAAAGAGTAACAAACATCCATCCATACATCCTTACAAACTTTCGCGTTTATAATATTACTAGGTTTTTTATGCAACTAAATGATGGAAAAAGCCGATGGCCTATCTGATTTTAAGTGGTAACCACTACCTATAACGATGCATTGCCTCACTGAGCACATCCACTGAAGACGTGCCCTGTGGTGCATTGCAGTAAACTTACACAATGAGCTAAAACAACAGATATTACTAAACATTAAACTTTATTGAGTTCCATTGAAAAAGTGAAATACTAACGTCTTCACGAAAATAGCAACTACACAGATGATAGTACAGTTACTAGGTATCGACGCGACGAACAGATGTGTTTAGTTACTGTCTGCGTTTGATTCCACACACCTGTTGTTTTCAAACTCTTCGATTACGACCCATTAGTGAGTCGATATTTAATACTATTCACTTTAATGTTTACTACTAAGATTAAGAAGTAGTATAAATATAGAAACACAAAATTAGAAACACTAAGATACACAAAAACTTTATAAGCAAGTTAAACTGTTAATATGTCGGTCCTGGCTTCATCAGCCAGGCCATGACATAGGCCTTATGGCGTCCTAAAAACTCCGTCACCAGAGTTAGCCACTAACTCATACGAGCTTGCATACTTAGCACGAAAAAACATGGACATTTTAGTCAAACTAAACAAAGCTAGTTACTATGAGAACTAGATACTTATATACATTTTTGTAAATTAATACTTGTAATACCTAGATATAGAACAAACTTTATGGATGTAATTCTTTGTCTCTGTAATAATTTTTTTTTACTTTTTACTTTTTTAAACAATCTATGTTTGCTAATACACAAATGATTATTCTCAATGGGGATTGAACCCACGATCGCAGCGCAGAAGGCAGAGCTATTCCCAACTGAGCTGATTTTATGCTTTTGCATGACAGGCATCACAGCTATATCTATGAAATCTATCTATCTTTTATGCCATAAAAGATAGATTGGTCACAACTATATCTATGAAATAAAGGATACGAAAGGTTAAACATAAAAGATAGATTGGTCACAGCTACGTCTATGAAATAAGTTCAGGATGGTTATACGAAAGGTTAACTCCTCAAACATAGCTTTAAATACTATAAATTAACTTATTCAACCCGCAAACGAAACATTTTGAAAGTCCAATTAATACGAAAGTAACACCTTTCTGCAACTGACGTTGACCCTTTTATACTCAATAGAATTTCAACTGAACCTATACAGATATAGAGCGTAAATTAGATTGTAGATAGTCCAGACACAAAGGGGCAAAAGGATACAACTGAACAATAAAATACTTTTGGTGAGCCGCAACTCAATAAATACTTCATAGTATCGGTTTGAGGGCGACTTGACCGGACGTCCGCCCTTCGATCTCTCGCCCTAAGGGACCCGGGGTAGGTACATGTGTTTGAGTGTCTTTGTAATTTATAGTTGGAATTAACTTCGAATTAGGATAATGACCGCTTGCTTTTAGTTTTGAGAAAGATAAATTGAACTAAAACAGCTGTAATATTAAACAAAAATATAATTAATCCCGATGCCAAAAATTACTTAACTGTATTAGGTTTTCACAAAGTCAATTTGTACTTTATATTACAAACAAAACTTGAGTGAAGCCCGTATGCTAATTGACTGCTCAAGCACTGATTGGGACTCAAGCATAGATTTTTCTATGAAAATCTCTACTCAACTCGATGCTTGAGTAACAATTTCTGTATCGGCATACTAAGACAAGAAATACGTTGAATATATTAAAAATATTGGTACTATTCGTTCATCATCATCATCATCATCATCAACCTATATTGGTCCACTGCTGGACGTAGGTCTCTCCCAAGACGCGCCACTGAGCCCGGTCTTCGGCTCTTCTCATCCAGTTTTTGCCAGCTACATGTCTCAGATCGTCACCCCACCTTGCCGGCCTAGCCAATATTCGTTGCTACTGCGAAAGTATAGTAAAATATTAATTGCGTGTAAAGACGGGTTGAGAGGTGTTTTATTGGGATAATCCGGGATAACAGTAGTATCCTGTCACGGGCCATCGCCTTGATAAGGGTCAATAGTTCCGAGTTCGACTTTAACTTGTATACTTTATTTATGAACTCGGCTTGACCAACGGATTATGCAGATTTGAAACTCATACTAACTATTTTGACTGAACCCACTATGCAAATGAGTGGGCTCGATGGGATTTTTTTTCCCATTCGGCCCACCAGTGGGCCGGCCGGTGGGCTCGATGGGAATAAGCCTTCAAAACACTGTTATTGTCAAAAAAAAATCAAAATTGACAAGGATTACGATTTTTGCTAATCTTTAAACGTATAAAAACGTTCATATTATTACGCTCAGTCCAATTCAAAGGCTGTCTGGAAGAAATCGCTTCCTAGCTATAAGACCGCCCATTGTACGTAATAGTTAAATGTTTTTTTCTGTATAAAGTTTTTCGCATATTAGTTTGTAAGGTACAATAAAGTATTTTTCATTTATTTATTCAAATCATAAGGTCAATTTAATTGAAAATTTGTGAATATGGTTATTATTGTTAAAATTTGGTGTGAAAAAGACCTACAAAACATGAAACTGTTAATTTAAAATATGTATTACGAAACTACAGATAACTATCCATATATCTATATCGCATTGCTGTGTTCCGGTTTGAAGGGTAAGGGCGCCGGTGTAATTACAGGCACATGAGACTTCAAGATCTTTACGTCTCAGAGTGATGGACGCAGTGCATTGCGTTACAGGGCACGTCCTCATTGGAGTTGCTCTGTGAGTTAATTCATTGTTATAGGCAAAAGTTACCACTTAACATCAGGTGAGCTATCAGCTTGTTCCATTACTTTTATCATAAAAAAAACACTCAATCAAATCTAACCCTGTATTAACTGTCAATATTAACATTAAGAGGGAAGTCATTAAACTATGTAAGTCACCAATAAAACTGCCAATAAAATAGTAGACTTAATCCTAACATTCCACGTATTGATCTCAAACATCGATCGAGGCACAAAAGACAACTCTACTTCACACGATCAAAGCGAAACTCAACTCTATATCTATATCGTAGTGTTTGTTTTGCTGTATTTGTCAAAAATGACCTAGAGCTGAACATAATTTGCTAGTTTCAACTCTATAGAAGGTTTGTTAAGGTGTTTATTAGATTGCAGGATGATATACACGTGCAAACTGTTTACAAAAGGTTAGCGGATATCGCCTATTAATGTTATGACTGAATCAGACGATTGCCAATGATCGCTGACTGACAACATTTCAATGGGATGCTTGTATTAGTCTAGATATTTAGTTTCATAAGCTGTTTCGTTATTAAACTAACAAGTGTCAACTAATTTGTTACTAGCTTTCATCCGCGACTTTGTCACGTTTCATTACGTTAATTTTTTGGGATAAAAAGTAGCCTAAACTATAAGTCCTAGAGGTATGAAATTTGGAGGGTAGTATCCTTATATAGTGTAGGGGTGCACTAAGAAAGGAATTTTGAAAAGTCACACTCCAAATGGTCTAGAACGTGAACAATGCCGCGGGCGACGGCTAGTTTATAATATTAGTAGGATGTATCAAGCTATTAAGTTTTATTGTTGCTTTGGTCTAAATAAAGGGGTCAATTTACTAATTACCTAGAACAGGACATAAATACACACATAAATCCTAACTAATATTATAAATGCGAAAGTAACTCTGTCTGTCTGTCGCGCTTTCACGCCAAAACTACTGAACCGATTTAAATGAAATTTGGTACACAGATACTCTAGAGCCTGAGAATGGAATCAGATACTCTAGAGCCTGAGAATGGACTAGGCTACTTTTTATTGCGAAAAAAGGCTTGTAAGAAGTTGAAAGGGGGGATGAAAAGTTGTATGAAATGCTACCCAAAGTCACTATTCCACGCGGACGAAGTCGCGGGCACAGCTAGTAAATCATAAAACAAACAGACGATTGAGACGCCACATGCATCATATTTACATTTTGTAAAGTTATTTCAGTTATCCAAATAGTCGAGCTTATACAAATATCTATGTGAAAGATAACATAATAAAATCGAAAATTGACGACGAGAAATGTTTAGTTTTGAGAAATGATAGTTTGCCTTCGGAGCGCCGAGGTTAAGTCGAGATGAAATTTGTTGGCGAATCAATTTAAAAAAAAAAAATTATATTATTTATAGTAGCGTATTAGTAGTCCTTTCCGTCCAAGGTTGTCTGGAAGAGATCGCTGCATAGCGATAAGACCGCCCATTGTACAATTAATTTAAGTTTTTTTTCTTGTAATTCCTAGGTTAAGGTGTGCAATAAAGTATTTTCTATCTATCTATCTAAATCAATATTCAACAGTCGTAAGTTAAATCGTGATTTTCATTCCACAAGCAATTATATTTGCTTTGACGGTCAAGTGATGTCGTAAAACAATTTCTCTATATTCTTAAGTAATGATGGGTTTTAATATTCTGCACACCGTATTCAGATTATTTCTCAACTTATGAAGAAGATAGTGGTAAATAACAGTGTTCAATTACACAAAGTACCAGGACTCCATAAACGTATAGCAATTTTAATACACATTATTTTACTGATTATTGCTTGCTTGATAAGAAAGAATGCGCAGAAATTCTGTGCAAAGCCGGTCTTCTCCAGACTTGCGCCGGTGAGAGGGACGCACATACGAGAAAAACTCTACAAAGAAAGGGACAGAGGCATCCCGATAACACGTCAATACATTCCTTGCAACGTTCACATACGAGCATCGATCTTATACCGTTGGCTCAGAGCTGAGTTTCGCTTGCGAGTTTTAATGGAAAACCGATATGGCATCAATATGTTTTACGACGTCATGCCACGAGTGATTCGGAGTTCTAGCTATACAGAAATAAGGCTTATATTAGTTTTTATAGAGTTTTTAAGAAGGCGTTCTCGATATCTTGTAAGATAGTGAGGGCGTTTGGAATCGATCGAAGACCGATACAGCCGTTATTGGAGAATCACCTCTATTTGTGCTGAAAGAAGGTTCGAGATCACGAGGCGTGGTGATGCGAGACACGCCCATGTCTTATATGGAAAAATGAGGAGTGACATTTTTTTTTATTTCTCTCGATCGCCCGCAATACTTGTGATAAGACTCGTATAATATTTTTTTCAACACACTTGCTCATAAAGTGGCTCTATGGTCACTGCAATTAGGCACATAATGGCACCCATAATCAAACTGTGACTTTTTCATTGCTATAACTCACTAGTGAGTTATAGATATTTTTTTTTGAATTTTTTTGGTTGAGTTGCTTTGTTCTTAAAAAAGTTTTTATTCTAAAAAAGATCGTGTTCAATAGAACAAATAAATTAATGTTCCTATTGCTTGCTCATTTCATGCAACTTCTTATTTAAATAGATAATTTTAACTCGTACGTGTTTAATAAATAAAACTTTCACTCAAATATAACTTTTGTTTTCTCTGTAATAAAAGAAAACTTTAAATTCCCCATTTTGTACGTGGCAGAATATACGCAAACCCTATGTGCGGAAAATAAAAAAAAAACCTCATCCCATTCTTTAGTCTGTGGCCGATCGCAATGCGCGCGCATAGGAATTTCTTCCCGCCATAGCGAAACATTTTTCACAACTCGTTTTCACTGTTGAAATTATAGTTATTTTATTCACAAGTGTGTTGAAAAACGTCGTATGATACACGTGTGTATTGGTGATTACCGTCCTCGGCTCTCTTAAGACCCTCGCCTACGGCTCGGGTCTCAATGGCACCTCGGCGGTAAGCACCAATGTACCACACTAGTACCATAATGTACTATATTGTACTCAACTGATATAGAGTTATCTCGTAACCTTCCTCTATAGCTACTTAACTACAAATCTCAGTAACAACTTTGTTTTGTATTACAGGTACGCTAAGATGCTGTGTATATTTCAGGTAATTTCCTCTTATATTTTAGCTTTTGTTGTTAGTTGGAACCTACTATCAATCATTGACTGGATTGACTAATCGAATGTGCCTATAAAGACCGAGGTAGGTACCAACTTTTGATATGTAGGTCACTGGTTTAGTTGTTACTATTTTGCATGTATTTTCGACTTACGACACTTTTCTATCAACACGCACGTTTAAAAAAAAAAACTTGACTATGTAGTTCCGTTAATTCGTATTGAGTTACGCATAGCTAACACAATTCTAAAAACAATTGGAACTTCATTCAAATAAGCGAATCCAATTCGAATAGGTTCAAAAATAAATCAGAACAAATGAAGTGAAAAGAGGTCGATTAACGAATCAGTTTTTTTTTCTGAACGCGTTCATTATGCGTTCGAATTTAAAACAATACCGCCATTCTACTGGTCCGTTTGAATATGGAATGTGATGGACAGTTCTAGAGGGCGCACTCCGCTTGCGTTTTTAACTGTTTATTTTAAGGATTCGTTTATTTTCGCAAATTGATTGACACGGATCGTCGGCAATGTGTCTGCCAATATGACGTTTTATAAAGTACCTGAAAAAACCTGCTTCTGGTTTCGTATTGTACCTTTTTTAACCAAAAAATGTTTCTTCTTCTCTTCATTAATTGCCTCTGTCCGTCATTTCGACAGACAATTTTGCCAATGTCAAGTGATATAATTGTAATAATATAAGTCAAGTCAAGTCATTTCTCAAGTCGGCTGTCGTTTGTTTTGAAAAGAAAATGGTGGATTTTCTCTTCAAAACCTAACACGAATTTACACTTTCAGAGAAACCACTTTACACACATTTATTCCAATGGCTCACACTTTATGTTACGACCTAAGTATTATTGGTTAAAATTCCACCAAAATTAAACAACAATACTCACAATAACACAAGAAAAACTATTAAAATAATAGTGCTATGTGTCGTTTCAAAAAATGTCAAAACTCGTGTCGTCGAAGCTGTTCGCTATGGTAACCACATTTTGTTTACAACTTGAAAGATAGCGCATGTTTCATTGCTTTTATGTTAGTGTCAGATACTGATTCATAATAAACAATCTGACATCAAACAAAAAGTGTGATATAAGGCCGAGGCGAGGCGAGCAAGGCAGGCTATCGCTATCGGCCCATTTGTTAGTTCGCCTACGATCCGATAGGCCAGGCTCGGCTCGCCACGCTCACCACAAAGAGCAATTTAGCCGCAACAGTGATTGATTCAACCGATACATCACTAAAGGCGTTTTTCTATGAAAAATTGCTATAATCGACTTAAAAACTCATTAGGGCCGAAGACAAAGAAATCTTCCGACCGCAATTCGTCTAATTTGAGTTTCTCGATCGAGACGAATTTCAGTCGTGATTACTGCTCCCTTTTTTGTGATATTAAAGTTGATTTCGATTTCAGTTCTTGACTGAACTATTCGGGGACGCTTTTTACACACGTTTAAAGATCCGAGATCATTTGGTTGTGGTGAGAAGGAACGCACACATGCACATGTTGTACGTCACCGACATCACATTCATTAGTGTTGACAGCACAGGAAATAGTAATAAAGCACGTACGCTGCATGAAAATCATAAACAAAAATTATTAATTAAAAAAAGTTCCGATCTGAATGCGGCTGTGCATTGACATCGAGGGGCGCCTTTTATAGTTCGAATCAAAAATAGAATAAAAGAAAAATGTTTGTCGCCGTCACTGGAACAAGATAATTCTGAATATGGATCGTGATATTTGAATAAGTGTTGCATTAATATTCTTTTGTGATAATTTCAATTCGGTACGCCTACACCCGGCCATTGTCTCGGGAGTTATTGGCTCATTAGGCAACATGTCGCTTTGTTCCGAACGATTTGAATTTTTGATTTTGAATCGAACGTAATTGATTTGTGATTCTTATTTGAACAACGAACACCTTAGAGACGTCCAACTTTTAAAAATCCAATACTTTATCAAAACAAATCTTTAACTCAGGAAAAGGGCACAGTAGAATGGACCCTTCTTTATAATACAGGGCACATAATTTTATTGACAAACGTATCTTTCATCTTAAATTGACATTTCAGCTTCTGTACTTACGCTATCTTGAATCGGAGCAACAAAGGCGCGAAACGATATATATTTGAACAATAAGAACGCTCGCCCACGGACAGATGTTCGAATTACGTATGATAATGTGTCGTGTAATCCTTCCGTTGGACCTCCACGATGCATAATCGATCGATTATAAATGCGTCTCGATTGTATTTGGAACGTCAGCTTTGACGTTTGTCTTAGTCACGTGTCAAGTGCAACAACGATACAACTCAAAACGTCACGTCAAAACGTGACGTAACTCAAAATTTTTGCACAATAAATATAAATTTGTTTTTATATTTCATTTAGGTGAGTATGTATGTACCTATTGGTACAGTCAGCGGGGTAAGGTAATTATAAATAAGATTAGCTAACTAAATTGTGGAAACGAGGATATTTTATATCTTTTTACTCGTCGTCATCGTTCGTATGAGTTAGTGGGCAACTCTGGTGCCGGAGTTTTTAGGCCGTCTTAATCTTTTTACTGATTTGAGTGATAAGCTTGTAATATATTGGTGATCTAATTTAGATCGCTGACTGTACATCGTCAATACAACTCAGTGGTAAGGCAGACCTTTAGCAGTACAAGCAGCAAGGTGTATATTTATTAAAAACCAAGTTGACATTTGACGGGACCGCCGAATCAATATGAAACGCCGCGAGCGAATGAATCCGACATTACCGGTAATCATGTTTTATGAGTTTTCGCGCCAAATACGAGCACAATACGAGCACAATACACCCCCCACCCCTTGCCACGTATACTTGTAAAAAGTTAAATTGAGATATATTCCGTTAACGCGTGTATTCATTATTGTTATTGCTGTTGAAGTTGCGTAATTTTATTTTATGTTACAACAAGAAAGCTGTTTGGATTTATTTTATTTTTATTCCTAGCCGTCGCCCGCGGCTTTGCTCGCGTGGTGGAAGCATACAAAATATTTGATCCTAATTTTAGACCCTTTAGGGTGCGACTTTTCAAAATTCCTTTCTTAGTGCACCCCTACACTACATAAGGATACCTACTACCCTTCAAATTTCATACTTCTAGGACTTATAGTTTACTATACAGAGTAGAGTCGATGGAGCAAAATTTTGAGTTAAAATTGTATGCACCAAATCACTAATGTATGGATTAAAGATTCACGCGGCTCTAAGGACTCATAATAATTCTTAGATGTAAGTCTGAAATGACACAAGCACCAATAATAACTCCGAAATAATAGTTCGGGACTAGAGGGCGTTGAAATGTCCATGAACTCTGCCCACGCAATAATTCATAGAACTCATATTAGTTGCTATCGCAAATATTCTGTCAATACAGATTGTAACAGTTTTTATCAATAGCAACATTGCGATATTTAGTTTGTAATTAGAATCAACACTGTTTCCGCTTCCGTTTCGATATTATTGACGCTGTTCGAATTAAGAACACGTTCTAAATGATAACAAACAAAACAACCGATTATTTGTTGTATCTACAGTGTGATTCTAGAACCATGCGCGTTTAACCAAGTAACTACTTACATTAAGTTATTTCAAAATGGATCATTTTGGGGAAGGAAAAAGGTAATAAATTTAAAAAAAAATCTGCCGAGAAACTACTAAATTACCAATACACCTACCCTATTTAATCCCCAAAATGTACGGAGCAAGAAAAAATCTGATTAGCTTCGATGATATATCGCCAAATTCCTCGCTTTAGTGCCTTAATTTGAATATTAGACGCATTATTGAAAAGAAAACTTTCTGAACGGCCCTCCTCGAGCTTTTAATGGTTATTGCTCCTTCCCTTGCTATCTGTTTCCGAACGAATATTGTTTACGGTTCAGGTGTTTCCAAATTAAACTTATATGTACTTAGTATTAAATGTATAATACATATCTATCTAAGCTTCATGTAATTTCAAAGCAAGATTTCTACAAGATGTTGTAGTTACTGTGACAGTAGAAAATAATCACCTATAAAGTTGGCAACAAATTCAAATCGAATTCCAAAATCAAACCAAGAAGGTCGAATATATAAACAAGAGCCAACGTTGCCATATCGATCGCTGGCGTATCGCAACAGTCAAGTCTTAAATTGCGAATTTCGTGGTTCATTCAAAATTTACGAAGTCAAACAATATCGTTGTGTAGAGGCAATTCCGATGCGCGGTTTAATCCCGAGGCGCGGCTTGGCGAACTCTCAATACACTTGAGCGCCATAAAAAATAATTTAAATTGCTCTTACAGTGTCTCGCTATCGCTCCGAACATTTGCATACCAAAATAATGCAAAAATCTATGCGCGGAACGCACTGGGTACGTTTCCATTGTCATACTGCGATTTATAGATGCGTTTCTTAGTGATATTTGGTTTGGTGCCAACAAGTTTCAATATTGCTTTGTTGGAATTCTTGCTCAAATTTTCTATGCCTAGGTTTTTATATGCATCTGAAAGAGTGGATTGGCTATTCATCTTGCAAGATGTTCACTACACCGATTGGAATGTTGTTCACTAAACCCATTGGAATGTACTGTTCGAATAAAATATTTGAACTAAACAATAACAATTTTTTTTTTATTGAATTTTTATATTATTCACTGTACAAAAATTATCGTATCAATATTATTGATGTCGATAAAAGGTAGAGGGAACGCGCGCCGGCATTAGACGCGTGGGGCTAAGAAATTTTATGTTTTTTTTCTTGTTTTGAAATATGTACGCCGTTACGTTATTTATTGCCTCCATAGAGGTTATATTTCGGGAAGTAATGAGGTTGCGTTCGGAAAGGGCAATTTAAATGTGCGTAGATTGAGTCGTTATGGGGCGAACTCATTGGTTACACTTTACTTGGAAATTTTTCCCCCTGAAAATGATTCCGAACGTTTTCCTCGTTCAATCATGCGTGGGACTATTAAATTGTGGCTTTAAAAGATCTGCGTGAAACGAAACGTCGCCAATAATTTACGATCGTAAGGTGTCGCGCACTCGTTAAAATTAAGCGTAAAGCAAAATATGTATGGACAGACAAAGAAAACATGCTCAGTCGCAGCAAATAAGAGACAAATTAAATTAAAGTGATTTCAATACAAAATGACTCACGAGATTAATGTCTGCCAACGACTTTAGTTTAAATCGGTTAGATAGTTTGAACCTGTTTAAAAATGGATTATTTGCGAAGGCGATTGATTCAATTATGCGATGGTATCTTTTACACATCCTGAATGTTAACGTACGCCAAACGGAGCGTTGAAAATTTATCATATTTTCAAATATAAATGGACACGGTAGATAAAATATTAAATTCAGCATTCGGCCACAGACCAGCGGGCAGCCGACCGCTAGATTTCAAATCTGATAATGAGTAATAAAAACGTTATTCATAATTTTATTTATATTAATTAAGCATGGTACTAAGTGTACCGTGTCGGGGTCGACGGACGTTTTCGTCACGTCAACGGGGAGATTCCGAATATAATCCGCAAAATACTTACCTCTACTTATATGATTAGTATCCCAAACTTTTTTTTTTAGATATTTTTCATGTTTAGTAATTTGCTAATGTTGGTGCGAAAAAAACTCGGAAGTACCTACATAATGACTTCATCTAATTCCAAATTCAAATTGCATTAATCCGGACAATGATCACTGGACTCATTCACCGGCCAAAACAATATAATTTCATAAAATGAAGCGTTTATCATTCAAACTCATATTGAACTTTACTGTACCAGCAATAAAGGCTAACTTAGAGAAACATTCTCATGTGATGATCGTAATAATGATAATTAATTAAAAAGTATGTATTCACTAAAACATTTCCAAATTCTTTCGGAGTCAACGAATCGTGCATTGAATACGTGAGATCTTTTTAACGGCTTTTATTCATTTTTTATTCCGTTATTTTACAATGCATCATTGTAAAATTAAAAATTAATCATAAGTAATGCCTGCTTTTCTACAAAGTGACCTCGATAATGTGTAATTTTGAACTTATAACAGTTTGGTTTATTACGATTTTTCAAAAAACGTTACTTTTGGTTATAAGAGTTAAAGAAGATACTACGTTCCTATTGCCAAATGGTAGCACATTATCAAAGGGATCTACGCGCACCCTGTTATAAAATGCATATTACTTTTGGTCAACAATTAATAATAAATAATATAATAGATATTCATGGACATTTAATGGAATTTAATTTTTATATTCCAGAAATCCCCAATAAAAAATTCCAATCAATCAAGATTTTGATATTTTCCATAAATTTTCATTAGCTACGTCGTAGCATGCTACGGTGTAGCAAAAGAGATTTCTGAAAAAAAAAATTTTTCAACACACTTGCTCATAAAGTGGCTCTATGGTCACCGCAATTAGGCACATAATGATACCCATAATCAAACTGTGACTTTTTCATTGCTATAACTCACAAGTGAGTTATAGATTTTTTTTTAAAAATTTATTGGTTGAGTAGCTTTGTTACTAAAAAAGTTTTTATTCAAAAAAAAGATCGTGTTCAATAGAACAAATAAATGAATGTTCCTATTGCTTGCTCATTTCATGCAACTTCTTATTTAAATAGATAATTTTAACTCGTACGTGTTTAATAAATAAAACTTTCACTCAAATATAACTTTTGTTTTCTCTGTAATAAAAAAAAACTTTAAATTCCCCATTTTGTACGTGGCAGAATAGGCGCAAACCGTAAGCGCGGAAAATTAAAAAAAAAACCTCATCTCTTTAGTCTGTGGCCGATCGCAATGCGCGCGCATAGGAAAACTGATTAGTTATTCCCGCCATAGCGAAACATTTTTCACAACTCGTTTTCACTGTTGAAATTATAGTTATTTCATTGTTATTTTATTCACAAGTGTGTTGAAAAACGTCGTATGATACACGTGTGTATTGATGATTACCGTCCTCGGCTCTCTTAAGACCCTCGCCTACGGCTCGGGTCTCAATGGCACCTCGGCGGTAAGCACCAATGTTACACACTTGTACCATAATGTACTATTTTTTCACACGTAAACATTTTTTTGTTAGCTAAATCATATAGTTACTTACCTAGTTATTTTCGAGAGTTTCATTAGATTGATAACAATAATGTCAATCATATACCCTCCTTTTCGCTTCGCCGTGGTCGGATAAAAACAATTCACCAGTTATCAAACATGCTATACAAAAATAGTTTCTATACCTAACCCTAATTAAAATGTCCTCCATTCGATAGTTTACCAAATTGCCACTATTACCAGCGAATGAATCATTTATTTTTGTATTTTCCACAACGGAAAGCGTTAAATTCGCTCTTCCTGTGTCGATATTGTAGGTAAAAATATTTTAGATGACATAATTTTTGTTACCTACTCTATTCCTGTAATTTTGTCACAGAAATATTGAGTTTAGAGTCACCTTCACACGGTAGTTTCAAACTAGTTCGTAGTAATTAATTCAAATATGCATTCCCTGAGAAATCAATCTCCGTATATTTAAATTGAGGTAAAGAAGTTCAATCAGCCGTAAAAATAATAAATCCGATCGACCCTTACGATGAACTTTCTCACAAAAACCAGTTACACTCACTATCTGGCATTTTAATATGCAAATAATCGTCGATCTCCCCAACCTTCGACCTACATGTAGGTCAATAAATTAAAAATAAAATTTTAAAAACCAGTTTCAAAACATTTCGGTTTTAACCCTTTGATTGTTCTATGATTTATACTGGTTCGATCGATCTGCATATTATTATATGCTAATGCAGACCTACATATAAAAATTATTATTAAATTATACGCGAGGACGTTCGGCTACTTAATATGCGAATAATAATTAGTGTTTCCTTATTTCCCTGAGCCGTTTTCTCACGAAAGGGGTTGATTGATCGAACCAAGTGTGCTAATTACGTGGTTCTTATTTTGCATTTCAATTTATTCGCTGAAATCTCTTTGTTTTGCTTTAATATCCCATTACTAAACTATACTTACAATATCGTGGTTATTAGGTACGTACCACACAATAAATACTACTTGAAGTCCCAAATTCACCGATTATGCAAAATAGTCCCAGTTAAAAGGACTAAAAAGTTTATTTATCACGACTAAAAATATCAAGCCAAGTCCTCGAGCGAAGTCCTATCATTTTTCTCGTACCGATTATGTCAACGCTACAAAGAAATAAATATTCAACACCAAAATATGCGCGATTAAAAAACCCATTTCCGAATTCCGATATCTCATACAATGAACTAAATATCAATTCTTCAAATGCAACATTGACATCTGGCATCTGACATGCAAGGGTTAAGATTCTAACCCTAATCCTTTGAGCTCGCATAAAAGAGACCATAAGATACGCATTATTTAAACCTGTTTTACCGATTGATAGGTCGATTCCGATATTAAAATGTGCGTGTACAAAGGCGTAAGATGCATATTTGCATACGTTTTCTTTGCATATGCTAATAGCTTGATACGATTTTTATAAGATAGTATGGGAACTGTTTGAGCTGGGTATGGAAATGAGGAGATAAGGCGCGGATGCTCGCGTTTATCTCAACTTGCCAGTTGCTCGCGCGCTTTTGAAGTGTCAACGTCAACGACACGGCGCGAACTAAACATAAATTTTACATCGATTTTCAAACTAAAAAAAAACTTTACTTTTCAATAGTCAATAGTAATTAGCTCACCTATTTTTTTTCAAGACTGTTTTAAATATTTGTTTAGGATTAGTATTAATTTAAGATTGCATAAAAACTGTGCATATGAATGAACTATATCGTGAGAAGCTGAAACGCCTGTATGTTGAAATTATGAAAATAAGGAATTACTATCATGAGGTATGTTAGTGTTAAATATTATTTTCGTTATAATTACATAGATGTAACCATATCCTATGTTTAAATTAATTTTTCTACTTTATTTATCAACGCTTATGTTGTCATGTATTATGTCATTTTTTATACACTGAACTATTCAATAACTTCGTCACTATAAATTAATTAGACTGGTATTTTTTATAATCTCTTTTAACATAAAACTCAAATTTTCCATTGTTATTTTTTCATGTATTCTATATATCTCTCAGCAATTTGATCTAACTTTTATATAATTGATCGAGTCTGTGTTTCAGAATCCCTTAAACACATTAGAGAGGCGTATATTCCGATCACAAAGTTGAGATTTAACCCTGTTGAGAACTCCTGCTCAGTGCTAATGAAAAGAGAATCTATAATGGACGACACTCAGCAGTGAATAAAAAACGTAGGATGTGGCATTTTTTTAAATATACTTTCATAAATTAAAAATTAATAACATACCTACTTATAATTTAGGTAGTAAGTAGGTACTTAAATTACTGGCAATACTAAACGCAGAATACATTGTCTTTTTAATATTTCTAAATAAAATATAGAAAATAATCATAAAGTTACACAAAAAAGAGAAATACTTGTTAAAATTAACGAGCAATAAATATTTTTAAATGTTAATGCAATTTGCTCAAACTGCGATATCGATCGATTAAAATGTCAGTAAGTAGTTAAATGTTTCATTTTTATGATAAGAAATAAAAACAAACTAAAGTTGCAGCTTTAAAGTGAGCAATATTTAACAGTATGATAACTACAACATTGAAATAATTAGTATTAGTAACTTAGTTACTAAAACACAGCATAGTTTTATTGTAACCGAATAACGTAGCGTAAGTATACTGCAGTAAGCATTAGAAAGTTTAATTTATTTTTCTAATTCCAAGCAAAATCTAGTTGCACCGTACTTTCTTTTGCGTTTTTGCGCGACAAAAAAGGGTCATTTTCTGCTCTACTTTAAATCAGAACAGTTTTTCTGAATACCACATCAAAAGGTTAGTAGCTCCCGGTCCCTCGTCCCCACATCTCCAGTAATTAAGAGAAGCGCAAATTAGCAAGACGACTCTGTTTTCTTTTATCTGACGCCATGCGGGCTACTGTATGTACCAAGTTAGCACTTTGGTTCGGGCGTGGTATTATGCCTAATTAGCGAGTACACTGCTTTGCCGGTATACTAGCTTGTTGAAAATGAATGAACAGATGATGCAATGTACTTACAACTTTACTGAAACGTTCAGGTTAACTCTTTTGGTTTCTTCGTGTTGACTTCGAACTGAGTCCGTAGTCTAAGTTTTGTTGATCGAAACGCATATCGAGAAGCGACTTGCTAGATATTTTGTATGAAAATCCGATAAGCGCCTCTAGCGCGATATTTGCGAACAATTTTTCTCCATTCAAAAACTGCGAGTTTCTCGATTCTCACTTGAGCTGATAACACAAACAAAACTCAAACACTGGTGACATTGATGAAGCAAAAAAATTTGATGTCTTGTTTTGTCCCGGGTGTAAGACAGTGTTCTAGGTTTTTGTGATTCAAAGGTCGAGAAAAACTCCTTCGCCTGCGAACGCTACAAGCATTAAAATTGATCAACACATAACGTCGTTATCCACATAATGCCGACCCTCCTCAGCGGTCACTTCGACAGCGCCCGGCAACCTTTTCCAAATATCCTCCCACCCCTAATTTTCAACCCACTTTTTACGTCAATGTTTTTCTATAGAAACACCCCCCGTAAGTGAATGATGGGGGATATCAAAACATCTCCCTTATCAAACGGACCCGTGTAGGGGTCCAAGTTTTTGGAAAAAGGATTAGCTGCATAAGACCTTTTAAAACGTCTGATGTGGCTTAGACGTGACTCGCAGAAACTTTTATCCATAGGGGTCGTATTGTTTGAACTTTGACAATCATGTGTTATATCGATAACATCTGAAATCTAATAATTGCACTTACAAAAATTACACAGTCTCTTCAATAAACGTCATTCAAAAAGAATTATTCGTCATTGACACATATAATACTAAAATTCTGAATTACTATTTTCTAAAAAAAATGTCTTCCATTTCATAGCTATTGAAATAAAAAATGTAACAGTTCCTTTTCTAATATTCCATAAGCACATTTGAAAGACCCTTAATATTACTCAACATCGATTAAATACTCGCAAAATATTAAAGCAAAACAAACCATGCCCAAATCGCTCTCCTAATTATTCACTCCTTTCGTTCGTAAGTAAAAACCCGTAATGACCGGTCCGAAAATTTTCGCCACTCATATTAATTCCTTAATATTGATGTACAGGGGTGGGGGTGGATAACGGGAGACATAAAACGTAGGAGATCGCTAATTCATCATAAGTTAAAGGGGTTTTTATGTACGGAACCTCGGACGCTTTGTACGGTGCGCAAAAAGGATCCGATATCACCCGAAAAACCTTCAAAGGGATGATATTAATTAACTTTAAAGGTTTTGTACACCTGTCTATATTTGGAGGGAATCTTAAACTCTAGATTCTAAATCGGTCCAAGTCACAAAAGGACACGTTTTCATATTTTGACGTCATCACATTTATGCAATCACTTATTTCCTTTGAAACACTCGAGGGTTTCTCATGGACCACCTAGGAGGGTAACTGATTTTAACACAATAACAGCCGAAGTCAACCCGATAATTCCATGACACAAATTGTTTTAAAAGCAAATCTTTTATAACAAGATCAATAGACTATAACCGAATTATATTCTGTTTACTCAAAAGGGGCAAGGATCGATCGGATTAGAAGTAAAGTTTTGAACGAAAATATAATTAATTCGGGATTTTGGAAGATCCAATGTCGATAGGTACCGGGTGTTGGAACTCCTTGGTAACTTTTAAACGATTTACAACCATTTAGACGTACTCGTACAAAGTTCTGTGCAACTACTCAATAATTTACTTGACAATCTAAAACCATCTAAATTTAATTTAAATTTTTAATGTTTTTACTTTTCGTATTTTTTTTTTCAGGCTCTAATCTCTCATTCGTATTGAATAAAGAGGTTTGTATGTAAGTACTTAGAGGAAGTAGCACATATCCCCTTAGAGTTAAATCAATTAAGGTCCGTTTTAAAATCGTCCTCTCAGGAAGGGTGTAGAAAAACTTCTAACGAATGTCCACGGAACCCTTTTTAATCAATTAATTACTCACCCCCGACACATTGTTCCGATTCATTGTACCTACGTCTGTATTTAAACTAATAAGGATTTTACGATTTTTGGCTAGTAGTTGTGAAATTTTATTAAAAAAAAAATCTAAAAGTAATTTACAAAAAAATTAGGAGTTTGAAGTTCTTTCTTTTTTTTCTTTTTGTTTGTCATACAACGCATTCTAGTTTCAAATTAAGCAAGTTATTTTAAAGTTGTTTCTATTTTTCAGATGACTCATTATGTGTAAGGTTAAAATATACTGCATAATTAAGAAATATTTGGTAGTTTTGAACATGCAAAAAGACTTGGGTTTAGACAGCAAACAAAACGAACAAAAATGTTTTTTTTAACCTGGTTACATTTTGACCGGTCCGTTTGACCAATTTGTCAACATCGATACATTACGAGTATACCGGAGTTCGTATTTCGAAATGCAATAAGACGAGTCGATCTATTCCCGTGGGTGCCGAGTGAGCGCGGCTCACCCATTCGATCCCAATTAGAATCGAATCGCAACTAAATGAGTTGCGAATCGATGACAACTCGCATCGTTTTTGTGGCTAGTGATGGGGTTATATATAAACTGGGAAACATTCCAATACGTTAGGCCGGTTTTGATGTTAAAGTTTTTGGTTATTTGAAAAAAAATACGTAGGTAAGTACTCGTATACACAAGAGTTAAAAACTTCCAAAATAGCAGTAGATATATAAATAAAGATTTTTTTTTAAACAAGCAAAGGAATATGAATTTAATTGAATAACCAATTAGCAATAATTATAAATTAACGGAACGCCTGAAAAGTGTATCGCAAATACGAGCGCAAGTTTGCAACTTAGCGAAACTTCGGCAAACTTCGGAAAACTTCGGCAAAACTCGATGAGCTACAAATAGGCATCGGAATTAAGTTCCTGTCTTTCTGTGGGCCTTTTAATTATTTCTGTAACCCTTCAGGTGGGACTTTGATGGCCCCTCACAGTTTCACTTTTGATTTTGTTCGAAATTTGACTGATAGGCACTTATAAGTTTAAATTAAGTTTTCTAGTAGAAGATCGTAGTTTTTTCTTTCCATTACTTATATAATAGTTATTTGTTATACAAGAGTGCAAAGTTGCTTTTTAACCGCGTGTTCAATTTTGATGACCGAGCAACCGAAGGATTCTAAAATTGAATCACGAGCGCAGCGAGTGATTCAAAATTAGAATCCTGAGCGTTAGCGAGGGAATCAAAAGAGCACGAGGTGAAAAATCTTTGCACTCGAGTGCAACACGTAACTTTTCATTCCACCTCAGCGAGGAAATGACTAAATGCAAAAAAAGCAAATTGAAAAAAGAACACCAAGAAGGTTCCGAGTCTGAGTTTTTAACAAATTAAAAAAAAGTTGTATGATATATTCGGCACCATAGAGGTAGCAGTAAATAGGTTTAATGTTTTTTTTAATTCACAAACTTAGTGCACACGATGTTCTAAATTCAATTTACTTTATCCTCTAGAGAATAAAAACGGCTTTTCCACTCAGATATTGAAGATTAAAAATACTCTTTCCGAGATGGTGGGATGAAAAAACTTTTTGGCAACTTTTACTATTGACTCTGCATTGTTTTCCGAGACTGAGGTTCGTATGCCGATGATTTCATAGATACAAGCATCGATTTGAGTGGAGATTTTCATAGAAAAATCTATGTTTGAGTCCGGATCAGTGCTTGAGCAGTATTATTTACTGCTCAAGGCATATAGGTCTGAATGTACACAAAAAGTTTTCTGAACATGCCCTAAGACGCACTCAAATTAACAATTGTTTGAAATCTAACCAAGCAGCCAACATTGAAAAATGAATACGATGGCACAGATCCAACATTCAGCCGGTGTTCATTCAGGGCGCATCCCTATTAATATCGACGTGTCGATGTACGGATATCGACACGGATCATTGGGTTGATCTCTACATCTGTTTGTTTTGATCATCTCTCGTATAGAAGAAGTGATAGTTACTATTGAGTTCAACTTTACCTCTAACGACTTGATATTCATTCCACGCGAGTGATATTCGACCTTAAGTAAATCCAGAAACAGATCATTTTCGTATTGTCATAGTTAGACATCAGCGATTTTTTTAGGAGTTCAGATATTTGCATGGCAGCGGTATTCTGTCTAATGATTAAGAAAATAAAGTTGACTTTCCAATGGAAGCCAAATCGAAGTGGCTATATACAGCTTTTCATTGATCTACCAATACGTAAGTGTGCGTCTATGTGGCCCAGTTCGTTTTACTATCAATCTTCTTAATGTTTTCCTTGTGTATTCGAAATAGATAAAATGGGTTTTAAAATTTTATGTGTGAAAAATTCAAAAGAAATTATTACATGGGACATACGAGGGCAGGTAACAGGGTGCTAAGAGAAATAAACCCAAAATAATTCCGCATTCCGGTGGGAGTGATTAATGTTTGAAAACAACGCAAATCTGGGTCAAAGTGACCACAAAATCGTCAGTGGTAATAATGACCATGCACAGCAAGTTCATAGCTAGTCCACTTTACGCTTAATTCTCGATCGCGTACAATGTTACTCTCACCGAAACCTATGATTACACCTTAAGCTCGCATTTAAACAATATTTAACTCAACTCGTTTAGATTTGTATCTTTTCGCATGCATTGTTTCAGTACTGTTATAGACTAGTTAGAAATTAGAGTTGATTTGCATTGTCTTGTTAGGTGCGCGCTGATAAAGTGCTTTAAAACTATTTGTTTTCAAAGTGCACTAGCTGATGGCCGTGACTTTTTTAGCTCCCAAATTTAACCCTGAATATAAATAAATAAATGAATATTCTTGGACATTACACACGTTGCCCTCTAGTCCCAAACTAAGCAGAGCTTGTACTATGGAAACTTGATTGCTGATATAATACTTATATAATTTTTTTTTGTAAATACATACTTATGATACATAGTAACACCCAGACACAGAACAAACATCTATGTTTGCCACACACAAATGTTTGTTCTCAGTGGGGATCGAACCCACGACCCACAGCACGGAAGGCAGAGCTACTACCGACTGAGCCATGACGCCTGAATTTGTCGAGAGGGTCAGTTTTACCAAAAGGTCGGACGAAATTAGAACTTAAGAGTCAATTTTACGTTAAAACTTGATTTATCAAACCTTTTTCCGCTTGTTATTACAAAAACAACACTTTCCAATCAATGTCTAATAATAAGTCAATTTCATTAAAACCATTAATAATTACTTGCACCCTACGTCAAAAAGTACCACCTACGTCGGCAAAGTTCGAAGCTCTTCGACAATTTCCGTCACCTCTTAATTTGGGCTCAATAAAGGTTTATTGGGTTATTAGTGAGGCTTTTATCTTCTATCATGTGCACAATGAGCCTTGCTTTAGAGTGGTGCCATAGAGTAAAAAATAGATGCAACACTACCTCCAAAGTAAAAAAATACACCTACAGAAAACTTTGCTTTCACTACTGCATTGTTTGTATTTACTACTGTATCGTGCGATTCTCATAGCCCTAAACTATTCAATAGATCACTGAAGACATTCCCTACATATTTCTGCTGAGATTTCAATTCAGTGTCTGATCTTTGCCCTGCTAAATAAGAGAGAGCGCTATTGGCAAATAGCGACGCTTTTTCTCAACGTCGAAAAATTCAAACAGTGACACTTTTAGAAGGGAGAAAATATTAATATTTAAACATATTTGAAGTCTAAAGCCTAAAGCTTAAATACGTCTGCCCTGAAGCTTGTACAACAGGCGACTCCGAATACGGGAGTTTGTCAGATTTCCGATACGCGGAGTCAATAATCTTTGCATGCTCTAATTTGTTCTTTGTCTGCGTGCTAATGGTACCCTGGTACTTCTAGTTACTTATTCCTCTATTGCAGTGTAACCAATAGTAAGGACATTATGTGACGTCTTGATATTTGACTAATAAATCAACACACAATGAAATAACTTTGAGAATGTCCTATCAAAACCCTCAAAGATCACAACAGAGGGCGCTTTCAATATGATACCTACACGAGTACATGCAGTACAGTCAGCAATAAAATAAACAATACATTCGGTGCGGGTTTGTTTAAACTTTATGGCGTAACAAGCGAATAAAACGAAACTTTGCCGACGATCGGAGGCCATACAATCCCGAACTTCTGATTCTGCATAGAGTAACTACGTCACAGATGCGATCTTCGATAGTTTAAGTAATATTTTTGAACTTTTGCCTAATTCTTTAGGATCTTAAAGCAGGATTAGTATTTAGATGTCGATGTATTTAGTCATCCTGTAAAAAAAAACTTATCTACTACAAAAACTGACCTCTAAAGATATCACTATTGTTAGGTACCTACCTACTCTAGCAACTTATCACAAAGTCAATCTTTGTAACTAGCTACTAACAACTAATTTTATTTAAATCATTGCTTTTGCCTGCTCGTGTGGTGTCCTGCCAATACCATAACGTCTGTTAGTCCAAACCTCCATATAAATTACTTATTATGTGGCATTGTGATTTTCAAATTTCTTTTATTAGTTAGCAATTTAGGATGTTAGCGTTCATTATAGTTAACGTCCTTTCTGCACTAGTGCAGCAGGTGCTAACTTCATTATTGACATACGCCCTCATGCTAACTCAATTTTAGCATTAATATTCTACTAGAAGTTTAAAATTTAGTTTCGTCATTCATGGATTTTGTCCCCTTGAGTCTACCCTCTGTTTGATATAAGTTTATCTGTGCGATGTCGAGATATCTAAAAGTTAATCAGTCGTAGTGAGTAGGTGTTATCGCGTCAGAGAGTAAAGAGTTTCAGTATGGTGTATAGTGTTATACATATGATCTGTAATGTTGTGGTATGGGTTTGAGTTTGTTTTTTAAAATAATATGTGAATATTATTGATATCGAACTCTTTGGAAAAATCTCGTTTTGCCCCAAAAGTGCTCTATAATCGAGCCCACTCATTTGCATAGTGGGCTCGTGGGGAATTCTCGTTGGCCCCACAGGTGGACCAGCCGGTGGGCTCGATGGGAATAACCCTATAATTCTATTATTGTTTATATCTGTCACCCTAAATTATATTCGTGTTCAAAGTTTTGATTTTCACAGTGGATTATATCAATAATTGGGTAATAATAGGTTAATTACCTAAAAACCCCCTAATCGTTCGTTCAATCGCACAAAACCTACCAAAACGTAACATGAAAATTAAGGAACAACACAGGAAAACTCAAATGTGGAGCGAGTCACCGATCGGATTATCGCTACACGTATAAAAGACGAAGTACCCCGAGTTCTTACCCCTTTTTACCACCCCTTGTGGGGTGAGAAGGGGGTAATAGCAGTACCACTCGGATTCATTAGTAAATTAGAGGCGGATGAGCCCAAAGTTGGGAAAATTCAATATCTAATAATGATCAACTCGGTACCTGATCGAGAGTTTCAAAAGCAAATTTTCGTATTTGTCAATCGTACTTTGTTCGGAATTAGATTATTTAGTTTAGCGATTGGATGAAGTCGAAAATGTTTGACTACCTGGCTTTTCTGTTTGGTCCCGTTTTGTATCAATAGTCCCATTTATATTTGCCTATACCTACCTACGGACGGTCGTATTTGCCTATTGGTGGTGGTGACCGCAAAAGTTTTGATAGAGGTTCTAACTACTTTGCAAACATTCTGTAGGCATTTTTGGATGTATCTTTGATTCCGTGAATGGTCATTTGGACCTTTCAAAGGACTTTACCGACGTCCTGTTTAAATGAAAAATTGCTTAATATTAAGATTTATTTTATTTATATTATTTATTTATATTATTATTAATTTTCCTT
Organism: Eulithis prunata; assembly: GCA_918843925.1. Taxonomy (NCBI): domain Eukaryota; kingdom Metazoa; phylum Arthropoda; class Insecta; order Lepidoptera; family Geometridae; genus Eulithis; species Eulithis prunata. The sequence goes on along the minus strand of OU974027.1, from coordinate 597,396 downwards.
TTAGTAGTTAATCTGTACCCTCAAAGAATACATATTACTTTTTAAAGTAAAACTGACTATTGACAGTTATTATTATAACGTGTCGCAAAATTTAAAAAATAATTTAAAAAACATATCATTTTAGAATTAGAAATTTTCCTGTTTTCAAGGCCTGAGGTTAAAGAAGCAATTTCCTCAAAAGAATTTATCCAATAACAAGATTACATTATCAAATTACCAATTGGGTGGTATTAAAAACGTTTGCCTATCTCCTATCTCCGATAGAACACACAAGGTGGGCGCACTTAATCTCTCAATGTCAGTTTTAATTTGCTCGCAGCTCGAATTACTTCCAGGAATTTTATTTTCGAACTTTATTTTGTAGACGCTAGAGGAAATATGTTTCGACAGATCGCGTGAAAAATGTTAAGGCGGTGCTGAATTTGTTAAAAAATTATCTTTCAGTTTAGAAACTAGAACATGATGGTATATGACACATGACAAATCAGTCATAGCATTGATTTATTCAAAAACGGTATAATGAGTCAGATAAGTACAAAAAGGACAACAGTTTTGGCAAATACTAAGCCCAATCATAAGTTAAAAGGCTTCCTTCAAACCTACAAAGTTTTTTTTTTAATTACTAGAACGCTTACATCAAGTATTGGTACAGTAAGTATTAGGTTTCTATTAATTCAATTATTTGTCGCAAATATAATTTTGATATTTTTCCCTCTTATCGGTTCTAAGCAATTTGTATTGTTCAGCAGACCGACGTGAGATCGGTAAGCCGCAAACCGATTGTCTCCTAATGCTCTTAATTTTGTGTCCTTCCATTATATGCCTTCCATGGCCAAAACCCTCCATTTTTAAACCGACTTTAAAAAATGGGGAGGTTTTCAATTCGGTTGTATATTTTTTGCTAATTTTAGTGTTATCAAAATTAGTGTTTAGAATAATGCAACAAGAGAATTGACGGCACTGTCTTGAAAAAAGTCAGTGAAACAAATTCAGCGTACAAGAATGATAATAACCCAAGTATTCCTTCCGCCATTTTCTTTTACCGATTAGCGAACCAAAAAACAAACGATGCTATTGACAAGCTGACCCTCCGGAAAAAACAAAACAACCTCGCCCAAGGAGCCCTTTTATCATATTTATTTTATTTCAATTCGGTACGAATTTAATCCTTTTTCATTAATTAGTGACCGCTGCTAATGCGGGGTCCGCGCGACCCTTTGTGAGTATGCGTTAATTTTTCTTCGACGGCGGCGGCAGGGTTAAATCGATGTGGTACAAGTCACTAGGCAAAGCGATCTAGAAAAGATTTTTACAAATTATACTCCTACCTATTGCTATTACTAGCAGTGTGCGTAAATCTTTGTAAAGTAGGTAAGATCAAAGAGGTGGATGCAAAATGATTATATTACGATGAGAAGAAATCGACTTGTTACAGCCAAACTCAAGATGTAAATGAGTTTTTTCGTTTACAACAATACGTAGGTAGCTAGGTTCCACAATAATAATTACAGTCAAATCATAACTGTTCAAAAATCGTAAAGCCGAAATTTTAATTAGAAATAATGTGAAACGACCAATTAATATGATACATGAGCACAATCTGATAACTTTTGAATTTCAATGAGATTATAAAAGACGTTAAAATGGTTTAACAACAATAAGAAATTGTGAGAGTCTGCCTACACTCGTTTTGGTAGTTATTATCAATTTGGTGTTACATTTAGAAAGTTCTAATTAGAGTGAAAACAAATATTTCACGGTATAGAACCATGCTTTTTGGAAACCAAAGCTTCAATACGAATCAAAAATCATTGTAATCTATTATAATGAAGTTCCAATGGCAGGTCAAATAACTCACTTGGTGTGGGATAGGAGCAGTCTAACAGTAGAGTCTAGCTACAGCGGGATAATGATGTATCTTCTTTTTCTTGTGAACGTCATAAACGAGACAAAAAACCTATTTTCAAAGACGATGAGAATTTTTTTTATGTTACACATAATCAGTATATTTCATATTTCTGCGTAATCATTAGTCTGCGCCGAAGTATTTCCCGATGAGCGTATATTTACCTTGACTCACTGATTGTAGTGCTGTGCCAATTTTTAACGTCTAGTCGCAACAAAACTTAGCTTCTATTATACGTTAAATTTTATGAATACTCGTATTGACAATTATTTTGGACTGAAACACACGAGTGTTAGGAGTTTTTAAATTGATTAGTCAATAAGTGAAATCCCTACACCTTCGCGCTTCTGTGCTTCGAAGGGCACGTTAAACTAGCGGTCCCGGCTATAGCAGTCGTAAAGGAGGCCTTAAGGCGGCCTAAAAACTCCGTTACCAGAGTTGACAACTAACTTAAACGAACCTTTTTTTTTTAGTCTTAGCCTAGTTGGTCATAACTATAGCGTACTAGCCGTCGCCCGCGGCGTTGCTCGCGTTCTACCCTTTAGAGTTTGACGTTTCTAAATTCCTTTCTTAGTGCACCCCTACACTATATAAGGATCATCATCATCATCATCATCCACAGCCCGACTTCACCCACTGCTGAGTATAGGCCTCCCTTTGTTTGTGCCACTCCTCACGGTCCTGTGCCGATCTCATCCACGTCCTGCCCGCGATGTTCGCAACATCGTCTGCCCATCTCGCTGCTGGTCGACCGACGTTTCTGTGACCGGTTCTTGGACGCCATTCATTCACCTATATAAGGATACTACCCTCCAAATTTCATACCTCTAGGACTTATAGTTTATGCTGTGCGTTGTTTCTAAGTCAGCTTCAAAAGAGTTTTATATATTTAAAAGATAGACAGTAAAAGTAACAATTTTCTCATATTTAAGCATCTGCTTTAACATCGTAAGCGTATACAATGCATAACTAACAAGCACGTACGTACAAGTACAGTAATCTCGCTATCAATGAAAATGGTCTGTTATATAAAATCTAAATTTCATACAGTGTTTACAACTAGAAAGGAAAAGAAAGCAGAAATTATGAGTACTCATTAAACTCATTCAATTAGAAATATTTGGACGTGAGAACTATAACACAAAAAATAATTTTGGATCGTTAAAAATAGTCGAATGTTTACGGTAAATATTTTTGTAATTACGAAGTTTTAGAGATTTTTGTGAAAGTAGGTTTTGAAAGCTTACTTCCTTTGAAGTTTTAGAATGACAATATGCACTACCACATCGTCAGTGTTCTCAAAGGAATGAAGAAAAACACCATGAAGATATTGGCGTGCTTTTTTATAGAAAAAATATATACAACTCAGAGACAAACAATCGTAAAGCCTGCCTGATGGTTACCAGTTATACCTACATTCTAGGCAAACGTTTGACAACTATCTCACCCGAAAAATTATGATGATGCCGTCCGCTTTGTGAAAGAAACCACTGCAAATGAAAACATCCATATTATAAGTATTCGGGAACAAAGTCTATACCTACTAGAATGGATATTTTTAAATCGATTACTTACCAACATTATTCTTTATTTCTCTCACACTAAATCGATTTCAAGTGCAAATGAATACTCGAATGCTCAATTAAAACATTAGATTCGTCTTTCCGAAACAGAGCTTTATCTATAGGAGCCATCACAATCTGTTTGTGCAATAGATTAAGGTTTTTATAATTGTTTCGACCGCTTGATGACGATCGTAATATCATCTTCAAGGTTATAAGTATTCAGAGATGTGAGAAATACAATAAAAACTTTTGGCAAAAAAAATTGTGTTGATCGTATGAAGCTGTTTTTCTTAGTTTCCTAAATCCCCATTCCTATCGATGTTTCGGAATCCCAGTTTTATCAAAATTAGTTCAGCTGTTGTCGCAAGATTAAATCATAAAAGCCAGAGCGAAGAGGTGGACGAGTCATAATAATGATGGATTTTGTATTGCGCTTTGGTTCTCTATATTTGACACTTATAACCTGTGTTATTACGGCTGTAATATAGCGGTCACCGCTTCATACGAAACCACTGCTTAGATCTAAAGTAATTTTAGTAATTGTTACTTATTTCGGCTCTCACGTCTGCAATTAGAGTAACGGGAGACTGGGTAATGATTCATTGAATGATTATAAGAATCGGGGTTCGAATCTACCGGAAGTTGAAACTAAACAATGACAGTTTTGCGCGCTTTCTACCATTCGAAGTACGTAGTGTTTGGGACAGAGCTTTAGGTTTCAAGGGCTTTTCAAACTAGGATCTTTAACTTGGCAAGGTATCATAATTATGAGCTCGTGAGGTAGCTTAGTCACCCTTCAATGATTATCTTAGTTAAGTTTTTTTTTTTTTTTTATTTATTTATTGTTTTAAAAATACATTATAACTTATTTTGTACTATGGCACTAAGGAAACCACAAGGTTTATATGAATAATGCTATATGAGTCTTAGCGTCGATAGCCTTACATTAGGTACCTAGGTAGTTACTAGATTAGATAGAGTGACGTTCTGCGCGATCACTTTTTGGATGGGTGACCATTAGTGGCATTCCTGAACGCATTTGGACGGCACGTTAAACTGTCAGTCCCGGCTCTACCAGTCTTTAAGCACGGACGCGTTAGAACCGCCTACAAACTCCGTCACCAGAGTTGGCCACTAACTCATACGAACTGGCTTGCTTTTGTTATTATGCAATGGACAAAAAACACAAACAAGTTAGTAAATATTGAGATAATAAATACCGTGTGAGTTGATTACGTGCGTCATCGTTCTGGACAATCCGTTGACACCACGTCGGAAAACTTTTTCTTAAATATTTATCATTTCTTTTTAAACCTAAGGATTATAATAACGATTTAATCGTCAAGATATTTTGTATTGTAGTATTTGCGATGAACATAAAACTAATCTATGTTTTTGCAAAATATAATTCCATTCGATTGATCAATTTGAATGAAAACAAAAGTTGTTCGATTGAAAGCTCACGAAGACGCCATTGTCTTCAAATCGAATTCAATTCGTTTATGCTCTTTGATTTTCCCTTCATTGTTTTGATTTTCTATAACTGGTCTTTTCGATGATAACATTTTACTGGCAAAGTGATCGTAGTCCACATTCACTTGTCAGAGAAAATCTTCTTTGATATTCGTTTTTGAAGAAGAAAGAAAGAAGAAAGAAAAATATTTTTCATCCCACCATCTCGGAAAGAGTATTTTTAATCTTCAATATCTGAGTGGAAAAGCCGTTTTTATTCTCTAGAGGATAAAGTAAATTGAATTTAGAACATCGTGTGCACTAAGTTTGTGAATTAAAAAAAACATTAAACCTATTTACTGCTACCTCTATGGTGCCGAATATATCATACAACTTTTTTTTAATTTTTTTAAAAACTCAGACTCGGAACCTTCTTGGTGTTCTTTTTTCAATTTGCTTTGTACGCGGTTCTTTACGCGGCATTTTTTCACGTCATTGTTAAACCTTATATTAAAAACAAGAAACTTGAAAACAAGTGAAAAAACTAAAATGAGTGATTCTAGCGACGAGGAAGTTTGTTTGACGCCAACAGAATTGACTAAAACTGTTAATAATACGCAAATTAGTCATTTCCTCGCTGAGGTGGAATGAAAAGTTACGTGTTGCACTCGAGTGCAAAGATTTTTCACCTCGTGCTCTTTTGATTCCCTCGCTAACGCTCAGGATTCTAATTTTGAATCACTCGCTGCGCTCGTGATTCAATTTTAGAATCCTTCGATTGCTCGGTCATCAAAATTGAACACGCGGTTAAAAAGCAACTTTGCACTCTTGTATAACAAATAACTATATTTTGTTATTTTTAAACTTTACAATGTTATAGGTAAAGTGAAACTTAAAATAATATAACAAAAATAGCCACCACTCAGCATGGTGCCAGGGCAGGATTTGCAACATTAGCGCTTACAAAACTATGAAATTTCAGTCCAAATCTTTGTACCATAGATGAATGTTCCTCAATTTACTCGTACTATAGACCAAGAGGTCGTGGGACGTAACCTCAGTCAAAATTTGTCATCTACCGATTACGTAAGTCTATGATTGCCATAGACAATTGAGCGAGATTGATCACCGCATTGTCTATGAGTCAGAAGACAGTTTGGGAATATCGCCCTTGGTTATTGATTGTATTAATCGTATCGTTAAATGTGAAAACTGAAACCGAACGAGATAACAGGATAAGTTTTGCAGCAATGGAAAAGTCTGGTGAAGATTGGTAGTATCCAGATGTAATATACATCCCTTCAAATGCCCTTATACTCCAAGGTCCGTAAAGGTGGTCTCTAAGCTAAGGTGACTTCATCCCGGACGACCACAAAAAATACCTGGCAAAAAGTTCCGCTGGACATGGTTTTCTTGAGTGTGGGGTAATTGCGATCATCGCGTTGGAGTTAAGAGATATCGTAGAGAACATCAATAGAAACTCCATCGAAAGATCATCAGATAGTTTACTTTTACGTATCTTTCAGATCAGAGACTTTCAAAGCTCTATTATCTTCGGAATTCACTAATGAGTCATTAGTTCTGAGAAACGCGTGCGCGTGGAGGATGCGTGCGCTCACGCATCACGCATCTCTGCGCGGACGCAGATATGATCGGCTAAAGGCTATGCTAGATCTGTCACTTTGACTTCATCATCGTCATTCATTTCAGGGTCTTATGGCGTCCACTGCAGACTGAAGGTAAGTTTTCCCATGGGTTTCTAGAGAGACTGTTCTTATGCTGCATGCAGTTCCTAGTAATCTTCATTGCGACTTATGCCTTTACTTTCTCGTCGTACTGTTGAGTAGAGATCTTTTTCAAATCCCAAATATATGGGTAAATATATAGGTTACCTGTTAATTTCCGATGACTGTGTTTACCAAATCAATCGGAATTTTGATATCTTCAATAATATTCAACCGAATACATAAAAATCTCAAACCTTGATGTTTGAACTCTTGTCTTGTGAATCGTTCGTTTCTGATTCCCTTTCGTGTTCAGTGTATTGTTTGTTCCACTTCAGACACAATATTTAAACATTTATTTGTGTTGTCTCTTTCATTTTAATCGTAGATCTATTCGTTTCGATGATCACTGATCTACAACTGCGTGTGAGCGCAGCCTAATCGCTCACATTGTCTACGCATCCACAATAGACTACCTACCTGACTACTTAGTTGCGATCTTCTATCTGGATTAATAGCGGTTTCTAATTATTATTGTTTACATTCACCGAGGTTCTGATTCAGAGCCTTTGGGTTCAAAGATTCTAGGTAGATACTCTTAGGTAGGTATTATAGATTACTAGCTGTCACCCGCGGCTTTGCTCGCGTGGGAGCAGCATACTTTAGGGTGGGACTTTTCAAAATTTCTTTCTTAGTGCACCCCTACACAATATAAGGATACTACCCTCCAAATTTCATACCTCTAGGACTTATAGTTTAGGCTGTGCGTTGATTATCAGTCCGCTTCAAAATCGTTTTATATATATTGATGATGATGATTTCCGTGGTTCTACCTTCCTCGAACTGCTGTGAACTACCAAATACAAAAGCCTATGAAGAAGAAGGTTATAATGTAATCACGAACTATTCTATTTTCAAATCGAATTTGTTAGCAATTTAAAATGATTGACTTACAGATTTCTCAGCGTAGGATGAAAAGCGTAGACTTCAATCCTCATAATTTTATCAATGGAACAGGTAGGTTCTACTTCCACAATTATTCATCAAGCAATAAAGGATGTTTCAGCCATTGATTTAGCATCGCGGCATCGCGATTTCTATAGTTTTAATCTAATTATCAGTTCCCATAGCATGGCTTTGTTTGACTTCCTCTGCATTCACCACGCGCGGTCATTCGGAGGGTAATCACAGATCGACGGATGTGATGATTGCTATTGGCTCAAATGGCTTTTTGTTGGTATCTGAAGGGTTTGGGAAAAAAATCGTTTTGCTATTTATTTGGCTTCGTTTTACTTCAAAACCAACCGTGTCATCTCAATTTTAATGTTTATTATTGCTTAGTTGCATGAGACACCTATTAATTGTACCTTATTTACTCAATTATCTTTATTAGGTACCATAAGATCTAGAAATTACAGTCATGATACACTTGTCATTAACAGCATACTTCCTGCATCAACAGCTATACTTATTCAATTTTCTTAACACATTTCTCTAATTGTTCCAGCGAGCCACACTGGCCGAGAAAGAAGTGAGCACCCTCAAAGAACAGCTGGCCACCACCAGCCCGACGCCGCTCCAGGCCACTGTGCCGCAGAAGAGCAATGGCGCGCACTTAGACATCCGAGACCAGGCCACCGAGACCCGGATAGACTTGTACACGGATATTAAGGTGAGGAAATCAAAGGAGCAACTTGTACAACCCTATAAAATCTACTTAGGCAACCCGAAACTCGTTTGTTGAATTGATGACGTCGATTAGGCGGACAAGGCCAACTTGGCTGGAAAAGCTTTCTGCATTTAAAACAGTAGCTACCTACATGCCCAAGCAAACAACTTGCGCAAAAAGAGTTTTATTTGAATGTCATAAAATGATATTCTTGTCTTTTATTAGGAGGAGAAAGGAGATATTGATGAGGATAAAATGGAAATGGCGAGCGGCAGGAGTAACTCATGCCGAAGCAGTCCTGTCCAGGCGAGCGGGCTGGAGAACGAACTCGCAGCTAAGGAGAAAGAGGTGAGTTTCTGAATTATTCAGCTAAACTCCTTGTAACATTATAAGAACAGACCAGTTAGCTTTAAGACGTAAAACCCCACAATTTTCACTACAAATAACTAAAACTAACCTCCTAGTGATCACAGCTTTCCAACGTTTATTAGTTCTGCGAGCCATGTGGCCTGCTCATTGCCACTTCAACTTACTAACTCTCAGACCTTTGATCTTCTTTTACGGATTTGTCTATTTCGATATATGCTGCGAAAACAATATATTCACGACAATTTAAACTGATAATCTTAAACGAAGTCATCCACAACCGTTATATCAGAGGTCAGTCGGTTATCTGGACAAAGGATGCAGCAGCCTTGCATATCGTATCGAATGTAACATACGATCAATAAATCAATTACGTGTGCCCCCGCACCGTCCAATTGGGTTTGACAGGCTAGATCTAGTGATGGGTTAAGTATCGATGGTTTAGCCGCTAAACCAATAACATCGATCATATTAAAGCGAGTTTCATCGAAACCTTATCAGTAGCCTTAACCTTCTTTTAGATTAAGGATATCTCAGACATTCAGATTTTTTATGGTGTTTCGCAAAGTAGGGTCATTTGTGACACGAAGCTTTTGAAATGCTTTTCTAAAGTATATTCTACAGAAGGGGTGGCATGTTCAAAACACGTTATAGGTATTTGATTTTTTTAAATATTACTATTCGAATTTAAATAAAAATGTAAATGTAGACGCCAGTTTTACATCCTCAACAGCCGGACATCTGCTATTTCAGACAGCCTTCTGCGTTACAGTACAGTTAAAAAATAGCTATAGATCTTTATCGATAACTCGATATCGATATTCGATACCGATCGGAAAGCCCAGCACTAGTGCGGGGAAACAGGATACGTTCAATGGGATGATTGATCGGCGAACGGTAATCCAGCTAAATAAATATCTTCACAAACTGATACACCACTATTGTTTATGAGCAATTGAGGAAAGGGTTATTGAGAAGTCATGGTCTAGCAACTAGTTCTAGTAAAAGTCAAATAAGTTAAACTGTGTGACTGTCAAGACAGTGAATTGAGAAAACTGAAAATTAGCTAACCAAAGTTTTTCAATGTAGGTTATACTAACACACTAAACAGCCGTTACAGGGTTCTACAATATTGTAAACGGCTGGTTAGTAATTCGGTGAACTTACCTGAAATACTTTTAAAATTCACGATTTTCAATCTTAATTACCACTGGCAAGCGATCAGAGTACATGCTAATCCCAATTAGTGTTGTGCCAAGACAAACGTCACCATCTTGACACAATGACAAGGTTTTTAAGTAGAAAGTCTTGTATGACGGTGGACGTCCAAATTGACTTTTGATGTTTGACAAATATTTTAATGTCACTTTATGAAAAATACTTTAAATAGAGGCCGGAAACATTAGTATGTGCTGTTTTTAAAACCAAACCGACGAATCAGGAATCAATATTTTGTATTGTATTGTATTGTATTGTATTGTAATATTTTCATTTACGAAGATCAACATTTTATTTAGGTAATAAAATATTGTGCATTTATTATTAGAGTTCTAAAACACTTTGAACCAATAACTGTAATCTTAAGTGAGAATGACGCCCCCAATCAATCAATATTATCGATACTTCAATTAAAATCATCGATACGGTCAATTGCGCGGGCGCAGCTCTAATTGAGAGCGATGGGATGATGCAGCATCGAGCCTGTTAGTACTATTACTCTTAAACATAGTGCACCAATGCAGTAACCAGGCGTTTGACAAAGATCTGTATAGATATCATCGGTTATGTTTCAAAAGGGCTTTAGGCCGGTTACCTGTGAGAGTCACTTTGTTTCCTTTTTCATGACATGTATTTTGTAGACTTCGCTACTCACGTGTGGCTGGTGGCGGCCACTCGCCACTGACAACCATGTGAAACTATAAAAAGTGGCCATAGGTGGCTGTGGGTTTATTTAGTTTCTATGGACTATCGAAAAGTTCATCAGCAGAGTCGAATACTAATAGTCTTTGAAAGAGAACTTCACAGACAACACCATGAAGATACTCACATACAAAGCGATGTGAGATTACAAACGCTCTTATGAATGTTTCATAACCAATGGTTAAAGCAAACCGTTTGTTTGTTGGTGAACTTGGTCCCGGTCTGATTGTCATAACTAGTAAATAACGCCTACTCTATCCTGGTGTGAGGTTCTTTGGATTTGTAGTTCGTTTGATGTCATCCGTCCATTTTTAACCCCAACTGGAAAAGGAAGAGGAGTTATAAGTTTGACGATTGTATGGCTGTCTGTTATGTTGTCTATGCCCTCGTAGCTCAAAAATTAGGGCCCCGATATGGATGCGGTTTCATTTTCTATAATAAAGCTGTTGTGATCTGGAGTGGTTCCTCGCCATTTTTGAGGATAATTGGTAGAGCCGTTCCGAAGTTATGAGGATATTCACCAGCTCTTAAATCCACAGTATTTTTCATTCTTTCATTCATGTAGGACAATGTAGAGCAATGTAAAGTTTATTTAGAGTGAAATTAGGTAGTATTTCCTATGCACAAATATACATTGTGTCTTACGTCTAAACACTATCTTCTTCGTAAAACAAAAACTGCATTGAAATCGCTTTTTATTGCAACCAAAGCAACCAAAAAAAAAACCCAAAAGAGGGTTCGGAAAAACTGTTCTACTTAATGTACATGTACAGAAATAGTAACTGTATGCATGCGCAAATTGGCAACCCAAAAAGAACATAAAAAAAATCATTTCGGACATTGAATAGGCGCACATAAAACCCAAAAGAACTCCCGTTTCAAGAGTTCTCGACATCAAAACGCTAGTCAAAATATTTGAAAGACTGCAATAAGGCCAGTAACAAGTGCGCTTTTATGCATCCATTCAAGCCGAAATCATTACTCCATTGAATCACCGAATTCCGGCAGAACACGGAACTAAAAAGCTGCTTTCGACTATTTGAATGCGGAATAATAATTAAATTGAATACTGCAGATTCCGGAATTGTTAAAGATTTTCGTGCATTTCAATTATTGCGAACGCTCTCTTTGTTGGACTGCACTGAATGTAATTAGATTTGAAAACTGTAGACAGCAACATAGATTAATGTCAAAACAAAAACATAATATTGCCTCATTTAGTAAGTATATAGATAGGTACAGTACATAGTGTTTCAAATAACATTGTAACTATAGTCACAGAATAATAGTTCTATGTCCTATATAGTGTACCTAGATAGGTATACTTTCTCTAAGAAAACTAGTCCTATAGTTAAAAGTATCTTGTTTCTATTTATTTGGACTCAAGCATGTACCTACTAAATGTGTCCTCTTTATACACAAAAAGGTTACAGTTACAAAAGTCCTAAAAAACCGCAGCGTCATAGAAACATGTTGAAATCAGACACGACAACAATGTAGTAGCCAAAAATATTCACACAAGCTATGTTTACAAAACAAAAATAGACACAGTTAAAAATAAAGAATACACAGAACAGACTATCAAGCCACCCGACAGTGTCGATGCTCCATTCAGTAGATATAAAAGCTGTTATTTAGCGTAACGAATGCCTTTGTCGAATTCCTTGACTACCTTAAATATATTTCGATGTACAACGCTGGTTTTCTCAAAACTACAACCTTACAATAAGGAGTACAACTGCAATGGAGAGCAAGCATAAGGAAAAGTTCGCGTGAACTACCCCGTAAAGAATTCGATAAAGGTCGAATGGAGAACTTTCGATGGCAAACCGCTTTTTATGCAAATTCTAACTATCGAGGTGGAACTTCGATTGTTGCTTCAACTTGAAAAGCCGAGGGGTTTCTGTCGCTTCGCCAAGTTTTCCAAGTGCCTTGGAATCGTGTGGTTTGGTTTTAAAATTCTAGGTAGGTACTTAGATAAAGGTGCTAACACATAAATACACTAAGAGATCCGTGTTCGATAGAACTATCATTAATTTGAAAGTATTCTTATACTTCTTCTTCTTCTCTTCAATAATGGCCTGTGTCCGTCATTTCGACAGACAATTTTGCCAATGTCAAGTGATAAAATTGTAATAAATAAGTCAAGTCAAGTCATTTGTCAAGTCGGCTGTCGTTTGTTTTGAAAAGAAAATGGTGGATTTTCTCTTCAAAACCTAACACGAATTTTCACATTCAGAAAAACCACTTTACACACATTTATTCCAATGGCTCACACTTTATGTTACGACCTAAGTATTATTGGTTAAAATTCCACCAAAATTAAACAACAATACTCACAATAACACAAGAAAAACTATTAAAATAAAAGTGCTATGTGTCGTTTCAATAAATGTCAAAACTCGTCACTCTTATACTTCTAAGTTTAGTTTAGTCAGTACATTGACAAGTAAATATTTGAGTTTGACAAACTGCAATTTATTTGTTTTGTAAAATAGTCAAACTAACTAAAGTCACAGTGCCGATCACCAAAGCATAAAAGCCTTAGAAGTTCTGAAGAAAACAAATTGACCACAAAAGGGTTAAACATCAAAAATTCCATTGACTTACCAATCCTTGGCAAATTCTCTCAAAAGAAAACATTTTTTCTCTATGGAAAGTTATTAACCTCATTGAAGGGACCAACTTGTTCAATAGCTTTTCGCCCTTGCAATTTTTTTTTTATCCACAATTTTAATTAAGTTACCGAAAGGGTGAAGTTAGATGTTATTTCTTTTTGATGACGTTCGATAAACGAATCTGATTTCTGAAAGTTTTTTGATTAGGGCTTCAGAGAATTGGGTTTTGATTTGAAAGTAATTTTTCATCCAACTTTTCTTTTATTTCTTCGGCCCTTGATCTCTACAGTTCTAAATCAATTAATATTTAGTTTAATTGAGATAAATGTACACACTTTTGGTTTATACATATAACGTACAGCAATAAAGTTTATATTTCAACTTTTATACCTAGCGTTGTTGAATATTACTTTTACGTATGTAATGAATGAAAGAAACCGAAATGTATTATGGTAGAAGTAACAAACGTCAAACACCTGCCATTTATAATTACTCGCTCGCTCGCTACAGACACCTGAATTCTTTAATGTAAACAGACCATAAATCCCACGCCGAGACATCATAAAAATACCAAAAACATTCATTTAGTATCGAAACGGGTGCTACTATTTAATTTCAAAAAGCAATAATAGTCTAACATAAATCATAAAATTCTTTCTTTTTACTGCACTAAGCTTACTTTCATCTTGCGCACATAGATGGCGCTGCACTAAAACCAAACTGTAAATTATACTTTAATGTCACTCGCGCGCAAGACATGAAAGAGTGATGACGCTATTTTTGTATATTCCAAAACGAAAACACTCGAAATTAGTTTATGACGTCTGTCTGTCGTTCGATTTATTTTAATTTTGTTATTTTTGGGGGACGCTCGCACGTTTCTCTTATTAAGTCTCTCGGACGTCGTAAACTAGTAGTTCGACAGTGAATTATATTCGGGCGGACTTGAGTAATGATCCAGAGGAAGAAAATGCTCAATTTTAGAACATATTGACATTAATCGATGATAATGGTGCAGTAGCAGAGCTCGATGATAAATCCTGTTCGCAACTGGACCGTCTTATTGTACTCGTACGGTGTCGGTAGTCCGATAATTTATTCGGGTATAACGATGCCAAAACGCATTAGTGTGACTTCGTAAGACGGCAATATACCCATCGATTGATTTACAATAGAAGATTTTGTAGCCCGTGACGATCTAAATAGAACTACGCACAGCGAAAAGGTCAAAGATATCAAAATTTATTGGCACTCGAAATTAGATTCTGCCACTCATGAATTAGAATATAATTTAGACGCAGCTTATTGTCAAGCTTCAGATATCAAAACAGAAACAAACCAGTATAGTATTACAAACAAGCGCAATGGATTCACTGGTGGATTGAAGTGAACCGACAGCCCGCCAGACATCACGACCTTTACACGTACGTTTCCAACGCAGTCAATCAAAGAGAAAGCATCAAATGAGAAATGTCGACAAGAGAAGCAATCAGATGCCCCATCAAACCTAACCTATCATCTTGTCAGAAATCGGCACGCACGATAATTTGATAACAAAAAAGAAGCTAGAGCAGCATTAGGAAAAAGGACAGAAATAAACTTTAAGTACACAGCGGTAAGGCGTCCGAGATCGACGCAATTACGGACGAACACGCGAACCAACATGAAAGCAAATGTCAAACTCACATATTTATTTCCAAGTATTGAATGTTGGGGGCTCGGGGCTTCTCAGAAGACGCAGCGTAAACATCATCGTGTCGATGATGAAAGCGATCTGCTGCTTTGTACACGCAACTGATTAGTCTAATTTTATACTCAAAAAAATAATATTAAAGTTGTTCCGTGGGTACTGTGACAATGATAGCGTGACTCCGTGTGGCAACGTCGATAATGACGAACCGTCCGGCCGTCATCCGCCGGATCGGATGCTACGCACAGCTAGTCGATGTATCTTTAATAACCTCATAATTAAGTAAAACGAAGACTTCGCTCGTCGAATTCGTCCCGGTTTATTTATACGCGACGCGCGTCGATATTCAGAAGCCAACTTGATAGATTCATAGCAGCCGACATCAAAGACGCAACATTAATCATAACACACATCAATCGCCGGTGAAACAGTTCTGTTTTTATTGTAAATCAGTATTAAAAAGCGACAGTATAAGCACATGAATCAAACGTGCGCCTCGAGACGTCGACGTATGCGATAAATTCGTGAAATGTAAATAAAAAGAATAGCGGTTCGATCAGACCACCCTGCGGTACACCTGTTGAGTCTATTAGCGTTTCCCTCGAGACGGACATTAGAGCACGGAAAGCAGATACAATCGGACGTACGTGGTTTTGTTTAAGAAGTAACGTGTCATATATCAGAGTACGCGATGCGTGCAGAAAAATCGTGGTGATCACTTCAGTGGAAGCCGTCGAGTCGCGATAGCGCATCAAACGAATGGCTCTCCACGCAAATTATGCGTGGAATACTCTTTTAAATTGCCGTAGGTGCGCCAAACTAATAATAGAACTATATTTTCTGAATTATGTATGAGTGTTGGTACAAGTCTGGCTTCCATCGCTTTACGATCACAGTTACATATTTAATGTTCGATGTTTATCAACATTTCTTTCTTATGCAGGTTTAGTGGTGCGATAAATTATTTATCATCAAAGACTTGCTTATTTTCAAACTTTTGTTTCTCTCTACCGACGTCATTGGCGCTTATAAGCAAACTATACATTCTTTTATCATACTCTTTAATGTATTATCGGATCATAATTTTAAAGATAGTGTTTGCATAGCTGATATCAGTTTCGACAGAGAAACCAACCTAATAAAAGTACCTACCTATTTAGTCACTTCATTGTACACATTTAGACACCTACCTTAGTCACGGTATTGAGTTTGACTCATACGGAAATACTTAATTAAGAAAAGCGAAACTTATTGGTTTAGGTGGTTTGACAATATTGAAAAGTATAATTATACATTCTCAAGGTCTTTGAAATCTGTTTGTAATTTAGAAGTAAACTTCTCTCAAAAGCTCTTTGTGTGTTAAGTGTTTCGTTAATACGATACATCTGTTTGAACTATATTTTCGGCCGTTGAATGTCATATCGAGGAAAAGCGAAGATATTCTGTTTCATTGCAGATTTTTTACCGGGACTAAACCTTCTTCCTTCATCATAAAGATCAAACAAATGTAATGTTTTTGTGTTTCTTTTATTGACGCATGATTATTTTTGGGTTATGTAAAGGTGAATGAATCAAATTGAATTTTTGGTGTGAAATCTTATCAAATTGAAAGTATTAGGATATACAAATGTTCTTTATGTACAAAGGTGTAAAATGTGTCATACATAATTACAAAGAACTCGATAAACTTAATCATCTGCATTGGACTGCCAGAACAATATTTGTACAAGATAATTACCCACGTCATTTTCTACTCTGATTAAAATGAGATAAAAACTATTGTCAGCTGAGATACTGTTAAAGAATCTGATAACCTACTTGTAGCTTCTCACGAACACAGGTTTTGTGAGTCACTATTTATAGAGGGTCAAATCCACATTAACAAAATCTTTATTAAAAGTAAGTATTATAAAGAAGACAGGGAATCGTCGAAGCCACTCTTATGCAGTGTTTCCAAAACATTCTGACAAACGCAATAATATATTGGCTGTTCTAAAACTATGAAGTATGTTATCTCCAAGGGGAAAAATTATCGACGCTTACGAGAATAACAAAATTAAATGTTCGACTTCAAAAACTTCAATGATTTTCATTGAAGAAATGTACAGATAATAATCTGTTCATCATCATGGTCTGACTGGAGTCACCTGAAGTCAATTTAATTATGGAAATTATATTTTCAAATCATCATTTTCAAAGAGAGCTCATTGATAGGTTGCTAGTTGAAGAAACAAACCATCAAATTGGTGTATATTTCTTGCATATTAACAGCTGCTTTGATCAGTAATGTTTTATGTATGTGTAATTAGTTCGATCCTTGCTCTAGAGTCATCAATATTAATTAGAAATTACAATACATTGCTGATTACTTGCTGTTCGGTCGAGAGGATGATTGGTTTTTAATTTAATTGTGTATGAGCTTCTGTTTTAGATAGATTACTAAATTTAAAAAAAAAATCTTCTGTTTATTTTCTTTTCAAAATTATAAATTTTTGACCTCATTAAAATTAGAACTAACCAAAAAAAAATATGCTAAATCTTCCAATTTTTTTTTAATTTTTCGTTTAAACTGTGGAGAAAATATTAAAATCTTTCAATTTCTCTTAAATTTTAAAGTGGAAATAATGTTATAGGATAACCTACCAAGAATCGATAGTAAATACAATCAACAAACCCCAAATTAATGAAACGGAAGCGAACACGTAGATACTACGATTACTTAGAATGCGATACAATACCCCCTTAATGGATGTATGTAAGAACAGATAGGTCTCTATTCCTATAATATGTCACAAATCATCACACAAAGTTTATAATGAATTGACATTCACCACACGTGTTTCTCGGTAAACGCCGACATGTGGTTCCGACGGCTACAAGCTAAAATCAACCCTATTGGTATGCATTGAAATTCAAACTGAGAATATGGCGTAAACTTTATCGATAGTATTGAACATTGATTCGTATAGAATTCTAATAAGATTCAGTTTCGTATAGAGCTCTTAGACTTTCGTATAGGTATCTAAGTGTAAAGTAGATTGTTATTACTTATTACTATTGGAGATAATTGCAATGTAGTCTAATTAGTTTTTATAACTGGAATAGAACTTTTTATTAATCTGATAATACTCAGTCTCTGACCGATTCTGTATTGGATTTACTTACTTTTTGTACCTAAGTAATTTCCTTTAATACATTCAATTTAGTAGCAATACAAATGCATAGATTTTTTCATTTGTTATATAAAATTGTTTTTTCTGTAAGGTCTTGCAGATGTACCTTAATATTTAAATCATCTATATCTACTTCGGAAAATTCTTCCTCGACTCGAAATGCAATTACGAAGTGTCCAAACCACTCCTGACTATTGTCTTCATTGAAATTAATGCAAGAATCAATCAATTTAAACTTTCCATCCCCTCTTTCACCCCCCTTTATTCCCCTCGGTGGGAGACAATAGAAAAATGGATATTAATATTCTAAAAAACAACGTTGCGAAACAATAGGTGTTGTTAATTCACTCATTAAGGATTCATGGGGTGTGCCCCCTGAACGGGAGCGACGTAGATCAGTTTTGTTACGGTTGAGCTTATTATCGATAGTTGAATAAAATTTGAAAAATTTTGTACTACTGTAGAGACTGGATTACAAAAAGCTGATGCCTGGAAACTTACCGATGTCGTTTGAGGCTCGAAGCTGGTACTAACCAGTCTGGCCCCGACGATTGCGTTTGAAACAGTAGCTGTATGCAACACATAAATTTTTTTTATAAATAAATAAATATAAATAAATAAAATTTAGTTTCATACTTTCGATTAGGTAAATAGAACAGAGACGGTATTTTACTCCAAGGAATATAATATTCCATTAGGAATAGAGAGATTAAGCCCTCAACAACTAGGAGTACCTATTTTTCAAAAGAGATTATATTTAGATTTGGTAAGACCAAAACCAATATTAATAGTTGAATACCTATAGAATTTTAGGAATATTTTTAAAAGCTCAGATGAAATATAAAAAAAAGATTTAAAACAGAATAATAAATACGAGATATAAATCAAACATGTAACAGTACATTACAAAGCAGCCGATAATTTTAACAGAGCGAATGACAAAAATTGACCACGTGTCGTAGGGTCCGAACCAGTTAAACCAGTTCTTAATAAAATCCATTCAATCGAATTCAGTACAGTCCACCATTAAATCAAAATTATCACTGGTCACATGCAAGCTGCTCTCACCTCTATCTATAAAACATAAGGTTGGTGTTCCTATGTCAAAAGTGTTGTATATTGATAAATTTATAGATGCTGTGTAAGGACGTATGCCCATTCATAAGCGATCTATACAAATGTCCAGCTGCTGATCGAACTGGATCTATTGATACGTTTTTTGGAGATTTATATTGAACTGTTTTTATGCATTTATTAGTATTCTTCGTTTCAAAAAGAGGGAAAATGATCAAACCTTTGAATCTTTTAGAAAATTAACTTATTGTTATTAAGGTATGTATATTTTTTCTAACATGTAGGTACTACACACGTTGAAAAATTAGCACGGAGTCAAAAGGAGTGGTACCAACAAAACCTACCCAGCAGTGGGTAAAGTCAGACTGTGGAGGATGATGACGATGATAAGAGACTGAAATTGATGGATTCTGAATTTCCACCTAAAGGAGCCAAGAGTGTTTTCAAAAGCATTTGCACAATTTTTTTCTTAAAATTGTAACTAATCGAATCCCCCCCTTATATCTGTGCGTATAGCAGTGTCCCTCAAGGGGCCTGGTATCGGGGCCCGAATTACAATAACAAAGGTTCGAATTACACCGAATATTAAAAACGGTCCGTTTGTTTCGCGCCAAAAAATTAATATTAACGATATCTTCAACACAATGAAGTGTTGAAAAAAATGAATTAATAATTTATGCAAGAGATTTCTTTGACGCTTTTGTTTGGGGCGATAGTATGCGGAAGCGGGAAACTAATTTATAAATGAAAGCACGAATTTTGACGAAAAACTTGTCTCTGTGTAGAGTAACCCAAATTTTCCAAAAGTGAGCTTTTAGAAAGTCTAGGTATGGTTGAATTTCAAATACCTACTTGAAAACATTTCTGATCATCCATATGGTATTGTTTCCGGTATAGCGAACAACGCTGTGTCAATAGAACGGTTTATCAAAGTAACTCCATAGCGACAGTTGGCTGAGTCATAGGTACCTAGTTTAGTATAAGTACCCAGTTATTTCAAGCTTGTCTTGTTAATACTACCTTTATGGAAAGGTTAAGCATAAGCAGGTTACATCAATAGTGGCTATTCTCACGAATGAAACGCATGCCAAAAACTATTTCTTTAAACACGACGAAGCATTAATACACATAAATAATAAATAATAAATAAATATTCACGGACACTTAACACAACGCCTTCTAGTCCCAAACTAAGCAAAGCTTGTACGATGGAAACTAGATGGCTGATAGAATACGTACATACATTTTTTTTTTGTAAATACATACTTATAATACAGAGAAACACCCAGACACCGAACAAACATCTATGTTTACAACACACAAATGTTTGTTCTCGGTGGGGATCGAACCCACGACCCACAGCACGGAAGGCAGAGCTACTACCGACTGAGCTGTGACGCCTGTTAATTGTCAACAAATAATTATAAAATTCTAATTTTTTTTCTTAAATTACTACATCGTCGACCGCATCATCGCTTGACATCAAGTGAGGTAGTGGTCAAACGGTTATCTATATTGAGTAAAACAAATACCATATCACACAAAAACTTTATTTAAAAATTTTGACATCAGTTACTTCGGACTATTACGAGAATTGGTAACTTTGGTAAATAATAATGCAACAGATTTGTTTTTTCTCAGTGTTTCCTGGTTTTTATTAAATCTCTGCGTGCAACTTTGCTCATTCATTCTTTGTCAATTCTCAAATGAATAAGTATACTTCTTCCTTACTTTGAGCAAGTACATACAAAGTACTTTTAAAAAAAAATACTTTGTAACTAAAGATGATGCAACAAATTAGCAATCACAAAACACGTGGACGGTTAGATAAATAATCAATATCCGAATTCAGTCAACGGCCTGTTCTTTCATTATCTGAGGTCATCGTTGGGTGTTTCTTTACTATTTTGTTTAGTTAGCGAACTGGAATTATCTTTAGTCACACGCGAACACAGTGGCTATCAAAGTTTATGTAAATTTTTCTGTTGAAATTCGTGATCTATGAGAATTTATCAAGTTACGAAATCTTATGTGACCTATGATATAAGTTTTTGATGAGTACGACATGATTTTTGCATAGACACTGATGACTGATGCACTATAAAATGATACATTTTATATATAGTGAAGTGACGATAAGATTCAAACTAACGAGAGTTAAAATGAATGTCCTAATTGTCTTAAGCAAATGAAGACTTGCAATAGATATTAAGAATACAAAAACTTTTAGCACAAACATTACAAAGCAAAGTTTGAGAATAACAATATTACCAACCGATCGCGACCTCACGTTCAACATACTATTAACTGATAAAAATATAATAAACAGTATTGGGTTTTTAAATTGTAATGATTTTTGGCATATCTAAGCTGACGCTGGCAGCGATAGTCTGCATCCGCTATTCAGTGATAGTGTGATTCTAACGTGGGTAGGAGTATCGATAGAATTGTCACAAACAGGTCAGTCTGCCCTTCACCTTCTAAATTATCATCATCATCACCCACAGCCCGACTTTACCCACTGCTGGGTATAGGCCTTCCCAAGTTTGTGCCATCCACTGCGGTTCTGAGCTAGTCTCTCATCTACGGCCTACGACTTTGACGATGTCGTCTGCCCATCTCGCTGCCGGACGTCCCACGTTCCTCTAGCCGCATCTTGGCTACCATTTAGTGGTTCTAAATTATACCAAAACTATTCATTTGAAACTCAACAGAATTTGTACCTTCTACTTCAGTGTAATAGTCTCATACAACTGTTTGTATATCTTGCAAATAAATCAATGATAAATAGCTAATAGTTAATCCTTGTCTATCTAAATTCAAATACATCCATCAATAAAACTAAACAGTGATCCATTGCTAGTCCCACTTCCGAGCTAATTCCTACTGTCATAAATTGTCGCATTAATTTAACGACAATGCATTAGATAGCTCCTCACTATCCTACAACTATTCCGATAGATTGGTCACAAGCGTCTTCGTAATTAATGATTTTATCACCAACTGTACGCAACTTGAATTCAACTTTAGCTGCTTTGAGTATGGTTCAATATTCTCTGATGCAAAGCGGTGCTTATGCTCTTTCGATGGTTGGTTAAGTTTCAAGGACGGTGGGACTCCTCCAATCGAATGTCAATCTTATTAATTAATAGTCAAAGTCTGTTATCAAACGTCCGTTTTGGGAGACATTAAGCAAATTGCCTAATGTCTTAAGGACGAAGGAAATGTTTTGTTTCTGTATAGTGTACTGTTCGATTGTGCTTTGTTTATTGTTGTTGTATTAATTGAATTTAAATATCGACTGACATTTAGGACAAGCCGGCATCTTCAGATGTAGCTTTGTACAACTAGTCTCAGTAGTCTTGTTTAAAAAGTGTTGTACTAAGTACAGTTTTTACTACAGATTCATTATATTCTAGAAATAAATTGATTATTATTTCAGAACTAGCTGTTGCCCGCCGCGTTGCTCGCGTGGTAGCAACATACGCATTATTTGCTTAAAATCTTTGATCCTAATTTTAGATCTTATTATAGGGCGACTTTTCAAAATGCCTTTCTTAGTGCACCCCTACATAAGGATACTGCCCTCCAATTTCATACCTCTAGGACTTATATTTAGGCTGTGCGTTGATTCTAAGTCAGCTTCAAACGAGTTTTATATATTTAGAAGATGTTTTAGAGTTGTTTGATTACTTTAGAATTGCATATTACAATGCTCCTATACATTTTTATACCCATATCTATGAGTGATCAATTTGCGATTTTGAGTTCAAAGCAACGTCAGCCCACCGTGCTGCCTACCGTACCGTGGATAATGGGTTCGATTCTGTTGCAATTTTCTATAATACACCGATTATGTATTATTTATCGTATGTATTCTCATTGATGTTATTGAGTTGCGGTTGGTTTATTTTTGACAGATTACTGTCGGATTTCAGATTCTTTATTCAACTAGACGGAAGCTTCACCACACGGGTCAGCTATATGTTTAGATCACGCAATAAATTATCTATCATTTTCCTGCCTTTATTCCACGCTAGGTGGGGTCTGTACATGTTTTCTTCATTCGTCTTTTCTGAATATACTTCTAACACATTCATAATTATCATCTATTACACAATCCAACCACTTCTTCGGTCTTTCTCAACTTGCGTACTCAACTCAGCCACACTTAATAGTTTATTCAACGCTAAATATATAGTTTCACTATATCCTGGTTTAATAATCACCTTAGCGCTTTCTATGTATTTTATATTATGTATATCAGTTTGTTAGTACCTATTTCTCTTCAATTCTAATTTTCTAATCTTGTTACTTGTAATGTATTTATCGATTGTTTCGCCAAAGGCTTCGTATTGTTTTGTTGTTTATCTAAATTGAACTGAAAAGGCATTTGTCTCCAACAAAAGGACTTCCCCTTCCGATAATTGAGAAGAAAATCCTTTTAATAACCTTCGATTATTTATTTAAGACTTTCGCCACCTGAGGCTTTGCGGTGATGACAAAAAATCAGACTAATTATTTTACTTTAGATACGATCAACTTGAAATCAACTCTATGGTGTTTTATATTGGGTCTGAATTTACTTGTGTTTTTATAAGCTTGCTGGGAGGAGGTAGGAATTTGTGGATACAGACGATTAAGCTGTGGTTTTCTTTTGGGGTGATTTTGTTTCTTTTGTCTGACCTTACATGGGTCAGTTTGGAATCGTTTCTTTATATTAGTGCTAATAGCCTTAACGTCATAATCCTTTTCGAATACAGTTCAGAGAGCGAAGTAATGGAAAGAATTACTGTCGTAGGTATTCGTTTATAAACAAGCCAAAAAGAGCTCTACCTCGTGAATAACAAGATCAGAAGTTACTGAACAAATCTCAATTATTTTGTACAATAACTTTCTATTTCCCAAGAAGTTCTACAAGCACATGTTTAGGTATGTTTTGTATCTTCAACAAACGTATCAGGAACTTCCACATAACCGCTACCCGAGGGGAGGTTCACCCAAACCGATACACAATTAAAGAGCAAAACAAGGAGACTAAGTACTAATGCTAAGACGAATGTTGCGGAAAATCGAAGCCACCCCTCTCTCCCCAGTCTACGGGGACGGCTGATTTACGATTTGTACAGCCCCGAACGGGGTTTTTGTTTTTTAATTTTATTTTTTAATGGCGGAGTAAGTTTTTGTGTTTTTAAAGATGGCTTTCTTTGATAAGTAATTAAAATGTATTGCTTCAACTTTCCTTTCTTCGAGTTTGGTTTCTGTTGCTTTGATTTATGCAACTTTTTTGATTATTTTGATATAATTGCTAGGGTCTGTATCTGCACAAGAGATTAGAGTTTCACACTCACCAACTCACAACTGACAACTTTTAGTTCAAGTTCTTCATCTTACAATTTATTTTCAACGTTCCAAACGATCTATAGATAGCTCAACTGATCCAAATCTGTACCAATCAAAATTATGCCCAACAGGCCGCATTGCCGCGTAATTGGCAGATAGCTCAACAATGTGTATTTGGATATATTATTGTAACTTTATTAGTCGTCATTCTTTGCGAATAAATCATTGTTTTGTGTAAAACATAGTCAATAACACGACCTTAGTCTCCTTCTACACCCACCAGTGGCAACCCTGCATCTTTTCTCTAATTGATAATTCTTCCGCGTACCCCAGCCTTGGAATAATACAATTAATTCCTTATGCCAACCTACTTATAATACCCTATTGAGGGCCCTGTATATGATGCCGATTTATGTGATACTTATAATTCTGTGTAAGATTCTGGCGTCTGTTTTCCTTGTTTGAAGGATCACTTGTGCTCGATTCCTGACTCATTCATAACATTATTCTGGATCTAAATAAACACGCTAGTTTATAAATTCAAGTATTACCACAGAATATATAATGCTACTAGCCGTCGCCCGCGGCGTTGCTCACGTTCTAGACCCTTTAGAGTGTGACTATTCAAAATTCCTTTCTTAGTGCACCCCTACACTATATAAGATAGATAGATAGATAGATAGATAATACTTTATTGTACACAAGGGAAAGGTACGTACAAATCTTAAAAATAACTTTGTATAGTACAATGGGCGGCCTTATCGCTGAAAGCGATTTCTTCCAGGCAACCGTAAGGATACTACCCTCCAAATTTCATACCTCTAGGACTTATAGTTTAGGCTGTGCGTTGATTCTCTGTCAGTTTCAAAAGAGTTTTATATATATTGACTAGTATATTGATGATGATTGATACTAGGTATTACTAACATAATTAAGGTTTTTTTATGATGACAACCAACTCATAGACAAACCTGGCTCATTGACAGAGGTGACATTGAAGATTATACGTTGGTAGATAAGGACGTCTCACGATACCTCTAGAGAAAATAATGTGGATTTCCGACTGCTGATGAAAGTGATCATCTAACATCTAACATCGACAATCTAACCTCCTAGTTTGATATTTTTTAAACAAAAACCTCCCATAATTATTACATTATTATATTAAATTATTAAAATAAAATAAAATACGAGAATTTTTTTTTAAAAATCAGTTCAATTTGATCAGTGATGGTCTTAAATTTGTTAAGATTTAATTTCAAAACAAATCTCAAGTTTTGAGTGAAGTGTGCCATCCCCACAACACTTTGTATGTGTCGTATTCACCCTTTCTTGATACTGGAGTCGTTAGTAATTGCTTTCCAAATCCGAGCCGTATCTTTTGTTATCTCTTCAACGCCTGAACAAAAACATGTTAAGATGGTTTTGTTGGTTTGTCTGTAATACGTAGAATATAGATATCTATATTGAGATTTAATTGTTGGTTAACCTCCTGTCTACATAGACAAACAAACGGTATTTTATAACTGCTGCAAAAGTTCCTTCGAGCTGGATATTCTGCAAAGAATCCGCTTCAAAGGACCATTTTGTTATTGAAAATATTTTTAAGTTATTTGTAAGTTCTGAATATTGAGTAAGTTTCTAAGATATTAATATTTTTTTATCAAAACTGACTTGTGTTATGACCTTGTTAACCACACGTTCGGGTTATCAAAGTATCTGAATGATTTGGCTTCAAATTTATCGATTGGTTTAAAATCAAAACAAATTGCAATTGATAGCTAGTACGAGAAAAATACCAGCCAACCAAAACTTATATTAAGTCATTTTGACCTGTGATGATCAAAAGGGCTTGTAATAATCTAGGTATTTGAAAGGAACTAGATATTATAGATTTTATTCTAGACTGAACTTTTACTTTTATCTTAATAAAAGTCTTAGGTTATAAAATTTACAGATACAATTTGGCTCTTTCTTTTTCCTAACAAATCACAATGATATTTTACAAAATTTTATTAAGATAATTAACCTTCTAGTGTTATCTATTAATCTTAGTCAGTTAGCAACAGCCGTCTTGAATAATCGATAAATTTGTAAGGTTTCAAATCGGTTACATTCAATAATTCGGTTTAAAATTTGTCTCCCTCACCCCCGTCTCGTCTTTCCAGATGGTTTGATCCGCCGTTTAAATATGGCTGCTGATTCTTAATAGCATTTAAATACAGAAATACAGTAAACTCAATACTTATCGATGTTCTTTGTTTCAGGTAAACGAATCGCATTTACAAGGATCAAGGTGGGCCACACTAATATCAATAATTTTCAGATTTATCGATATATGCAAAGTTTTTCGATTATCGATAAAACTACTCGTATAGGTTCTTAATCGCATTTACATAGGGAGGATCAAGAGCACCGCATATCGATAATATTTAAATACTGTAAGTATTTCGTAAAGATTTCTACATTATTAGTAGTAAAACCCAACACACTTATTATAGGTACTTTTTAGGAATTTACTTAGAATCGCGTCTCAACTTCTGTTGCCCTCAAATTTTTAGAGTGAGAATAATCAAATAGAATCATAAGCAATGCTTAAACTATGTTGAGAAGCATTTTTAAGTAGTTAAATCGATGGTTTATTTTTAACTTTAAATAATTCAAGTGGTTTTCGGCAGCCAAGTCCCAACATCTCAAGATCATTATACAAATATATCGATACATTTCCCGAGTATCAAAGCACCATTAACAAAAGTGACAAGTGAACAATCGAAGCTTAAAGCACTAATGGATGATATTTGTCAATATTCGAATGAATCGAATGGTTTAAATTTTAAATACTGGCCATTAGGTTAATCTCCAAACGTCAAACGATTACAGCGAATCGCGTGACTATAAAAAGGTTCCATTTTTAAAGAGGTTTTATCGACTGTCGACTGATAAAGAGCAACACTACTAGTAGACTGGCGCACTATCAAATTATCTTTTACATTTTTTAGTTAGAACATTTTTTCAAGTTACGTCTAGGTAAATAAGTAAAATTTTGTAATCGAATGATGTAAGGTACACATCGCAACAATTTAACGATATTTGAAGGTATTTTATTCAGGCACGTTCAAAGATTACATGACAATGTAGCAGCGACTTTTTCATTGCATTTGTCAAGCCCATCATCGCTGCTAGAATACTACCAGTGAGCGTTTTCATCGCGAAGACGTTTAGTTATCAATAAAAATAACCCTAAAATGACGAACCCCCTTCAAAAGTAATAAAAACGCAGTAAAACTCAATCGTCACAAAATGCGAGATCAATAACGTCTGAAAATAACGATAAAGAACTGAACGGGTTATTAATTTCTTTTCGCTCTAAATAGTAATTATTGTTTATTTTTAACGGCAGAAAAATGTAGATAAGTCGTTTTAACGTTTTCTTTTATTGTCAATTTATGGTTCGGAAACTGAAAATGACTTGAGATACGATCCAATACTGGCTTAATGATCCGCCATTTTCGGAAAGAATAACAAACCTTTAATACCACTCTGTTTTATTTATTTTCATTATTTTGTTGTTGAGTTTTGACTTTTAGTAGCTGACTGGTCACTGAGGCGGGAAGTTACTACTCGTAACAAGAATTCAATTCCGGATATTTTCTGTAGTCTTTATGAGATATCGATCCAGAAAAACACAAAAAAAAGAAATAAACAGATACTCACTGACTTTAGAAAATATAAGATGACGTAAAATATGATACGCTTAACCCTTCACAGCTTCTGTCTTACGTCATCTCATAACTCGAATATCGATTCCTCGTTATTCGGTGACTGTCATTAATAATTTTAATTAATTAACGTGTGGGGTGCGTTTATAGATGCTTCCTATTGTCGCTGTAACAGATGATTTATGCGTGACGTCTTTTGATTATTTAGTAACAGTGTATCGGTGAGACGGCTCATTGATTTTCGATGAATTTACAGAATGGCCCAACCTACTGCATTTTAGGGTTAAAAATTAAGCTTACAATATGGTCATTGGGCCTGATTTTGTTCTAAACTTAAAAATGGCAACACTAAAATTATATTTGTCTTTGTCGTTTTAGTTGATGAGAAATTTAATTTTGTCAAATTATGTTGCATTAGGAAAATGAAACAACAGATTTGGGGACACTGTTAATAATAGTAATTATTAAGTTAAAATAGATGTACCGGTTGTTTTGGCTGACTGGCAAAATGTGGCCCAAGATCGGAGTGTGTGGAAAGAATGGGGGCAGACCTTTGCTCAGCAGTGGGACACAAGGGGCTGAATATAATAATAATAAAGATGCCGTTTGAATAATGTTTCAGAGTAATATATTTTCGCTAAACGAATAATTTAATAAATCCCAAAGCTAAAACTCGTTGTTTTTTCCACCACCTCAAATGTTGAATTCCTCACATCAACCCACATTTGATTAATTATACACATTTATAAGTAAAATTTGCTCCGATTCTAACATAGGGGTAGAAGAAAGGGTTAGTTTGGCGCGCCGTTTCTATGTGTGTGTGTCATTAATATTTATTTTGCATACAAAGTTATTGTGTTGTAGCAGGATTGATTGTGCCTTCAAAATGCTGTGTAACGATCGGCGTTACTTACAAGCGAAATGTGCTTATTTTAATTTTAAGGTAAGGTTAGATATGGGGATGCACGCGACTTTACAGTTTAAATTTAAACTTAAAAAAGCTGCAGTAAAAATTAACTATCAAACATAAGTACACCTCAAAATACAGTAACAAAAGAAGATAACAATCATTAATTGCGCGCCCAAAAGCGAGACGTCTAAACGCGAAAATTTGAGTGTGAAAACTACAGACGATTCCGTGTCAAATACAACGCGGCCAGTCACGCGAGCGGCGGCTTCACACCGCCGACACGACACCGACACGACATCCGTCGTACCTATTGTAAACTTTTAGGCATTGGTACTAACGTAAAATATATTATTTTGTATGCAGATCTGAACAGCGCTCCTAACGGAAAGTTTACTCGTACATAACTGGTGTGATGATTCTCCATACAAAATTTAGTTTTTGTGAACTATAGTATTTTTTTTACATTTTATAGTTCGACCACAATATTACCTGATGTTAATTAAGTAAGCGTTACAAAAAAACAACACTGGAGGCGCCTAGAAGCTCGGACATAAGACGATTAAAAAAAAAGTTATGATTTTAATACGTAAATTAATTTTCTGATTCTGATTCGGCGAAGATAGAATCTCATTCATTTAGTAGGTACTAAGACACTTTCTCCCCATGTCGATGCCGTCGACATGACGGTGTCGTATAGCTGTCGGTATAGTGTAGTGTGGAAATGGCCAGCTTAGGCCCCTTCTTGCACCCACTGTATCTATTTTACAGTTGTGTACTTGCTCGTTCAATGCGCCCTCGAAAAACTTTAAATGTTATCATGGTCTGCCATTTTGAATCCACTAAATAATCAGACGTATCGCATGTCCTTTGCTAATAAAAGTGCATTATCTGCTCAAACATTGTTTCGCTTTTCGGTTATTAACGGCTTTTGGTTTTGCAAATCGAACACATTTAAAGAGTTAAATTTCGAACTGTAATAAATAGTTTTTTTTTTTAGTTTAAAAGTTATGTTACACCTCTTGAATACGATGGAAACTTTGATGTTTTGTATTGTCGTGTAAATGGAAACTTTTGATTGTTCGTTTTTTTTTACTTTTACAGTTTTCTTTACAAGATTCTCAGAAATTCAAGGATATGAACTAGGGATTCCTCGTTGGCTTCAACAGCCTTCAAATTCGCAGCTACTTGCGTCATTTGAGATCATTTCAATGTAAAATGAGTTTTATCGCGTTGGCTTAAGAATTAATGTACCCTTGGAAAATTCCACTCATCCAAATCATCTAGTTTTGAGATGTTATATGAACTGTATTTTCCATAGCTTAAGACTCAATATCGCTCACATGTACGCCACAGCTTTTTACATAGTCTATTTGAGACCGCATCCTACTTACTATTTCTTCTGTCTTTACGTAGACATAAGCGATTATAGAAATACCTTCATAAATATGAATAAGGACGCCGCGTCGCCTCTACATTTTTTGCTCTATAGCCCTTAAAATTCCTTTCGTAGACTTTCTACATACATGTGACAGTATCGTCTGCGACCCTTTTGCAATATTTTAAAGCTACCCCTTTGATTCACCCCTTGATTTGGATCAATCGATTGTGTTTTGTCCACCCTCATTATTTACCGATGTAAGTACCAATACATAGCATTTATTGCTAAAATTAGTTAAACCACTTTTTTCATACATAATATTTCATTTCAAATCACTAGTAACTTAATGACTCGATCTTGGCTTATTAAGTTTTGTTTACACAGAACCCACTTTTTTGGCATCCAATTAAAATATTTTTTATTCTAAGTGCATATTTCACAATCTCAGAGTTACGGTATCCATCAATTACAAATATATCCATCTCTACTTTAGACTAATCAAGATTAGGATAGTAATATTTTTATTTGATAGATAGATGAAACAGACCCTAAGGCCTGTATGCTGAGTTACTGCTCAAGGACTAGAACTAGTTTCAAAGTAGTAGAGCTCTTTGTGAGAGCTCGTCCGGGTTCAGTACTAGCACCGTACCTATTTATGCCGCCAAGCAGCGATGCTCGCATTGCTGTGTTCCGGTTTGAAGGGTAAGGGTGCCGGTGTAATTACAGGCACATGAGACTTCAAGACCTTCACGTCTCAGAGTGATGGACGCAGTGCATTGCCTTACAGGGCACGTCCTCATTAGACTTGCTCTGTGAGGTAATGCATTGTTATAGGCAGAAGTTACTACTTAACATCAGGTGGGCTATCAGCTTGTTCCAATACTACTATCATTAAAAAAAAATTAAAAAAAAGGACTGATCCGGACTCAAGCATAAATTTTTGAAAATCTCTACTCAAGTCTATGCTTGAGTAACGATTTTTTTTATCAGCATGGGTTTACACTTTAAAACTTGAACCCTGTTAGTAGTTATTTTGTAACTTTGTGCTATACGCAACTTTTAACATAAGGCCAATATATTTCCTAATGTTTACTTACATAATTAACTAAACAGATACCAAAAACCCATGGGTGCAGTTTTAATTCCACATTGTATCTAATATAATGTACAAGTCCTGTTAGGGTGGGTCCTCTTGGGACCCAAAATTTGAGAAGGGGGGTTCAAAAATCAACTTCGACCCCTATCGAAGCTTCTTCGTGTGAGTGAAGGGGTGACAGTCAAGGGGTCAAATTTTTAATCCTGTATTGATCTGGTATAGATTATTGGCGATAATATATAACAGTTATCGAATGGTACCCACCCCTCATGCCAAGCAAGTATGCAACTTTTAATAGCTAATAAGTTATACATTATGTATGAAGTATTATCTATTCTGTGACATAGGGTTAAAAGTTTAAAAAAATATATCCGGAACTAGTGAGACGAAATATTGCCTTTTGTACTCATTTTGGATATGATATTTAGTTATTTTAGTACCTATTAGTTATGTATAGTTTTAAAAGTAAAAAAAAAATAGGAAGATGTAACGGAATATCTCTTGGTTTCTTCATTTAGATTATTATATCCGCGAGGATTAGTTAGAGGCATGCCCATACACTATAGCACATGACAGCATTAGCATGCAAAAAATTTACTTACTTTTAGTCATCAAAACAATTGACTATCATTTAATTTAAAAAAACAAATTCGTAACCATATTTGCACCAATAGCATTCCCAAGATACTGCCATTAAAATTAAAAATAAAAACAAAACCATTCAACCCCAAAAAAAAAAAAAAACCGAAGCATTTCTGGCACGCCATACCTCAAACGAATATCTACATACAAACATAGTCGCCGGTCCGTCTGTTACCCAGAATTAACCCTTTCGATAAAGCAAGGTGAACAACCCGGGTTAAAAAGGGACCTCCTTAGCCAAACGACTGTGTTATAAGCTGACAGCGATTTTGATAACAATGTTATAATTTTTTGCTACTACTGGGCAATGGAATTTTCCAAAAAATTAATAAATTGAGTTTTATAACCTCACCTGCATAGGATCAGTTATAAACAATAAACACTGTTATTAACGAGAGTTCAGCAATTTTAAGCGGCGGAGTAGTGGTTTCCTATAGCATGTTTTGACACATTTATCGCCAAAGTCAATGTCATTGATGAAATGACACTTTTAATACCCAATTATCCACCATTTTCTTTTCAAAACAAACGACAGCCGACTTGACAAATGACTTGACTTGACTTATTTATTACAATTTTAACACTTGACATTGGCAAAATTATCTGTCGAAATGACGGACACAGGCCATTATTGAAGAGAAGAAGAACCTCTCCAGTGGGAGTACATTGACGAAAAAATCCGTTAGTTTTTAAGAAACTACTATAATAAACTAGTTTACATTAAAAAACATGTTTCTTTTAATCGCTTTTTCCTGTCACTTATACCACACGTCATCTGTAGGGTGATATAACGCGGTATCAAATACCTATACAATATTTTTTCATACAACGCTCATCCAAATTATTTGGAAACAGTCCAAGTCGCTGTTTTATTAGTTTTGACAAATCGGATTTTTAATCGACATTGCTATTGCTAATGAATTTAAATTAATAGCATTCTTTAAATAAAATATTTAAAAAAAATATATATCGGATGAGTCGAACAATGTCTAGTCAGAATGAAGCTTGCAGCTCCGAATGACACTGACATTGACAACTTATTAATGAAATATGACGTCTCTCGTGGCGCCCTCTGCGCCTCAGATACGACTGTCAATCAAAGAGTTAGCTAGACAGTGACTGTTATTATTTTGATGCAGTGTATAATTTATTGTCGACAGGATATGAAATGGGAAACTAAAAAATCCTTCGGTGAATCTTTAAAAACAGGGTATTTTGTTATCAACCAAATCTAAAAACGTTTTTGTACCAATATTTTTATTACGATACCTAGTTCGAAAATACTATTGTAACTTTGTTGGGTTCTCGTAAAAGTAACAAAATGGAAGTCGTTACAAAATAAATAAAGTAAAAATATAATTTACGAAACTTTGTTGTAACTAAATTCCAATGCTATTTTTATTAAACTAATTAAGAGAATACTCCTCTGATATACCTACACCTATGCTCTCATATCTAAGCGAAGCCGCGGGTGGAATACAATATTACGTATTTCCTATATATATTTCCTAATGGAAATCGTATATTCGTAAACAATGCAGATAATAAACGTCTGCTTATGATAGCTGGATAAAGCAAATTAATTCCGAGCTAAAAATTAATTCAATGTATTGCAAAATAAAAGGAAACTTCTGAAAAGAAACCTTACACACCTTATTAATTTAGAAGTTCCTCTAAATTATTTATTGTGAGTACACGTATATTGTGTTATATTTTTTTTAATACTGGAAGGAACTGAAGACGACATAGTAACTAGGGTCAGATAAGAACCGAATAAACTTTAGATGTGAATTATGAACACTCTTTTTGCAAAGTACGAGTAGTACGTATACACCCTGTTTCCAAAGTAGCTGGCAAAGATAGATATGAGTTCTAATCAAAGAAGCTGTATTATTTATATCTACAAAATATCATAAAA
The DNA here is from genome assembly GCA_918843925.1 of Eulithis prunata. NCBI lineage: Eukaryota > Metazoa > Arthropoda > Insecta > Lepidoptera > Geometridae > Eulithis > Eulithis prunata. Next base: position 563,233 of record OU974027.1, on the reverse strand, counting down.
CAACACGAGGGAGATACAGGGGGATGCATCAAAGATATCGGACAGAAGGGTTGAGTTTGATTGAATATCTGTTATTAAGACCCTCCGCACGCACACACACAAATATTAAATAATACTGATATAAATATGCATGAGTTTAAAATTTGTGTTTACAATTGTAGGTGTGTGCGTAAGGGTGTAAGGATCGATAGCCTTTAAGAAATCTGATTTGAAATGGAATGGCGTGTCTAATAAGTTTTGTTGTACGTAGTCACTCATGTGTGAGTCTGTGTAGTCATACGCGTTGATTTATGGATCACAGTTTTGCTAAACACACACTTATAAATAAAACTCACTTAAGCTGTCTCTCGAGCGAAACCGTTTAATAGGTTTGAATTTTTCCGGAACTTTTTTTCGATCAGAATAACATTTTGAGATTTGGAGCCTAAGTACAGAAATTAAATAAAAACTATACTTAATTAAGAATTGTAACGAAAGTAAAAAAAGTTTATTGTTTTGTGTTTTTATGTAACAAAAGTGAAACACAAATTTTAACATATCTTTTTTTGATCCATGAGCACCTAAGCGTATTTATTTCCAAAAATATACGAATAAAAGAGTTAAAAACTCAAAAATCGACCCCAATCAAGACTTGTGTTACAATATATCATACAGCGACCACAATTAAACCCTCAAACACGGATCGAGCCAAAACAAAAGGCGTCCAGACAAAATAAAAGGAGAAACATTATAATGCATCAGTGAATCGTAGAACTCATATCATATTATACAGAGTGTCTGGCCCAATACGAAATTAATCACGGACAATAATTTGTTAGTTGCTTTCATTATTTTGTAAAGAAAAGTTCGATGACGTTTCTATTCATGACGTAAGACTTTTTTTATTTAATTAAGCTGTGAGTATTTTCAGTACTTTATACATACAATCCAAAAATGATATTCGATATCAGATTGAGGGAGAAATCTTTGTTCATTAACAGATATTTATTTATTAACAGATAGTTAGGCCTTTGATTAAAATAAGACATCCTGTATAATGTGATATGTATGTGTGTAAATCTTGCGGGCAGCGGTGTGCGACTGTCTGGACCTCTGTTTATGTGTAGATATTTAAAATTATTCCCTTTGATTCGAATGATAATTTTGTTGGCAATCCGCTCAGAGTTTAGTACCGTCAGGCCAACAGGATACAATCTCATTTCACCTCTTTCATTTACCAATAGACAACGACATTTTTTTTCTAAATGAAACTGATTTCCGATTTGAAATTGGAATTTGAATGGGCTCAAAAACTAATCCGAACTATCCCAATACTCGTTCAAAAACGTATGACACACGAAGTGGCATAGACAAACTTTTTCAGCGCTCGTTTCGTTCAGAAAGTTTTGGAGCTTTGTTTGAACAATCATCCGCTGTATTGTAAGGATGCGATGCGACGAACCGCGATCTACACTCATCCTTTTGCAGACGCTACGTTGATTTCCGAAGCTTTGAATCAAACTTTTAAGCAGCGTTTTGACGTCGAGTATTGCATTCGTGTGTATGTTTATTTTCATATTTGTTTAGAACTAGTCTCGCACGGTTTCCATTAAAACGGATTTGATTTCAATCTTAGTTTGTGCTTCCATACGATTTTTATTGTAAAATGTAGCACTACGATCAGGCCAATAACACTCTAGTTTATTTCTATTGTAACTCACCCCACAATGTCGCCCCTCTGAGAAAAAATAATAAATTATTTTAGTTAGTATGCAAATAAGCACGGACCGATTTTAAGCTACACCCCATTGGAGTTGTGCAGTTTTTTTAAATATCTGATCTTTATGGTTCGGAAGAATGTTTCTAGCAATTTTAATGTTCAATGTTTATCAGCGAGCAGTGGGTTGTGTGACGTCATATCGCGTAAATCGATGTCCGCTCAAAGGCATGACACTTGGCGACCCTTCAACTTTAATCTAGATCACGTCCGTGCGTGAGACAGCCATGATTATAATTCGTAGGGTAGAATTTCTCATCGATTTTAATTTTATGCGCGCATCCCGTCTCGGTGTGTTATTTGTTTTTTATGTAAATATTCGCGATCTCTTATTCAGGCGAGTGCCGTCCATTCTGGTGTTCTTTTTCCTTTTCAGATATTTAGACGTTCAGATATTTTAATAATGGGTTTCGAGTGTTGCATATTCATTACATTTTATTTTTGTGGAATCGCACCGTTGTCGCTTTAATGAGGGTATTCTTAGATGCTATTGGCAGCCGGCCAATATTTCTATGACTATTCGCGGAATGAAAAACTTGCTGCAATTATGTTTCGGCTCGATTTGAATGATGCCAATTGCGATCGCTACCCGTCATACGACCGACACTAATAGACTCCTATATCTCACTTTGAAAAGGTTAACGATACAATTAAACGTGCACGGATACCTGTCGATATATCCTCGTACCCTCTAAATTAATACGGCCCTGAGCTACGTCAAAAATCATTATATTTTATAGCAGGGCCAAAATAAATGACGCTTATACGGTACCGGGAAAGTTTATATTCAAATTTCACTCAGTCCGTCGGTCCGGCATCTCCGAGGATCAATTTACATATTTTCACAGGTTTCCACGATTACATTTAATGTTGGATGTGTGCCGCTAACATTTACTTTCTGACGTACCAGACGTGACTTTTGAAAGTGTTGCTTACCTCTTCTTGGTTTTGAGAAGCTAAAGTACGAGTACATAACCATTTAGCTGCGTGTTGATTTACGTAAACGACTTTTGCTTCCTTTTTCGATTCGTGCGTCATTGTTCTTTGATAAACTTAAGGGTTTTATAATTACACGTGTGCTCCCGAACAATGAAAATTCCAATTAATTCTCATTTGAATTAAAATAACCAAAAGCTTTTGCGAACCGTTTGTAGCCGCACAACCCTCAAACGAGTTCTTAGAAACGTAACATGTCAAAAATAATTCGCGACGAATTCAATTAAAATAATGAGTGTGTATAACGTTTCGCTCAAACAACATCGTCGGTTTTCTGTATTGGTTTGCCCCGTACGTACGCAAACGAACACAACCGTAAAACTCGGAATATCTCATCAAAAACAAAAGGTAGACCGCAGAAACTACTCCCGTAACAGCCAAAATCAATTCCCAGACGCGAATTAAGAGCATTAATATTACAAAATTTGATTATCCTATAAAAGATTCGGCCCATAAAACTCATAGTAGTAGTGTGCGTTCCGAATGTACGAATTAGGAACCCTTTTGATCGTCTCCCCCCGGCCACCCGTTTCTGCCATTCATTTTCATAATAAAATCGTAACAAACGGCACAGGTAACAAAATATGGAGAGAGTATCAGGATTTATGCGAACGCAATGTTATTTATGCGGCAACTTGAGATTTGGGTTGATGATAGGTTTGGCGCCGTGAGGATGAGGACCCCAACTGATGGCAATACTATTGAGAAAAATATTACAATATTTGCTTACGCATAGGTTCCGACACGGTTCTAGTGAACCGTGTCTATTTAAGATCAGAGCAATATTATAGCTCTGATCTTAAAGTGAGGGAAAGTGGGTGCTTTGCACAACTAAAAAGATGTAAAATTTGGCTCCTGCGCATTCGAATTTGAAGCTATTAAACCGTGTAACCTATAACTCATAGGTTTAATTATTTGACTATTTCGGTCTTTTTTACCCAAATTTATTACAAATCCACGATAATATTTAAATTTCAGTTTTAGTTTATATTGTAAGCGCATACACATCTTAAAATAGTTCATAAATTGTCGTCTCCTCCCCTTTAAGCCGAGGTTGGGCCCAATCAATCTGTCTGCTAGAGATACAGCCTCTAAAATCTAACTATTGTTCACGAATAGGGATATTTCCATTTGGATTTATTCATTTGTTCAACCGGGTTATGAATTACAATAATTGTGTTTGTTAAGTTACATAAAGTCCTATTCCTACAAGTATACCTACTGAAGTAACTACTTCAATGGATCTTATTATAATGTGTCAGTTGTATTTGACCGATGACCACAATACTTATTAGAATTTTTTGAATACACGATAGTATTGAATGATTATGAATTTAAAATTATAATTTGGAACGATTCAATTCACGTAGAAGCCGAAAAGCCGCTATTGTAATAAATTCAACGACAAATTCCGATAAGAATCGAGCACAGAACGCAATTTTCATAGATATAGCTCAATTAACAATTGGTTTCAATCGTGAAGACATTCTGGATAATAAAGTGCCACCCCCACGCCCCCTGGGGGTGGCTCGAGGCAATCTTATTTCTGTTTGTAATATTGTGGTGTCAATTTCGCATATTGAAGTGTGAGCACGAATATGGAAGCCATTGTTCGAATCTATATTGTCTATGAATTTGAATTGTTCCGTTCCTATCCGTTAAATGGGATGTTCTGAATTCAAATCTTGTACTTTCAAATCTTCTCGCATCCTTTTATTGCGTTCAATGTTTTCGTAATCGTTTTATACACGCACAGATGCTTACGCAAAATGGTAACAAAGTTACATAATCAACACTCAATCAAATATTCCAATTGTAATCCATTGTCCGAAAAAGCCAGCAAAAGCAAACATGTAAATAAGAGTACCAATAATGAGTGCGAACAAAAAATCGATGGTGCATTGTGGCAAAAGAATTATACAAAATCCAATTGTGGGACCGTCAACGAGCTGCATAATGAAAAAACTCACCCCACGGGCATTAGTATCAATTCATCAATACTCAGGCGTGATCAATGATCAATAAAAAATACCCTATTTTTTTGGTCCCCTCGTTCAATAGATTATCGGCGATCGGAACCGTAAGTTGTTTTGATTGAACCCTGATTTTATAGAGTTGTCTATTGAATTACAGACTATCGAATTTATAAGTATTCTCTGAATTGATTTGTGGCTCTATGGATTTGATTTAATTTGGTTATATAATTGGAACGAATTGAATTTGAGTAGGTTTTGAACTTATAGAATAAAAAATATTTATAGAAGCGTGTGCGCCGGTGCTTGCTCATGATTAATCTGCAACTGAGTTGATAATATTGACGAAGACTTGTCGAACTTGACCTATGACAGTCATGGTCTTAGCAGAATAACAGCGCCTGCTGCTACAACAGTAGGCAAATTGCTGAGTTAGGACCCATTTGCTGCTGTGGCAGGCATCATACATATAGGAACCAATTTATGTTATTTAGTATATTATATTTATTTTTTTCCTTTTAAATTAACTGCTTTAGTTATTTTTATTATTATTGTTTCATTTGTACTTATCTATATGTTTTGTATGTTGTGTGCCATGTAGTAAATAAATGAATGTCTATGTCCATGAACTTTTCATAAATTCAATTTGAAGTGAAGTAACTGTCATCTTCAACACTCTCAAAAGTCGTGAGTGCTAATGCGCCTTCAATCAAGAAATTCGTATCTTCAATAACAGATCCAGTTCGCAAACTCACTCCATTACTTGCTCCGTGTGCGTAGGTACCTATTTAATTACTCTCGGCAAATACAATGACAAAATCGATGTATACTTATAAGAAAGGGGGGAAGATACGATCGTATGTTTTCGGATTAATTCGTTCGTAAAATCGTCTCCTCCGATAAGAATGGCAACTCCGTACTAATTGAATCTACAATTGCCGGGATGTCTGATTTCATTACGCCTGTGTGTGTGAGGGGTGCGCGTGTGAGTACCCCTTGAAAGTTTCGACCAAAAATTTCGGCAATATCGGCTGCGTAGTTATTTTTCGTAGACAACTCTAGAGAGTTCTATCATGCATGGTTTATGAGCAATATTTTTACGTATCAGGGATAACGTAAGCGGCCGCGATGTTATGAAATTTTCCTTGTACGCGTTTCGGTTCTGTTTTCGTTGCGAGACTCGCTACAGATATTGATATCTTCAACCAAGTTTATACCCTTCAAAACAAGCTTCTGGCTGGAGCGTGAATTGTTTCAGAATAATGGTATTTATATGCTACATTGGTTTCATGGGAAATCACTCTTTGAATCGTCCATAACGGCTGAATCTTCGCGAACTGCTGCCAAGACCAGAGAGGCGTATACGCCACTTACGCCCTGTCCCTTACACCGTTGTATCTCGACGTGTCGATATTACTTAAGCCCGTATTGAAATTTGGGTGGAGGGTGGCTGAATATTAAACATTCACATTTATTAGTTTGTCCTCGTATTTGGTATTCTACATTCTAAACTGAGTAGTTTTCGATGGAAATCTTCAGAAAGTGTGTTAACAAGTTCGAGAGAGGAAATCGACTTCGCTAATGGGCTAGTTAGAACTTTGTTACTAAAAACTTGAGGCGAAGTTTACGTTGAAATAATATCCAAGGCAATACTGAACCGATTTTGATGTTATTTGATACAGACGAACATGGTTTCTAGTATTGGAAACTACTAGTTTGTAACAAAAACCTCAACTTAATATAAATAAAAATTCATGAACACATTTAAGTACTTAATTTCATTTTTAATAATGTCTTAGTATACCGAAACTCATTTGAGATTCATCAGTTGGTCGGAAAATAATGTTTTGTAAACAAACATAGACATTGGTTTCCAATGAAACCCAAAGCACTCGACGCCAAGTGCCCCCAATAAGGATAAAAAGGCATCCATATTTCAGAGCCCGCTCATTTCCCGCCAAACTCAAAGGCTTCAATATCCAAGCTTAATCGATGGCTCTTTAAAAAAAATCTCAAAAGAAATCGTATCGTGTGATCTCTACAGAGATAACTAAAGGGTATACCATAGATTAAGTAATACTACGTAATACTAACGTATAGAAGTGTCACTTCGTCACTGAAAATAGAAACAATCTGTCACGTAAACTTCAGCGCGCGAGAGATCGATTTCCCTTGGCAAAACCACGCACAACTAAACACAAGACGAGTAATATTGGACTAAAAATTGACGCGATAAAGCTCATTTTACAATAAAAGCTGTTTTTTTGTGAGTTGAGTCGCCAAAGGGGATGTACAAAGGCATCTATCGGAAGGAAAACGAAAGGGTAATGCGGGCTAAGACGCGCATCGGCACACACGGCCTAATCACAACCCCACTCTCCCCCCGACTTTTGCATATTGCCCAAATTGCTCGCCCTGCTACTTTTACACTGTTTTAGTCGATGTGGGCTGATGGTGACAACTTACACAGTGTAAGCATCACTGAAACTTATTTATTTATTTGAATTAATTAACACGGTTTATACATACCAATTACATTAATTAATATAGATTAAAAATAGTCAAAGAAAGCATATTACATCAAATATTACACATCAAATTACAATAAATTAAAAATAAATTACTAATCAACTTGTTCATACAATTGCAGACACTCACAGAGAGTCTTATGAAGCGCTCGTGGCTAGGCTTGCTTAGCCAATCTTTACCGATTATCTAAGTTAAGCGATGATCTGCTCGGTCGCAATTTGGATAGGTAACTGTTAGTGGCATTTACATCTGAGCGCTTCCGTGCTTCGGAGGGCACGTTAAACTGTCGTGGCTTAACGATTGGTAGAGCGGGACTACCAGTCGTTAAGCCACGACGGAGGCTTTAAGGTGGCCTAAAAACTCCGTCACCAGAGTAAGCTAACCCACACGGGCTTGCTTGCATTACTAAAACTAGTACTTAGCCAGATTAATTTTCGCAGTCAAAAGACTACATTTTGATGGCTTCAGTATCTTCCTTATTGCCAGAATATGCATGAAAATTTTATTTTTCATTTGCATCGCATTCGACTCATCTTGTGAGGTTAGAACGAAACAAGCCATGAAGTCATAAGTTCATGACGTGTCTAGTGTCACAACACAACGTTAACCGAGTTTCACATTCGGTCACAAAAACTACACTATTTGGTTATTAATTATACTGCTTTACAACTTTATTTAGAAGTATTTTTTAATTATTGTATTTATTTATTTATTTAATACTTTATTGCAGAAAATTATAAATTTGTTACAAAGGGTGGACTTAATGCCGAAAGCATTGTCTGCCAGCCAACCTGCAAACGTGGTGGTGCAATGAGGAGGTTGTTAATTATTTATTGTAATACTAATTACTAATTATACTACAAAGTTTGAATCAACGTGTGAAAATGCTTTGAAAATAATAGAAAGATCTATGTAAAAGTTATAAAAACATTAAAAACATACAAATGTGAGTTCTCTACATTCACACGAGCAACTCTTTGTCCAGTCTGTTTTTAAATTGTTTTACGATTTCCAACCTTATTTCGTTACGTTAAGAGCATGGTTATTTTTAGGGTTGTCGCGCGGAAGAAAAGGGTGACGTTTGAGGGATGCTCTGAGGATTTCTTAATTGTGAGCACGTATTGATTTTTTAATGTGTCTTATGTGGGGTGGTAATTAGGACTTAGGGGTGGAACTGTCACTTTATGCAATCATAACCCTCCTTTTTGCTTCGCCGCAGTCGGGTAAAAAGAGCTTTCGATCGACATACTGGAGCATCTGATATCGGGATTAGTTACCATAGACCCAACTATATATTTTATGAACCTCCTTCGTGCAATAAGACCTATGTATATATTTTTACGTAATTTTAGATACTTTGTAACAACGGAATCGCCACCATTGGCAAACATAAGTTAGATATATCGCCGTGATAGAGGCAACTTTTTGTATTATTTTTGTCAATGCCACCTCTGCGCTTCATAATCTTTGCCTAGTTAAATTATAATAATTGCAACAACATTTAATAACCACGCTTCATTACACGCTTGCCTTCTTAAAAGGAATTATTTCTAGAAATTGCTAACCCACTTTATAAAAACATGGAGTCTCGTAATTAATGTCAATTTTATTTATAATTGCGCAAAGACTGCAAAAACTAGTAAGCAATATGAGCTGCGTAGGCAATTTAAATATTTCCAGCGAGCCTAGAGTGGCACATCTGTGCGGATAGTCTTTGACTGCATTCCATCTCCCAATGACATACAAACAGAACGTATGGGATTCTTAACAAATGAGGCTTATAATATATCTGCTAATATACCAAGTAGACGTAGAGGAGTAGTCAGAGGCACGTCTATATCCTACCGCACCAATAAGGGTCTGAAATTAAAAGCGTTTCATACACAGTAGAGATTTGGTAGAGTAGATAGTTTTTTTTTATGATAAAAGTAATGGAACAAGCTGATAGCTAACCTGATGTTAAGTGGTAACTTCTGCCCATAACAATGCATTACCTCACAGAGCAAGTCCAATGACGACGTGCAGGCACATGAGACTTCAAGATCTTTACGTCTCAGAGTGATGGACGCAGTGCATTGCCTTACAGGGCACGTCCTCATTGGACTTGCTCTGTGAGGTAATGCATTGTTATAGGCAGAAGTTACCACTTAACACCAGGTGAGCTATTAGCTTGTTCCATTACTTTTATCAATAAAAAAAAAATTGAACCACCCTGTATAAACTTCATCGACAGTACACTCGCGTACAGAACATGTCAGTATCGAAAGGTACAATTACAGTCACAGTGGGATAATGCGATGATAAGTGGTGACAATGAGTTGCAATACAATGAGCGTAGGTGACTTATCTCGAGCGATTTCATGATTTGCACTTCCTCTATTGCCTCTAATAAGGCACTTGTAATTTGTAATCATGTATCTACTTGTAGCGCTTTGCTTCCACCTTCATAATGCGAACTGCCAAGGAGTGGAACTCTCTGCCATCTTCAGTATCTCCTGAAAGATATAACCTAGGAATTTTCAAGAAAAGAGTGAATAGGTGGATCATAGCTAAGCGTGCTCCACCTTAGGCTGCAGCTACACTTACCACCAAGTGTGCTGGCAGCCAAATGCTTAGCTATAGCTCATAAAAAAAAATGCACGGTATATTCATACTTTGACCAATTACTGCATGAGAAATAAATGTATTTGGTTAAATTATATCATGTCACGTTTCAAAATCTTGTCAATCCTTGAAATTATTATAACCACCTGCTACTTCATTATATTTACACAACAACAATTTATTCCAAGTTTCAACCAAATCGGATCAGTACCTAGTTTTTGCGTGAAAGTTTAACAAACATCATTTTTTGCTTTGATTTTTTTATTTACACACATCACGACCAATTGGACCAATCCTACTAATGTGAAGGTTTGTAAGTATGGATGGATGGATGTTCGTTACTCTTTCACGTAAAAACTACTGATCCGATTTGGATGAAACTTGGAATATATATTGTCCGTGACCTGGATTAACACATAGACTACTTTTTATTCCGAAAAATTTACGGGATCCAACGGGACGCGAACGAAGTCGCACGCGGCACCTAGTTAACTATAAAGTCTTCAGTACTTAGTCTTAAACAATGAAACATGCACTCACATTATTTTGTTGGACTTTTGTCTATTTTAAATCTTCTCGATGTAAAACTTCACAAAGAGTTATAGATAGTTGCGTGATGCGACTCATTAACAATAACGTGGATCTCTTTATGTAGGGGCATAAAACAGCCGTATCTTGTTAGTCGATTCTATATCTCCATTCGATTCCCCTTCTTCTGCTATTTGCACAACTCCTTAATGCTTTATTTCGTTTGTTTGTTCAGTCTAATTAGAAAATTCTGTCTACTGATGATGATTGAACTGTCGCTTTTTGTATCTCGACATCCTTGTTTGAATTTGTATTTGCTTTGACGAACATGACTACATACTGACTCTGTATTGCCAATTTTGAAGTTTGTCTTCAAGTTAAAACAAAAACAACTTGATTAAAGACGAGGGCTCACTATACGTAGTCTAAATTTAGTTCAATTCATAGTGCCAACATAACAATTTCAACTTGATTCAGATGTCAACGTAACAGTTCCAAAAATAGCATCCTGCTTTCCGTTATAAAATGACGAGTCTATTCCATCAGTTGGCGCCAGCTTAATATCGTCAATCTCCGGCATTTGACGAATGTTACTGAAGCGTTTCCTTCCCTTCCCCCACCTCCCCTTTACAGGAAGTCATCGGTTTACGCGCGAATAGTCATTTTATGACTTATTTTATTTCGTCTGTAGAATTTCCCGAATTAAGAACGTTTGAATTTTAAAGATATCAACATAAAAACATAATTTAGAACTAAAACTAGTGTTAATTTTGAAAATGGAAACGCCTAAATGGCACTAACTTTGGTGAAACAAACATAACTAGTGTTGAATCGGAATGACAATAACTACCCATAAATGCAGGGGAAGGCAAGGCCGTACAACTTTTTGCTTTAACACCAAACGTGCTGAAAACTAGTCCTAAATTAGTGATATTTAGAACGAAGCCTTCGTACCTAGTTATTTTAAACTTAATCGCAATATATCTGAAAAGTATTTAGCATAAAGCGATCCTAGCTTTGATAGTATGCAAATTTTCTTTTTCTATTTTTGCAAGACCAATTCCCGTCCACAGACTGCTTTTAATTGCACCACCGAAACGATATTTTATTGTCTGTGGTATGCGCTTTTTTCCGCCCCCGCTTCGTGCGGCATTACTCAAATCAAACTTAGATATCTCCATGATGTATGCCCTCTAACAACGTGAAAGAAATTGGTAGCTAGATATTTTCTTTTAAATTGCGATATGCTTTTCTTTTATCGGAAATAACGTCTGCAATGTAATTGGTGGCGTGCAGCTTTACGGTTGGTAGTGTGAAAATTTGAATTTGGAATAAATATAAAAATAAATGTCATTCCTTTATTTTGGAATAATTGAATTAAGTTGGCACCACTGCCAAATGCAAGACTACTTTATTCGTTCACATGATTTAAAAATGTATTTTAAAATTACCTAATTAGTAATAATTATACCTAATTATTTTAAGTATCACACATTTTCGTTTGTAAAACTAAGTATCCAATATGAAGAACCCAATAAATCAAATCACAAAGCAGTTGCCAATTGGAATCGTGCAGCACAAAACTTAGTTTTCCATTTGGTTTTATAACAGAAACCATAGACAGGCTATAAATGAGCTTCTGAACTTATAATTGCTTCATTCCGTGGTTGGTACCCGCATGCCTGCTAACGTATCGGCTTCCAAATGACAAATTGAAGTTTTGCCTTAATTTTAGTTCTATCCAGATTATTATTCGGATTTGTGCACACGCTCTACATTTTATTAGTTTCATTTTCGTGACCCACATTTTACAATAGGTACCAATAGGTTAAGATGCTAAGTACTACAAATATTGTTAACTAGGTTGCGACTGCGACTTCGTCCGCGTCTCGTTTGATTCTGTGCATTTTACGGGCTAAAAAGTAGCCCATATGTTAATCCAGGTTACGAACCATATATATTCCAAGTTTCATCTAAATCAGAATCAGTGGTTTCAGCGTGATTAAAACACAAACATCTAAACTTTAACAATTATAATATTAGTACGATTTTTTATTTTGCCCAAGTCACAGTCCAAGTTGATATTTGGTTAGCAATCACATAAGTAACAGACAGCAAAGTCACTAGGTAAAAAAGTATCGTCCTCGTAAAGCATAATACATAGTCGCAAAAACCATTTGGTTTGGAAAATGTGTTCTAAAAGCACCTGTCAACACAAAAGCAATAATCAGAATCACGTCGGATCGTGATCGCCATTTATCCGACACATCAAAAGTGCATAGACAAGTTTCACCACTTTTTGCCTTCCGCCTCAATGTCAGCTGTATTTGCCCGTTAAAAAACTGCCAGACAATTCTCAACTTTATCCCCTAACAATAACAACAGCATAATTTCGTCAGTACTATTAATTTTTACCATTTTGCGGCGCATTTTCGATTGGACACGTGATTGATCACCTCGCCGTGTATTGTCTATCAAAGCTGCACTGTAAAAGCATTTTGTGAATATTTATGACAATATTGTCGCCATTTTAAAATATAATTTTAATCCAATATACGTCATAATTCGAGTTGAAACGTTTTCCAACCTGCAGAAACTCGTGTCCTTCAATCATTCATGTCATTTATCATTTCGGGATAAAGCTCGTCAAACTAGACAGTGCTATAGATGGCGCAAAAAAGAAAAGTCGAAACTTCCCGAAGCTTTCGCGAACGTCTTTTTATTCGTAGCTACTCCCACTGTTTGAATTCTGAACGAGAAATTCCCTCTTAAAATTGGTCGGGTAATAATAGCCGGCCGCCGATGCTGTCCGTCTGACCTCATGTTTGACCAGTTTGACAGATCACCGACATGAATCCTACTTTTTGACGGCAAAATGGCGTATTATGCATTTTTTATTCGTCCAGTTGTCTTTCACCACTTCTTTTGTGATTGAGTTCTGTGCGAGTGCCGATGCATTGTCAAAGAGGGAATTGGCTGGTTCCCGTTTCTTTATTTTGGGTTTTATATTGCCATTGATGGCTTTTCTCGTGTATTGTTTTCGGTTTTCGTTTCATAACCTCTGAACGGTAGGGAAGTTAATTTTTCTCAGTTGTCAGCACTGTATTGTCTATGGCCGGAAAGGCATAGAACAATAAACGCGTGTTCAAATAAAAACAGCTGAATTTTTTAATGAACGTCTGGCGTTGTCTGCGAACTAGTCATTTAGTTTGGGTGCGTTTTCAGTTACACTATCTACACTGAAGTAGTCTGTGGTCTTCATTCGTATAACTTTTAATCTATGAATTCTTATTTTAAAATCTTGGCTAGTTACAGATTAGAACAGCAAAATTCAATTCTATTTCCTCTACGAAGCGTAGCACCGCGTAGCACAGCGTAGCACTGTCTACGCCACATTACTAATATCCATTGATTTTTAGTTGATACTATTTTGACATTATGTTTTGGTTTACACGTGATACTCTTAGTACCTACTATCTATACCTAGATAAGTTTTATCACGCTGCCGTAAATTCTGCAATACTGTATCGAAATAAGTAACGGCTTGGCAGAACTTACGTAAAACTGAATCTAACAGTGTTTCGTATCCGATTGTGGTGACACTGGATTTATAGCATCGAGCCACTATCTGTAGGAAACAGAAAGAATGCAGCGGCAGCCTTCCTTTGTTAAGTTGTTATTGCATACCGCGTGCCTTGCACTTTTTAAATTCTAGGAATAGTTGGTTGGACTACAAGGAATTATACAAAAACTTGGGATACTTCAGTTTTCTTGAATGATGAGATCTTTACGTCAGTATTTTTACATATTCTTTTTTTTCTCTTTTTTTATTACTGATATTGAACTTAAAGAAAATACTTTAAAAAAACTTGATATTTGTTCAAGTATTCTTATCCAAAATCTTAAGTTTGTATGATCTTTATTTTATCCTAGATTTTTCTTTAAAAGTGATAAAGCCCATTGATTTCTTCCAAATGACTCTACAGCCTCCATTTTATGAAGGTACAGTCAGTTCCATAGTTATTTAAAGTATTTGTCGACATCCTCATAACAGTAGAACATGGTACACTCACCATAAAAAGTATTAGGCGAAACGAATTCTCCCGTTGGACCACGAGTAATTATTGTCTTAATTCTGTTCTACCCTGACCGCTATTAGGGTAGTCGTTTAATTCATAAGCTGTAGCGGGTAACACATTTAACCGCTACCAAACCTTAGAGCAACATTCTTGTAAATAAAAACAGAAATACACATTTTTGTATTGAGAATCATGAGTTTTGTAAACTTGTCGCTAGAGGCGCTGCTCAATTTCTATATAAAAAATATAGTTTACATCAACTTCTATCATTAGGTCCCATTTAAAGTGGTGTAGGTTTTCTTCCGCTTCTAACTTGTACCACAATCCAAGGGTTCCTCCTGAAGGGTTAAGGGGTGACCCTCAACAATTACCTACAATCATTACTATGGACAATTATGTTTTCGACCACGTCACAGTCCAAGCTTTTTATTGAAGTGGACACACCGCATTTTTAGTTTAATTACACGTTTTTAGACCTCTCGGTTCTTGTTCGCCGTCCGTGACGGTTGCTGGATCCCTGTTATTTCGTTTTAAAATAACCCTTTAGCTGATGAGATTTGGCTAATGAAGTTGCTTATTGTTTGATCGTTGTTCTACTCTACAATTGAGTGGAACTTTTTACAGTCGTCAGGCAAACTATGCCTACACTTAACGACACACTACAGTGCCTGGAACAATGTTTAGATGGAGTAAGCCCAGCATCTATACCATCCTCTCAGCCTAGGTAGCCATATCCACAGGAAAAACATCGTCAGTACGTCGTGAGGAGCTGACCAAGCCTCGGGTTTTCTCACGATGTTTTCCTTCGCCGTAAGCTCGTGTTTATGCGCATATCAATTTTCCGAAACGAAAAATCCATTGATGCACGGCCGGGATTCAAACCCACGACCTTCGGATCGAAAGTCGTGGTGCAATGCCGCTCGGCCAACACGGCTTAATAGTCTAGTATACTTGGCTTAGTCATGATTTGTGCCTGCACTGGAAAAACTATTACAGAAATAAGATAGGCCAACCTAACGCGAACTAATAATGTAAGCTATATAATAGTTTTTTGAAGCGCTCGTGGCGCAGCTTGCTTAGTCAATCTTCACCGATTATCTAAGTTAAGCGACGTTCTGCGCGATCACTATTTGGATGGGCGACCGGTAGTGGCATTTACATCAGAGCGCTCCATGCTTCGGAGGGCACGTTAAACTGTCTCGGCTCTAGCAGTCGTTAAGCCATGACGGAGGCCTCAAATCAGCCTAAAAACTCGGTCACCAGAGTTGGCCACTAACTTATACGAACGTACGTACGTACTAAGATAATGCGTTGTGTAAATAGATATTTGAAAGTTAATTGGCGTTAATCTTTTGAACCCATTATTTCTTACACAAGTATATTTAATAGCGCTCCATAAAATAATCATAAAAGTTGTGAAAAACAGATTTAATGATACGCCATTAGTTGACAAACTTCAAGGTCACATAATAACTACAATATTTACTAAAGAATTACTTTATATTATGTACAAAAGATATCGATGTCAAGGTATTAACGTAGCAAACGGTTCCCAACCTTATTTGTATCGGGTTAGAGCCGAACTTGATTCTTTTATTTGTTAAAACTATGAGCTGAGTGAAGTCACAAAAAATCCTTGAACACATCAAAAATCAAAGAACTCATGTAATTATGTGATGACGTCATTACAAAAGAAACGTAATATAATAGAACTGTTAAATACATCATTCGATTCAAACTCAAGTACTTAGGTACTTAATAGGCGATAAATGAATATGCATTACGCTGGCAATTCTATGTATTCTTGGAAACCAATTTTAAAAATTACCTAATTTATATAAAAACATGAGAAATAAAATAACTCAAGTGTGCAAATATTCTTGAGAATTATTACAATTCTATAGTTTTCATTGAAGTTCATATTTGCATAACCAATGTATAGCTAACAATATATTTATAATGGAAGCTTCTTATTTAAAATGATTAATATTAATACACATTTTAATTTACCACAATGTTTAATATTTATATACCTAAGAAAAACCAACTAGGTTGCAAGAAATCTTTACAACATTGTATCAAGCAATAAAAGTTTTAAATATAAACCGCGATAAATTAGATCTAGGTAAGTTTACTCAAGTATTATTTCGTTAATGAGGAATCTCAAACGTGATTTCCAAATATTTATTTAACATTTTAAGATAACGTCATTCGCGTGACAGCTAGGATTCTTCTTCTTCTTTTAAACCTATATGACCCGTGTCCGTCATTTCGACAGACAATTTTGCCAGTGTCGAGTGATGAATTTGAAATAATATAAGTCAAGTCAAGTCGGCTGTCGTTTGTTTTGAAGAGAAAATGGTGGATTTCTCTTCAAAACCTGAAACGAATTTTGTACATTCAGAGAAACCACTTTACACACATTGATTCCAATGGCTCACACTTTATGTTACGACCTAAGTATTATTCTTTAAAATTCCACCAAAATTAAAGAACAATACTCACAATAACACAAGAAAAACTATTAAAATAAAAGTGCTATAATGATTGATTTTACAATGACTTGTGACACTGGAACACTGTTTTGATATTTTTATGCTCGTTCTTTGATGGTTTGCCAACACACAATATTTCAATGCAGTTTCTTTCAATGACTTTGGCCTCTCAACTCGTTTTTTCGACATGCAGGTGCATAATTAGCTGTCATTGGTGGCGGCTGTCAATGTCACTCATGTATTCCTAGCTTTATTCCAGAGAATAAATGTGTGAAAGTGGTTTCTCTGAATGTGAAAATTCGTTTCAAAACAAACGGCAGCCGACTTGACGAAGACTTGACTTGACTTATATTATTTCAAATTGATCACTTAATACTGGCAAACGTGTTTGTCGACGAGTTTTGACATTTTTTGAAACGACACATAACACTTTTATTTTAATAGTTTTTCTTGTGTTATTGTGAGTATTGTTGTTTAATTTTGGTGGAATTTTAACCAATAATACTTAGGTCGTAACATAAAGTGTGAGCCATTGGAATAAATGTGTGTAAAGTGGTTTTTCTGAATGTGAAAATTCGTGTTAGGTTTTGAAGAGAAAATCCACCATTTTCTTTTCAAAACAAACGACAGCCGACTTGACAAATGACCTGAATTGACTTATTTATTACAATTTTAACACTTGACATTGGCAAAATTGTCTGTCGAAATGACGGACACTGGCCATTATTGAAGAGAAGAAGAAGAGAAGAAGAAGAAACGTGTTTGTCGAAATGACGGACAGAGGCCATATAGGTAAAGAAGAAGAAGAAGAACCACTTAAATAAACTGCGAAATATACTTGACACGCGCCTGTGACAGACATATATTTGAAAACGTGTTTTGTTTTGGATTAGGTGTCACATGCGCGAGTCAAGAAACTTAGAAATTACGTAAAAACTACTTAAAGACAATTGAGGAAGAATAACAGCGTAAAACTAATAGACTAATATAGAAAGAGGCCTTAGGTAAATCCAAAATGGCGCTATAAAAAAACCAATTGGATTTACAATCGTGTCTATAAACAGTCGGTAATTTACGACTCACGTTTCCGTCCGCAATTGACGATCTATTCATAAAATCAGTATATGATAACTAGCGGCTGCTCTCGCAAATTCATCCTTGTTTCAATAGCTGTAGGGTCGATGCGATTGTTTCGATTGTAATGGAGAGCTCCCAGCCTGTTATTTGTCGACCTTCGGAAGATATCAATTGTTGGTGCATCAAGGTGGCGGGAGGCGCTCGACTGTGAAGATAGGTATCGCTCCAAGATAGATAGGACGGAAATCACGGGCCTGCGCGAGTGAGACACATGGACTCGCATCACTGCGCGCTTTGCACTTCTTGCACAGAAGATATAATAGTAGCACACGTTATAGGCTTCTAAGACTACCTGTTTCATGTTGATTTCAATCGAGACCATTATTTTATGAGTTTTTGACCTACATGGTTATGTAATTGCAATTAATGCAATCCTACTAAGTAATCAGATACTTTTATAATACCGCTTAGACAGATAATGATACTTTACTTCTTTTATAAGAACAGCGGTCGGATAGTAAAATTGTTATCTCTCTGAAGTCACATTGTATCTTAACTTGTTATTCATGACACAATAAGTTCGAAAAAATTTTTTTTCATTAGATGTATTTCTTTGTCTATGTGTATGTGTATGGTGGACATGCCTCTACCTAACCCTTTTCAAACCTCCCTTAAACCTTAACTTAAAAAAATATAGAAATACACAAATCTTAATAGATTTTCATGCATTCCTCTTCTCCTGCTTTTATCTTCTGTTCTAACAGTCTTCTCTATCTTTTCAGATCGCTCAATTAGTAGAAGACGTGCGCAGGCTACAAGCATCGCTTTCAGCGCTGCAAGAAGCGCACGCACAGCAGCTGCAGCGGCTGGAAGAGAGGCTGGATGAGAAGAAACAGCACATAGCTCGGTTGGAAGCCAGGCTAGATGGTCAGCGGGACTATGATGATGTAAAACGGGAGATCAAGTGAGTGCATGCAATAATCAATATATACAAAACTCTTTTGAATCTGACTTAGAATCAACGCACAGCCTAAACTATAAGTCCTAGGTAGTATCCTTATATAGTGTAGGGGTGCACTAAGAAAGGAATTTTGAAACGTCACACTCTAAAGAGTAGAACGCGAGCAACGCCGCGGGCGACGGCTAGTAAACTATAATACTATGGGCATAGGTCTGTTAAAAGCAGAACGAGATGAAGAAAAGATGAAATCAGTAGACCATGATGATTTGAAGAGTAATTAGGTGACATTATTCTTGAACTAACTATATCTAGACATACTCGTAGGTCTCTTGCAAAAAATGGAAACCATTAACAAATTCTGATGTTTCAAACACATTTACTTCTTCCGTTGGGATAATAGTACAATATTGGTTTTAGTGGGTTACCAACTACAGAAAAAACTAGATATCAGTTATTACTACAAAATCATGCTTTAATGATAACTATCATCAAAAATCCCAATACACAAAGTCAAAGTCAAATATCTTGTATTCAGTAAACTCACAAGGATCATTTATTAACTAGGTGATTCTAGGTTCCAGTTTCACGCGACTAGAGCATAGAAGAACGTGCAGGAAACAGAACAAAACCCTATTCTTTATTTTCTAGAAGGAATGATAACCTCACAATGCACTTCCTCAAAGTACTAAACGCATAAAAATCAAACGTGCGTTGGTAAACTTGATAACGTTGTACTGGGTCGTTCACCTGTAGATTACTGTGTTTGCATTTTGTACTATGTTTGTGCTCTTGGGCAACCTATGATGCATGGCTCGGTGAAGGCTGGGATGTATCAACCTTAAGGCTCACTGGCACCGAGCGGTTAATGCTACCGTTGGTATAAGAAACAAATAGAAAAATGCTATAAGTTTATGCGACTCAAAAGGTTTGGTACAGTCAACACGAAAATGACTATCACGTAAAATGGGCGTGCGGTCTTTTCTTCATACAAAACCTTATTATGACAAATAAAAAAAATCTGAGTAATCAGTGAAATTTTTGTTTTAAAGCTTTCAGTGAGATTTTTTTGAATAACATTTTGACTTTGACTTTACAAGTTGGTGTATACAATTTCGCCTGTTATCTAAGTGCGATTTTAAAAATGCTCTGTCATTGTTACTTGCATGACAATAGAAAGAGACGACACCAGATTTAGCAGTCATTGCAACTTCAAGAGACCAATATGAATACACCCCTAGGTGTGTTTTGATAGACCTGTGTTTATTTAATGGCGTCATTTTAAACGTAACTTTAACTTAACATAAATAGCAAGTAAAAGAGTCATTCGTATGAATCACAAAAGCGACTATCAACTGACTTATCTATTTATAAACAAACTTTAACTTGACTCCACAATTAAAAGCCTTACTTATCAAACAATAAGGGAACCTGTACCAACATAGGGATAATAAATAGTTGTACCAACATAAGAACAAGAAATACTTGATAATCCTAGGTAATGTCATCATTGTGTGTACAGTTTGTTTGTTGACCCTACCTTTGACTGATAACATGGCGCCCGCGTGCTGCAACCTCCGATTATGAATATACATTGTACAAACAAACTAACATAGCATATAATCAAGGCTATATAAAGTTAGTGTAATGGATGAATTCATATTTTCTGAAAGCTTTGAACATTTGTAAAACTAATTCTGTTTTAGATCAGATACCAAAAGTAAAAAAACTTTCTATAGTGAAAGCAGTTAGTGTACAAGAGATCTTTCATACATAACAATAAAAGTATCTGCCAATAACTGTTTTAAAATAAACTGATACGTAAGATAACTTAAAAAAGTGGTTTATTATTGAAACACATTTCAATCAACATCCAAAAACAGAGTACTCGAAAAGAGTACAACATAAATTGACTCTGAGCACTTTCACCGGAACATCTTACTCTCGAGCAAAACACCCACAAACAAGTTGTTCGAAACGTCAAAAGAATCCCTAAGGATGCGGCGTCTAAACAAAACAACACAGAATAAATACGAGTGCCTGTAATTAAAGAACAACTGAGAAAACAGAGCTGAGTGTGTCGCAGTCGTAAAGACCACCCGACATTGACGACTTCATGAACTTATACGGTTTCGAAATAGGCTGGGAAAGTCTTTGAACTATTTCTTTATCCATTATCATTTGTAAATTCTTAATTTGACTGTAATCAGCAAATAAAATCAGCACTCATTTTAGGGTTAAGCTCGCCTATATGTACATGTTTTAAGTTTAAGTTTTAAGTTAAGTTTATCTGTGTACAATAAAGAATAAATAATTATAAATGTGAGAAATACTAGTGAAAGTATCTCAATAAGCTACAGTAGAAACTTTTTAAAGATTCTACCAAAACTCAGTTCTAGGCTATTTTACTACTCAAGCACTGATCCAGACTCAAGTATAGATTTTTGTATGAAAATCTCTTCTCAAATCTATGTATCAGTATCGACTTCTTTATCTGCATACTTACTCCACTTTGACATGTAAGTGGACTAAAATACTGAGTTCGTCAAATCGAAACACTTCTAAGATGACACATGAGAAGGAGTTTAAAGAATGATATCTTCACTTAAACGCAAGATATAAGTAAACGTCTTTTTTTTTATGATAAAAGTAATGGAACAAGCTGATAGCTCACCTGATGTTAAGTGGTAACTTCTGCCTATAACAATGCATTACCTCACAGAGCAAGTCCAATGAGGACGTGCCGTCTGATATGGAATACCAGGAAAATGGTAAAATGGGCTAGGTTAATTGATTTTGGCTCTCCTTATCTGAGGATGCTGACGGATGGCTTCCGCGACGGAAGACACGTGGGAAAATGCAGTGAATTACCAAAGATTTAGGGAAAATACAGTCTCGAATTCGTTCACAATTACCGATCTTTGACGCAACAATGTAATATTAAAACTTTTCATGTAGTGATTCTTTTTTAGGATATGAATGATGATGGTTGAAAAAAACATATTTGCTTCAAAAAATATAACTAAAGATACAGGTCGTACTAATACTTGAAAATCTCATAATTTTAGACAAAAAACACTAAAACATCTTATATTTTTCAAATGTCAGATAAAATAATCTCACAATTTTCCATCAATACTTATTTATCTAAATACCAAATGCAACTTTTATGTTCGTCGAAACGCCCAAATCATTTTTACCACTCAAAACTTAACATCTCGAAGGAGGTCCCAAATACTTTTTGACCTTTTTCGTGTCCTAATAGGAACCACTTGCGTGACAACGCCCGTCCCTTAATCTGGCATCTACTCGCTAAATGATTCGAGATATGGAATTTAGCGGTCGACCACCGTGTTTGAACTAGTTATTGGTCTCCAAATCGCTCCCTGAGAACCTAAGGGATGAATTTTTTTGGGAGTGGGAAAACAAATAAAACGACGGATGTGGGGGAATCGTTTTAGAATAAACAGGGTTTCATGAGAGTTACATATTTTAATTAATAATGCAAAGATAGATAAATATTTTTGGTTCGATAAGAACGCTCTGATAATAAAAGCAACATTTTTTAAGCCTTGGATATTTACAAATAAGGGTGTGTGGGTGTTACCATGTATTGAAAGTATGTATTAACAAAAAAAAGTAAGTAAATATTATATAGGTAACCAGTAACTAGTTCCCACAGCTTTGCTTAGTTTGGTACAGAAGACGTTGTGTGAAATGTTCATGAAAATTAATTTATTTGATTTCAAATATCTCATTTTTGCCAAAATTGATTAAATAGGCTAAAAATCTTTCTTTATTTAGTTGTAGTCAAACTAAATTAACAAGCAAGCAAGACCAATGTTTTCTAAACTGTTAATGTGTTATTTTTACCAATATGGCGACCAATGGCGGCATCTTTGATCTCATCAAAGGTTCGCATCAAAGACACCGACGACATAAACTCAAGCTGTGACAGTAAACACCTATTTTGGTAATAGTTAAACAGTAATCGATATATTTTAGTGCAGGATATGGCAAGAAGCACTTACTGTCGCTGTCAAAGGATTGTCGTGATCGTAAAATAACTCATTTTCAATTATTTATAATTTTTGATGATGATTTTATTTTACGACTAGCCGTCGCCCGCGGCGTTGCTCGCGTTCTACCCTTTAGAGTGTGACGTTTCAAAATTCCCTTCTTAGTGCACCCCTACACGATACTACCCTCTAAATTTCATACCTCTAGGACTTATAGTTTAGGCTGTGCGTTGATTCTCAGTCAGCTTCAAAAGAGTTTTATATATATTTAGATAAACTTTTTAGCTCCTTAAAAAGGAAGGCCATTGCCCAGCAGTCGGTGCATATTATGGCCTAAATAGATAAAAAATATGTCAGCCACAAAACTAGAGTTCCAAGTTCAAAAATATAATTCCGAGTAAAATATTTTTATAGCAGCAACAAATCTGATGTAAGACAACATTAACAATAGCTAAAACACGACGTTTCCACCAAATACGAGAATTTCCCTTCAATAGCCCATAATTCTCTGAGACCATAAAAACGCAACAATTGTCATAACATGATACATTATCGACTCACACGACAGAAAACGGAAAATAGAAAAATCGTATTTCAATTATTGCTGTCGACACGCGACGCAGTTGGAGGTTCCCATCGGACGCTGAAGGGGAATCTTTACAAATCCATGCCGTTTTAGAAACACATTGACCGCTATATTCTGGCCTTAATACTTCTTCATCATCATCATCATAGACATCTTGTAGTATCCCACTGCTGGGCATAAGCCTCCTCCCTCAAACGTCACTCGTGTCTATTTTTTGCCTTTTGTATCCAGGTCTTCCCCAGTACGGCAACTATTAATGCTTCTTAGTCATCTTAAAACTCAAAAGGCTCAATATATCGGCCTACTAACTCTGTTAAGCCGCGGATAATAATTATGATTATGACATAAGACTAAAGGATACTTTGCCGCCCGTCAAAATGTTGAGACTGCTTCTTAAGAAACCTAATCCTCAGATCTTCTAACCTTATTCAGACAGTGTGGACTATCCTTCCCGCGCTATGTCTTTCATGGACACTCTACTTAAGAATGCGATGTATATGTTTCTCATGTTTTACTCGAACCTAGTTTAAGGTTGTTCTTCAGACCACTTACCATAAAGGTGAAAATCTAATTCACTTTTCATCACTACATTTTTCTAACTGCAAAAATCCCTTTCTTCTAGTCTACAAAAATATCCTCCTAGTAGCTGTCGCCCGCGGCTTTGCTCGCGTAGTAGCAGCATATGCATTATTTGGTTAAAATGTTTGATCCCAATTTTAGACCCTTTAGGGTGCGACTTTTCAAAATTCCTTTCTTCGTGCACCCCTACACTATATTAGGATACTACCCTCCTTTCAGACCTCTAGACTAGGTCTTAGTTTAGGCTGTGCGTTGAATAAGAATAAGAATATTTTATTGCTTAACTGTGTATTTAAAGATGTTAGAAATAACTTATAATAGAGCCAACAGTTTATCCGTTTCGGACGTACCTACAATTGATTGTACGTTGATTGTCAGTCAAAAGAAATGTATATATTTAGAGAAAAAGAAGAAGAGGATAAACGCGATATATTTATCCACGCACTTTATGTAGCAATAGGTACCTATACAGGCTGTATTTCCACAAGACACAATATCTATAGAGTAATCCTATAATACCTTCATAAATAGTCGACGCACCTGTAGCGGTTTATTGGTTATTTATTCCGGTTCTCAAGTCAGGATTAAGTTATAGCCAGCCTCCGAAGATTAAAGCTTAATAGGGGGTTCGGATTGATTTCTGAACGAACCAGCTCCCCACTCTCTCCTGAACGAAACCCCCAAACTCCCACTAGGATGGTTTTCAAATTGATTCCATTTTCTTTGAAACTGGACTACTGGTAGTTTTCATGAAATAACAAAGAATAATTTGAAAGATGCATCGTTTTTGTTTGATGTCGGGTGCACACAACTATCACGTAAAGTGTAGACGTATCTCGTAAGCACCTGTTTAAAAATGATGATTAGATAAGAAGCAAATACAGCGTGGGCCATTGTCCCTAAGAACCTCAATTTCTCCCTTATCTGTAGGATAATTAATTCGTATTTTATCATACGTTTACCGAAAAAATTCTCGATGCAGCGTTGTAGAAAGCCAAATAGAGAATCAGGCTATCTTGTTTAATTAAGTTCTAAGCACACACCGATTTCCATGTTCTACACCCTATAGGTATATCAATAGCGTCGTGGACACCTGTCTCCATTTGTTTAGGCGTGTTTGTCTTACATTTAACGAAAGTTTAGTCTCACGTCGTACACAAATTATCAACTAATTTACGTTCGGTCCAAGTTTTTTTTGTTGCCGCATTTTAGTATGTTTGCTGCCGTTCCTAAGAAATGTAAAGTCAATACGAGAGTTTGTTTGAAGTTTGGAGCATGTGGGATTGAGGCGGGACTGACCGATCGATCTCATTGGTCAGTCCGGATGGGCGGAGCCGTTATCGGCGATCGACTGATAACCGATGCTGACGTCACTGCATTGTTCGAGAGATTACTAAGTTCTAGCTATTGTCCGAAGGTAAAATGCTAATTATTCGCGCTTATGTCAATTAAAAGCTGAAACGGATTTGATGGTATCTCTAACAATGTTTGGACAATCGTGAGAAGTCGTTTGATTACGCAATACCTACGTGTTCGTGTCGCGACACTCAAAGGATAACAAGCTTGTGTTTCTGAAGGCTTTGGCGTTGAAAAATAACTCGGGAAACATCACAAGTCCCTTGATATATGAAGACAATATTTTAATTGTCATTCCGATACCGCGAGGAACTCGAGAGGAATTCATAATTTGGCAATCAATACAAAGCATCCTTTCTAACCCCATTGAAATATGTCTTTGAAATGCCCTCTTTAAGGGCGAAAACCCCCCTCTTAATTTGAAACGGAACGGCGTCAATCAAAATTTGACTAGAATAATTTATAGGTACTTCGACGCGAAATTTGATCAATTTTCAAGGGTACTTAACTTCTGATGAACAAGTAAAGAATATTTTAACCAAATATCACATAATACTATCCTCATTACATTATGTACCATCGTTATCACTCTTTTTCTAACAAATGGTTTCTAATAGATATTTCTTTGAACCAGAAGACGATGCGAAGTTTCAAAACTTAGGGTGTTCTTAATGAAACACATACATTTTAACCGTTACGTAAATTAATTCAAAAACAAGCCAACATTAGGGGGACGCACATCGGCTACAGAGTTTGGTTAATAAAATATTCAGTGTGTTACATGCTTTAAACTGAAGGCTTTTGGCCGAAGACAAAGATGCTTTTAAGCTTTCGCTTAGAATAGCGAATGGTGTGGAGTAGGCAATCAAATATTTTCAATTCAACTTATACTTTAACTACACACGGTAGCACCCTACCCTATAAAATAAACCGATGACATTGACCACGGGAAGTTTGTGGATGAAAATGGCTCAATATGTTTTTTGTATAGATCAATAAAGGAAAGCTACGTCTAACAGTCGACTTTTCCAGTCTATATTATACTCGTATCGCTTTAAAATATCTATTATGTGCGTTTAGTCTTTTCTTGCGTCTGTTTCTTGTGTCTGAAGTCACATGTGTTCGCATTCAGTGGTGAGAAAATGTATGTAAAATGTTTTAGAAACAGTCGACTCCACTCTCTTGTTCCTGCATCTCCTATTAAAACTCTTGGTATCATGTCGCTTCACCCACTTCCGAGGTAAGCGCAAAATATAACTATGTCACTAAGTTTAAGTGGAGTGTTTATAATGTATCACTTTTAAAACCGAGTAAAATATTAAAAGTAAGCGATTACTCTGTTATACAACGTACCTGGGAGAATATTTTAGTGAAAATTCAGGAAGTTTAAGGAAAACTTCAGTGAAGTTTTTTGAATGAACTAAAAAGTTATTACTTTGTTGAGCTTAGAACCATTAAGTAGGTGTGACTCTTGTTTGTCAAGGTCATATGGAAATGTAGGTCATAATAAGTATTATGCTCTGGGACATTTAAAAATCTTTAGGCATCTTTCAAAACGATACTACATACTTATTGAAACCAGCGCTAAAGGGGCCACCGTGCACCTTTAGCATTTGCTGAGCGAGTACCATTTTTACACATCTGGTTCTCTTATAATTCAATGTTTGTTTTAATATTATTATGTTTTTGTGTTTTTGCGTTCTATTCTATTCCTGTTGTCTCAGTCTCTAAACAAATTAAAACTATTACGATTTTAGTAAAAATACGGCAGCTCAAAAATCAACCTTCTTTTAGTTGGAAGGCAAAGCTGAAAATGAAAGCTTATTTCACACATCCACAACAAACTCCCCAGAAGCCTTTGAACCAAATCGCGAATTAAAATCGATGTCAGCAGCTAAATTATCAGCACTGAGGGAGTTACCTGCTCTCTGACAATAGCAGCTTATTGTGCAATAATTGCCAGTATTGTGGACTTTATTAGAAGTTGAGCTGTATGCATAGACGCAGGATTGTAGAGAGAAAATACGGCTGTTAGCAACAAGTTTAAAGATTAGTTATATTTTATTTTTATTAAATTTAGATGAGTCTGGTTTGAAATAGGCCGTAGAACGTGGCAAGGTAGCAAGGTCGGCTATATGTACTGTGTACAATAAAGAATAAAAATTACAGGATTTTCCTATATAAACGACCACCAAAAAAACTTGGCGTAAAAATATTGTCTAGGTTTATTTTTCCAATGCTATTCTCCATCATCAGCTTCTCCATCGTCCGCTTCATCATCATCCAGGTAGAAGAGTAGCCAAAACGGCAGTTTATATAAAAAAATGCTGATCATCGTCTGACGCCTCAGCGCTACCAAACTCATCTCATTATCTCGTGAAATTCGTAGTAAAGACTTTGTACAGATCTTTACTATAAATGTAAATACTTACATATAAATTGGTATAGCCTAAAACCGATTCGCCCCTAACTAAACCCCCATTAGGTTACAATAGCACAATCAAACCTCATATAGAATTCAAATTATCGCCTCCGCGCTAGTCGATTAATTGGCTACATATTAAATCGTAATTAAGGTGCTACCCTATTGTTCGAGGTGCGAAAATCTTATGCTTCGGGGTGAATCGACTAGTCATGCAACCAGTCTACCGATTCATCGAAGATTTTGGTACGAAATACTCGATCAAACGTTCGATTTGAGCATTTCAAAATGTGTTCGAGTTGTATTCAGTAACAATATAGTATTCGTGTGGATAGTGTAATTATTGCCAACTACACCTGCGTGATTCGGTAACTAAGATAATTAACCTATTAGGAACTTATTCTTAGGTTTTGAAAAACCATTAGAACCGGCGTAAAATTCTAAATGTTTTTGAAGAAAACTTTTGACATAAAAACTTAGGCCTTTACATCTATTGAAGAGGATTTATACGGCGTCAGGATGCAACCTATGCCTACACTTAACGGGACACTGTAGTGCCTGGGACAATGTTGGGCACTACTTGACATAAAGGCAGTTGATAACTCCATAATCTAATTAGAGTCTTAATCTAAAATAAGGAGTTTGTGCCTCCATTCAATAATTACAGCATCAATGAACAGATAAAATAGCATTATCAGTAGCGCCTTATCGCCCCAAGGTCTTACCTGAAGGGACCGATCTCAATAAATTTATGAAAGGAATATTGCCAATAAGGGCACAGTATATCCTATTAATTAAAATATCTTAATTAATTCACCTGAAACGGCTTTAATCAATTCACTTGCTCAATTTATTAAGGTCTATCGGACCGGGGTGAGGTAGATAACGATTTCTTTTGATTATGTGACAGATTTAGGTAATTTAATGGGCTATTATAACATGCTAATTAGGATACAATCGATAAATATACTCTAAGACAATTTCATGTGCTTTGTTGCCACGATTTGTAGGTATTTTGTGACAAAATATAGGTATGATAAACTAGCCGTCGCCCGCGGCGTTGCTCGCGTTCTACCCTTTAGAGTGTGACGTTTCAAAATTCCTTTCTTAGTGCACGCCTACACTATATAAGGATACTACCCTCCAAATTTCATACCTCTAGGACTTATAGTTTAGGCTGTGCGTTGATTCTAAGTCAGTTTCAAAAGAGTTTTATATATATTGATGATGATGATGATGATGATATTGTTTTCAATTTGAATCGGTCTCGATTTTTTTCGAATTTGTAGTGTTTGTGGTCAATAATCAGCTCTACTTCGGATCTCTACTAACACTATTCCAAACCTCTTACTTCAGAAAAGTTAAAACGTTTCGTTTGTTTCAGCATGCTCCGCTCATTAGACCTCGGTCCGAGTGAGCGCATCGAGCGGATCGAGCGGAACGAGCGGCTCGAGCGGAACGAGCGGATCGAGCGGCTCGAGCGAATCGAGCGAAAGCCCGAACGCTCGCCGAGCGTCGCGCCGACGCGCGACGAGCGGTGCTCTGTCGAGCGCGAGCGAAGCATTGAAAGAAGAGAACCAGGTATGTTCCGATTGACTATAACTTGACTACATGTACGTGAAATATCTATGCGGACTAGGCTGTGAACCAAGATTTGGTGGTAAAAATATAGGCCTACCTGTGGAATATTTTGCAGTAACAAAAATGAACAGGCTAGGCGCATAAAATACTATATCTAACACCTAGAACAGCTCTAGCAGAGAACTCTTGAAATTACGGTAGGTTTTTAAAATATCGTCAGGCGATTTGCGGTTGACCTTTAAAACCTGGGTTTACCTTTAAAGATGGCACGAGGTCTGACCTTCAGTTCTCTTCCTCGACTAAAAGCAGGAAACTCTTCAGAGCCGCACTAGATTGCACTTGAGATTGCTTTCGGAGATTTATAGTGAGACCGAAACATTACGAGCTTACTGAATGTTTATGTTAATGTGAGATAAGTGCATTGATAAGCTAAATAAATTGAGATCGCTTGCTATAGGTAATAGTAACTTAAAAAATTATAAGGCGGTGTACAGTTATAAAAACAGCTGAATTTATAATTAAACTCGTAGGTCAAAACGAAATGGTCAAGTTATAGAATAATCTTCACACACAACCATTCATCCCAAAGGTACGAATCGGGAAGCCATGGATCGTAGACCGTAGCTAGTGATGTTCGCTTCCTTTTCCCTAGCGCGGTTCCCATCACTAGCCCGCGGCGGCGTGTGCATCGGGCAACATATAATTCGGAGCGTGAGACAAAGACGCCGCGAGGTTAAAAATTCGTTCGCATTCGTGTCCTCCCCTCCCCTCCTCGCGTCCCCTGACCGTGCTCTCACCGCAGGTCCTGAGGAGTGGCCAAGCACGCCCCCGCTCAACAACAACACGACACATCACAACAACAACGGGCCGACGCCGCTGCCGCTGCCACCGCCGAGCCCCTTCCGCTTCGACGACCACCGACCTTACCGCTTCGCCGACGACATGGGTCCCCTACCGCCCGGCGCACTCGTCGGCCGACTCGGCGACTCCCTCATCCCCAAAGGAGATCCCATGGAAGCGAGGCTCCAAGAAATGCTCAGATATAACATGGACAAGTACGCGAACAGTAACCTGGACACGCTTCACATCAGTCGGAGAGTCAGAGAACTGTTGTCCGTCCATAATATCGGACAGAGGTTGTTTGCGAAGTACGTCCTGGGTCTGTCGCAGGGGACGGTATCTGAGCTGTTGTCGAAACCGAAGCCCTGGGACAAACTAACGGAGAAGGGAAGAGACTCGTACAGGAAGATGCACGCGTGGGCTTGCGACGAGGCCGCGGTGATGCTACTCAAGTCTCTGATCCCCAAAAAAGGTAACTTCACATACATTCAGCTTTTAAGTTCAGCTTTTGCCAACATTTGGTAATTTTTAGGCCAGTACTCAGAAAGCGAGCGACACTACGTCATTACCTCACTGTGCTTCGATGAGTGCTGGACCTAAAACCTAGTCGCACCAAGCGAGGAAATGTCCACATTCGTACTCGGCCGAACACAGCTTTTTAGTAAACCCGGTCAAGTACACTAATCCTTAGGCGCGTCTATCGCTAATCTGCCAGCATACTGCACCATTTTGTTAATCAATTCTTTGACAAACAAGGTATTCGCTCAGCATGTTTTACTGCCATCAATTACCCAATCTTCCGAACGGTTACGCCGCATCCACCTGACAATAGCAGCCATCAATCAAGATAGCGATAGCACCATTAAACTATTAACAAAAGATGTTTTCCGATCGGAGAAAGCATTGGTTTCTGACGTTGCTAAACCAGTAGCTACACAACTGGTTTACGATGTTGAGGAACTCATGCTGAGATCACTGAACGCTTCGCGTCGCAAACTTCATCTAACAGCAAAGCTCACTGTAGTGACTCCGCACTTATTTTTGTTTAACACAGTTTATTTTTGTTTTCTCCCGACCTTGTCCTTCCTTCCTATCCTCGCGTGCGGACGACACATTCTACGCTACCTTTTCGAGGGCGTCACAGTTTGTTTTTGACTGTACAAGTTTACTGAGCAGTTATATCCTTAACCCTTTGCCGAATACTTTTATCCTTTTTTGTGTTTTTATGAATTATAATGAAGTTGCTATCAAATTATACTACAGAAGATAACAATGTACACAAATATTTTCATTTTAAGTACCTGAATATTTACTTTTTCATAATGGTCGACGAAATCTTTTCAAACTAGGAATTAGGTTGTAAAAAATGTCACTGTCAATGTTTTATTTGACAGCGGCAGTTGCGCCGAGTGCTATCGTCGTGTGTTTTAGTCGTGTTGAGATAAAGTCCGGCGTCGGAACACAATGGGAAAGGCAGCGGACACGCTAGCAAGTAGCATTTGAATCTGATTGCCTTATTACATGTTCAGAAGGCAACTGCTGTAGCACACAAAATATTACCAACAATTTTTAAAAGAGTTCGGAAATATGTCGCTTTTTCGTACGCATAAAACCAGTTAAAGATGGCTACGAGTTCCCAAATTGGTTATTTTACGTTATAATATGCTAAGGCACTATAAAATAGTCTTATTACTCACAGGATCATAATAGATTTGCAGGTTATTTTTTTATTTTTTATTTATTTATTGTTTTAAAAATACATTATAACTTATTTTGTACTATAACACTAAGGTAGCATTGTCTACTCGTAGTTTTTACATAGCAAGCTCGTATGAGTTAGTGGCCAACTCTGGTGACGGAGTTTTTAGGCTTCCGTCGTAGCTTAACGACTGCTAGAGCCGAAGCCGACAGTTTAACTTGCCCTCTGAAGCACGGAAGCGCTCAGAGCCCGTAGTCTGAGTTTTGTTATGTTGATTTGCGACAGTCGAGTATCGAGAAACTCGCAGTTTTTGTATGGAGAAAAATAGTTTGCAAATCTCCCGCTAGAGGCGCTTATCGGATTTTCATACAAAATATCTCGCAAGTCGCTTCTCGATATGCGTTTCGATCAACAAAACAAAACTCAGACTACGGGCTCAGATGTAAATGCCACTAACGGTCACGCATCCAAATAGTGACCGCACATAACGTCGCTTAACTTAGATAATCAATGAAGATTGATTAAGCAAGCCTAGCCACGAGCGCTTCAATGAAGATCGCTTTTTGAAGTTTTTTACATAGCAAATGGTGTTTCCATTTAAAAGATACCTAGGTTAATATTTTTTAATTTTTATTTTGGAACTACAGAATAATAGACAAATAATTTACTGCGCCTTGAGAGGTTTGTCTAGTTACTCACATTCCGGAATATACCTACACAGAGTAAACTCTGACTAATCTTAAAATGCAACAGTTCATATTACTATCAAGAATTGCAATCGCGACACGTAAAACCGACCCTTGTCCGGAAAATTCGGCAGAATTAAAAAGACCGTTCTCATTGTAAGGCTGTGCACACATTAGCGATGCACTACGTATAAATCTGAAAGACAAAAGCGTGTACATTACCCATTGTCCCATCGATGGGGATGAGCTCAAATAGATTGAATTTCAGATAATGCTGCAGGGTTAACTTTCTTTCTTATTTTCGGAGAGTAATGCGAGGTTTTGTCGTGTAATTCTGTTTCTCTTTTCGTGATTGGAACATCGTATCTTTCAGCGCGAAATATAACAATGTTTCTGCAAAGACAACTCATATTACATGGCTGATACATAAATAAATCTACGTACTATCTATTATGTGACTATTATTTAGTAGGTACTTGTAAAATCTCGGTCTGCCTCCGTGTTGCTATACTTTACGAAGGGTCCATCAGATACCTACCTACAAACCAAAAACTTTTGTAAAAATAAAATTTATGTAAACCATATGAAAGAGATAAATGTATTGAGTATATGATTATAAAATATTTGAAAAACAAAGGCACATTATAAGTATAATCCATACATCTAATGTCTTTGCGACGGTCATGTTGCATACTACCAAAAAAACTTTAGTAAGATTTTCCAATAACATGTTAGACCATGTTAAAACGGTTAGCATAAACGCTCATCCGTGGCAGTAAGTGGTAATGATGATATGTGGCAAGCTGGTCACGCTATCTGTGGGAATATCGACTCACTGTCGGTTTCACTTGTTCCAAGATCTGTACAAATAGCTCAATCGGAGATATTTTCTAGAATAGTACACTGATATTGAACCTCATTCGAAACCAAAAAAAATTCAACTCGTGGGCGAACTCTATAGAAATCTGGGCTAAATAGGTAGTAAAAATTCATTACGAAGTATTTTTTTTTGCTTTATATTTGACACAATAATTTGAATATTGAAAAGTGCGCATACGACTCTACCAAGCTCTATCAAACATATCCTAGCCTAGACACATTAGAACTGCTAACATCTCGTAAATATGCAAGTTACCTAGGCGTTTAGCATAGGTAATGACTGCATACACAAATAGAAGAAAAAAGAAAAACACTTTTCGCAACACCATTTATAACAACGCGTCAACACCCCGTATAGTAATTTACATGTACGTATATGTCACGTGAGAACGTCGATAGAACAATCCGTTTCGCAACGATAGACGGACATTACGTGTGTTTGTATGTGTATCGTGAGAACTGGGAAATTGTGGAAATCGCCATTTTAAATGACACGCCGCGATTTGTTTGTATGGGACTGGCGTATCGGCCATGTAATCATGCGTGCCATGCAAACATAGTTTAGAAGCGGTTTCGTAAGGGCTTGGATTTTTTTCGCAATTTTATGAACCAAGATACTTATCTACGTGTAGCTAGGTAGGTATATGTAATGTGTGCGCCGCTAGTCAAAGCACAGAGGCGTTCAAGACCCTTTACAGTGTGACTTTTCAAAATTCCATTCTTAGTGCACCCCTGCACTATATATAAGGATACTACCCCCCAAATTTCATACCTCTAGGACATATAGTTTAGGCTGTGCGTTGATTCTAAGTCAGCTTCAAAAGAGTTTTATATATTTAGATTAACTGTGTTTACAAATCAATAAATGAATATGAATACAACCAAAATAAATTACTAAAAGTTTTTATAGCATCTAGCTATGAGTTCTAGACTAAACCTAGTAAACGTTAAAAACAAATGAATCTCAATGGGTAGAAGAAATATAAACCATCGGTTGAGCAATAAGTGAGTTAGAATCCAAGGCTACAAAAGATCATAAAACGCCTTCTGGTTATAATTGCCGTAAGCCATCACACCATCACATTATAGTAGGCTCATTTAACAATTATTTATAAACAATCCACGCACACGCTGCGAATAAAAACAATAGAATCAATTACAGTGTGTTGCCGCCCTTACAATTTGTTCTAACTACTTGCCAGCGAGCGGCAAAAAAACCAGCATTTCATTAAAGTAGGCGGGATTGCCTATCAAGTGTGTAAGCATTTAACTCGTTATTATAATTTTTTAAACACCGATGCGTGAAAATATTATCAGCTTTCTTTGTCGTTGCAAAAATAAAAAAAATATGACCGTTTGCAAAATTTTAATTCTACTTTTAAATTCTTCAACGATTTTTTTGTGTCAGTGCTTACTGAATTTTAAAATAGTTTGTTCATGAAACGTCTATAACGACTTATTCGCACGTCAAACATAGATGTGCTAGAATGAGTATTTACCAATTTCCTGTCGTGACTGGACACGATACGAAAGCGAGATGCCACAAATAAATTGTTAAACTATCATCGTCCGTCTTGATTTTTTTCACGGCTGCTAAGTTTCGATGTAAGTTAGCAATCTTATAATTTACTCATGTAATCCTCAAACTCCAATTAAGTGTTGTTACCGAGTTGTAATTATTGCTCTTATAACCGGGAACACGCTTCACTGGTGAAATGTGCGACCAATTTTGTGTTTATTCGTTCACTTGACAACCCGATTGAGTTTAATTTAGCCCGAGACTCAGAGCAAGTGCTATTACTAAAATTCAAAATAACCCTTATAATTATGTATTCAAACTATTTTCAGTTGCTAAAATCTAAATACAGTTTTATGGTTTCATAGAACTGGCAATAAAGAAAAAACTAAACTTCAAAAATAGAAGATCATCAAGCGTTCCAAAACTCGCTCAGAATGTCGAGTGGCCGCCAATATTTGGACAAAGTTGGCCTCTCAAAGCGTTTGAACTGTAGCGTGAAAATCTATTTTCAATGGGCCACTATCGCCCAGGACACTCGCAAAGGGTTTATGCCCAAAGTTAACCGTACTCGATGCTAGGAAACTCCTCTTGTAACGGCTCTTAGTTTAATGCTAAGCAAATTTTAATATTCAATTGTGCTTTTGCACGCTCAGGATTAGTTTGGCGATGTGTGCTCGTGTGGAGTGCATGGTTCAGATGTCTGGGACAACTTTACGAAACAACAATAGACACTTTGAGTCAATAATTTCATTGGTATACAAAAGCAGACTAAATAGTAAGTCCGTAAACAGATACCTGCATGTTATAATTGAAAACAATTTATACTGCATATTTTAATCTATTTTAAATTAAAAAATATTACCTACTCAATAATAAAGTCCACGTTGTACTATGGGAACTAGATTGCTAATACAATACTAATATACATTTTTTTTGTAAATACATACTTTTAATACATAGTAACACCGAGACACAGAACAAACATCTATGTTTGCCACACACAAATGTTTGTTCTCGGTGGCGATCGAACCCACGACCCAAAGCACGGAAGGCAGAGCTACTACCGACTGAGCCATGACGCCTGTCTATGTTTTAGTACTGTCTAACTAACAATACAAAATGAATTTATCAGAACAAGCAAACATTTTGTAGAACTCCACAAAGCGAGGATCCTTTATCAATACTTAGCTGGTCACGTTCGGAGCTCCAGCGGGGACTGTCAGAAGCGTTTAAAACTCTCTGTATAGTTTGCAAGTGTATTACTGTACTAATACTGTGGTTATGACTATACATCGAACTATGGCCGAGAAACTTGGCCATTAGTTCCCATCTGAATACTTACAAAATTCAAATGGAAGACTATTATAATATAATGCAATTTTGTTTTTGTTTGCCTCTTATTTCCTTTATTTTCGAATATACTCCAAATAAAAAATATATCTTTATTCATGTAACAAAATATGGGTAGACAGACGGATAGTTTTTTGATTCGTGTATTTTCTATCACCTTTGCGTTATTCTAAAACTATTCATTCATTTTAAATATCAAAACCATATTAGTTGGACGTGTTCTACCCTCGTTAGAACGCGGGTCGAAAATAGTCGAACTAATACACATAAATCAAAAAGTTTGTAACTAATTCGTTGATACCTAATCACTTAATAATCACTCCCACAATAGAGTCGATACTAAGGATCGGAAAGTTATAAAACTAGCAGAGTTTTGTGATTTTATTTATTTAAAAAATGCATTTTTTAAATTGTTACTTTTCTTTGTCTCTGAAAAATAAACAAAGAATGTCAATGTTTCTGTGGTTGAACTGCTACCGCCATCTACCGACAAATGGCGCAAAATGAACTCTGGGGTTCTCCTGCTTGCAATGTAATGCGTAAACAGAGCGTAGATTTTTGAAATGCCATCATGGAACAAATCTTGTAGAACCTGAAATTACCGCGAACCAGACAGGCTTTTAATTTACGACGCAATTATCGCTAAAGCATTATTACAAAGGACACTTCCAGCAAAAAATACGCACCGACCACTTAGAAAGCACCTTTGAAAAACTAAATACCCGTTTAAAGAGCGTTTAAGTAGAAGTAATTCGAAAAAGTGTGCTGAAAAAGTTGGGTGTGCGAGCAACAATGTACACGTAACGCCATCTGTTGGCGAGTAGTGAGTACGCTAGCAGAGAGGTCAAGAATATTTCGCGAGGAATGCCTGTCGCGCCGCGGCCGCTTTGACGGCTTCCGACGAAGCAATCAGCCCTGGTTACTGGCATATTTACGATTATAATACCGTGTCTCATTATATACTTTATGATTTTATACCTCGCTGGATAATA
Source organism: Eulithis prunata (assembly GCA_918843925.1). Lineage (NCBI taxonomy): Eukaryota > Metazoa > Arthropoda > Insecta > Lepidoptera > Geometridae > Eulithis > Eulithis prunata. The sequence goes on along the minus strand of OU974027.1, from coordinate 525,730 downwards.
ATGGCTAAGTAATTGTCGCGTAAACGACTTGGAGCGAGTGGCTCTATCCCACTTCTGTCTGGCCATAGATAATCTTAAATCACCTCGTTTATTTTACAACTAAGGTATTCTTTTCTCATCTTCAAAACCTACAGACTGCTTCGCACTGTATTTTTTTCCGCTAGCGAGTTATATTTTCCTCGCATTTTCTTTGACAGTGGGTTAATTAGGTAGGTACCTATTAAGTAGCTTGGTTGTAATTAAATCCTGTCTAAGTAGGAAGCTACTAAGCCACAAATAGAAGACTTAGGTAAAGTCAACGTTTGTTTGTGTTACTTTTAGGAAGTCTAAAGAAACTCTATGAGAGAACTTTTAAGTATATAAGTAATTACATAACATACAATAATTTATCATACAAACATATCTACCAAAAAATTGTACACTGCAGTCAAAATAAAACTCTACAGGTAGGTACAATCTCTACAAAATTAACATAACAAAAGATTAACTTATACAGTTTGGCCTCCTGCCATTACCAACTTTCCTGAAAGATTCCTAGACAGCAGAGGTCGAACCAACCCTGAGATTCAAATTAATATTATTATCTTTTGACGTCGACAGCTAACTATTCACTGGAATATACAGCAAGCAGTTGTAAAATGCAACAAAATTATTGCAACAGTCAGGAGAAGGATGCCTGATTGTTATAATTCACCATCTTATTTTAGCAATTTCTGACGCTATTAAAAGCTAATTGTGTTAAGGACTATTAAGCCCGCGTTCGTAACGTGTAGGTGCTTTAAAATGAGCGCAAAATTGACACTGACATTTCAAATACGTACAATTCTAAATGGTCGCAATAAGAAGTAATAAAAGTCCAGCGGTATCGTCTAATAATTTCTAAACATCATAAAGACGTTTAATACAGAAACCATCGACATAATTCGTCAGGGACCAAAAAAAGGGCATTCCCGTACGTCAACCGGCGGCCGATCCCGGGTAATTATTTTAATGAACCAGCGGTCGCCCGCTCGTAAACACGTCGCTGCATCAACGCCCACGATGCGAATATTTCGATTTGGTCGCGAATTCGATTGAAATATTGCTGCACAACTCAATATTTGGCGCGCAAAGTGCTTTTGTTCGGTCAGTTTTGAGGGAGCGTTTGGTTTATAAATCTTTGTTGCCGTGATAGACTGCGTCGGCATAATTCCTGCCCGATTTGGAACCATTCCATACTATAAACTCTTAAATCTTCTATGATACGATGCAACTCTACTTGATCGATTCGGGTTGAAACCACAACAAAGTGTCACGCTGACGGATAATGATTATGATGCGGAGTCGCGGTGGCACTTCGTGTGCAAAGTGAACTATTTCGCGGCACAATAACGAGTCATTCATAGCCTCGCATTAATCCTTACTAATTATGCAAGACAAGGAGCAAAGATGTAAAATGCCCGGTCACAAATCGCGTCCGAACTGACAGGTTAAACAAGCCATCTTGCGCGACAGATCTGTGATATATACCTACCGTGGCGGCCGCGAAGGAAACACATGTAATTAATTACGGAGAATAATACGTCAGGATGCACTTAATTTCCTATTAAACTGCACTGAAAATTTTGTACTAAACGACACGGCTCTGTCTCATCCACTTATAATACCAATTTCATTTTAATTCTGACCTTAGTGTTCTATTTTTTGTCACTGTCGATATGACACTTGACGTGTTTTTACTGTAATTTTACGCATTAACGTCGTTTGCACACGAGTTGTTTGCGTGTTCAATGGCTATCAATCGCCACCGTACCTGCCTAATCAATAAAGCAACCGTGCACAAATCAATGCATTAATAACCGCCGTATCGTGGTAGATGATGGTGAAAAATTGCCGGGTTTGACACGACAGGCAGCCCGACAACCATGCTCTACCCCGTTAATAAAACAAAACATCATAACGAAAAGAGATTAAAAAAATTGCGCTTTTTGTGTCTATTCTAGTTTTTAGTAAAAAATTGTCAAGTATTTTTCGAAAAGTCGCAAACTAAGACCCTAAAATTAGCGCTGACGCAGAGCTCAGACGATCGGCGCGACTAACTACGTTACACTGTTACCGGTTAGCGGGAATTTGGTTATTTCGTTAAAAAACTTTGCTATGCTATCGTTAAAAGTTACGTTTAAGCTCCCGTGGGGCGACCGTCGCGTCGGAGCGGGAACTTCACCTCGTGGCGTAGCTTTACACATTATAAACCAATGGTGCTAGCTTTTTTACGCCAGACATATCCATAAATCAATAGTTTTACATCCTTGCTTTCTTACAATACTTACGTTCTGACAGCCGTAAAAAGCAATCGAAGAAACTCACCGTATTGAGTAGAATTATCAAGCAATAATTTATTGAGCGTGGTTCGAAGGATTGATAAAAAGTTTTGATTTATATACAAATGTATCTAGTTAATTGGCTGGCTATAACAATGTGTCTAGAGGTATTCTTAGCGCACTCGTTAAGAATGTAAAAAAGTTTTTAATAGGGTATCTTTTAAGGTAAGTCGAGCAGCATCCACGCGGGTCTCGCAAAATTGATTGTTGAATCGAGTTAGATACTGCTGACGTTCTTGGTTTGACCTAATTTTAGCAGAAAGAGGGAGGTGCCAAATTCAGCGAAATGATAATAATATAGTACTTGCTTAGATCTTCCTAAGTAGAAAGGTAAGTTATATTCAAAAGAACTGTGCAAAATTTCAATTCAAAACTGATGATTTCCATAGATATTTTTTTTTTACATTTAAGTAAGTAGGGAGATAAAAATGCTTTTGATATCGAATAAAAAGTTTTTCAACCCACACTTGTCATAATCGTTTCCTAAACTAATAAAGGTTGATCTCGTTGCAAAATAGTAAATCATCAAAAATATTTTACTGACGAAAATTGAATTTATTTTTATGGTTTCTATATATTCTATATATTTATGGTTTCTATAAGTAGGTACCGACTTCTACCTAGTTCGATAAAAAAATAGCTCTAGAATCTGTCGAATGTTTGTCTTGAGAAAGTGGTCAATTTACCTCAATTTGGAGGGGTCCGAGAGGGTCTCACGTCGAAATTACTACTTAGTTAGTTCATAGGAGCATTCGGCTCCTCTCGTGTAGAATCAATTGTGGTCGCTGCCCCCGCCGCAGATTGCCGACCGGCACGCGATCCCGATCACTCGGCCTACACGCGACGTCGAACAAAAGAAACTTTACCGATCGAAAAATGTATCATTACAATGCTTTACGTCTTCATTCCAAAGAAAAACCATTTTGGGAAACGCAAGCGAGCAATTTTTCATAGCCGAATCGCTTTTGAGTTTCCATCACGTGCCACACCAATGTACATTTCTTTGCTGCGGCACTTAGCACCCAATTTCGACTAGATGCCAGTTTATGCAACTATTTCTTTCGCATTTAATTAACAATTCAAATGCAGTATTTTTTCCAGCGGTATGCAACACTTTCGAGCGGCACTGACGTCCGCCGCTGTCGGCGACTCGAATGCAAATGAGCATCGATCGCGCGAGTGACGTATAGAGCGCGCACTTCTCACCCCTTTCTTGCGACTACCCGCCAACTTGATTTACAATCCCGGATACGCATTCCCCGTTCGAATCCGACCTATACGCTTAAATTACTAGCGGTTTTTTACTATGTCACAGTGACACCATAATTTAGGGCACCGCCCCTTTACTTTTCAAAGCCTTTGAATATTCATACGACTAGCAATCAATAACGGCCACAAAGAAAATAGTTTTCGCGTGCACGCACGCGATATAATGTCGCATAAACAAATAATTTCTTCGTTTTTATTGTTATCCTTGAATTATGTTATTGCCACTCGAATGTACACATTCCCCATGCCCTCCCCGTACCTAGAGGCGCGGGGCCTCCGCTCACTCACTCACTCAGAAACTATCAAACTCCGTCCGATATAAATTTTAAACTTCCGTGACCGGACGACGTTAATTGAGCGCCGTGTTTTTTAAAAATATCCATCAAAAATGCACATCGTAATAGCCACAATAAAAACTGATATCGTTACATAGTTTATAGGCGTCGAGATAAGAAACTAAAACGCGAAAAAAATATAATTTGAAAGTCGAAGGCTGCCATGTCTTTGGGACGTGCGCTCAAAATGGCGGCGTGCGTCTACGCAAGTGGAAATAACCTCTGTTTTTGGCAATATTTCGAAGCACGTCGCGGTAATTGTGCGCGTACCGTTTACAGAATAACAAAATGTGTACGAGAAGATCAAAGGCATTAATAGACGTGTGTTGAAATTTATCGACGGGCCGTCTGCTGACGGATGGATCTATACATACAAATGACTGTTATCTGCGTGTGATATCATTATCGCTAGTTTTTGCAAGTCGGCTTCGTTTATGAGATCGACGGAAGATAGAATTAGCTGCTTGTTTTTATGACTCTACATTTTTGTCATACTAATGAGGTCCGTAGTTTCCTCCTGAGGCTGACGACAACCAAACAATTCGATAATTGGTACACCGTACCCACCTGCCTGGCCCCAAGTGACGCGCTATACATTCTAATTTGTACTTATCAGTTTGATATTGCTGTTTTGAATGATTTTAACATAAAAATCGAGTTTTTGTCCATGACAGGCATTATCGATTTAAGTATTACCTCAGTAAAGTTGAGCCAGTTAGATGGGAAACGGTTAAAGTAGGTAGATATTTTTATAAAGGCTTAAGTTTAGAAGGAATGTCTATCTTCATTCAGAGAGAAACGTAAGTTGGACTTGTACTCTGTTAATTATAAACTGGGCACAGTAAACATTTGGTCAATTAAATCTCAAATCACGTTTTGTTCATTGTTTCAATCATTAAAAGTAAAATAATGTGTATACGAGAGTGATTATGATCTTGACCATATATTTATTTGTATCACGTTGCATTTGTCATAGTCGTTAACTTTAAAATTTATAGTTTCAAAATGTTGTTTACATTATTAACTGTTTTAAACTTTGAACCAGTAAAAATCAACGAAATGGCTCTGCCGTTCGGTGACTTCAAATTTTTCTGCGAGCGTGTTTTAAATGTCTATTTGTGAGATCAAAGTAGAGTAGTTATGTGCCTAACTCATTTGGATGTGAAACGCAGAAACCTCAAGGCAATGCTGTCACAACAACAGTTGCAAAACACTCGTCCAAATTCAATCACAAAAGTTCAATCCGATTTAATTCTGAAAGCACTTTACGTTCCAATAAAATGCGAATTCGAAAAACTTTGTCACGTTATGTTTTTATAGTTCAATGAATCAAGAGATACGATGCAGCGATATCAAAATAACCGAAGATTCACTCGTCAAGGAAATCAGCGATGCATTGTCTGTTTAAAATAAAATTTAAGGTCGCAATTAAGTCTTTGTGATCCTGGGAAATTAATACGTTAATTCACGAACGATCCGTTTTCGGAGTCGTTAAAATACCGCAAACAAAATAATACATTCTGAGGGAACTTTGCCGATGACCGATTTGAGCACCTGAGTCTGACTAGCAGGCACCGCGCACTTATTATAATAATTCACAACAAAACAACCCGACATTTTATGATTTTACGTGAATTTAATATGAAAATTTCTTTGAACTGGAAATAATGCTGCTGCAATTATTACGTGCCAAGGCAAGTATCCGAACATTAACAGCGCTTTATTCTATATGCATCTCGACGCGAACGTCTAAAACTAATTATGCGTGTTAATTAAACTAATTCTGTGCGTATATCACCATCTAAATAGTGTCGTTTCATTGTGCGCGGCGAGACAATATGTTGACAGGACGAATGCCCGCAATATGGCGGAGTTCGCGTAACTTCGCTTGTTTATAGCTGCGCGGGCGCCGTTTTAGGATTACTGGCTTAGGCGATGAGTGCACGATCCCATTCAGCCGATTATCTTTGAAGCACTGTTCACTGCGGTGCACCGCTTAAATGAGTCGCCTAATTTCAATTGTGCCAAATATAACTCTCGTATTTATTACTTGGCAAGAGATGTCGCTACAGCGGATATGCGTAGGTACCTATGCCTAGTAGGTACGCGTAACAATTTAGCGGCAATTAAAATATCTCGCGCGTACCTACCCACTATTAAGAACTATAGGAATCATAAAACTGTAGTATTCCAGGAAATTAGTCCGAGTCATGTTTTCGTTGCCAGAACCGGCCTATTTAACGCTGGATAAACATAACTGTACCTTTGATTAATTTTGTCGTTATACAATAACGTTTATCTTAGTCAACATAAAGTTATTACTCGACTAGAAGCAGCTCTTTATGCGGTGTATTTTCATCTTTCCAGTTGGTTCAAAAGACGGCAGTATTGGACCTGGGGGCTTCGGGAGGTCCGATGGTGAAGGAGATGATAGACTGGCGCATATTCTCAATGAGGCTTCGCATATGATGAAAACCCCTTCGGGACCCCCACACAACGACGATTCTAGAAGTAATGAAGACTCCAGCTCACCTAGGACGCAGTGTCAATCACCTTTTTCGAAGGTAAGAATAAAAAACTAAATAAACATTTAATTGTATGATTTTACTTCTGCATCAGTGAACCAAAAAAACACGTTGCAATTGACAAGTTTTAAAGCAATTTTTATTTATTTCCAGGACTCGAGTCAGAACAGGAGGCTAAAGAAGTACGAAAACGATGACATTCCTCAGGAGAAGGTGGTTCGCATCTACCAGGAGGAGCTCGCCAAGATCATGACGAGGCGGGTAGAGGATATCCGTCACAATCGAGAAGGCTTCCCTGGGTAAGTATCTATCGTTGGTCGTTTTCACTATTTACTCAAGTGGTACCTAACGAATTTAAGCGAAAAATAGCAAGCGTCCAAATGAAATCAGTATCATTTTAAATTCTTATATAACTTGGATTCTGGAGATGAATGGACATACGATACATTTTATTTGACTAAGATTATTTTACGAGGAAATATAGCCCACGCAAGCAAAGTCACGCAGCTAGCTTTCTAGAAACGTTTATTCTGCAGACTGTTAGTAGGTACTCTTATGTTTCTCGTATCTATAAATATTTACCCCCTATCTTATAAAAAGTTAGAGTAGACATTATGTCCTGATTACGTATGTTAAACAAGACATAATGTCTACTCTAACTTTTTATAAGATAGACCACTAGACTATTATTTTATAAACATTAAAACAACTTAATGGTATTGAGAGCAGTAAACTAGAGCTAACGAACAGTATGTTTCCCCCTTTTTTCAGCGGTGGTATGCCCCCACACATGGAGAGGCCCCCCGAAGACATCCGGATGGCTTTGGAAGCGTACCACAGAGAGCTCGCCAAGATCCAGCCCGGCGGGAACATTCCCAACCTGCACAACCTGCCCGGCATGCCTCCCTTCCCCAACCTGCTGGCCCTGCAGCAGCAGGCCATGCAGCAGGCCCAGAGCCAGCATATCAACGGTGCTGGCGCAGTCCAAGATCTCTCGCTCCCCAAGGACAAGAGCGCCAAGATGAACGGAATGACCGATAGCGATAAGGATAGATCGATGGACGCCGAGGAGGCGATCCGGCATGCTGGGAGCGCGTTCTCGCTGGTGCGGCCCAAGCTGGAGCCCGGCCAGCACTCCACCGGCTCCTCCGCCTCCAGCCCTCTAGGTAACGCTATACTACCGCCCGCGATCACGCCCAATGAGGACTTCAATAGTTCGGCAGCTGCGAGCCCGCTGCAACGGATGGCCTCCATAACAAACAGTCTGATCTCTCAGCCGACCAACCCGCCGCACCACACGCCCGCTCAGAGGTCCATGAAGGCGGTGTTGCCGCCTATCACGCAGCAGCAGTTCGATCTTTTTAACAACCTCAATACCGAGGACATCGTCCGGAGGGTCAAGGAAGCTTTGAGCCAGTACTCTATCAGTCAGCGTCTTTTTGGCGAGTCGGTTCTGGGGCTCTCGCAGGGCTCCGTCAGCGACTTGCTGGCGCGACCGAAGCCCTGGCACATGCTGACGCAGAAGGGTCGAGAACCCTTCATCAGAATGAAGATGTTCTTGGAAGACGATAACGCGGTGCACAAGCTAGTCGCGTCACAGTACAAAATCGCGCCGGAGAAGCTGATGAGGACCGGGAACTACAGCGGAGCACCGAGTAAGTTCAATAACTGTTTGTCACATTTACCTGGCAACCGATTCCCTGCACACGTTTCCCTGACAATAATGAAAATTCTGCACACCTTCTCTACACTGTTGATTTAAAACGCCCTACTACTCAAATGCTAAACAAACTTTCCTATTGTTGCAGTATGTCCGCCAATGAACAAGCCGATGCCTCCAACGCAAAAGATGATCTCAGACGCCACCTCCCTCATCAACAAGATGCAGCACGAGCAACTCCTCGGTCCCGGGCACCTCGGGCACCTCGGTCACCAGCCTCCCCCCCTCCTGCTGACTCCCCCCGGCTTCCCCCCGCACCACGCGGTGACCTTACCTCCCCAGCACCACGACAACAACAACAAGGATAGGAAGCAACCGCCTCCTCAACAACACCACCAGCCCCCGATCATGCGCAGTCTTCACCAACACATATCCCCCAGCGTCTACGAGATGGCTGCTCTGACGCAAGATCTCGATACGCAAACGATCACGACCAAAATCAAGGAGGCTCTGTTAGCGAACAACATCGGTCAGAAGATTTTCGGGGAAGCCGTCCTCGGATTGTCGCAAGGGTCGGTGAGCGAGCTCCTATCGAAGCCTAAGCCCTGGCACATGTTGAGCATCAAGGGCAGGGAACCGTTCATCCGAATGCAACTCTGGCTGAGCGATGCGCACAACATCGACCGTCTTCAAGCGCTGAAGAACGAACGGCGAGAGGCTAACAAGCGACGGCGCTCCAGCGGTCCCGGCCAGGACAACTCCTCAGATACATCATCCAACGACACGTCGGAGTTCTACCACTCGAGCTCGCCCGGTCCCACCGCTGGGGCACCCTGCGCTAAGAAGCAACGAGTGCTATTCTCCGAGGAACAAAAGGAGGCATTAAGGCTGGCGTTCGCCCTGGACCCCTACCCCAACATGCCGACGATAGAGTTCCTTGCGTCAGAACTGGGGCTGTCGACGCGAACGATAACCAACTGGTTCCACAACCACCGGATGCGGTTAAAGCAGCAGGCGCCGCACGGCTTGCCGGCCGAGCCCCCTGCACGCGACCAGTCCTCGGCACCCTTCGACCCAGTGCAGTTCCGTCTCCTCCTCAACCAGAGACTACTGGAACTGCAGAAGGAGAGGATGGGCCTGGCGGGGGTTCCCCTCCCTTACCCGCCGTACTTCGCGGCGAACTCGAACCTCGCGGCGTTGATCGGCCGAGGGTTGATCCCTCCCGAGGAGGCGACCAAGGACCAGAGTGGTGGCCTCGATCTCTCGATGCCGCTGAAGCGGGAGCCCGATGGCGAGGATTACGAAGACGACGACGTCGAGAGCAACCTCGGATCCGAGGATTCAATGGACGATGAGTCAAAGACTGAGCCCAAGGCGGCGTCGACGCCGCAGGGGCGCTCCAGCAGACGGAAGCCCGCGGCACCGCAGTGGGTGAACCCCGACTGGCAGGAGGACAAGCCACGCAACCCGGACGAGGTGATCATTAACGGCGTGTGCGTGATGCGCAGCGACGACTACCGCCGCGAGGCGCAGGAGACCGTGCGCGTGGAGCCCTCGCCCGTGCCGCGCGAGTGCACGCCCCCCGCGCCCCCCGCAACCGCGCCTCCGCGCACGCCCCTCACGCCCCTCACGCCTCTCACGCCGCACACGCCAGATGACGTCATCCCCGAGGACAAGATCAAGTCCGAGACAGACGACGACCGGTGGGACTACTAGTGATGAACTCGAGTGATCCGACCCGGTTGAACCGGGTTCGAATGTTCTAGGAGTGAGTTTCGCATCGCGGTCGGACTGTGGCGGTCCGGCGCCGACGACCGGACGACGTTCAGTGCAAATATTAGTAGGTAGCGTGTTACGATAGTTCGATGTAAGGCCAAAGACTTTGTAAGTAACCTCCGTTAGCTTCTCGTGATATGCCAGGCATAAGGTCCCGAGGGACGAGAAAACTTACGATACAAAAGTATGCATTTTGCTTTAATTTTTAGACCCGTACCCTGGTAAGGTACAAATATCTGAGTATTTTAAGTTGTAGCTTCTTTTTATAATTTTATCTGTAAATAAAATATACCAAATATGTGTCGAAAATTGCCCGTCAACCGCGACTGTGTACATACGTAGAGTAGGTAGCACCAACTTGTAAGATAAATCGTTACATTATTAGGGGTAGAAATTATCAATTTATTTGTTTTTGAACAAAAGTAAAAGTGCAATCAGATTTAAATTAAGCTATGAAATACAAGCCCAGTTTAAAAGTATTATTATGTTTATATGAACCGAATAGGGTTCTAAATATTATAACTGGGTTATTAGTTATATACTTTAATTTATGAATGTTTTATTTTATTCTAAGTATGTTTTCTATTGTATTATTTTATACGAAAGCTGACCGCTCAATCAGTTGTGAATTGTGATGTGTGTCTGTCTGCCACTTTATGCTGTAGCGATACCTAGGTAGGTGACCATCCACTTGAAATTCCATATTTTATATTTGTAGAGAAGGTACAAAGTGAACACAAATACAATCTTCGAGTAAGCAGATGGGCTATAGTTTTTATTATAATTTTAGCAATAAACTTGCTTTCTATCAATTTTTTGTTTATTTTATTTATTTTCTTTCCTTATTTCCTCGGTTTCTAGATCTAAGTGATATTGTACATTTTAATTAAAGGAACCTACTCCTTGCATCACGGTGTAAATAGTCAAAAAACATTTTTTACTGTATATAGATGGTACCACATTTTTAGGGGAAAATTAAAACTAGATACATAAGTAGACAAAATAGACCCAAAGATTCGTAAAAGGGTAAAAACTCATGGATAATCAAAATTATTGTATTGGATATGTAACAAATTTAAAATCTAATAGCTTTTAGGCCTCCAAATTTCGAGACAGTTTCAAAATTTCAATTTTACAATGAATAAAATATCTTTCTATGAATCCAGTGTTAGAACAATCATACATATCGATGTTATATATAAACATATATTAAGGTAGATGTAAGATACAATAGCGAGTAATAGTCAATATTAATTACATTAGGCTGTTAAACAGTTAACAATCTGTTAATTTGTCGATCTCCTTGACCTCGATGTTTCATTTGCTTCCATTCTTTTTTATAAATCTTTGATATTAAGCATTTGCTTTCTGAAGTTTATGAGACGTATGTTTACGTATAGTTGTTATTGAAACTTGCCACGAATATTTTTGCTGCGATATCTTTAGATAAATCACTCGATATTTGAATAGAAAAATTTAAATACTGCCTATTACGGCTACATTATAGGACCCACTAAAGTTAGCCATCTAGCAAGTGATATTTTTTTACCTTACGTATAAAAATTGGTCTAAACCTAGGTCTTCCAAAGTACTTCCAATAGAATTCTAAATTAGATTGCCAGTCTAAAAATATTCGGAGCAAATTAAGTCCATCTAAAGTTGTTATGTTAAATGTTGCAGTGGTTAGCATAATGTACATAACGTAGCAAATAGACAATTATAATACGTTATCTCCATTATTATTAATGATAGTATTTAATAATAGCTATAATTATTATTGTTCATATCATAATATTAATAACTAATGAATGCTGAAACCATTGTCTTCTTTCTGAACAATTTCTAAAGTTATTAAAATTAAAAATAAAGAAATTGCTAATCAATGTTTGTTTCTTTTATCTAATGTTTATTTTATGATAATTTGTAAAAAAAAAAACATTTGAAACCTAACCAAATTAATAACATAAGGAAATTGAACAAAACCAATAGCGCGCGTAGCGGCTCGTAGCGTCTCGTAGAAGCGCGTAGAGTCACCGCTACGTGCGTAGCGGGCCTTGCTACGTATTGCTTGCTATTTAGAACAATGAATATTCTACCTAGGTATTTTTAGTTAACTTCAAATTAATGAGTTTTGAACTAGTATGAGTTCTAAAGCCCCACAAAGACTTCCGCTATGGCACGTTTTAGAACCAACATGGTAACGTTGTGTATCAACCAAACAGTTGAACAGCAGAAAGTAAAACGCCTTTAGCGGTCACCCATCCAAATGACCGACCGCGAGCTACGCCACGAACGCTTCTTCATAATCATCATGGTCACCGGCTTCCCAAATTTGAGCCATCTACCAAGATCCATTTAAAAAAAAAAAATTTAGTAAAAATGACTCAAATAATTTATTGAAAAGAAACATAACCATGAAATTCTAGAACTACGTACTAATCGACTTCATCCACGATTGGTCCATCGCTGCCTCCTTGCTTCCGGCCGTGGAGCTTGCTCATCAACGGACTACATTCTTTAGCAACCTCCTTGAATTTGTCTTCGTATTCGTCCTTCTCAGCCAGAGCGTTACCATCAATCCATCGTATGGTCTCCTCGCATTTACGGCGAGCTCTCGACCGCTCCCCTTCAGGCAGCTTACTACCAGCTTCATCTATAGCTTGTTTTACACCATACACGTAAGATTCTAACTTGTTTCTCGCTGCAACTCTCTCCCTCTGCCGATCATCTTCTACTTTGTACTTTTCAGCTTCATCTAGCATCCGATCGATCTCAGTCTGAGATAGTCGTCCCTTGTCGTTTTTAATAACGATATTCTTGCTTTTTCCACTGCTATTCTCTTTGGCAGATACGTTGAGGATTCCGTTCGCATCCAAATCAAAAGTTACGTCAATCTGTGGAGTTCCCCTAGGAGCGGGAGGTATGCCGGTCAAGTCAAAAGTCCCTAGAATGTTATTGTCTTTAGTCATAGCTCGTTCACCTTCGTAGACTTGGATAGTAACTGCTGATTGGTTGTCGGAGTAGGTGGTGAAAGTTTGAGAGTGCTTGCAAGGGATCTTAGCGTTGCGTTCGACGATCTTAGTCATGACTCCACCAGCTGTTTCGATGCCAAGAGATAGAGGAGCTACATCGACCAGTAAGACGTCTTGGATCTTTGAATGGCGTTCTCCGCTCAAGATGGCTGCTTGCACAGCAGCTCCGTAAGCGACAGCTTCGTCGGGATTTATTGAGAGGTTCAGTTTCTTCCCGTTAAAAAGATTCTGGAGCAAGCTCTGTATCTTAGGTATGCGAGTAGATCCACCGACCAATACAACGTCGTGGATAGAACTCTTATTCATCTTAGCATCTTTCAAGGCTTTTTCAACTGGCTCCAAAGTGGTTCTAAATAAGTCAGCGTTGAGCTCCTCAAAGCGTGCTCGTGAGATGCGAGAAAAAAAGTCAATTCCTTCGAAGAGAGCGTCAATTTCGATTGTGGCTTCTGTGCTTGAAGACAAAGTCCGCTTCGCTCTCTCAGCTGCAGTTCTCAGACGACGCAAAGATTTTGGATTTGTGTGGAGATCCTTCTTATGCTTTCGTTTGAATTCATCAGCTAGGAAATTAACAAGACGACTGTCGAAGTCTTCTCCGCCCAAGTGCGTGTCGCCGGCAGTAGCTTTTACTTCAAACAGTGACCCTTCATCAATTGTTAGGATAGAAACATCGAAAGTTCCACCTCCAAGATCGAAAATCAAGACATTCCTTTCGCCTTTCAAGTCTTTGTCCAACCCATACGCCAGAGCAGCTGCAGTGGGTTCATTGATAATTCTCAATACGTTCAGACCAGCTATAGCACCTGCGTCTTTTGTAGCTTGTCTTTGAGAATCATTGAAGTAAGCCGGTACAGTTATAACGGCTTGAGTGACCGTACCACCTAGGTAAACTTCAGCGGTTTCCTTCATTTTCGTAAGCACCATGCTACTGATTTCCTCAGGAGCAAAGCGCTTGGACTTGCCCTTGAAATTGACTTGGATTTTCGGTTTACCGTCATCGCTTACAACCTTGAACGGCCAATGTTTGATGTCCTGTTGGATCTTCGGGTCATCGAACTTCCGACCGATCAGTCTTTTGGCGTCGAATATAGTGTTGCTTGGGTTGAGTGCTACTTGGTTCTTAGCAGCATCACCGATGAGGCGTTCAGTATCAGTGAACGCGACGTAGGATGGTGTGGTGCGATTGCCTTGGTCGTTGGCGATGATTTCCACTGCACCATGCTGCCAGACCCCGACGCAGGAGTATGTGGTGCCAAGGTCTATACCAACGGCAGGCATTTATGGAGCTACCTAGAAAATGGTTAGTGATTAGGTAGGCTCAAGCTTTTAGTAGAATCTGAATTATTAGAATTCTTTATTATTTTTGCTTGGTTTAAAAAGTGATCTTTTTAAATTTGTAGTGTCGGATTAGGATTAAATTGAAAAGTTTGACAATATCGGACGTCTGATAGGTAGTAAAGAGGTATTGAACTCGTTTCGTTACTAAATTCAAAATTAGCCAACAAGAAGGTCAAGGTCAATACCTACCTAGATAGGTAGGTATAGGTAGGTACCTAATCAAAAACCTATCGTTGCTACATGCTTACCTACCTATTCCGTGTTATTGATCTAGTATTGATTGTAATGTACTTACCTTATTACGTACTAAAGTGTTGAATTAAAAAGTCTACATAGAACGTTTAGTATAAGCGCCCAAAACATTTGCGATACCTGGAAAAGGTGAATAAGTTTTAAAGTGCCTCCTACATATAAGACCAAATTGTAACACTTATTTATGCAAATAAACATCTTGTATCTTGTATCTTGTATCTATTATTGTACCTATAATACAATAATACTAAACGTTCTACAGGGAGCTTTCATGCTTTAAATCATGTCCTTGTACGCCATTTTGATTTGGAACATTTCCAATTTGACAGAGACCAAAACGTGACATTGACACTACTAATTATGATTATGTCAAAATTGACAAAAATAGAATCAAAACAAAAACTGCGACGTTGGTTGGTTTCATGTTTATGAAATTGTGTTATTTCTCAAATACTAGAAAGAACTCTGTTTACAGTATCATCCCATCTAATTGAAGGACTATCTATTTAATTAGTACTTAGTATAGAGTTTTTATAAAACAATTTTCCGTAAGTGAATAGCCTAACCTAAGTTTCCGTTCTGGTTTTCGCATTAAAACTCTCAATTTTAAATAAAAATGAGGTACGCACAGCTCGTTGTTGGACCAGCAGGATGTGGAAAGGTAAGCTAAGCCCACCTGCATCATATTATTACCAATTCTTTCAAGTTTCATCATTGAAAAATATAACCACAAACAGTCTTTATATTTCTAATCAAAATTAGAGGCTAAAAAGTCGCTAACCAGTGGTCACAAAAACATTTTTACAGTCCTATCCATGATGGCATTTTCTTTGAAGCAAAATCCAACTCGTTTTTACTAATTCCAGTCGACCTACTGTTCATCAATAGTGAAACACGCCAGCGATGCAAAGCGCATCGTGGAAGTGGTTAACTTGGATCCAGCTGCAGAGCACTTTGACTATGAGCCGCTGGTGGACATCAGGGAGCTGATCCATCTTGATGATGCTATGGAAGATGAGGAGTTGCAGTTTGGACCTAACGGAGGGCTTGTGTTCTGTATTGAGTAGGTATTACTAACATAGAAGATTTTTTATAGACAATATCCTGTGTGAGATTAAGCAAGCTGCATGTTTAATCATACTCAGAAAGTTCACTCATAAATGGAAAAAATTGCTTTAAATGACTGTGTTAATTATGAATAACGTTGAAGAAGTTCAGTTCTCTTTTTATTCTATTATGGGCTGTTAGTCATGACATTATCTATTTAATTATTTTAAATATTGCATAATAGAAGCCAGATATGTCAACAGAATATCACCTTGTGCTTTACATCTAAAAAAACATTTGAAATTCCAGAACTCTCATCGAAAACAGTGATTGGCTGGAAGAGCAACTCGGAGATGTGGATGATGACTACCTCCTCTTTGACTGCCCGGGACAGATCGAGCTGTACACACACCTGACAGTCATGAAGAAACTGGTTGAACTGCTGGATAAGTGGGGGTTCCGAGTCTGTGTTGTGTTCCTTGTAGATTCACAGTTCATGATTGATGGAGCTAAATTCTTATCAGGTAAGTTGCATCTGTTTAGAAGAATGTGTAGACACAACTGCCTACTCCAGGTGCCATTGAGCTAACATTTCCATTTTTTTTTTATATTTCCAGGCACAATGGCAGCACTCAGTGTGATGGTGAATTTGGAACTACCTCATGTAAATATCCTCACGAAAATGGACCTGCTCAGCAAAGGCGCCAGGAAACAACTGGACAAGTTAGTGAAATATTCCATTAATACATTTGTTCTGGTTGTTACACCTGCTGTGCTCTACTGTTAATCCTTTACCAACTTTTATTCACTTGAATGGTAGAAGGAGTGGAGAATCACATTAATTTTAATAAAAATCCCATCAAAATAGAACCAAAATAGAATGTGTTCGTAAATGGGAGAGACTAGCTGTGTAGGATCGCTGTGGATGACACAAACTCGGGGAGGCAAAGTTGGGCTGTGGATGATGATAATGATGTATGTGAATCTCCCTCTTTTGGTATGGACAAAAAGTATAAAGAATTAACAAAGTAGATAGCTCAACTGTTTCATGTGCACTTTGTAAATACTGCATTAGTCGTAATTTTCTTTGTGAATAAATATTTACAAAGTTGTTATATTTTCAGCTATTTGGATCCCGACCCGCACATCTTACTAGCAGACATGCGAAATTCAAACTCAAAATGGCACGCGAAATACGCAAAGCTAACTGAAGCTATTGGCGAAGTGGTGGAAAACTTCAGCTTAGTTCGATTCTACCCTCTAAACCTTCGAGATGAAGAAAGCGTGGAAAACATACTGCTGACAATAGACAATATTATACAATACGGGGAGGACGCTGACGTGAAGATACGGGACTTTGATGAAGAGGATCCAGAGGAATGTGAATAATGATTAAAGGTTTTATAAGAAAAATTGTGTTTTAAATCAATTTCAGTTAAAATGAAAATCGCAATTCTTGAGAAACCCCAGAATGGGAGAATCAAGCTCACCAACATCATAGCTCTCAGAACATTCCTGCTGGGAAACAAAGGTTCTAAGCGACCATGAACCTGAAGATAGTCAAAGTCAAATATATTTTATTCAGTAAAGTCGCAAGATAAATGTATACAGACCAGAGGATCATGTTAAAAGCATAGTGTATCCTATGTAATTTGAATAAAAGCCATGAATCTGAATAATGATTTTATTATCAAATCAACACTAACTTAACAATGCATAAAATACTTTCTTATAAACACTTTTAAGGCTGTAGGTAGGTATCACCCCAAATAACTATGCATTTTTTTGCAATATAAATGTGGACTAAATCAAACGTTTTATTCGACGATTGTATAAGTAACAGTTTAGCTCAATACAAAAATACTAAGGCTGTTTATTTAGTATTAGTATTTATTTATTATACTAATGTATAAAATTACAAGGTACTAAAAGGCTGAGCTGTACATAATTAATAGTTATTTTGAAATCTTTAACCAACATATATTTTTTCACTCCATCACCTAACCAAGTCTTAAAGATCTAATCTAAAACTAACTTATCTATCTATAATATATCTATTAACTATAACTATCTTTTAAAAAACGCATCAAGCATTACTACAATACAACTTTCAAAAAACTTTTAAATGCTATTCTGTATTTTTATTCAATTCCTTTCATCACCATAAGAATAAGGATTATCTTATCTTATCATCACTACAAAATGCTCATCTCCTTTATTTTCTGAGCAAAAGAATTTTTTTTTAACATCATCCACTGATACAATACAAACTATCATTCTCTACAACCATAGACTATTGCTTTACTATCACTCTGGTCACTCTGGTGACAAAGTCCTCAATATCCTCAACTTTCGCGAGCCGTATTTGAGTGATGCTAATAAGCATTTGTATGCCTGACAGCCGGAAATCAGGTAGTGTGATACATTTAACTAACTCACTACACATTTCACAATGCCGGTTCATTATCAGTCACTTCCTTAGTATGCATGTCATGTCGCGCGTTTAGATTAGGCGGCAGTGGACAGGGAAGTACTGTTGTAGGCATGAGCCTAATCTAAACACGATAATGCCTCTGTCCCGGCTCATGCCCTTGCTACCTAATAAGAATAAAGGCGATGATGCTGCGGCAATAATTCCGGAATTAATCGCGACAATAATGACGGCAGCGGCTTGACCTGACACAAAGCTCAAGCTTTTGAACTAAATCAGTATACCCTATGTGAGTTATGGCCCTTAACTCACATGGGGTACTGATTTAGTCCTAAAGAACCCACTTCACATTCTCACACTTTTCAAAGGCCATCTCACTGTCATCACTGCACATAAGTGATTGTTCACAATCCTGAGGTCACAATGCAGGTTCAGGATCGTCCACCTCCTTTGTGTGCGTGATGCTGAACACGAAGGTCTGACAGCCG
Source organism: Eulithis prunata (assembly GCA_918843925.1). Lineage (NCBI taxonomy): Eukaryota > Metazoa > Arthropoda > Insecta > Lepidoptera > Geometridae > Eulithis > Eulithis prunata. The sequence continues at coordinate 507,220 of OU974027.1, read as the reverse complement.
AACTCGAGCAGAGCCCCGTGCGGGACGATAGCGGAGCCCTCCCAGGCGCCGCGCGTGCGCTCGGCGCGGTGCGGCGGGCAACGACACGGGTGCTCCGAGGACATGGGGGCAGTTATGTTGCCGTTTATACTGGAACAAAAAATATAAACTCAAAATGTATGCAGACGATTGCAGATGAAAAAAAAGAGAGAAGGTCAAGGAAGGCGCCCTAAAATGAGCCAATCTACATTGCAACAAATTATTTTAAAATTTTCATGGACCCTGAAGAACTCCATAGCTAATGACCATCAGATCGTTAAATCTGAATGCTTTGCAATGCACCACATAGAAAAAGTTCAGAGCTGATGAACATCATCATAATTCGGAAACTGCTGTACCGATTTCTAACAAACATAGACAAAAAGCGTCACAGATCATCTTTTGTTTCACAATAAATGTTTCTTATTTCTTTTAAAAAAGCAGTACATTGATATTGGAGCTACGAGGTTACAGACAGACAACGCCGTAAAACTTATAACACTCCTTCTTTTTTCGCTGGGGGAGTTAAAGATAATCCTCACCGAAAAGGCTTAGGCAGGCGATGTGCGACGATATCCCTCAGTACGTCAGCGCGGACGTCTGTCTCGTCCCGAGTGACGTCACGCGGCTGTGTGACGTCACACGCATACGCCACACCGTTCACCACGGTACCGAACTCGGAGTAGTTGATCAACTCGAAGTGGCGAGTCACCTGGAAAGTAACCGATACTAAAAATGAATAAGGAAAAAATGACTGAAAAATTAAAATGAATGCGTTAGAAACATAAACATCTCAACATCTTCTAAACTTTGACATTCATAATGTTATTGGGATTCATTCCCTAGTACTTACCGTATCAGGTACTTAGACCCCATATAATATTGTTCATACCTCGTCCATAAATATAACAGCATGGTTCCGGCTGAGTCGCTTGCACAGTGTCACATCGAGTCGCACGTCACAGCCGCTGTCCGCGCCGATGCTGAGGCTGGCCAACCTCATCGGGATAGGTCTGCCGAGGCCACTCGCACCATTCGGACCACACCTAGTAAATGCAGTTTCTTTTGTAAACTAGTACTTTTGTTCAATCTATACTAATATTATAAAGAGGAATTACTAAAATTAAAATTATTAAAATTACTGTGTGTATTTCATGTTTGTGCCCGTTTGTGTCATAAATAAATGTATTTTCTTTCTTTCTTATTGGTGTGTAACAGGTAGTGCATTACCTGGTAGGACAGAGCGTGGCCCTGACGGCGGCCTCGCTGAGGCTGTGTGCTGGAGAGACGGCTGGCTAGTGCATTACCTGGTAGGACAGAGCGTGGCCCTGACGGCGGCCTCGCTGAGGCTGTGTGCTGGAGAGACGGCTGGCTAGTGCATTACCTGGTAGGACAGAGCGTGGCCCTGACGGCGGCCTCGCTGAGGCTGTGTGCTGGAGAGACGGCTGGCTAGTGCATTACCTGGTAGGACAGAGCGTGGCCCTGACGGCGGCCTCGCTGAGGCTGTGTGCTGGAGAGACGGCTGGCTAGTGCATTACCTGGTAGGACAGAGCGTGGCCCTGACGGCGGCCTCGCTGAGGCTGTGTGCTGGAGAGACGGCTGGCTAGTGCATTACCTGGTAGGACAGAGCGTGGCCCTGACGGCGGCCTCGCTGAGGCTGTGTGCTGGAGAGACGGCTGGCTAGTGCATTACCTGGTAGGACAGAGCGTGGCCCTGACGGCGGCCTCGCTGAGGCTGTGTGCTGGAGAGACGGCTGGCTAGTGCATTACCTGGTAGGACAGAGCGTGGCCCTGACGGCGGCCTCGCTGAGGCTGTGTGCTGGAGAGACGGCTGGCTAGTGCATTACCTGGTAGGACAGAGCGTGGCCCTGACGGCGGCCTCGCTGAGGCTGTGTGCTGGAGAGACGGCTGGCTAGTGCATTACCTGGTAGGACAGAGCGTGGCCCTGACGGCGGCCTCGCTGAGGCTGTGTGCTGGAGAGACGGCTGGCTAGTGCATTACCTGGTAGGACAGAGCGTGGCCCTGACGGCGGCCTCGCTGAGGCTGTGTGCTGGAGAGACGGCTGGCTAGTGCATTACCTGGTAGGACAGAGCGTGGCCCTGACGGCGGCCTCGCTGAGGCTGTGTGCTGGAGAGACGGCTGGCTAGTGCATTACCTGGTAGGACAGAGCGTGGCCCTGACGGCGGCCTCGCTGAGGCTGTGTGCTGGAGAGACGGCTGGCTAGTGCATTACCTGGTAGGACAGAGCGTGGCCCTGACGGCGGCCTCGCTGAGGCTGTGTGCTGGAGAGGCGGCTGGCGCGGCGGCCGGCGGCCGGGCTGCGCCCCACACGGCGCTCGCTATGCGCTCGCGGTCACATCTGACAACAACATTACACACAATCAAACCACCATTTGCTAACTGTAGTTAAACTTTTATCACAGTTGCATCATGCATCATGGCTCAGTTGGTAGTAGCTCTGTCTTCCGTGCTGTGGGTCGTGGGTTCGATGCCCACCAACATTTGTGTTTAGCAAACATTGATGTTTGTTCTATGTCTAAGTTACTATGTAATATTAAACATATTTTTTTTTTAATATAATATGTATGCTATCAGCAATTTAGCTCCTATAGTACAAGGTCTGCTTAGTTTGGGACTAGAGGACGCTATGTGAAATGTCCAAAAGATTTTTATTTATTGTACTACATCTAGGTGTTACTTATTACAAGTATCAAAGAAAATTTATATACAAGTATTCTATCAGCAAGTTCGATAGTACAAGCTTTGCTCAGTTTGGTACTAGAGAGCGTTATGTGAAATGTAAGTTACCTAGAGAGTAATTCGGAGGGTAGTGTGAGCGATAGTCCAGTAGAAGCGGGTATAGACTTGAGCACCGCCCGGGCCGCGGCATCCGACAACGCACAGTGACGGAATGCACCGTACGACTGCTCGCCTGCCAATATCTGATGAACAACGATATTATGAACATACGTGGAAACCTCATGTATTCGCATCACTGCTGGTGAACCACTCGTGGAAGCTTACTTAGTCAATCTTCACCGATTATCTAAGTTAAGCGACGTTCAGCGCGGTCATTATTTGGATGGATTTACCGTTCGTGGCATTTAGATCTGAGCGCTTCCGTGCTTCGGAGGGCACGTTAAACTGTCGGTCCCGGTTCTAGCAGTCGTTAAGCCATGACGGAGGCCTTAAGGCGGCCTAGAAACTCCGTCACCAGAGTTGGCCACTAACACATATGAGCTTGCTTGCTTACTGCTGTTGGCCTGGGCCCTGAAAATCCTGTAATTCTAGTAATTACAAGATTTTCTGTAAAACACCTCTAAAAACCCTAAGTTACTTCAGTTTAGTTAGATTTATGTTACTCAAGTACTTAGAGTAAAACCATTTTTTCTTAGGTTAGTGTTTATCTAGAATGATTTTAACACAATTAATGATAGACCAGTCTCACCTGCCTAAGCCTCTGCCAAGCCAGCAACTTGACTAGTCGATCATCAATCTTCTTCAAATGTTCATCGACCACAGTCAACAGGTCATTAGTACCCTCTCCCTCAGCTAGCTCGACTCGTTGCTTCAAGGGCGGCGAGCTGGTCCGTGGAGCCAGGCGACGACGTTTCACTGATGCTGTGAGGTACTCGAAGTCAGAGTCTGATAGCTCACTGCTGTCGGTTTCTTTATCCATCTAGAAAGATCAAAGATTTCATGTATTAACAACTTCTTATTTAGACGTGCTCTATGAGGTGATGCATTTATTATTGGCGCAGGTAACAAGAAATATAAAATTGATTAAGAATAGACTACCGGGTAGAATGTCAGTCATTCTTTTTCGCTTGTTTGTAAGTAGGCAGTTGAAATGGAGTAGTAACATTGGACAGATGTTTTTTTACAGATTTTGTTTTGATTCAAAATAGATTTATTTTCATTAGAAAACAAGGGTCAGGCACTTTTAAGATCTCAGACGTAATCGTACAAATAAAATTTCGTACTCGTAGCAAATAAAGTATTTATGAGTTACCTTGGATGTGCCTTCAGCTGCGTCATCTACGTATACAGTGGGCGGCGGCTGCACGTTGTGTGCGGTCTCACAGTCCGGGTTCAAGCACACCTCGTGCTTCGGAGAATCCTCGTCTTCAGATTCTGAATAGGTGCCGGTCTGTTTCAGGTTGTTTAGGGCTGTGAGAGAAATAACAATATATTGACTGTTTAGTATCTAATTTAGACTCATGATTATGACGTACGGAAAACGTCATGCAAAGGGTGTTATGAGTTTGACAGCATTGTGTGTCTGTTTCTCTGCTTTGACGAAAACTGGTTGATCTGCGTAAATTTCTAAGCTATGTTAGGTAGAAATCGGTGTAGCCGTTTCCAAGTTATGAAGAAGTTCAGGGATAATTCCAGTTTGAGATTTGACGAACTGAAAACCATACTTCTGATGACCAATGCATGATGACGGGTTTTTAAATGATTGTGAAATGTATTTCTCACCATTCCTGCAGCGGACATGTTCTCTTCTAGAGGGTAGCAGTGGCGGGGGCTCGGCGTAATGCAGCTTAACCATCGTCGGTACACAGACCCGACCTCGGACTGATATCGGGATCTTTTGCCTGTTCAATTGTGCATACAGTAAATTAAATAGAATTACGTAAGACAATGCACGGTAGACATAATCGAAAGGATCAAAAATCACGAGGAAACTTGAAATCTTTGTAAAATTAGATGATTTTTTGCCTTTTTACTCATAAGAATGTCTACTGTTTGGTTAGAAAGTTCTACGGGCGCATATCGAGTAAAACTTTAATAGGGGGGTCAAGTATTTTGACAACCCCAAAAGAAACATATTCCACTTTACACTGTGCAGTAACGACTGCTTTACTGCTAAGTGTCAACGTGTTACCGCGTAGTGTATCTCGAATTATGCGTTACCTTACTTTCAAATTACAATTACCAACATTCGTATTAGGTATCAAAAAGTCTTTCCGAGATCAGTAGTTACATTGTACAGGCAAATAAACCTAGCCAGACTTTGCAGACTTATACAAAAGCTTACCGGAATCTAGGTTTGTACTTCCTAGCTTGTCGGATGAAGTCTATCTTGATGGCGTGCTGGTCTACTGGCCCTGTGAACTTGTCCCACAGAGCCACACGCTCTGTCGCTGATATTGAGTTCACCAGCTTCCAATCCTGATGATATTTTAGCAGTAGTTGTAAGGTTCTTTGTGAAGGAGCATGTTAGAGAAGTACTATCACCGTATTTCTGCCGCTGAACAGTGACGCTGGCATTTCTGTGTTCCGGTTTGAAGGGCATGGGTGCCCGTGCTATTACACGCACAGCTAATTTTATTACTTTTTTCTCATAACGAAAAATTAAATATTTTACTGTATGTTACATAGAAAGGTACACCTTACAACTTAAGCCCCGTATGCAGATAAAGAAATCGTCACTCAAGCATAGATTTGAGTAGTTTTCATACAAAAATCTATACTTGAGTCAGGATCAGTGGTTGAGCATTAAATCAGCATAGGTACGGGATTAGTTAACGAAAAAACTTATACTTACAGAAGATAATAATGTAAATTACTAATGGGCGGTTTTATCGCTAGCATTCTACTGCTAGCGAGTAAAGAGTGGTCAACTTAATATACACTTACGATATATTGCTCCACGTGATTAGGACACATCCATCGACCGGTTGGTAGCGCTGTTAAGGGTGGGTCCAGACAATCCTGGAAAAAACACATGTAAGTTTAGGTTTAGCATTTGTAATTATATATTATATTGCACTGGTGTTTTCTTATGTGTCTTTATCAGTATACGAGTCTATCATGCGCATTGTACTATTTACCTGATGAAACAAAAGTGGGCAGTAATCACACTGCAACAGTGGCGCCACCTTGCAGGTCCCGCGGCAAACGAAACACGATTTAGCCGGAAGTGGCACGCAGCCGGATGAGTCCACGGTGTAAACTGCAGCATTGCCGTTTTTACTGCCCTCTGGGAAGTGAGTCTAGGTTTACCAATCACTGTGTGAAAATATTGTAAGTCAAGTTCCACTGCGCGACAACTACAGCTCGACTGTGGAGTCTTGCCGCTTTGCCGCGCATTGTAACCCAAATTACAGTCTAGTTCCACTGCGCGTTAATTAATCTCTTACCTCTTCTGGCTTTAGAAATATTCCCAGCAGCAGTAAAAGAAATTAATCCATTAAAACTGATTGTATGACAATTAACCAAGTGAAGATGTCTATCGCAGCTTAACGATAGCCAGGACTAATTTATAGGTACCTTTATCAGTTCCCGGAAATATGCAAGGGATTCTCATTTCCCTTGGCAGTTCAAACTGAGTAGGGTTCATGATCCGGGCTGCTTGCACCAGGATTTCCATAGGAGTCAATTCTTTTTCTTCCTTTTCCTTTTCTTTTTCCTTCTCTTTCTCAGAGTCGGAGGAGTCCTCCTTGCGTTTCTTTGAACTGTCACGGCTACGGAGAACTCTATAAAAGAATTGGATTTATACAACTTTTTCTTTCTGCCGCAGTGAATGCACAGAATTGACAAATGCAAAGGATCAAAGGCATGGATGGCTCTCTACCTAATGAACCAATGACATTTTATTTTATTTATTAATCTAAGATTCACAGTTTTCGAATGGTATATTAAAGGCTATCTATTTTACACTGTTTGCTATCATTGTTGAGATCATTGGAAACCAATGGATGGGGAAGATTCAAAATTGTTATAGATATCTGGAATCTATGATGCCTAGATGAAGAAGTCCACTTCTATAGGCTGTCATGACTAATATAGAAGTATTATCATATTAGCTAGTTACCATATTACTTACCTAGATTGCAAGAAAGATAAAAAAATTTTTTATGAGCTATAGCTAAGCATTTGTCTGCCAGCACACCTGGTGGTAAGAGTAGCTGTAGCCTGAGGTGGAGCACACTTAGCTATAATCCACCTATTCACTATTTTCTTGAAAATTCCTAGGTTATATCTTTCAGGAAATACTGATGACGGCAGAGTTCCACTCCTTGGCAGTTCGCATTATGAAGGTGGAAGCAAAGCGCTTTGTGCGAAGATATGGGATATCTACCATGTAGGGATGGCATTTATCAGTGCACCTAGTAGTTCTTATTAGGTATAATATTACTTATACCTAGTTTTCTTCTCAGTGTCAGATTTATTGTCAGCAGGTGACTGTGCCCGGCTGCCTCGAGCACTGCCACCGGCTGGTTTCTCTGCATCTGAGGCTCGGCACTCACGGCACAGCCACAAACCCGATGGAATGTCATTCTCATCTAGTGGTGGATCACTGTAAAGATTAGTAGCGTTTTATGTAGGGGAGTTTCTTATTTTAAATTACAATGTTTTATTTATTGCAAACTATAAGGGTAACTTCGGAACATCTAGATGCAATTCAAGGTGCTAGATCTTTGTAACCAAAGCCTACAAGAGCAGGAAAGAAGGTTAGCCTACCACTGTACCTATTACGTAAACCTTTTTTGTTTTTTTCTAATACATTCCCAAGGTACATACATAACCTATGATTATAGTCTCCTGATAAACTTCCCTTCTTTTCATTTCACTGTCAATTTGTCAACAAATGACCTAGACAAGGCATGGGGTCTTTTTATAATAGTTTTGACAGTGGTAGGTACTCACTAGCATCCAAGATGGAAACTAGCAGGGCAGCGATCGCAGCAAATCAGGTCACCGCCCTCACCACACGCATCGCAAGAATCATGGTTATGTCCCTTGCCTGGCCTCTTGTAATAAGGGTGCTGGGTTTTCTTTGGCTTGGGGACAGTTGGCTCTTCATCTGGCGGTTTTATTAGCGCCCGGATAAGCTAGAACACACCCAAGAAGAATAGGTAACTTGTTTGATAAAAATGGCGCCAAAGGCTCTGCGTGAGAATGAGAACTAACTAACCGGCATCAGCCCGCCCGAAGTATCCATGTCATAGGTAACGTTAGACATCCTTTAGCTTCAATATATCTCCTGCTTTCTTGTAAATTTTATGTGAGTTCACCAGTAGTTAGGCAATGATGAAGATTATTCCTGCCCGCCTGCGCCACGGCTTCATCTCCTCTTTAAAAATGGCTCCAGCTGACTCCAGCTCCACTGGTTTGTTTGAAGACGCAGGACAGGAATGACACAGTAGGTATCTAAATAAACACTTAAACACTTTTTAACACAGAACACCTAAATCGCTTTACAACCACAAAAATATTCACGCAGAAAAGAAATTGTTTGATTTATTTTGTTTTGTTTGACAACTGACAAGACGACCGACGACAAGAGTATTTTTTTTCTATGGCAGTCAGTGAGCGATAGAGGTGGGTGTTAATTATATACCTCAACATAATATAACAACTAAAAAAAACTATATATATACAGAAAATGTACAGCTGTTAGAGCTATATTTTTATCTGGATGGACACGAATAGAACCAGAAAAAGTGAACATAACATTTATAACATGAATTTAGAAATAAAAGAATAAAATACTAATACTACCGTTACTTCCGTTCGCTTGCTTCTGTTTGACCCATCTTTTTCAGCGGCCCTATTTTTATACCGATTTTTTGTACTGGATGTTGCATCGATTTACATTCTAATCGAAAATTCTGCCATTCTCGGTTTTTACATTCTTGTTAGGCCAACATTATGCTTCCTTTATGTCTATGGGTTCAACATCGATCCCTACAAAAAAAAAGAAAAAACACCTATCAAACTGTCAAATCTGATAGTTGTGACAAAAAAATGGTAGAAATGCGTGTAATGTTACCAGTAAATACACCAAAGTACACTAAATAGTAAAAAAAATCAAGTACTTAGGTATCCCCAACCCACACGTGGGTTCGATCCCCACCGAGAACAAACATTTGTGTGTGGCAAACATAAATGTTTCTTTTGTATCTGGGTGTTACTACGTATTATAAGTATGTGTATTTACAAAATAAAAAAATAATTTGATGTATTCTATCGACTATCACTTTATTTAGCCACGACTGGCTGCGAGCAATCCCGGGTGACGACGTGCGTGCCGCGCGCTGTACGCCGCTCAAGATGGTCTTATGTGGGTTTTAAATGGGCTTTGCGCCATAGAACTACATCCTACAAAATTAAACCGCGCGGAACAACATGCGGCAAGAATCGCGTGGCTTGCCGCGCTAATGGGTTAAATAAAATAAGGCACCTAGGTTCGAACGCAAGCTTGAAGTTTAAGCGCCCAAAACATTAATGGCCATATGTTGACACCTCGTATCTATCAAAACCCAAATTTTACAAATAAAACAAAACAAAAATATAATATCTTAAATATCGTGCTTATTATATCGTGCTTTAAAAATAAAACAAAAATATAATATCTACCAACTATATTTTTGTACGGTAAAATACGGCGGTAAAATTTGGGTTTTGATAGATACGAGGTGTCAACATATGGCCATCATGCGATATCTGAAAAAGCTGAATAAGTTTTACTGTGTATGTTGTATCATAATTTTTCAATTCGTTTTCTTGCCAGAGTATGAAGAATAATGGCATAATGGGTTATTCTATAACGTTTCTTCTCTTGACGTTGGTAAAATAAATGTTGAATGTCGAATATTATTATATATTTTATTCAACATTTATTCGGGAATTAGTAGCAATTTAAGCTACTAGGCCATGGCAACAATTTGAGATAAACGGAAGCTGCCATTTCTCTGACGTCATGGGCGGAGTTTAGTTGAAGATCGAATTCGGATTCGGTTGGCGGGCGCGGCCATCTTGGTGAATTAGTGACCTGGCGATTCGGTTTTAGTTAGTGAAAAATCAGTTGTCATCCACAATGTCCGAAAGGGAAGATAATGTGTACAAAGCTAAGCTCGCCGAGCAGGCTGAACGTTATGATGGTAAGTACATATTTTTGTTATACCCTTCATCGTTAGGGCTAAAATTCTATCGCAATTTCGCCGACAGTTGAAAGACGTTTTGGTGATAGTTGGGGAAATTTCTAGATGAATTCAATCGAAATGCCTAAGAAAAGAACGGTTTCAAAGAGAAAGTAGCCCAATACATAATTTTTTCATCTATTTAGCGGTGTACTAACAAATCAATGGCATTCGTTAGGCTTGGTCAGCGATCGATGCGTCATCCGCCGGTGGGTTGTCCTTTACATTTTTTACAACTAAGAAATTAGTCTGATGATCTAAATCCACTGTCACAACATTCCTCGATGACTAATGAACATTTTTTCAGTTTTAAAACGTATGAAATCGCTGATGTAAAGTAATGAATTCTCATCTGAAGTCGAAAGAGTTGTCTCCTGGTTTTCCCATTCCGTAAAAGAAGTATGCGATCGATGTCATTAGAATTGGTCATGCATGTCGCGCCTTGGATAAATCACTAGAATAGAGGAGCTTGCGGAACGGTCTGGCTATATTAGACTGCGCATTTCGTTTCAGATTTCACCTATTGTTCACGATTTAGCACCACGGGAAATCTACCTGTGCTCATCGCGATATATTTTCGAGCAATGCGGTCATTGTAAAGGTTATCTAGCCATTCCCATAGTTCTTACAAACTTTCATTGTCTCAGTTGACGAGGTTAGATTATCCAACTACGAATTTATGCAGTATCCAGTTCAATGACCTTTGTTAGGATTATCTCTGAAAAATTTCAAATACCTACTTATCTAATCATTTTGACTAGGTAGGTACTGAAAAAAAGTAATTTGCCTAGTACAGATTTCTGTAATTACTAATTACCTACCAACTGTTACTTTTTCATTCATAAAATACCTACACCCACGCCTACATCATTACAATAGTAATTCATTCATACTAATCAATAAGCTATGAAGACTATCATCATGGAATCAACTCTTGCATGCAACATGTAATAGTCTTGCACACATGGCTTCTGACACTTCATAGCTGATTATTTAACCTTGAGGACCACACCCCAGTCTTTGCCAAGTTTAGATTGAATCAAACCTATTATATCCTTGTGTTGTTTGTAAATCAATAAGTTAAACCTCAATCAGGGGTCTTGTTAAAGGTTCTATTGTATAAAACAATGCCAAGCATTAGAACACTAATAATATATTGAAATACTTCACATTTTACTGTAGGTATATAATTCCATTGGTGTGCAACAACTTGAAGTCACTTATTTTAGGTTTTTGAGTTGGTCTGCCTGGAAACCTGCCTCTGGAGAGTACAATAATTGAAGTTTTGACTATGGACTATGTATCTACCTACCTATTCAATAACATCTTGATGATACCTAAATCATTGATACATAGTTTAATATTTACTAGCTTACGCCCATGGCTTAGTTCATGACCTGTTTGAGCCTGTTGATTTTTCAGGATATAAAGTAGCCTATATGCCAAGTTTCATCCAAATCGGACAAGTAGTTGCAGCGAGATTGAAACACAAACATCTAAACTTTGACATTTATAATATTAGTAGGATTTGGGGGAAATGGATTAATTCATTGTTTTAGAATTTGTGTCAAGTAACTATTATTTTCAAAGTGAAATTCTTGCTAATTGGGGATTGGGGACAAGTCATTATTGTAATGGTTTTCTTAGTAAAACATATTATTATGATGTCATTTGTGTATCACAATACAATCTTGATATCATATACCTGTGACTTGAAAATTAGAAGCACATATGTGGTGAAAACTAGAAAACCTGGGAGGACTTACTATTATCCTTCTCTTATCCTGCAATATGTGCGGAGTCATAACAACATTCAAACTTGGGAATGAATTCCCTTTCCCACATGTGCAAACATTTTGGAGGTTATGTCAGGAATATAACTATTATTTAGTGACCAATCCAGTGCATAATCTAGTAACTAATCTTTTACAAGGCATTTGTAAGCTAATACTATGTGTGGAAGAGTGGTGGATGAGATATAATAATTGGTTGTAATATATGTGCCAAAGAGGCCAATGAACTCGGTGACCTAGACATAAAGCTGATAACATGATAATGGATAAAGGTCAAAGATAATGTGGAGCTTCAAGTACATTTGTATAAATTCAAGTTTGTCTGTTACAATTTGGAAATCAATTCAGTTATCATCATTCAAGAAGCTATTTCCACTTTAGAAAGTTTTGTCAAAGGTCAGCGTCTGAAAAAGGTGTAACAACCTACTAGTAAAAATAATTATTAAGCTGAGTAATTGGCACTAGATGGAGTTGTACTCCAAACCACCACAAGCCAAGGACCTAGGAAAAGAAAATCTTAGGTACTAATAATACTAATATTATAAAGAGGAAAGATTTGATTGTTTAATTGTTTGCATTGAATAGACTTCGAAACTACTGGACTGATTTGAAAAATTCTTTCACCGTTGGGAAGCTACACTATCCCCAGGCGACATAGGCTATATAATATATATTCAAAAAAATTAGGGATCCTCACTAAAACTCTATATGTAACACAAGGTGTCAAAAGATTCCTTATCCAAGAAAATTTTGATAAATACCCTTCCGAAGCTGGGGCGGACCGCTAGTAACAACATATCATTATAATCATACTGATATGGTGAGAGGGAACTCTTCAAGAGGAAGAGCTGTAGGTGGACATATAATCACTTGTATTCCAAAAGCTTTACATATGGTAGATAATTCTTTCTTTCACCATCATCATCATCATCATCACCACCCACAGCCCGACTTTACGCACTGCTAGGCATAGGCCTCCCCAAGTTAGTGCCATCCAATGCGGTCCTGAGCTAGTCTCTCCCATTTATGGCCTGCGACTTTGACGATGTCGTCTGCCCATCTGTTTCTTTCATCGAGACTGGGTAATTCAACAGTATTCTTATACTCGCCATTGTATTCCAGAAATGGTGGAGGCTATGAAGAATGTGGCCTCACGGAACGTGTCCGACAATGAGCTCACAGTGGAGGAGAGGAATCTGCTATCAGTAGCCTACAAGAACGTGATAGGCGCGCGTCGAGCTTCCTGGCGGATCATCTCCTCAATCGAACAGAAGGAAGAGACCAAAGTAAGTATCCCTCTTTTGCTTTCTTCTTACTACCTGCTGAAGAGGATCCACACACGTTTTACGCATACTCCGACGAAAGGGGGACTAGTGCCTGGGACATTTTTTACATCAAGGACGGTGCTGCTGTGAATGGTGGGGGAAAACGTCAAAAATGGTAGGTGCTAGCTATTATCTTTATCGTTTTTATCTACCGTTTGTGAGCACATACAATTTTCCAAATAGAAAAACACATAGTTGTAACACCAGATTTGTACCTCTAGCCACTACAGGATCGGAAGTCGAGGTTGCTAAGTACTTGCTACTACCAGACCACCGGTGATTTACCAAGATGCGCTGTATTGGACACCACCGACTACATTGAACACTGCAGATTCTGTTGCCATGCAGTCCAATAAATGTGTTCAAAACTGGATTGTGGTGCTTGTATAATTCTCTGGTCGTCAATATAATACCTACCTAGTTTGACAGGCCTAAACAAAGATTCACATTAAAAGCTGACGTGATGGACTTTAATTATGTCATTGTTCAATCTGCTTTTGGTTGGATACAGAATTTTTATAATTTTACGATCAAACTGATTGAACTCTTCAAATACACAAATTGTACATGTATTGAGCGGACCACACCAAGATGCTTGTAGTGATCTACCAAATAATAATTAGGAGAAATGAAATACCTACTGCTTCAGTTAACAACATTCCACCCACTGCCCAACTGGACTGGGATACTGTATAATTCATAAAAATTAGTGCACCTAGTGCCTAATTAGTCACTAACCAGCTTAGTATGATAATTGCACATAAGTGCTAAGTTTAGAAGCACTGAAGCTCAACTAACTTGCATTGAGATCGACATAAATAAAAATTACAGTTGCCGCTACTGCTGTCTATCACACTTTATCAGATAGTATAAATACCACCTACACAACATTACGATAAAATAGTTTTGGTGTGACGCAGTCTTGACGAAGCTATAGGTACTACTGCTACTAAAATGTAGTATTATCATGTCATGGTTTACGTAACAGAATTACATTCTGTAACACGTAACCTATTTAAAATTCTAAATTTTGCATCTAAATGGGTAAATAAAATATTCGTCGTTCTTGCTTGTGGCATTTCAATAAACACCCCTCAAAGTGGTTGTTATTTTTTATCACAAAATGCTTGAAGTGGGACGGAGGACGTTGATTTGCCGTGTAATGAGGAAAATGACTCATCCGTGGTATCCTATTTCGTTTGCAAATAATATTACTTCGAGTATCTAACCTACCATCTATCCTCGGTATATAATACGTGATAATGTAGGTGATGTACTGAGTTAGAAAATTATGCAATCTTATCCCTACATTTGAATCGCAAAACAGACAAATTAATTCGTTCATTTCTGTTATTAGCTTGAGAAAAACACGTATTGAAATAGCTACTAGGTAGTGCTAGATATCATTTATTGCACGATAGCTCCAATCGATTTCAAAATTACATCATGAACGGTAGAGTACACGCACTCGAGATACGCCATACACGGCTTGGATAGATAATTTTACGCAGGCGTAGCCTCCCTAGAATATTACCCCATCTGGGCAATCTACCTCGCAGACTCCAGTCGCCGGCGAACTGTACAAATGACACGGCATTATGAAGAATCGATTTTTGTCTCGGCCATTTTGCAGGGCGTTATAAAAACTTTCGCTGTACTTAGGTACTTACGTACGAATATGTAGCATTCGGTAATCGATCGATGCCTTCCGAAGCTAGTTAACTTGGATATTGTGAACGTTTTGACTATACACCGTATACACGTTGCTATTTCAGACGCATAAACGGTCACCATGCCGTTTCATAACCTACAAACGACCGAATGGATTTTCTTTCATTTTGTCTGTTCATCATAGTACTTGTGGCTGTACCGTTGAATCACTATTACTGTACTGTATAGAAAGTATTTCTCGTCAATTTACTTGAAGCTTTAGCCGCAGTACCGAGAAAAAGTTATCAAAGGCCTTACGCTCCAAAGGACTCTTTGTTGTAGGTCGATTGACGTCACATCTCGGTGCTCGGTATTTTTAGCTACTAAGTTCTATGAAAGAGTCTCAATATAGTCTTACCTATGTACTTGGAAATTTGTAATTTGATTCTGCTTTGGTTTCGTCGCCACGTTTGATCAAATTATATTCACCTCTGCATTTAAGTTTCTATATTGATTAGCGTAGTTGAAATAACTGCCGACGTTGGCATCGTAAACAGTTTGTTATTTTATTAGATTTTAGCTGTTGAAAGCTGTTCAGTTAAATAACACAATCAACATTATCCAAGATCAAAGCATTAATTTGTACGAACGAAGTTATGAGTTAGCAGTCTGGCTCTCTCGACGATAACTGACGTCATCTTGGCTGGGAAAGTTATAACGAAACCAATAATGCATGAGCTTCTAGGATTCGACTAACTTGGGGATTACTTTGAAAGTAGCAGGTGCTTGTAAAAGATAGAGATATTGTCACTAGCGCTGTATTATGTAGATCATCCGTCTACTTGTGGGTCCCCTATGTTATTATGCGCGGTGGATTATTCCTAGAAACCTTTCAACAAGATTGTTCCACTAGTTATAAATTAGCTCGTGTCTACGACCGACCTACGAGCATAGTAAGACGAATGATAAAAAGATTTGATACAAAACCGTACTCTCAGTCTACGTCATACGACTTGCTGTATCTGCCTGTATCTGGTGAAGGTCACATTAACTATTCCATGTAGATAATGAAATAATATGTTGTCTTAACATGAAAAGCATTGAGCGAGACGCTACTACGCCTGTACTTAAAGACTGACTACTCTAATATACACGGACAAGACAAATAAAATTAGTGTTTTTAGCCTTCACTTGCATTTGGTGAATCGGCATTCACTATCATAGAATACTAGTTTATTATCAGTTAGATATATATAGCATTTCGATATTGCGCTGCTTTGAGTTGATACTCTATCAGTAATCCTCTATTAGCTGATCTACTAACGAACATCATCGTTTACACATTGAGATTATTAATTAATCTGCCTTGTCCTTCCATTCTCAACGTGAGTCTCTTTTTCACGCACAAGGTTTTTTCATAAGGACTATGATTGCCCTCCTCAATGCAGAACAGTTATACACAGCACAACAGAACCAATACCTGTCTCGAGTCAAAATTTAAAATGCCAAAACTGCTCTAGTTAGAGATGATAACTTTCACAAGTTTTTGCGTCTGGCAGCGGCGAGATGACCGTTAGGATTGTAGTATCATTCATTTTGCAATTCCATGTCTCCAAGTTTGACTGGTCTGTCTGTGCAAACCTGGGCAATCGTATCGATTGCTAGATCTCCGTGTTGGACAGATTTTCGATAAAAGCTCTATTTAAACGCGAAGTCGGTTTTATCATTAGCCAAAATCTATTAACTCTTTTAAATTCAATACTTGACCTAACAATCTACTATCATAATGATAAGTGTCAATATGGTTGCTAAGGTGCTACACGGCAGCGCCAGAACGACCTTGACTACTTGAAATTACGACGATTGATTTGCAGTGACTCACACGAGAGAGTTCATGCAATCGAACGTGGTTAGACTGGCAAAAAGGTCACTGCCAGCGTAATCTGCATATCGATGCCCTATTAAAACGTGTACTTCTCGCGGCCTTATATTTAGTTGCTTATGACACAAAGTTTCAATATGGCAATTTTCAGAGGCCACTGAACCATTCAACATTATTCGAAGCCTTCAGGCGATATTTAAGCATTCTTTAGAGTCTGATACAAAATGAACGAACTTTAGTACTGTAGAATATACAGACATCCAATCCTGGACGTAGTCTGTTTTAATGCTATGAATAAGAATACTGCCCCGATCAAAGTCTTCAAGCAATTTGCATTCATCACTTGTAGGTTTAACAATAGTATTTGTCGTGTTCCTCATTCATCAACCACCCTTGGAACATTTTTCAGTATAACCTTTCTTGGTAAGATCCAATTTATTCACAGAAAGCAAACTTAGTACTTTAGGAAGGGTTGGTGATAAATTAGCTCCTGACATCATCATAACAATGAAATTATGTCGCACGCGCCCACACATTACGCCCGTTAATAAAGCTAAAATTACTTGATATAGGGCGTGGCACTTTCTTTGCTGCGCGGTAATGTTTAGATGTGCGCTTTGTCTATCTTTAGCGTAGCGTAGGTGCATTGCACTGCGGTTTGCTGTGCTCATTGTCATTGTCATGAGCTAGGCCACCGCTGGACGTTGATATAATATAATCCCGCAATCTTATCAGACATTATATGTGGTCCAGAGCAATCCTCGTTATTTTACTAAACTGTGTGTGTGGGCTTCTTACATCGATTCCTTAAAGTAAGGATATATTCCGAAAGTGTGTGCAGATGAATTAACCAGTTAACACCTGTAAATACGCTGTACCTAGCTAACTCTCTCTGTATAAATCATCTTGAATTGATGCTAAGGCCTGTTTACACTCAACGCTAAATAGTTAAGTGCGGAAGTACTGAACGCGCGTGCGATCATACATTTGGTTCCGGATATGATCACTAACTCCATACGCATCACAGGTATGGGATGATATCCGAGCACAACTGACTGTTATGGATGTTAGCTAGTTATCTCTGAATCATAACACTTTTTATTGTTTTATACATTAAAAAGAAAACAATACCTATTTCATCGTCGTGTTACGTAAGCTTTTTAATTCTCTGCGCCACTGCTCTCGCGAACTAGGTATGAATGCTCCGTACGTTTATTGCTCATTAAATAGCTATGTTCCGAAAAAGATCCGTTTAATTATGGTGTGTGAACTTAGAATTACAGTTTAGATTAGAAGATAAAGGCAATGAAACGGGGCCTTCAGTTACAAATCTTCATTTGATAGGGGTGTGTACAAGCCAGGCAGAGGAATAATGTGCATAAATTGTGAGCTAGGAAAACAAAAGGCATCATTCTGTGGCGATTTGCAGTGCTAGAATGTTGCAGACGTTAAAATATTAGCAGACAACGAAATACTACCAACGACATTCGAAAATCTGCTCCTATCTCACGCATATTATCCCTGATTTCCTATAGCGAGACTACAACATGTATGTTGTTTTCAGGGCGCTGAAGACAAACTGAACATGATCCGAGCGTACCGCAGCCAGGTTGAGAAGGAACTACGCGACATCTGCTCCGACATACTCAACGTGCTCGACAAGCATCTCATCCCCAGCTCGCAGACCGGCGAGTCTAAAGTCTTCTATTACAAAATGAAGGTGAGCACACAATACACTGATCACGTTTTAGGTATACGTTGAACGTGGATTTAAAGAACAGCCCTTGTGAAAGAGTTCATCTGTGGAAAGAAGTATAACCTATTTCGGCCGGCACTGTGATGCTCGCATTGCTGTGTTCCGGTTTGAATGGTGGACCAGTGCAAGAGTGACGCAGTGCAGTGCAAACACGTTTTCGGGAGACTTGCCCACATGAGGTGCGATCGCACGTGGTGTTATTTCGTGGTACGATATGTTAATATTCCGCCATCCCGTTAATATTCATGATATTTAGTTCATTCGTCCGGCGACAGGCGTACCCGTTCGATTCCTTGACCTGGATAAATCGGGTCACGGACGACGCAAACTAGCCCTCTCGTTATTTGTTAGTCGCGAGCTTTATGTTTCCCGGACTTAAAATCATTATTTGTTAAAAAGTGTTCTACAGAGTCACATTTGATGCTTTTTCAGTAGCAAACGATAACTTGTATGTCACGTTTTCAAGATGAACTTCGAACACGATTCAGCTGTTGAAAGGATAGCTGGATTCTAAAAACTCGCCCTAAAAATATCGTGGGAAAATATCTTAGTTTGACGGATATACGAAGTCGCGGGTAAAGCCACTAGGTAGCTAATATTCCATTCTGTAATTCAGCAGAATAGATAATTTAATTTATATTTCCATAAGCTACGTGATTGGTTCATTTCGCCGTTTGATTTCTCGGTACGTTAGCTTTGTTTGAAGCACCTAATCACAGAACGTGAAAGCAGGGAATATTTTTACAAGCACAATAAAATTGATTTGAATATTGTATGATTTTGATGGCCTTTGTTCGTTTATTCGTCGTGTTTGGTCGCTTTGTGATTATTCAATGGCCTTGATGAAACGGTAGCTCTTAAGAGGGTCCTATACTCGCTGTAATAACTAGTAGTCGCGGGAAAAAATACGTCCAGGTGCAATCACGATGTAGCTACATAAGTGTTGGGCAATATAAAGGCGTGGCAGGATACAT
Source organism: Eulithis prunata (assembly GCA_918843925.1). Classification (NCBI taxonomy): domain Eukaryota; kingdom Metazoa; phylum Arthropoda; class Insecta; order Lepidoptera; family Geometridae; genus Eulithis; species Eulithis prunata. The sequence continues at coordinate 487,889 of OU974027.1, read as the reverse complement.
GGAGTACTTGAATGTGATGTCTCTATTCTATGGCATTTTAGAGGTTACTTCGGACTGATTCACTCACAAAACTAGGTCAGGCGTTACGAGATTGTAAAGAATTTGCACAGGAAAGAGTCGTTAGTCCCAAGCCAAGTCCATTTAACCCTATGCGTCATACAGTTACATAATATAGTCCGTGACGATGCTCTGAAAACATGCGTTCCTGCGTAGAGTAACGATTTTCCCGCTATTGAAAGAAAATATGCGTTTCCTTACTTCAATATAAGAAGTTAGCCCCTTTCAATTCTGGAGGAGTTGTTTTGCGCAGTCTGTTTTCGAAGCTTAAGGCTTCTTCGGTCCTCCTAATTTTGAAGGAGGTAAACTTCTTGTACACATCTTGCTGCGCTCCAGAAGTCTGAAGACCCGCTTATTGTTTCATAAGCGGGTCTTCAGATTTCTAGAATTTGATTACGCGTCGCACGTTTGCGCGAAGCTCTTTCGTTTGAATCCGCGCTTATCAATGGTGCAGGTGTCGAAAAGTGTCCTAATTGACATTCATACGAGGACACCTATTATTCGTCACCTGTACGTGCGATCGCTTGTTCATTTCATACGACCACTTCGCACTTTGCGATAGTTGCATTATCAAAGGAGCGACATCATTATATTAATCAGCCTGTAGAAGGCTAAAGCTGGACAGGCCTTATATTTGGGTCTTCTGCATCAACACATCTCTTGTCGTCTGATCAGTGCGTATTCACATTGTATCAGAACGCTTCCTTTGACACAGTTTTTTTGCTCATTCTTGTAGGTACTGATAGCGTAGTCATTACCATCGTAATTTTACTGAACGAAGAGTTTCTTTATTTGCTTGAAATAGGTACACAAAGATTTATTGGTCGTCGACAGAATAGATGTTTGCATGGATGTAGATGCAATGTATGTTTGGTGTTATTCCAGGGTGATTACCACCGGTACCTGGCGGAGTTCGCGACCGGCAACGACCGCAAGGAGGCGGCCGAGAACTCACTGGTCGCGTACAAGGCCGCCTCCGACATCGCCATGACCGAGCTGCCGCCCACGCATCCCATACGCCTTGGACTCGCACTTAACTTCTCTGTAAGTACTTACACTACACTACCGGTTACTACAGCGGCGGTACTGCTATCCGATTCATACCTTATGTTACAAAATATTCCTCAAATGTGAATCGATAATAATGAAAATCGTTCTTTTGGCATTTTCAGGGAACGTGAAAATTGTCAGTGCTAATCAGAACCAATGTATGGATAGGTTTTTTTCTAGACACTTTCAGTCCAAAGTGGTTTAAAAACATTTGAATACATGGAGTATTGTTTCGGACGTAGGTATGATGCCTGAATATGAACCAACGAACTACCTCATAACTAATTGAATTTTCTAGCAGGTACAATAAAAACCACAGAAAACATCCAATTGGATTCCTAAGAGCATTTAACAGTTGCTTATTAAAATGTAATATCTCATTGGCTATCTCCAGGGCTAATAGTTTTAATGACTAATGCATACCATCATGATTTCTTCAAGTGAAATTATTGCCTAACTGTCAAATATGGCTGTCCTCTTTCGCCAACGCCCTATACGGCCCAAGCTTACATCATAAGTTTTGAAACTGCATGCACATGCTAATATCACTGTCATAGCCACATAGGCCACAAGGCAGCTTATTCAAACGTAAATCAAAGCAACACAAATTACTCTCTCAATTCCAATCTCATTGTCCGAATACTTTTGCCTTTGAAAAAGTTTTCCCTTTTGTCCAAATTTCAAAAGGAACTCGTAAAGTCGTCACGTTCTTGGAAGAACATATGACGTCATTGTTTGAGAGAGGAAACTGTTGGCTTGCTAATCACGAGTACACAACACGTTCTACGTCATCGTGACTGACTCACTGACTGTTGGCGTTGCCTCACAGCCGATGAACAAAGTCAACTTAATCTAGTGCTGTTTAAGGATAAGTCATCTGTTTCTGTGGTGGAAAAGCCAATATTTATTATCAAAATACCCACCAATTGTACAATTATACGCGTACTTTATTTTTGCGTGCCAAAAACAATATGTTTTAGTGTTCAAGCGTCGATAAAATATTGTCTGTGGTTTCAATTAAAATAAATTAGCAATGGAAAAGCTGATCGTGATATTGTTACGCAAAACATTTGTTACTGTAGTACAATAGGTTTTCTATTCCAAGGCAGTTCACGCTTCATTGATATTTATGACATGTTTTCAAGGATATAAAATACCTTAGAAATAATGTCAGTTAGTTTGTTTGGCCGAAGTTCAATGTTGAGGATAGCGAATGTTCGCTAGATTGCTCATGTCTTTCGTAAAATAGCCAATAAGTTAAACAAATATTAAAAAACCCCCGGCAGGTAAAATCTCGTGAGATTCTGTTTATCATTAGAGCTTGAAGTATGGCCTCCAGTTCATCCAATCTCTATACATGCTTTGAGTTGAACCGAACGCTTTATTGAAATTATGCCGGGGATTTCTCTAAACTGGTTTTGAGAGCTGATGAATATCCTTGGAAATGGCTGCACCAATTTTCACCAAAGCAAATCAGAGCCTTACTCTTGGAGTTACGAGGTCACAGAGAGACACACAACGCCGCCAAACTTGTCACACCTTTTGCAATGTTATCGTGTCTGTTTTAAGGTATTCTACTACGAAATCCTGAACAGTCCGGACCGCGCGTGCCGGCTCGCGAAGGCTGCGTTCGACGACGCGATCGCCGAGCTCGACACGCTCTCGGAGGAGAGCTACAAGGACTCCACGCTCATCATGCAGCTGCTGCGAGACAACCTCACCCTCTGGACCTCCGACATGCAGGGCGACGCAGAGTCCGGTATCTACTATACCATAACATTATAAAAATACCGTTGCATCTTATCTAAATTATCTATACCTACAGTAGGATTACTTTTTACTCATGCCCCGATGAAAGGGACATACAGTAGGGCTTGCCCAGCACTTTTACCGTCGTGTATCGATAGAACACTGCAAGTTTAAATTTTGATCTAAATAAAAACTTCTTAACTCCCTTTAGATAGAAATGTTCATGCGCGCCATTGAGTTTTAACGATGACTTGTAGAAATCGATATTTAGGTCAAACGGGCGTACGTATTTTTAGAAAATGTCTCTATCGATTGAAGCTTTTGGTTATGATTTTATGGATGTATTTACTGATGGTTTGTTATTGTCCATTTCAGGTGAAACAGAACAGAAAGAACAAGCACAAGACGTGGAGGATCAGGACGTGTCGTAATACTTTTAAACATTCTATTTAAATATAATAAAAATAACTATAGTATCATTTATAAGAGCCAGCCCTGATGACAACCGGTTGCATAGGTACACACGCAAAAGTAAATTCTCACTGTAATCAATCATGCCTCCCGATGACTATATAATATACAAATTGTCAGTCAACTGAAGTAAACACCTCTCCCGAGCCATGATCACTTTTCGTTGGTGTCGTGTCAAATTTATCTACGAGTATAAATGTACTTCTTTTGATATAATATTGTTTTCGAATACGAAATGAATAATGTTTAAGAAAAGTACTTTGGTATTATAACATGTAAACCGTATGTTCTTTGTATGTTGTGAGCGGTTACTCGGATTGATCTCTAGTGTGTTCTATAAGCTTGCCTGTCGCACTCCGGTTGCACGTTCCCGAACGTCACTTTCTATACTATTCTATAAGGTGGGAACTGTAAATTTTCTAAGTATTTTATACCGTGTGTAAAATGAATGTATTTAACCGTCGAGTCTCGTACAAGCACCGTAGCTACATGACGTCGAACCTATCTATACTGAACGTATGTAACGTAATTATTTGAAGAGTAGAGTCGCATTCGCGCGTTAGTTTGGTTTTAGGCCCTTACGTCAGCCATAGCACTCGCATTTGTATACATTTGAATCATCATTATTATTATATTATGGCATATTTTAAAGGATTACATTATTAGGGTGGTATTATGATCGTAGTTACTTGCAATATTTAGCTAAGTGATAGTGCCGTCACCCTGTCTTTATGTATCTATCTGTCGTCGCGCGTTCTTTGGTGTATTTATTGCAATAATGAGTTTGTGTAAATCGTCGCTACTGTGTAGTAACCGTTTGCCGACGCCGTCGCAAGTATTACAACATTTGGAGTATTCACACTTGAATCGCTTTAATTACTTACGAGTATTGTGATAGAGATTTTGTATATTTTAATTTATTTTTTTTAATTTCGCAAGTTCTCGAAAATTGGTGTAGCGCTACTTATCCTTAAACGATGAATACAGGACAGTAGTAGATGTAAAGTTGTGGTAGGTTAAGATATCGCACAGAGGTGGTTACACATTCCAGCCGCGCCGCCGCCGGCCGGACTGCCTGTCGCAAGTCGCAAGTCGCCCCGGCCCAACCAGCCCCGTAACATATTAGCGTTATTATTATTTGAATTTGTAATATTGCATATATTTTGTTAATTTATCCCCAAAAATACTAATGCAATTAGCCTTAGTGTTATGCAATATTGATTTATGTCTTACAAACAACATAAAATTATTGTAAATGACAGTGTAAATCTAATAATAAAATTCAAAAAGTCCACCCATTTTTGTTTTATTTATTTTCCAAATTAACAACATCCCCCAAGAGTAGGAGTAGGTAGAGGCAAGTTTACTAAGTTATCAAGTACATTACATAACTAACCTAACTTTATCCACTACCGAAACAGAATAAGTGCCTTGATCATGAATAAAGGTGACAATCGTAAACGTATCGTAACGCTAGCGTATCCGAGATACACTGCGCGATGACACTACAACGGTTGGCAGTCGAGCTGGCATTGACGCGCAATATAACTTCGAATACGTTAACGCGGCGACTGTTAGATTTTTTCGTGATAAGAGGTACAGGTATAGCCTTGAGATGGGACAGGATAACAATGAATAGCATATCATTGATATGCAGCAAATACAATGTTGAACACTACGGAGCCTTGCGGGACTCTAGCGTTAATATTTATGCAGTCAGACCTACTGCCGCCGGCGGCGTCAACTACCAGCTGTATGCTTTTGCTAGACAAAAAGCTGGCAACCCATTTGGACACTGCGGAGAAACGTACAGAATCAATACTTTATAGTACCATTACTAAAAGGAAAGAACCGGTTTCGGGCCAAAATCTGCAGAGCCGGCTCTATACCTAAATCGCTATAATAATTTTTACCGGCACTAAAAAAGTATCAATACCTCGGTGATGTCAATCGAACCGAATCTAAAGAGTAGCATTATGTAATCCAAGCGCTGCTTAAGATTATCATACGTTCAAAAATGTATACCTATATTAGGTACATCATTCCAAGTTGCGCACACAAATAATACACAAAAAAATTACAAAAGAAAATCTTTATTGCACAAGGATATTCAAAAATACTTAAATTGATAACAATATTTTGATACTACAAATTATACATACATAACACAGATGCGTGTGTATTTCTACATTTATGGCATGTTCACTAGTAATTGGACATCCAGTTGACAATCATGCATTCTAGTTGCCAAATGAATAACGAAAATATTTTTAGAATTTGCTTTGGTACTTCTAAACTGAACTAATGGCACAGTGAACCAATGCTAACGAAAATAACTATGTACAGTCAAATGATCTTTCCAAAATGGTCTATTTATATGAGAACATTTATACTTCGAAGTGATATTATCTACTACTTGGTTCACTAGATAGGTAATGAATCCATGAACAAATTCAACAATATGATATTCAGGCTGCATTCTTGTGTTTAAACTAAGGAATGTAACAAACCAATTCAATAGTATTACCTTGATTAACTTATTGTTTACATCTAAAATACTTATAAATCGTATCTCACTAGAACTTCCAAGCATGACGTTGCGCCCTAAGCCTAATAATAGTTCAAATAATAATAAAACATTGAGCCCATTTAGTCACGCTAAAAAGCTCTCCAAAAACAATAATATACTCATTTTAAAATTTAAATTTCCAATAACATACTAAACACTAGGATAGGTTCTGCGCTATAAGAATATATTATTTATAATTTATACATTTTAATATTTTGCACCAGTACTTGATTACATATTTAGGTTTACTTTCATTATAAGTAGTTGGAAAAATAGATTTATATCTTTCATAGCGGTACAAAATATTGAAAAGCATTACTAGCCCCTAATTCTAGAATTAAATACAATAAATGAGTAAACATAGCACATCACATAATCACGTTAACGTCACATCAGTCTCAAACTAAGTATAAAATTAACATTTCAATCACCACTAATAATTAAAGTAACTAATAACATTTACATAGCATACAATGATATCATAATTTCAGGACAAATTAGGTTTCATTTTAGAAAAGTTGCGTTTTAATTGGTCTATGATGTTACACAAGTCTATACTGAATAATATAATACTGTACCTACGGGGTTAGTGAGTAGGTACTTACTATTTTCAACATGCATCATTATCTATGCAGCTAATGTTTTGTTCTTCAATAAAAAATATAACAAAACGCAACTAAGGAATGTAAGCTTATTAACACAGTCATTGTTGGCATTCTAGTACTCGTACTATGAAAATCTTCACAATGTATAAACATCTCATGACAGTGGACTATGTACTAGGCTATGAAGTTAACAGAAATCAAGCCCGATTAATAGGCCTGGTTTTGTTTATTGGCTTTTTCGGATTTTTGCTGTCCCGTGACTGCAAAAAGCCAAAATACTTCGCCTCCGGTGTGCAAGGCATTTTGGTAAGACAATTGCTTAGCTGAATAACATTACAGTAATAGTTTGCTTTTTAATCCACATCATTAACATTCCTATCTACAGCTATCTATACCCTCAACACTCCAATCACAGTACTTCCCAGTCTAAAATGTGTGCACTTCAGTAAAATACTTATAACATTTATTGTGCAAATAGATAAAATCTTAAATTGGAACAAAAGAGGGGACAAATTTTGACTGATTTGCACAAACCAAACCATGCAAGCTTCAAACACATTTCTATCAAATTATTTTTCATAAAGCCGAGGTTGTTTTGACTTGTGAGGATTAGTTACACAAGTAAATAAATAATTAACAGGCATTGTAACATTCATAATATTATGCAAAGTATTTTAAAATTCATAAACTGGTATCATAAGAAACTATAACAATTTGACTAAAATAATAATTTGATCCACCAAAACACTGAGCTATGGGGCTCTAAATAATTTGGCTGTATAACATTGCCTCCAATCACAAAATATCTACCCACTTGAGCGGTCTTTATAACCATTATTGTTACTTCCACGATGGGACAAAATATATGGTTACATTTTGTCACACATTATCCCTTTTACTTACAGCTTCTGCAGTTCTAGTTTTCACTTGCCAATGATCTGGTTGGTGGTGGGTAAGTTAAGCGATGGAGCACATTTTTTTGAGATCGCTTTCGTCCGGGTCGAGTGTGTCCGAGTCCCGGACGATCGGCTCGCGGCCGCTTATATCCGGCAAGTACTGCTCGTAGTCCAAACCCTGGAGATACAAAAGTTGGGGAATATAGATTTTTGAAAAGCGATGATGAATCCTAAGTTTTACGTAAAACTAATGAAATGGAGAAGACTTTCAATTGCTTGTTCTGAATATCACACAGTCTCTCTTCACTAAACTGCGAGTTGTTAGTTACCTGCAGGTTGCATATTACCTATGGATTGCATGTTACCTGTCTCTCGTAGAACAGCAGGTAGGCAGCGGCGGGGTCTATGGGCGGCGCGGGTCGAGCCGACAGCTCGCGACACGAGCTGTCGTTGTAGCAGAGCCACGCGCCCGACGGGTTGCGTGCGTACGCCACGTAGTGACCGCCGGACAGCTGGCCCGAGTGACACTGGAAACACACGATGATATTTGAGGTTAGAAGACATTCCCACTCGTTGATAGCATTTGGCAGTCGCGTAATTTTCCACATAAAAAACCTGCAGACGCGGCGCTAGGCGCTATAGTCGTATAGCCAAAGTTTATGAGTCAGATTAAATTTTTTATGCAATAAACAAAAATAGAAAAATGAAATCCAAAGAACGATATACAAATGATCAAAGAAAAAACATGCATAAACACAGTTATCTGGTCAATGTTTTAAAACACGTAACTGCTAGACATGAATTAAAACTTTTTGACTGAACTTAAAATAATCTCACCACAACAGCGTAAAGCCGGTACCGCAACTCAAGCGGCTCTTCTCCAGCCAACAGGCGATGTCGATGGTGATCCTCCAGGTTATCGTCCGTGACGGGTGTCGTCTGTAAGCTTGTTGACTCGAGACGCTCACGGCGCGGCGCGCAAGCTGAACTACGACGACGACGCTCCACTTGAGGCCTGAAAGTGAACGTAAAATAAAATTGTCTAAATTGTGTTTGTTCATAGTCAAGTCAAAATGCTCGCTAGTGTTGCCCGTCCCGGCTTCGCACAAAAATTTAAAATTTTTAGGCTTTTTACACCTTTACACCTTGGGTTATATTATTGGAATTTTAGTAAGGATCCCAAATTTTTTGAAAATATAACATAGCCTATGTCACCCGGAGATAGTGTAGCTTCCCGAATGAAAGAATTTTTCAAATATGTGTAGTAGTTTTGGAGCCTATTCAATGCAAACAAGTAGTAGTTTTGGAGCCTATTCAATGCAAACAATCGAATCTCTCCTCTTTATAATATTATAGTATAGAATGAAAGAGTTCCTCTTGACTTTTGAAATGGTTTCAAACTCACCTATTTTTCGTTTCCTTAGATTCCTTAGATTCGTCTTCACTCTCACTTTCTGTTATAGCTTCATCCACAAACACAGAGGATCGTCTCTTGAGAGCCAGCTCCCTGTGCCTGAGGATAGTTTCCCGCGGTACTGAGGCGAGGTACTCCGTGGGATCGAAGTCTTGGTACGGGAAGTTGACAACCTTCTGCGATTTTATCCATTTGTTGTTCACGTATTGGAAGCGTTTTAGGTGAATTATCTGTAGAAGTTATTGTATTGATTAGTTATGTGGTTGCAAAACTTGTGTTTTGAAACAATGCTGTAAAAATAGCGCAATGTGTCATACAATTTTTATTCTGAAAACCAGCTTCCGCTTGCGGCTTCGTCTGCGTCTCGTTTGATTCGGTTGATATTCCGGGGTAAACGCGAAAGTTTGTAAGGATGCATGTATGGTTGTTACTCTTTCACGCAAAAATTACTGATCCGATTTGGATGAACAACAACATAGGCTACTTTAAATTCCAAAAAAGGAACAGGGTCAAACGGGGCGTTAATGAAATCGCGGGCGGAAGCTAGTATAAGATAAGTATGAATTTAAAAAAAAAAATGTAGCTATCTAGTTACCACAGTACAAGCAGATGAAAAACTTACAAGTATAGGTGGCGCCCTCCAAAGCTGCAATGTCTTAGTAGCGGGTTGGTTTTCCTTACACGCCGAGCAATGGTACCGCTCCTCCAGCTTCTCAGGAGACGTGAAGGCACGGAGACAGCTCTGTAGGTCGATTGCCTTCGCAGCTTCTAACACCTCCTAAATACAACAATTCATGTTCAATAGATATTGGGTGAGATCGCGATCAAACACACGCCTAAAAAGGAAATACAACCGAAATGAGAATCCCTTTTTTTCTTAAGTCGGTTTAAAAGGTTTCTAATGCGAAATCTTATTCTGCCAGGAAAATGGAGATAAAGGGCGTTGAGGCCTTTCAGGTCTCGATTTGCATACATTTAGTTAATTTTTAGATTAATTTTGTTATTTGTTGAAAGTAAGTATAGTATGGTAACAAAGTTCCATCAATGCAAGTTTAAAAAAAATGTGGGACCTGGTCTCCATCCAGTTTGCCCCAGACCCTTTCACGCGTATACAATTCCGCCACAGTACCAAATTATGTGTTTATTTACACTGCTAGTATTATTTAGTTAGTGCACTTTTGGAGTTGTTAGCTACTGCTAATGTTAGTGCACTGCTAGAATCAGTTAGTGTACTGGTAGAGTTAGTGCATTGCTAGTGTTGTGTTAGTCAGTGGTAGTGTTATATACAAGTTACCTGTGTAACAGAGGGATGTTCTATAGCGTGTCGTTCGCGCGTGCTCTGGTACCGCAGGTGCAGAGCGGTGGGGTCCCACTCTATAGCAAGCATGCAGCGGCGAGAGGCGCCGTGTCGCGTGCCGCCGCCGAGTGCACTTAGCTCTAGTCGCGTTATAGTGTCCGACCTCGGTGTGCCCTGGGGAATTATAATGTTACACTACATCACTATCTATCTATGCTAGATAGATAGATGGATTACATTATTGTACACCAAAATAAAAGAAAAAAAGATACAAAGAAATAATGAAAAACAAATATGAAGCACAATGGGCGGTCTTATCGCTATAAAGATCTCTTCCAACCTTTGGATGGACAGGAACGTTACATTAGATAAGAACACATAAAAATAAATACCTACCATAGGAATTAATAAATAATAGCTAGCTATTGGGCTGCAATTCAAACTGCTATTTGTATGTTGCTATCAGAGTGCCTTGCTGAACGATAATATTTAGTTAAACACCATTTTATACCCCGGTGTTTCAGGGAACAAGGATTTGCTAACCACAATTTGAAACCCTCGTATTCTATGCATCCACAATCAGACCCTTGCCTATTGATAAATGCTCTTTGAAATTATAACTTCTGTTTCGGAATTACAAAAATAATGTAGTTTTATATCATTTATTCTAGTAAATGGTATTCAGCTTGCATATGCAGCCAGTGTCTTGGGCAGGCTTCCGATTGCTACTGATTTGGACCAGTTGAGCTATCTATAAATCATTTGCAACGGTTTGTTGATAACTCATCTGTTTCATGTGTATTTTGTACATATTGTAAATACTTTATTAGTTGTAATTTTCTTTGTGAATAAATGTTATAGATATTTTAGTGTTTGGCGGTAAAGACTGCGTGATACGATAAATAAATAAGTCAACTGTTTTTTTTTGTAATCTTATTTTCTTACTAGCCGTCTCCCGCGGCGTTGCTCGCGTTCTAGACCCTTTAGAGTGCGACTTTTAAAAATTCGTTTCTTAGTGCACCCCTACACTATATAAGGATACTACCTTCCAAATTTCATACCTCTAAGACTTATGGTTTAGGCTGTGCGTTGATTCTCAGTCAGCTTCAAAAGAGTTTTATATATATTGATGATGTTAATGTACTTACATCATCATTTTGTTTGGATCGTGCGCTCGCTTGTCGTTGCAGCTTCGCTTTAGCGATGGGCGAGTTAGCGTTAGGAAGGGAGTCGTCTATGAGACACGGCGATGTTGACGGCTTGCGGGACAATACGGGCTGACCTGGAGATCAATGTACTAATATTAATATGACATTTCACACAATGCTCTCTAATCCCAATCAAAGCTTGTATACTACGAGTAATAGATTGTTGATCTAATATATAAAAATGAATTGCTGTTCGTTAGTCTCGCTAAAACTCGAGAACGGCTGGACCGATTTGGCTAATTTTGGTCTTGAATTATTTGTGAAAGTCCAGAGAAGGTTTAAAAGGTAAATATGAAAGTTGTTGAAATTGTAAACGAAAATTGAGGCAGTACGAAGTCTGCGGGGTAAATCTGTCGAATAACCGATGCTTGAGTCTCTTTCGATCCAGACAGATACGAGCCTTATTGAGCAACTAATAGCTTATAATATATATACTAGTTATGCAACGATTGTAAGTAAGCAAATTAATCCTATCAAATAAGATTAGTTTTAAAAATAATAATACATTACACACAACGCCCTCTAGTCCCAAACTAAGCAGAGCTTGTACTATGGGAACTACATAGACTGCTTATATGTTTTTTTTTGTAAATACACAGAAATAAATGGTGCCTTCTGGTAAGATCGGCCTAATACTAAGTCCGGATAAATCACGTAACTAAGCAATTATCATAAAAAAATATCGCAGAATTGCTTGGCATCCGGACTTACTATTACGCCGATCTTACCAGAAGGCACTATACCAACAAAAAGTGTTATCAAATGTACAATTAGTAAGAAGAGCTAGAGCATGCATATATTGTTATATCTCACCGACAGTCGTGCAGTTCCGTTGTCAGTTATTGCACGTAGGGAAGGATGATACGAGCTTATTGGTACCACAACTAGCTCGTTACATCCTACCCGACGTGCTGTAACGTTACTCGGTTAGTAGCCGCCAGCTAAGCATTCTGCGTTATATACCTTAGAGGGAACTAATTATCTAGGTGGGTGTTAGTTACAGTGTTAGATGATTAGTCGATTGCTACTTATTTGGAGCAGTTGAGCTATCTATAAATCGTTTGCAGAGGTTTGTAGATAGCTCAACTGTTTCATGTGTATTTTTAACCGACTTCAAAATAGGAAGAGGTTATCAATTCGGTTTTTTTGTTTTTATGTTACCTCATAACTCCGTCATGTATGAACTGATTCTTTTTTTATCTGAAAGGGTCTGCCTTCCAGATCAGCCCCATATTTTTTTTATCAAAATTGGTTCAATAATTTGGCAGGTAAATAGGAATATCTGGATAAAGCACGTCATCCACACGACATTGCGCATATTGTGTTCCTGTCACCTTGCAATGGTGTTTATGATAAATAGAACAAATCCAATGAACTACCATCATCAGCTGTATCAAATTGAAGTCTATTTTTCAAGTTTTTATATTTATAATGTGATTTTATACCACTCTCCCTCTAAAAAGCTTATTTTATTTACTGAAAACAGTGAATAAAAAGCACTTTTGGTCACTGTTTTGGTGATTTAATTTAGAACACACTAATATATTTGACCTCCATCTAATTATTGTTTCTGCGCAAGGAGGTTGTATAGCATTGGCTATACAGTGTTAGCGGCTCGCTCTCTTTTCCCGGCGGGCATACTGACCAGCTGTACTTACGTAATGAATAAATATACGGTTTTGTTGAATAGTGTTGATTTAGTTGGTCGTGCATTAGAGAGTGACTCACCGGGTCCAGTGACGAGGGGCGTGGTGTCCGTGGGCAGGGCGCAGCCGCGACACGCGGAGTGCCAGGCGCAGCGCGCGCACCACGCCCCGCCGCCGGCCGACACCAGCCGCAGCGTGAACGGAAACTCATAGCCCAGGCTGTCGTCACTACAAACAATTACATTATGTTATACCTTCTTTTTTTTTTTTTTTTGTTGACGGGGGGAATCTGCACACAGACACCAATACCGCATTTCAGGGATGCGGCAAGGTAGTGTGGGGATGGCGAACCGACCCACTAAACCACCCCGGTGGCCGGCCTCTCTGCCTGTCAGGGGGCTCCGGGACCTCTAAAGACCAACGCCGGTGCCCCCCTCGCAGTTTGCCTGAGCACATCCCGGGAATGCCATCCATTGACACCCCACATTATGTTATACCTACGTCAACACGGAACGTTGTGTAGCGCCATCTAGCACGCTACATGACAACTATCCTAGATCGCGCGAACGAAGTTATCACGGAGTTTGAACATAAGTAATACTACCGAATACCATCCATTGGTCCTCGGACACCGAGCCAAAGGTCGCTCGGCGTGGAAGATCTTCCCTTTTCGTAGGACACATATCCTACAATGTTCTCCTCAGTTGTAAAGTGCTAGTGTTGATTCTTAGGGTTCGTTTTGTTATGCCAATATGCTTTCGATTCTGTTGTTACATTTTTCAAAGCTAATTTTATAGCACTAAAATTATTGTCATCCGTTTCTCATGAACTGATAGTTCATCAAAACGCTAGATAAATCAAGGCTTATTCCCATCTGGCCCACCAGTGGGCCGGTACACTTGTCATAGAGATGCACCAAAATTTATGTTGAATAATGAAATGCGGGAAAAAATCAATAAAATAATAATTAAGTACCCGCAGCAATAGAACATTTTATATTGTAATTATTTTAGATCGTTGAATAGTGGAACGTTAAATTAAACCTTAGCTTCAACATAATAACACTCGTATATTTTTAAGTTTGTTAGTACGAACGTAATGTCCAGTATAACAGGAGCTCAAGTTACCAGTCAGTAGCGTGGTTGCAGGTGTCACCGCCGGGTGGTCGCGCGGAGAGTAGTCGTGCTACCTGCGTCCAGACGGCGCCGTACAAGTCCCGGCCCGACATGCCGCGCCGGACCGGCACCAGCAGCGGCACTCCGAACAACGCCGGCCGACTGCGCTGCGACGGCAGGAAGTACGCGTCTGCACGACATTGCTTCCTAGAATGTTGGACTCAGTTTAGTTTCAAACAATTCTATATTTTGTATTTAGACGCACTCCTTTCAGTGATACGCATAGCATTAAAATGAAATTTGACCCGATGAGTGTTTACTGAAATATTGAAATGAATTTAGTTTGCGACTGCAAACATATATGATTTCTATGGGACAACATTTGATTCCCAAAGTGGAAAAATATTATCATTTTTTTATTCAAACCGAATAATAAAACATTCCGAAGGCTTATCTGGTGTTCAATGGTAGCGACTGCCTATAAAGCTACATTGCCTACCCAAGCACATCCATATGTCCTCAGTGGACGTGCTCGGTGAGAGTGATCATGCAGATTGAGATAGAGAAAAATGTGGTCTATAAAGATACATTGCCCAAATAAGTCTACTAAGTATGCATTCCACTATATAAGTCTCATACATTGTCTGCTCGTGTACTTTAAGTCGGAACACAGCATTACTCTACTGATAGACCAAGACCAAAAAATATGCACTTTAATTTATCGCATTGGTACAAGTTTTTTGATCAGAAAACTTGTTTGGTTCAATGTGATATTTTTATTGAACCTTTGCATTGTTATTCTCTCGACCCTGACGCTCTACAATTTCACATAATTACATTTAGTTATATTATATCTTCAGAAATGTTGAAATGTGCGAGCGAGAAGGTTGTCTGCCTTTACCCTTCGCCTTAAGTGTGTTACAAATGTGTTACCTGTGCACTGCGATCAGATAATGCACTCTGGCCGCCGGACGCAGTTCCATATCGCACATGTTGGAGGGAGAGGAAGTGAACTTGACTCTCCCGAGCCGAGGACTAGAGGGCTTCAGGCCGAGGGACTTCACGCTCAGCGTGGGGGAGCTCGTGATACTCTTCTTGGACTCCTTGGGGAGGGTACTGCTTCTGGAAGTAAAGTTAAAGGCGTTGGGTCATTTCAGATCCCGATTTGCAACTATTTAGTAAATTTTTAGATTAGCTTCGTTATTTACAACGTATGTTTTATCATAATCTATTATGCAGTAGCAGTCACGAAAACGTAAAACAAAGTCATTATTTTGATGTAAACACCTGTAAATACGATAAACAACATTGAAAATGAGGCATTTTTCAAAGTAAAATGTCTAATAAGTAATTATTCCCGCTGCATTATAATGACATTGTTACATTTTTGAAAACTGCATTGTAAGTGTATTGTAACCAAAAAAGTACCATCATTGCAAGTTTAAAAAAAATTGGGACTTGGGCTCCATCAAATCTGCCCCAGACCCTTTGTCTGCAACTTTTGCCAGTAAAATAATAGATAATGTATACCTGTATTCCGAGTTGTCTGTGTACACGCTGTTCGATCTGACGAATGTGTTCGGAGGACTCTGAGACATCAGCAATTCCGACTGCGAACGCTGAAAGTCAACACATTAGCAATACATACATATACCTATCGTAAACACAATTGTAAGTACATTGCAACACCCAGACACAGAACCGACTATGTTTGTTTTTGGTGAGAACTGAACCCACAACTCACAGCGCGGAAGGTAGAGATATACCGACTGGGGTCTAATTCCATTAACAAACTAGACAGCTGAGACACAGTTGATCCGTAGTTCTTCAATCAATCAATTCTTGTCTTAATGGCTTTCAAAGTGTTGCCCGCAATTGCTTTGTTAGACCTTAGCACAATCTAATGGTGCAATTACAGGCACATGAGACTTCAAGATCTTTACGTCTCAGAGTGATGGACGCAGTGCATTGCCTTACAGGCCACGTCCTCATTGGACTTGCTCTGTGAGGTAATGCATTGTTATAGGCAGAAGTTACTACTTAACATCAGGTGAGCTATCAGCTTGTTCCATTACTTTTATCATTAAAAAAAACTGTTTTTGGTTATTGATATTCTACTATCAAACTTTGACAGCTGAAACGCAACTGAAACATATATTTTTTTTTATTTATTTAAAGGGTTTTGTTGCTTAGCGACCATATAACCCTATAATATACATCATTTTTATTTTTTATTGTACACAAAAAGTAATGACTAACGGGAACTTAAAGATAGGTCATGTACAAAGGTGATCATCGTTATAACAACTAAACAAAAAACCTATATACACATAAAACATAATCACTTCTATCTTCAAGTCACTTTGATTCAGTTGAACTGTGACGTTTCAGCTAACTCAGATCGGTCGAGCCATTGCCTGTACTGAATTGAATATCACCCGTTGTAAATTAGTGGAATTAGGCCCCAGGGCTCTGACATAATACAGATCGAATTAATCGCTATTTTGACAAGATTGTGCAAGATTTCTGAATATATTTACAAACATCTAGCTACAGTCACCGCCAAATACCAAAACTGAAAATATTCACAACAGAAATAAAACTACTTTGAAATGTCTACTTTATACAAAATACGATAAAATTCAAAACCAATGTGTTTTCTAACTACGATGTGATGTTCCAAGAAATAACAGTACAAAAATATTGCAGAACAACTTCATAATGAAATGTGTGTGCAAAAATTTACCTCGCTTTGTTGTTTGTATGTGTGGGTAGAACTATATAAACATCTTAAAACAAACACGGTTAGAATTTTTCTGAACATATTAGTTACAATAAATGGCGTTTCTTAACATTTTTGCTGGATTCGTTTGCCTGCAGTGACAGACAAACATACTTTATTTAGTTTGTATTAAAAGCTGTGTAAGGCAAAGCAAGCTGCACCGCATAGTGTAAATTTTTCTTAAAAATATTTTGAATAAACAAAAATAAATTGAAATTTTGATTGAGTTTTTTTTATTGTTTGTATATGTACGCATATTTATATTATTGTAGGTGTGTGTCGGCACTGCGTCACAATTCTTCACACTAATATTACTAATAACACACAACACATTTATATTACACGTATGCGTACGAGTGAGTGTAATATTGTGCACCAAGAGTGTGTGTACCTATGTGGTTGTGTAAGTTTGGGTGTGTACTTGCATGGTGTGTAGTGCTGTATAGCCTGTGGGTGTACACTGTACGTATATGGTTGTGTAGTGAGAGGGTGTGTGTGCGGTGCTGACCTTGAAGCAGAAGAGTGCTGGCATGCAGAGTGAGGAAGTATTGCCCACACTCACCTCGGACCGCTCGCCCGACATGTTACTGCTCTCCGCACACCAACCTGTAACACACACAGTTACACACCACATACATACATACACATACAAATACATACATACATCTGTCAATTAGACAGTAAAAATCACATTATTCTTTTGTTCGGTTGATTCTGCTTATAAAATGTGATCAGCGCGTCCATCGCAAGAGATACCCTGTAGATATATGGCTTTGTATTATATCTCACAGTTATATATGTGAGAAACAGAGGCAAAATTTATAAGTTTTGAAAAGTTTGGCAATTTTCGTCAGGTTAAACTGTATTGAAACGTCACATAGTTTCAGTACATCCTTCCATTGTAAAACCACTGCCTGTGCTAAGTGAATTGTATTCAAATGTTGTTTCCTTCGTACGTTAAAAATATTAAATTTTCCGAATAAACACATACTTCATCACAACCTTATGAACTTTTAATACTAGTTAATAATGTTAAAGTATTGTTGAGAACTGAAAGTGTTGTACATTACCGTTAGTAAGTTCGTGTGGCTCGCACGGTGCAGTATCGCCGCAGTCTCTGGGCGTCTCATACGCGTACAGTTCGTTGGAGCTCGCCGCCGATACCTTCGCCGTGTCCTCGAATACACGACCGAACACTGCACCGTTCACTTCCACTATTATCATCCTGAAGTACATTTTAATATGCTGATTAAGTTTCTGTGTAGGCGTAGGCCAACTAAATTCCTCCACTCCACTCAGTGGAGTGGAGGAATTTAGAAGTGTCCTACTGCTGAAAAAGAAATAGTTTGATAATAATAAGAGTACAAATAAAAGTGAAGTACCTAGTTAGTTTACTTATACCCGTATTATGTTAAGTAGTAGAAATAAAGGCTTTTTTTATTTTATTACTAGATTTCGCCCGCGACTTCGGTCGCGTCCCGTTGGATCCCGTGATTTTTCGGGATAAAAAGTAGCATATGATTCAATTCAGGTCACGGATAATATTATTATATATTCCTAGTTTTAGTTTTTGGGTGAAAGAGTTATAAACATCCATACAATTTCACAAACTTTCGCGTTTATAATATTAGTAGGATTTCTGCCGTATTAGGATTTAGTTATGAGCCAGTTTCACACTAATTATTGGACTTACGATTCAGGCGCTAATCCACACAGCTCGGATAGGTTTTTCTTGAGGTCCATGTAGGTGCCTTCCGAGTTCACTCGCACGCCGTATTTAACGGGCACTGAACCATCCAGTAATATCACTGCAATAACAAACAGTTATTATTGGTAACTACACAAGTTTTCAATTGAAACATTTTGAAATTTTCATATTTTTTCTCATCGATCCAATACTAGTTCAGTATTTTTATACTTACCTTGTAATAATTTCGTATAACAAACAGGTTAATACAGCTAGATGGCGCTTAGTATCGTTATAACTGAAACAGCTTTTAAGGAAAAGCATATAGTAACGAAAAAGCTCTTAAAACAGCTTTTGTTCAAAAACATAATTCATTTCATTGGTTCCTTGGGGATGGGCGTTGAGGCTGCTACTCAGTTTTTATAACTTTTGCAGTCTCTTCGTTTTAAATTGTACCTTATGCATACAGCACATTGTTCAAAATAAACGATTATTATTCTTATTATTTTCTCTCCCTAACTGCCAGATACGAAGTCTTGTCGTCAGTACCTCTATCACGAATAAATCTGACAGTCGCCGCGTTAACGTATTCGAGTTACATTGCGCGTCAACACCAGCTCTACTGCCAACCGTTGTAGTGTCACCGCGCAGTGTACCTCGGATACGCTAACGTTACGATAATTTGCGATTGTCACATTTATTCGTGATCAAGACACAGTTGTAGCTTGACGCTACGAACCCACGAATATTCCAAAGCCTTACCTCGTATCTGAGTCCTGACGTAGCTCTCCATGGGCAGCGGCAGACTCAACATGTTAAACGCGTCAAACCTGACGCTCTCGGTGGCGCACACGTCGCATTTGACCCGCGACTTCAGTTGCCCGCAGAATAACTCCGTCATTATGGAGTCGTTGCGCGCCGTGTGGGCCGCCCACGCCTCTGCTGCAACTATCTGTGGATAAAGCATACTATAAACTAATAGTTCGCCCCGAACTGAGATCTCGTGATGGTCGGAGGTTAATAAAACCGAAACAATTTTTATTGACCAATGGTCAACCTTTGCAAAACCTTTGCAACCTTTGCAAACTGCTTCGAAATCGTCGTCTAGCTATGTAGCAGTCTTACTTGAACTATAAAATCATTGAAACTCCAAAAAATGGTAGCTCACGTTATACTGGGTTTGCCAATTTTATAATTTTTACAACAACTCAAAAACGATTAAACTTGGAATCAAAATAAAAACGGTTTTGGAATGTCTAAACAAAACCTTATCATATGAAACCCCATTTGATAATATTGTATGACTTTTTTTTTACTACCTTTGGACCCTTTGGATTTACTTCATTTAACAAACCAGTAAAACTTAAGAGTACCATCCGTAACTTAATTTTATTAAGATCGGATAAGCGGTTCAAAAGATTTCGTCGAACAAACATACAAACATTCAAAGCATTTTTGTCCGAGCTGTCACTCAGATGTTCGTTCGCTTCGTTCACTGAATCAATAATCGTTGAAGATTGAGTAAGCAACATGTACGCTTCATGTATCGCGATGTCGGGTCCTGAGTGTTGGAGTTGGGTAAGGGTAGGGTACCTGGTCGGGTCGGTCCTGCGAGTCGGCATGCGGCGGCTGGGCGGCTTGGTGCGGCTGCGCACGGTTGAGGTCCTCGTGCAGCGCGTCCAGCAGCCAGGCCAGCAGCTCCTGCGCGTCGTGCTGGCCGCCGCCCGCCAGCGCGCGCGCGTGCCGCGCCACGCACCAGCGCACGCGCAGCGGCGCCACCGACCGCACGCGCATCGACCACACCTACAACAACATTATTATATACTTTTGAGATCCAGAGATCAAACTCATTTTTTAAAAAGACATTCTCAAAGCACCTGAACAATAATTTTAATCAAGAAATTACAAAATAGAGTTATCAACTGTAAAAAATCATTATGTCACAACTCACAACGTAACAAAAATACGTCCGCACGTAAGTACGCGAAGATCTCGGTAAATAAGTATTTACCGAGATCTTCGTAGCGTAACACAAGAACATTCCACATACCAAACAAATTACAAGTGTACTGTACATCTCACACAAATGTACATTAGTGTGTAAGTACACAGGTGTGTAACTAAGTGGGTGTGTGTATTAGTATAAGTCACCTCTTTACAGAGTTCTCCATAGCGTAACGCTAGTACGCCCCGAGTGCCGAGCGGATTGCTTGTGTTCACTTCATACAGATGCATGCCCGAGTTGAAATAACGGGTTAGAGGGCCCGTGTTCCATACCTAGAACATATTCAAATATGTCAAATTGTATGAATATTGTACAACATTTTACAGCGCCATCTAGCACCAAATTAAACCAAGCCTTTACTATAGTTGTAAGCTGCGGATAATGGTGTAGGTTAAACATTACAAACTGTTTTTTACTTTGTACTTTTTGCTTATAGATACACTGTAGGTATAACTGTTTATTGTCCCAAAAAATAATATAAAAATATAATATAATAGTTACTACATATTTTTCTATGCTAGACGCCGTTTTAAGGCTTAGCGTCAAACTACATCAAAAGACAAGATATCGCGTCGTGTAGCTAGAGAGAGAATATTAATAATTTTTTTTGAAAAGAGCTTTTCCGTTACAATATGCTTTTTCTTAACAGCTATTTCAGTTATAACGAAAGCAAAACAGTATAAAAGTTACAAATGAAAACAGCGTATAAAGAAAAAAATAACGAAAAACCTCTTTTAACAGCATGCTTTTTAAAAGAATATTTATATTCATGTCACTACGGACACGACAACGACGTCTTGTCGTCAGGTGTGCGCCAACACTTAATCAGTTTGTTAACCAATTTCTAGTGATAAGAAACCTAAAAGTTTACAAATATTAAATCAAAAAATGTGTAAATTGTAACCAATTGAAATTAAAATGAAACCTATATAGTGTTATAACTCACAGATTGTAAGGCTGCGTTCATATAGCATGTATTCCCCAAGTTGTGTAGTCCAGTAGCTCCGGGCAAGTTGGGCGCCACTAGTGTCTCTCTCCTCTCCGTGGCACGCGACCCGCCACTACTCATACTGGAATATTCATTAACTAGCTGATAGCCGACGCGACTTCGTACGCGTGCGAAACTTTCCATCAAAAAATATTTGTCAACCAGCATACGAAGAACCTCGTGTCAAAGGCTGCTTTTAGTTTAGAGAGGTCAAGCTGTATCTAAGAATCCACGTATTTGGTTTCAATAGAATATAGCCTATGTTTCAATCCGGGAAAAGGGCATCTGAATGGTATAAGTTTCATTGAAATTGGTCCAGTAGTTTAGGCGTGATCCGCGAACAAACAAACAGACAAACTCGATTTTTGACATCAGTATGGTTTATTTAGTAGAACTGCATATTTAGTTTTCCCATATCTTTAATTTTAGTTTTTGGCTTTTTAACAGTTTTATAATAGTATAGTACTAGCCGTCGCCCGCGGCGTTGCTCGCGTTCTAGACCCTTTAGAGTGTGATTTTTCAATTCCATTCTTAGTGCACCCCTACACTAAATAAGGATACTACCCTCCAAATTTCATATCTCTAGGACTTATAGTTTAGGCTGTGCGTTGATTCTAAGTCAGCTTCAAAAGAGTTTTACATATATTGATGATTGATGTACCTTAGCGCCCCAATCTCCTCAGGCCAGGTGAGATCCTGGTTCCTTAACTCGAGCAGCACCCGGCTCCGGTCGTGTAGCTGCAAGTCCTGCAGCGTGGGCCGCTCGTCGTCCAGCAGTACTGCGGAGCCTCCGAGGGCCCACAGCCGGACATCCTCGCGGGGGAGCCCTAGGACTGCGCATAGGAATTCTATCACCTGGAAATGTGGATTACAATAATCGCTACTATGTACTTGGAATACAGTAAACAACAAGTTTGTGCCCTTTACTAAATGAGCAATCCTACATTATCCTACTAATATTATAAACGCGAAATTTTATAAGTATTGATGGATGGATGTTACTCTTTCACGTAAAAACTACTGATCCGATTTGGATGAAACTTGGAATATATATTGTCCATGACATGGATTAACACATAGGCTACTTTTTATTCCGAAAAATCAACGGGATCCAACGGGACGCGAACGAAGTCGCGGGCGGCACCTAGTAATCCTGATTGTTGGAGGCTACTCTGTATATGTAGTATACATTACCTGTTTAACAGTAGCAAGTCGTGAGAAAGCAGCAGTGTACGCGAGCTGTCGCTCCGGCGGCGCGGGCGCCAGTGGAACCGCACTGTACAGCGAGACGCCAGTGCCGGCGTTAATTGTACTCGCCCCTGTTATATATACCTTGTGTTACATACACATACACATTGTACATACAATACGTACTAAGATAAACTTAAAAGTGATGAATAGTAATAGAATCTGTTTTACGGAAAAAGATTTTATACAAATTAAAAATGTATTTCGGTGATATACATAGTACAAGCTCTGCTTAGTTTGGGACTAGAAGCCGTTGTGATATGTCCAAGAATATTTATTTATTTTATTTATTTAAATTGTGTTGACAAGTGTTGCCAATTAAATGGTTTTTTTGCAATATTTTTGTAATTAGTTGCCATTTTATTCGGAGCGAAATGTTTAATCGATATTCTGTGATATTTATTATGGTAATAAAATTAAATTAAATTAAATATGCACTCTAATGTGCGTATCAACTTTACGTAATGTTTTAGACATAGATATTCATTTATTTACTGCTTGGCACACCACATACAAAACATATAGATAGGTACATAAACGAAATAACAAATTGTAATGGATAATTATGGTGTTTTTAGTGGTCTCATTTGAAAAACCGCGAAATAACTTTAAAAATATTGATGCGTAGACATATTACTAACGCTAACTGGTACAACTTACTCTGCGTACTGGGTACGTGCCGGTACAACATCAGCTGAAGTGGATACAATTCTAACTCCACGTCCGAGTTCGGCGGTCTTATCACCTGGAAATAAATAGGTAAGTTAGCAGTCGATGCGACTAGCATGAGTCTGTAAGGCAGTTGAAAGTATCTGTAAGGTAATGCAGGTGTCTGTAAGACAGTGCAAGTGTCTGTAAGCAAATGTCCACAACCTGTAAGACGAAAATATCGTCTAATAAAAACTTAAGTTCCTTTTAAACACGTATTCTTTACATTGATGCACAACCGGTAATTCCAAATAGACCTTGCCAGAATATTGTAATGTTTAACTTTGAATGAAAGGCATTCAGATAGATTAGACATTAGATAATATACTAGAAAATGGCAAAATAAAATCGACCGAACGAAAAATTGTCTTCTGCGAACTTAAAGCTACATGCAAGGGTCTGTAAGGTAGTAGAAAGAGTCTGTAAGGCAGTGTTAAGACCCGGTAAGGTAGTAGAGTCTGTAAGGCAGTGTTAAGGTCCTGTAAGGTACCTGTCTCGGCAGTGGGTCTGGCGCAGAGTACCAGTGGGCCAGAGCCCGCCATAATGCGTCAGGAACCAGCTCGAAGTCACGGTGCTGCACTAGTGGTATGTCACGTCTCACGTGACCACCCTCACCTGTTAGTGAACGGACCTGGACATACAACATTCACTTATACATAATGCTTTATATCCTAGAATGAATAAACTAAATATGCAAATCTGCTAAATAAACGATTCTGATTCCGAAAATCGAGTTTCTCTGTTTGTTTGTTCGCGGATCACGCCTTAACCACTGAACCAATTTCAATGAAACGTATCCCATTCGGAAGCCCCTTTTTCCGGATTAAACCAAAGGCTATATTGCATTGTAATCAAGGACGAGGATTCTTAGATCCAGCTTGAACTCTCTAAACTAAAAGCAGCAATTTGCTACGAGGTTCATCGTACGTGTACGAAGTCGTGGGTATCAGCTAGTATTATTTAAGGTTTTAAGTAGGTGGTCCAATTATAGTATGAATTTGATTGTACTAGTAACTAACCTGTGAGGTGTTGGGTGCCTTAAGCCGTGAGTTATCGATAGGTCCGGGTCGTGGCGGGCCTGCACTGTCAATGCCTCGCGGGGCACTTCCAACGCCACTGCTTGAGCCGGCACTACCACTGCCGAGAGAGGCAGTCTCACATCGCCATACTAAGGATCCCATTGATTCTGGGAAAAAAATAGCGAACTATTGGATATCGTAGAAGTATCATCAATCACAATCTTATAAGTAACAACATGCTTCTGTCCATCCAAAGGTTGTTTGGAAGAGATCGCTTATAGCGATAAGACCGCCCATTGTACCGCATACTTTAAACTTATTTCTCTTTTATTGTTTTTCTTCTATTCTTGGTGTGCAATAATGAATATATATCTATCTACGTATGTATGCTTTTAATTTTTTTTTGTTCGTTCAGTTTCCTAGACTCCGTTTAAATGTTGGCTATGAACTATTTCGACTATGAATACTTTTAAGATGAACCAAATAGTTTAAACTTGCCGAGATTCATTCAAGTATTCAGAGCTGATGAATTCGTCTAGTATTCAGATATTTCAGATCATATGCACGTCGATAAGATTACTTCATCGCACTCTTATAACCATTACCAAAGCATTTCTACATAACTTATATACAAAGATATACAAATCTACACCTTAGACTTTACACTTACTATACAAAGGATTTGGGGCAAATTGGCTGGTCTCACATTTTTTTTAAAACTTGCATTGATCGAACTTTGTTTGTTATAAAATACTTACAATACAGTTTTAAAAAAATTAACAATGTCATTATAAAACAACGGGAATCATTAGTAATTATACATTTTACTACGAAAAATGCGTCTTTTTCAATGTTGTGTTTACGTCAAAATAATAACTTTATTTCGTGACTGCTACTGCATAATAGATTATGATAAAACCAACAAAAGTTCTAAATAACGAAATTAATCTAAAAAATTCACTAAATGTATGCACAAATTGGGACCTGAAATGCCCCAACTCCTTTACACTTTAGACTTCATACTTTACAAATTTACACATTAGACTTCCCACTTACTTTACAAATCTACACTTTATAGCTGATAGACTATTGACTTATAGACTATTCACTTAACTTAGAAATCAACACTTTATAACTGCAAGAACGACAATAGATACAAAAAATGAACACCCCCAAATCCTTAGTAAGTAACAAGATCCGTCACTTACCAGTAGAATCAGTAGTGAAGCTCTCGTCACATACGACGGCGTCGTCCAGCGGCCGGCGCGGCTGTGCGCAGGGCGCGCGCGCGCACGGCTCCGCGTGCCGCGCGCGCGCCGCCCACGCGCGCCACCACTCCGCCGACACCAGGTACCAGAACTCACCCACACGGTACCCACGGCATTCACAACGGTGCAGCCAACCTAGCACTGCACGTAACAAACCGACAATATACAGGGTGTTACCAGACCACTTCCGAAAACGAAAGGGGGAGCTACAGCACACCAAAACCCAACCAAAAAAAAATCAGTTATCCTGAAAAATAATTATAGCCCGAGAAAACAATGTTTAAAGATTTGTATTTATTTCGCCAGCCCGCAATGCACGCATTCACGTAGGTAAGGTCGAGGCGTAGTACTATTATTATTCTGTGTCGTAAGTGCCTACTAACGTAGGTAGGTACTAACGTAGGTCACTCGCTCGTCACGTACTTGAATGACCCGCGATGAACTCTCAGCTGTTCATGCTGTAGTAGACGTAATCTGCGTGCTGCGTGTACATTGCTGCTTTATTTATTTTATTTGTTTTTTTGCTTTTTTAAATGAGATAATTAGGTAGATATGTCTTATTATGTTGTACTGTGTGTATGTAACTAGAAAAAAAATTAAAAAGAGATAGTCAAGTCAATTTTTTTTTTCGCGATTTTTTTCGCTTAATGTTTTCAGTATCATGGTTTGATTGGAACCTCCAAGTTTTCGGAAGTGGTCTGGTAACACCCTGTATATCACGAAAGTACAAACAAGGCACTGGTTACTACCTAACATCTAGTAACTAAGAGATTAAAGAATTTTACATGTTTTTTAGACCATGCCAATCATTTATTCCTTCAATTTAATTGTATGCAACTGTGTACTATGTAGTATACTGGACGATAGAATACTATGTATAAAGTAGGTATTTACAAAAAAATATAATGAATAATAAGTATTCTACAAGCAATCCTATGGTACAAGCTTTGCTTAGTTTGGGACTAGAGGACGTTGTGTGTAATGTCCAAGAATATTTATCTATTTATTTTAACGGTTGGGATTTCTGGCCTTCAGTGGAAGGTAAAGGAAATATTACCTTCCTTGAGAAAGCATTGAGAACCTCCCTTGAGAAGTTCTTGCATCAAAAAAATTAGTAGGGTTACCTACTCTCTAAAATAGATAAGACATTAAGCTGAAACTTAATGATAACATTGTTTACGTTTGTACAAATACTAAACGTCACTATTATGTACTCATCACTCTGGCATTATGTACTTCAGTTCAAGGTATTAAATGTAAGGTACTAATTAATGGACGCCTCGAACCATGGCAAGTAAACTTACCAATATTTCTCTCATAATGCTTACACTGCGGCCTTAAGCCCAGTACAATGTGGCAAGTTTCGAACAGCAACGCGAGGAAGGGAGACACAAGATCGTCTGCACTCTCCACACTCCAGATGAGAAAGTCTTCTAAAGTTAGCACCGTGTCGTTTGCTATTACTCCATCATTTTCAGTCTGAAAAAAAATTGAAGTTTAGAAACGCAATTTTGATACAAATTTTATGGGACCAATCTGGAAGTATACCTACTCTAACAGATAAAAAAAGTTTTTTTCAAATCAGTTCATAAATGAAGGAGTTATAAGGAAACAAACATTTAAAAATAAAAATACAACCGAATTGATAACCGCCTTCTTTTTAAAGACGCGATAAATACTCTTTATCCTTACCTCTGTCAATACAATCATTTCCTCCCCCGCGCCGAGCTGAAACACCGGCTTCCTTCCCTTAGGCGCGACCACTAGCTTCTCCTTCAAGTTGAGGAGCACAGCATCCGGCTCGAAGGTGCCTTCCGGTTCCTCTTCATCAGGCGTGGAGGCCCGCGAGCCCTGGTTCTTGGCGTGCTCGTTGGCCACCGTGCACAGGATGCTGACCATATCGATCAGTTCCTTCTTGTTCAGGAGGCCGTCGCTGTCAAGGTCGAAGATCTTGAAGCAGACTGGAAGGGGTAAGGAAGGACGTGAGCACACTTCGGTACAACATTACATTACTTCCTATCACAGGAGGACAACGTTTTTTGTCTCACACAGTCCTATCCTACTTCCTACTAATATTATAAACGTGAAAGTTTGTAAGGATGTATCGATGTTTGTTACTCTTTCACGCAAAAACTACAGATCCGATTTGGATGAAACTTGGAACATATTTTGTCTGTGATCTGGATTAACACATAGGCTACTTCTTATCTCCGAAAATCAAACTGATCAAACGGGAGGCTAACGAAGGCGCGGGTGGAAGTTAGTAAATTAATAAATATCCTTGGACATTACACCCAACGCCCTCTAGTCCCAAACTAAGCAGAGTTTGTACTATGGGAACTAGATTGCTGAAGGAATACTTAAAATACTTTTTTTTTTTTTTGTAAATACATACCTATAATACATAGTAACACAGGCATAAAACAAACATCTATGTTTGCCGCACAATGTTTGTTCTCAATGGGGATCGAACCCACGACCCACAGCACGGAAGGTACTGACTGCGCTGTGGCGCCTGTCTGAAGCTGACTGATAATCAACGCACAGCCTAAACTATAAGTCCTAGAAGTATGAAACTTGGAGGGTAGTATCCTTATAGTGTAGGGGTGCACTAAGAAAGGAATTTTGAAGGGTAGAACGCGAGCAACGCCGCGGGCGACGGCTAGTCCGATGATAGATTCCATTGGTTCATTATGTCATCGTTCACCATAATACCATTATCGGTGTACAAATAAACTTCAAGAGCAGAGCAGATAGCTAGATGTTATCATTGTGTAACAATTACGTTGAGTTACAAGCAGTGGAAATATTCGGAGATGCTATTTTTAGATGCTGCCAAAATAAGACATAGACAGGCATTTATTTGCTTACAAAGTAACACACTAAAAATACACCTACAGAACTAAACTAACAACACTACAAAGAAATAAAAATTACACAGAAAGAAAAATGAGATGAGTGGATTGAGTAGGTAGCTAGGTAAGCTAGCCAGTGTTTGTGTGCTGCAGCAGCAAACGGGTTTCGGCTCAGCGTATGCCTCACCACCCAAAGGTAGTTAGGCGCTGTTATTCTGTCGAAACCATCAGCCAATAGACCCTGTGAAAAACCATTGAATAACTGTGTTCTTCCTTCCTCAGGCGTCACAGCTCAGTCAGTAGTAGCTCTGCCTTCCGTGATGAGGATCGTGGGTTCGATCCCCACTAAGAACAACCATTTGTGTGTGGCCAACATATACCCGTATGTTTTTTCTAAGTCTGCGTGTTACTATTTCACTAATCCCACTAATATAAATATGAAAGTTTAGATGTTTGTGTTTCAATCACACTGATACTACTATTCCGATTTGAATGAAACTTGGAATATATATAGTTCGTAAGCTGGATTAACATAGGCTACTTTTTATCCCGGAAATGCCACTGGATCAAACGGAAAGCGGACGAAGTCGCAGGCGGAGGCTAGTATTATGAGTAGACTAGCGCTTATTGTGTAGCTTGCCGGTAAGATTATGAAAAACTGCTAAAGATACAAAATATTTGTAGTATTTCTCTTGTAAAAACTTATCATGAGAATGGTTTGTCTTACAAAACCTAATTTACATCAGTTCTGATAATCGATGCAGTATCTAGATCAGAAATCTAGTATCAACAAGTACATCCTCCCGCATAACATTCAAATACGAATCGTGCTGCATTGTAATAAAGTTCATTTCAAACTGCAGTTTGTCACGCAATCGTAACAAAGAGCGATTCATAAGAGAGCGTCATTACGTGTTTACTGCACTGAACACAGGCATTCAAATAAGTACAGTCAGTGGCAAATGTCTTAAGTTTCTACTAAGAACTCTATCTTTTACACAAAAATAAATATGTCCGACTGTTATTGTGGACTTCAGAAAAGTTATACATATTTGAAACAGGCTTAGGGAATACTGAAACGTCACTCAAATTTAAACACCGCTTAAAATTGTTCTGCCTCAGTTTGACATTACTCATTTGTAAGAGATGGCAATAGTAGCGTTTAAATATTCGGCTGTTAGTCGCACAAAACTAGCATTTTATTAGACTGAATTTTTAGTACCTACGTTCAAAGACAGTCAATTTGATGTAGTTTTATTTTGAAAGATTTTTGTCGGTGAGTTTCCAGGCGACCTTGCAGGTCGTCTGATCAATTCACCCGTAAAGTTCGCTGTCCACTGAAGCGTGGCTACTCTGATGTTATGCCTGGTAAGATGCAACTTCGCATTGTATTACAATAATTTCATTTATGTATTTCTGCTACTACACTTCTTGGCCCATCTGCAAATTCTCTTTGGGACTGTTAATGAAGAACCCCTATGACGTATGACCAAAGGAAGTATGGTTTCTAATTCTAAGGGTTTTGGTTACTTGGCCTCGAAAATCGGGATTTGAAACTATTTTTTTCAACGCTATATTTCTTAGAAATCGAGTAGAAATACGAGTACCTTTGGTTGGATTTGAGCCCACGACATTGAGAAAAGGGCGGGGTCACAAATGATAACATCACCACTTTGTCCAATGAATAGGAAACGGTATGAATTGGAGGAAGCACGCATATGCTTTGCATGACTCAAGACGTATGTTTCTTTTGTTTTCTGTCGCTTAGAATGGGCATATGACGATAATTGTACCGTGGTTTTCCCGACTATCGAATGAGGATTTTGTTTACCGTGCATCGAAATATATTGTATGATGTGTGGTATTCATAAACATAGGCATCTTAGCAAGTAGGTAAGTACTGAAAGAGTTTAAGTTCCATAAAGGCATCTAAAAATGAATGAAGGATTTACGTTGACAGTCTTTGCTCGTATCCTAACCTAAGACAATGGTTAAGGAAGTCTGAACCAAGACTCGTATTTAAGTTGTATTCATTGAGAACTGTCCAAAATTTATAAAATCTATGCTTGAGTAGGATTTTTTTTGAGCAAACGAACCAGAAATCGTGAGTGCTGAAATTGGTGGTTAAAACTAGACCTACTACTTACACTTGAGCCGTTCAGTCCTTGGCCCCCGACACGCGGCGCTAAGTCCACAGCACAGCTCCTTGAAGTCGACATGTCCGTCTCTGTTCTCATCGAACGCCAGGAATGTCCCCGACACCGCCGCAAGGGGCAGCGGCGGGCACAGCAGGGGCGTGAGGCTCTCGATGTCGAGCTCACCTGTCGGCGCCGAGTGACGGAGCGACCAGAAACATTTCTCTAACTCTATTATATCCTGGAAGAGATGGAATCAACCTTGAACTTTGCACCAATTTGGTATAGGGCTGAAAAAAGCTAGTGCTCGATTCGCACGATGATTCTCAATTCAATTCAATTCGAAACATTGGGTTTATATGGTTCTGGTAATCATATTATGAGCTTAAAGTTTATATAATGTCCCGCAGTTTGATGTGCCTCTCGGCATAGGCCTTCTCTAACGCTATCCATTGGGTTCTATCTTGTGCTACCCTTCTCTAGTGTTGTCCACCTGCAAGTTTTAGGTCGTCTTCCCATGCTGATTTTGCCGTGTACATAATTATATGTACGACTGTAATGCAAAAAGACCTGGATTCGTGAGCTGTTTTATAGTTTTTGTAACTGCAGCTTTGAAACCTGTACTTCCAACACTTCCGTACCGAAATTAAGTGACCACAAAAAATTTACCTACCGAACACGATTTAGTCAAAGATTAAAATAAGTAACTATTCAAATATTCCAGGAATTTAAGCTACGTCAATTTTATCTTGCCAGATCTAGAAAGATGTCTGGACAGACGCGTGTCCTTCCAATGACAATGCAATGATATTACATTGACCCGAAGGAAATTCTCGGTGTCTGCGCGATGAAGATAATAAATACTGTTTGGCTTTTAAATCAGCAATATTAAAGAATTGAGTGTATTTGGTGACTCAATATAATTTTACTATGAAAGCTTTACGAGACAGTGGCCTTTGCAAAATGCTAGACTTGCAAGAATGCAAGAAAGGCCAATTTGACGGATACGCAAAATTACTCAAAAGTTGCAGAAATTCTGAATGTCAAATACGTCTTCGTACATACAATGCGATTGAAGCTTTTTTTTCGGAGATTTGCGAAATCCGGAATCCTCTGGCAGAAATTCGGAAGAAAGTAAGAACGACAAATTACAGAGGCCTCAAACTTACAACACCTTGTTTTAATTGGGGTTTAAAAATATGACGCAGTTAATAGATATAAATACAATACTGGACCTACTAGTCAAGAACACAGTACATTTATTTAACTTGTATTGTAGCGACAAATCGATTCGTGTTTGCTCATTGAGCTGACGACCTCAAACAAATTGACGTCTATTTCCGAACTGTGTATCGACCCATAAGCAATTTAGTTTAAATTGGTCCAATGTGCTTTCGTTAGTCAGACATATTTCGAACAGAATAGTCCGTAAGGAATTTTATTATCCCTTGAGAAACCCCGATTCAAATAAGTTGACCTCAGTGGTGTATTGGCCGACTGGCCGACTGAGACGATAGCGAAGCGAGTTGGCTTCAGTCTATGCGACAATTTTTTATTTGGAACGAAGCTTACCGCGTTCGTTCTGAGTAGCAAATACCGCGTAGGTGTGAAACAGCCCTCAATAGCGAAAATAAAGATATCTACATAGTACAAACCTATTACAAAACTTGTATTGAAGTTATGAAAACCCTTGAAATGGAAATGAAATGTTTCTTTGATAGAAATAAGTAGTACATTGAGTATATTGTAACCTAACCTAAAAAAGTAAGTAGGTATAACAGGTACATTGGCCTTGGTACCTAAATGAAACCTAAGTACCTTGTATAGAAAAATAAATGACTAATCACGTTATCAGTGGTCTGGAAGTCCATTGAGTAGGTTATTGGAGTAGATAAGTAATGTTTCATGAGTGAATTTAATCAGCTTGGATTTGCTTAATCAAACATTAGCGATCCAAACATATTTTATTGTTACAGAAATCCATACAAAAATAGATACTGTCCGAAACGGTTTACGGAATCGTGATAATGTTGACGAAAGGTGGTACATATACATTGTATTATATCTAGGTAGTCGGTACATAGCAATATCTTGAGCTGCTTATTGATTAAGCTACACTTAGGTGTGATGCTGAAGCATTCAATGAAGTTTATAATCATACCTAATCGTACAAAACGTAATGACGATTCAAAGTGATCAGTGAGATTTTATTGAATAAAAGCTTTTTGACTTTGACTATAGTTTTAAGTATTTTTAGACAAGGAGTAGGTTAATATAACAACAGTTCCAACTAACATTACATAAATATAAGAAAGACAGATATACAATTAAATTATAAACCTATTCCTTAGGATGAAGAGACAGGCACCTACCTAAATATTATGTCAATATGTGTTTACAATATTTAATAAGCAAGTGTGTGACTGCTTGGGTTTTCCTACACTGCTCTTTACTTTGATAGTTCTGGAGGTTTTCCTGTTGTTTTGATAAGTTACCTAATCATAGAGCATTTTATTTGCACTCACTGCATCATTTTGGGTTGAAAAGACATTTAGCATGAAAAGTGGAAAATTTACTGTTCACTACTATTTCCATTCACAGTAAATTATAAGGTATTTTTTTTAAACCCTACAACAAGATTGTTTTGTGCTAAATAAAGTCTCAAAAAAAACTCACCCTCTCCTCCAAATGTGTAACTCCAGCCAAACTCTGATAAAACGTTGGCGTCTCCAAGTCGTGAGCCACAATGAGATCTGACAGCAGCCACTTTGACAGCACTGTTGCATCCTTGTGGATCAGCAGCCATGATCGGAACTGATCAAATGTGACTTTGTCTCCGGGACCAAAGAGACCAAGAAGAATTTCAGCTGAGCGCTGTGCTCCAGTGACCGGTAGAGATGTATTTTCAAGATGTAATGTTCTCACGAAATCGCGTTTGTAAATGTAAGTGCCATTGTCCCCTTGATTGTTTGTGTATAATGTCCAAAGGAACCTAAAATATAGACAGAAAAATCTACCAATCAACACACTCTACGAAAAGTTTCCATTAGTATTTTTGTTCAGCAGGTAGGTAGGTTGTTTACATTGAAGACTATGTAAACATAAACTACAGAAAACGTACTTAATTTTCTCCTCAATATTTCCTTTGGTAAGCACCACGATTCCACATAGCAGCTCCTTGAAGGCGATGCCTCGCTTGGTGCCGCCGCAGCCCTGGTACAGCCACTCTGCCACCTCGTAGGGCACTCCATCGCACAGCACTTCATGAACGAAAGCCTCGAGGCTCAAAGCTGTACCATTCGCACCGGCACATCGTTTGAACGCTTCGCGAATGCGTCTCAACTCACTATCTGACACTGCAAATAAAATAACGCCGATTATTTCCTCGCATTCCTACAACGCACTTTCATCAACATTGCACACGCGCCTACCTCGCTTCGCGGCATCCTCGTAAGATATAAAACTAGGTTTTGAGTCTTTCGCACCCATATTAGCGACCACGAATAGGACATAACATTTTTCTAAGCGATAAATACAAAGAAACAATAATTATTTATTACAGCTGACAGCTCACGGCCTACGATCTGGAGCCATATTGTTTTGTTTTTTTTTTCTTTAACAATCCCATTTGACTTCCGATTTCCACTAAGTAGGTACCTAGGAGTAGGTAACTAACCTAAACAAATATCGTAACATGGCAAATGTAATGCTGGCTATGTTTTGAGGATAGCTGCGCTATTTGCGTGTGTCCCCGCAATGTAAAGCAAACAAAATATCACTTCGTCTTTTGGCGAGCAAGCAAAGCTAGCAAGCAAGCAGGAGAGAGCAGAAATTTAAATATGTCAATGTCAAAAACTTATATGCGCCAGTCCTGTTACACAACCACGAAAAACACAGCTCCAGAATGTGCGTGGCATGCACAGCCTAGAAATTGAGTGGCAAAATGCGTATCCACTTCACTCACTATTATTTAGATAGGTAATGCGAGCGCGCTCGCATATGAAACGAAGCGACAAGCATTACGGGGCATGAAAGACCGTGCACGAGCTGAGTGAGCGTAGCTGGATATGTACCGGCTTTCTTTATATTTTAAAAAGCTGTTAATGTGCAAATAGCACGCTAGGCTGGGGGTGACATTAACATGCTGTCATCATGCTGTGCATTATTTTGCTACGCATAAAATTTTATTGCCTCTTGCCAGGAGTATTTTTTTCTATGTGTTCTTGCCATAGATTTATTTATACTTTGTCTATGGCTCTTGCCTTCTTCTCTCCCCCCCACCCACAGAGTACTTTTTTCCCCCACCTCACCCCAGCACCCCCCCCCCCCCCTCCTACCTCTCAGCCAGCAAAACAACACAAAGAAAAGCCGTTTTCGTAAAAACAAGAACTTTCTTTCCGTACATAATCCCTTGTACAACATTTCTAAGATACCTGCCTACCTACCAGATTACTTTCCCAGAATAATACGTGATGGTATTACTACTTGCCGTAGTTATTTGATTTTGGTGTTTAGATGTCTGTGTCTTTGTGTGTTTTGCGGATAGAAGTCGACGAAGAATTACCCGAAATGGGTGATAATCCCTCTGAAAGGGGTAAGTAGCTACCATACTAGAGTTAAGCAAATTTACGAACAAAGAGAGTTGGCTTCAGGCTGTTTCGAAACCTCAATTTCCTTCAAAGTAGATACGTAGGTGCCTACATCGGCCTTGCACAAAACAATCCTCACCAACCGATTTGTTCTAGGTTCTAGAACTAATTATTACTACACAGAGCTAGACAAGAGTAAACAAAGGTACCGACATAAAACTGTTCTGAAACATTTGATACAAACTTTTTTTTTTTTACAACAGAAGCTGCCAAGGAGCAGAAACGTCGAGACAGAGGCGCGCGTGAGTCTCAGACCATTACAGTGGAGACCTACGCCAGTATCCTCACAGGCCCCAATGTTGACACCAGCATCCTTCCATCCAGCTCCCGCAGATCCCCACCCAAAAGCTGCTCTTCGGAAGATGGAGACAGCATCAGCTTCTTCTGCGGGAATCCTCTGGTGGAGGTCACAAAGGGGATACTGCATTTGTACAAGGAGAAGTAAGCTAATGGTCTATAGTACTGTGGTGAATGACCTTGACAGATTATTCTGTTACCTACTAGATCAATGCCCTTGGATCTCATCAAATAAAATATCCTTTATTAAGGTCAAAAAATTTACAGCCATTCATCAGTGGGACTCTACATTAAAATATAGTATCACACACAAACATTGGATAAAATGTGAAGTAGATAAATATCATTGACCTGACTTTGTTTTGACCAAGCATAATGTCATTGAACTTTGCCTTGTTCTAAATCTAGATGTTGGATAAATATTTACTAAGGCACCTTTAATCTATGATCAGGAGTACATACTTGTTGCAGCCAGTGTCTTGGGCAGGGCATGCTTCCGATTGCTACTGATTTGGACCAGTTGAACTATCTATAAATCATTTACAACGGTTAGTAGATAGCTCAACTGTTTTATGTTCATTTTGTAAATATTGTAAACACTGTATTCGTTGTAATTTTATTGGTGAATAAATTACTATCAAGCAAGCGTTCCATGTATAATTTTTTTTTCAGTGAACTCAAAAAAGCGGAAGAAGCCAAGACTCTCTGTTTACTATCAATACCAGGAGCTCTGGGTGCATCAGACCTACTTGCATTTGCAGCTGCCTGCCAGCAGGACATCGCTCATGTGAGGGTTCTCAGAGATGGTTCCCCTGACCACTACATGGCACTGCTCACGTGAGTATTTTGTTGCGCAATGAGACTTATCAGAGTTAAATGCCTAATCAAATAGCTCACATTCTTGGTATGTCATTCTTTATCATCCAATGCCAGTCCCCTTGTTTGTTACTTCGACAAACTAATACTTATTTTCTTAATCCAGATTTCGGACCTCGACAGCAGCAGCAGAGTTCCACCAGGAGTTTGATGGAGTGCCCTACAGCACCCTCGAGCCTAACGCGGTGTGCCACATGGCCTGGGTCTCCCGGGTGGAGTGGGGCAGAGATGGGACTACGCCAGTGGCCCACACCGAGCTACCCACCTGCCCCGTGTGTCTAGGTATGTTCGATCACTGGGGTACAAGGTGAGTGTTTTTCCACTGCTTGGTTATAAAGTTCATTAATCAAGTCATTGTACATTATGTATGATAGAAACTAAAACTGCATTCTTTTGCTTCTAAATTTTGCGTCATTCATTTGTTGCGTTTGCTTTGCTGGCTGGATGAACGCTACATCCAATAGCGTGGTTATCGCGTATAGCTAGTTAGATTGGTGTTGTTGTCCTGCAGAGCGCATGGACGAGAGCGTGGCGGGCGTGCTGAGCGTGCAGTGCGCGCATGCCTTCCACGCCGAGTGCCTCGCGCGCTGGCAGCACGCGCGCTGCCCCGTGTGCCGCTGTGCACAGGTACCCGAGCCGCGGGACACGTGCGTCTGTCTGCAGTGTCCGCCGCCGCACGGTCAGTAACCAAACTACTACTTATTACAAACTGACATATTGTGCTGCATGTACAAATACTGACGGAAATTTGTCCCTATCCTGAAATTCATAAAAAGAGATGTCCAGCTAACCATTTCAACTAGCATTCCTCCTAGAGCAGCGTCTGAATTCGCCTCTAGAGAAACCTCAACATCTAGGTTAAAGAATGATTTCGAGCCATTCTTATTCATGGGTTTCCTGCAAATATAATTGTATTATAACGCAATGCTCGTATGGTACAGAAGAAGCAGACCCAACACGTGACTACAACATCAGCGACGTGGGCGAGGGCATGCTGGAGGCCGAAGCAGGCTCGCTGTGGATCTGTCTCATCTGCGGGAATGTAGGCTGCGGCAGGTCAGTCACACCTCACTACATGTCGGGAAACCTAATAATACTGACCAGGGTTTGTATGCTGATAAAGAAATTGTTACTCAAGCATAGATTTGAGTAGAGATTTTCATAGAAAAATCTATGCTTGAGTCCCACTCAGTGCTTGAGCAGTCAATCAGAATACAAACTCCCTTGGGAGCTAAGTCCCAAGCATGTGACAAGCTTTACGTAAATGGATCATTATGTATTACAGATATGAAGGTGGACATGCTGCTAAACACTACCTGGCGTCAAATCACACATACGCATTGCAGATCGGATCCAATAGGGTCTGGGATTATGCAGGTTATTATTTAAAACTAGCTTTCGCCCGCGACTTTGTTCGCGTCCCGTTGGATCCTGTTGATTTTCCGGGATAAAAAGGTAGCCCATGTGTTAGTCCAACTCTTAAATTATTGTTGACTAGATTTTCATCAACTGTTTAACTATTCAGCTATTATAAGGCTCGATATTCCAGGCGACAACTTCGTCCATCGTCTAGTACAGAACAAGCCCGACGGCAAGCTGGTGGCCGCCGACGGAGCCCCAGGCGAGCCCAACGCATGCGCCTCCGAGAAACTAGACGCGGCACAACTAGAGTTCACATACATACTCACACAACAACTCGACAGCCAGAGGATCTACTATGAGGAACGTGGATCCAAGTTAGTATTACTAATTGTACTTACTATACTTATATCTATTCTGTTGAGTATCCAACTCAAACACTTGAAACTTTGAAAGAGTTGGTCCAGACAGGTACTCGCATTGCTTTGACAGGCGTCACAGCTCAGTCGGTAGTAGCTCGGCCTTCCGTGCTGTGCGTCGTGGGTTCGATCCCCACCAAGAACAAACACGGAAGGCAGAGCTACTACCGACTGAGCCATGACGCCTGTTAAGCCTATAATATGTAAATAAAATAATCCTCTGGTCCATACTTTGCAGAATGTTATCAGAATACGCATTGGAACGTGATAAGCTAACATCGCGCGCGACGGCGGCGGAACAAACTGCCTCCGAGCTGCAGCAACAAGTGACTAGCCTCACCAGGGACAATAAGAATCTGGAGCGGAAAGTACAACTTATGACCACTAAGTAAGTATACCATCTCGTATGAGTTAGTGGTCTACTCTGAGTGAGTTCAAAGTGAGTTATCGATAGTTTTTATAATTTCGCTTAGAATCGTTCGTACAAAGTGTAGTAACACTGTGTGGTTGGCAGATTGTCATCGATCCAGCACGAGTTGGAAGAGGAGCGAGGTCTCGCGAAGGCCATGGCAGCCAACCAGGCGCACTGGCAGGCGCGAGCACAAGCCAAGGAACAGGAGTTCGTCTCTGAGGTATCAAATTACATAATCAAACCTATCAACAAAATTATTATAAGTTTAAAAACTTGTAAAAACCGTCTTCAATTTGATACAGTTTCAGATGATGATGGTATTTCATTGAGTTTGTTCTATTGATCATAAACACCATTGAAAGGTCACAGGAAAGCAAAATACGCAATGTCGTGTTTGGATGTTTTTTCCAGTTATTCCTTTTTAATAGCCGATTTTAATAAAAAAAATTATAGGACCAATCTGATAGTATATAGTTCATAAATGACGCAGTTATGAGAAAACATAAAAAACTGCAACCGAATTGAGAACCTCCGCCTTTTTTGAAGTCGGTTAAAAAAAAACTATGCTCTTATAACTATGCAGTGAGGGATCTAGGATTTCGGTTTAGGGTTGGTTTGATCTAGCTATTATTGTTTGCCCAGACAAATCCTGCTCCACCTTGGGTAGACAGAGCTTTTGAGGGTCTTGAGCCACCCGAGCCACCCCAGCCCTGGAGGCAGTAATGCTTCAATAATGTTTCTCCTTCAGATCGCGGACCTAAAGGAACAACTACGCGACATTATGTTCTTCGTTGAAGCGAGAGGGAAACTCGAAAACACAACGCAAGCATCCACCGAGGAATTAGAAACTGCATCTGTGTCTGTCGCACCTAAGGAAAAGTCCAGGCGCAAGAAACGTTAAACTAATATTATAATAAAGAAACTCGAGCATAGATTTGAGTAGAAATTTTCATAAAACTGTCAAAAGATCTATGTTTCAGTCCTAAGCAGTGCTTGAGCAGTAAGGCCCGTATGCTGATATAGGAATCACTACTCAAGCATAGATTTGAGATTCTCATACAAAAATCTATGCTTGAGTCCGGAAAAATCTATGCTTGAGCAGTGAATCAACATACGGGCCTATAATGGGCGTGGCAATACTTGCGTACAACTTTGTCCGTGTAATACATTGAGGAAGTATTACTAGCGTATAGAGAAGCTATACCAAACCAAAAACGTGTCGCAACTTGAGGCGAGCGCGCCCCGCCCAAAGGCAAGTATTTGCTGCAGCGCTAAAAGATTAGATGTCGTCTAACCATACTATCAAAACATGCAGCGCTAGATCGCTAATAGAGTATAGTTTTCTCGCGACCAAAACGTCGTAAGCGCCGTGAATTTCGGGGCGCTTACGCGTTTCGTTCAACATAGTGTAACAACATGTCGCTCTCATAGATTTTTTCACCGCAGAAGGGACACTTCAGACA
Organism: Eulithis prunata; assembly: GCA_918843925.1. Taxonomy (NCBI): domain Eukaryota; kingdom Metazoa; phylum Arthropoda; class Insecta; order Lepidoptera; family Geometridae; genus Eulithis; species Eulithis prunata. The sequence continues at coordinate 447,642 of OU974027.1, read as the reverse complement.
GCTTTTGTACATACAAAACTGAATTTTAATGCAGTACCTATGAATATTATATTTGAAAACGTGAAAAAATGTACAGTAAATTAAAATGAATTGTTAAGCGTTTAAAATCATTGGTTTTAAAATAAATTGGTATTTTATACAAAAATTAGGTACATACCTACATAGTTACCTATTTGCACTAACTAGACCCCACACCTTATCTCACTCTGCCATAGCATTAAAGAAATATATTAGGTATAGTAAAGCTTTATAATGACGATTTCAAAAGATAGCTACAGTACCTACTACATATTACTGATCAGACAGACGGCATAGGCTGAGTAATATGAGTTCAAAATAATTAGTTAAACCTTAGTCACCAACCCTTAGTAGGTATCCTAAACATCCCATCTGTACGATGCACTTTTCATAATCTATGATTTTCAAACAAAATGTCCGTACAATAGAAAATAATCTACAAAAATTAATTTTGGTTAGTTCTAGTTAATATTCTGTTTACTTACCGATGATAAGTCACGCCACTATCTTTTTTTTTCACAATCGATTGGTTTTTACACGTTTTTAAAACGCAAGACGGCATTTTGAATTACTTTTTATTCGCATGCGGTCACGATGGTTGTTGGCGAGCGACTAAATGAGTTGTTGCCGGTCGGCAACAACTCATGGCGCAAACTTGTTGTTCGCGGCGTCTGTTCCATACGCTAGTAATATTAATTCTATGGTGTAATATGTAAATGATGCTTACTTTATATCAAAAGCTGATTGATTGTGGTAAAAGGTATGGCAGCACGAGTCTCAAAATATGTTGCCAGCTTTTTCTAATAGACTGAAGTTAGAAGGAGTCAACTACTGTTGCAACCTTTGGTAGACATTAGTTGTGAGCGTGGGTAGGTACTTATGGCTAGGACGAGCGGAAATGTAGTAGTCTTCTTAATAAGTAGGTACTCAAACCGTGTTTTAGATAAAGCTAGTCTGCATGTTCAATAAGTATAGCATCTTTCATTGTCTTAGTTATTTTACGTACATTATATACCCACATTGATACAGGGAATATTTTATTTTTGAGTCAACTGTATTAGTTCACTGTCTAGGTTTTGAAATAAAGGATTGTTTGTTGGTGTATAGGTTTGTGGTTCAATATTATAAACGGGCTAAATTGGTTATAAAAAGTAAATAAAATATCTTTCTCAGCGTAAACAAAAAAACATTGATGTGATGTAGGTATTTATTTTATTGTTTAGTTCCTTGAAGATTCGCTGAGTATTGATAATCTTGTAAATGCTGAAATCGCTGTGATAAACATGAATAGGTGTAAGAAGCTATGTTTAGATGTAATTTATGTGATTTTATTTCATTCGGAGTTTGCGTGTGTTATTTACATAATTGAATCAATAAAAAGTTCTTTAGAAAAACCAGTAGTTTACTATAAAATATCGAAATTTTATAATTGGAATCCGAGCAGCCTATGAATGAGGTCTTTTTGCAGCCATGTTGTTAAGATTTGCGGATAGGTGCCGCTCTCGTGCGTGTCGTGCCGCTAGAAATGAATCAGTCAGTGTCCAAAACATCCCCAAGCCATTTATGTCAGTCAATAAAAAAAAAAACAATGCGTGCGTTCAGTGCTGCCAATTTAGCAACTGTCGCTAGAAATGAGAAAATTTTGTTTTACTGGAGACTTTGGGGGTACAAATTGAAACAGTTTTATGGTCTTATCTTGGTTAGTAAAACTGGCACTAAGAAGCCCTTATTACATAATTAATAAAGGAAAACTCCCTGTTGCAGTTGTTGCAAATGCGAATATTCAAAAAATATTTCTGTTTTTAATACCAAAGGTCAAGAACACAGGAGTTACGGGTCATACAGGAGTTCAAACCCAATATTTCTGTTCTGGTTAAATAGCGTAGTTAGGTGGGCGAGCCCAGTCGAACATTAGTTGACTAAGTGTTAGCAATTTTCTAGCAACTCTGACTAAAGTAGTCTTTTTATTTATTTATTTATTTTATTATTGGAATCCGAGCAGCCTATGAATGAGGTTTTTTGATTTTCTTTTGTAGTAGTTGTGATGTTGGCAGTTTCAGGCAGTTTGGTTGGCAGCACTGAACGTGAGAGTAATAGTTTTCTGTGCACTGACGAACCGACTGTGACTGACTGCGACTGACGGCGTTGCGTGAAGCCATTTAGGTGTTCGGTTCGGTTGGTGTTCGGTGGTGTCGGTCGGTGGTAGGATATAGGGAGGGACCAATAGGGACAGGGATATAGGTGTTCGGTGTTGGTTCTTTTTTTGCATTCTCTTTGGTTCGTTCGGTGTGGTGAAGTCACCCGTGAAGTGCAGTGCGTTCAGCGATCGATTTTGTTAAAATTAGCGTTTTTCAATGAAATTAGATGCATATTTTTACTTTGATTAGTTAAACTGGATGCTATGAGTAATAATATCAAAACAGCTAGGAGCATTTATGAAATCTGTACGAATTAGGCACGTAAGTAATGATCATTTCGCTGGCTTGCAAAGCAGATTTATTTCACCTTCTCAGATATCAAGAAGTATCGTATTTCATAGCTAAGCTCATTTCTCCATAACTGTACTAAGCAATCCGTCCCTAGGCTAGAAAAGGTGTGAATACGATCGTTTTGCAAGTCTCATTTCTAGTTTTTTTCGCAGAGTCAGCGGTCGCCATGCGTCGTGGAAATATTTTACAGTTTGCGATGTTGTACTAGATTTGACTCTGTGCCCGTAATCAGAGGAGTCTATTTCAATATCGCATTACCGTCGGCTGCCTTTCTATTGCACGCCTAACGCGCGGTCACAGAGCACAGTCACGTTTGCAGTGAGCAATGGATGGAAACCACCTGTCTCCACACATTGGTTTTCAGTGCTATTGCCACTGTGTACTGACTGTTGACTCTAACGATTTTGTGAATAACTCCTGCGGCATTTCCATTTGGCACTTACTAACATTTATCAATCTCATAAACTTATTCATATTCAGAATTACACACCAAAAATGTGAGGGAACAAAAGTATGGTTCTGGGAAAACAGTAGTTTCCTTCAGAATCCATATACCTATAAGACAAAATATTAGAGTAAATTCAAATTGTAATCATCGTGTAATCACAATAAATTGTATAACCATTGTGTTACATTTTCAGTACACTATGCTCTAATTTACTAAATGTATTCCAGTTTTTAGCTGAAAAACTGTTAAATTGTAATATTTGCTACTCTCGCAGTGCAATGTATAAAACTCATACCATTCATCATATTCTAATAGGCAGTAATTCCATAAAGAATTGGAAATCAATCACAGTGTTTCGCATTAAATTGCCATTTCTAAAACAGGTGAAAAATGAGTGATACTAGCGACTTGCCGCCAGCCAAAAGACCCAAACTTGAGGACGATGCACAAAATTCCCAAGACTCCCAAACGTATGGACTCCATGTCACCCCAGAAGAGGTAGACCAGCTGCGGGAGTTCCAGGTCCTCGATGAGGTTAAGTGTGATGAGGAGGACAGCAATGATGACGGATCAGACAAGTCGGAGAGCTCTGATGGTAGTCACTGGATTCTATTTACTGTGCATTCTAAAAGCATGTTTTTATTCTGTAGATATTTATTAGCTTAGTACTGGTGAATTTTAATATTTTGTTTGTTATCATCATTTTAGTTGATTTTAATACTTTTTTTAAATATTGATTACACCGTCTTTTGTCTTCAATCTCAACTGATGGTAAGTTCATATTAGCTTCCCTTGTGCCTCTATTATATGCAAGAAATGTAGTGTAAATTAAATGTGTTTTTAAAGGGTACTTTTGCACGCTGACACTTGCATTAAAAAGAAGCACAATTGAATGGTAATTTGCAGGAGTCCCTGAGGATGAGCTGGAGAAGATGCTGGAGGAGGACCTGCCTGAAGACTTCAAGGGAGTGCCCAAACCTAAAGCTAAGAAGTACATCAAACGACAGAAGATTATTCTTGAAGGTATGGATTTTTATAAAGTACCTACATAATAATTACTGTCTAACACTTTTAACGCTCTTCTTTTTCTTGTGGTTTAATTGAATTATCTATCATGACCTAACTACTTAACACCTATCTAAGTCTAGAATGGTAGCCTAGGGGACACAAGAGAGGCCTTGGCGGACCAACAGCCAGACGGTTGAATGATATTGTTGCCGTAGAGGAAGACCTGGATGCAAAAGGCCCAAAATAGACACAAGTGGCGTTATACGAAGGAGGCTTATGCCCAACAGTGGGTCACTACAAGCTGCCTATGATGATGATGTTACTAAGTCTATGACTAGTTAAATAGTAAAATGAAACTACAAAAGGCTCATTTCCTAAAGACGCCTAAATGACTCTTTGTTACATCGTTTCTGACGCGCCATAACAGTGTGCAGTATGTAAGTGTAAGGTCCTAAAGGTTCTGCATAATTTACAGAGAAAGGTATAAACTACTTCGAAGTGTTACCTCTGGATTGGATGATGGTCCGGCATTGCAGCGGGATGCCCATCTACATGCACCGGGCTTCACGCGTTTGCACCCTATCTAAGCCTTACTTCCTCGGCAAGGGGAATACTAGGGTAACAACTATTTTATTTAAAAAATCTAAATAATAGTCATGTATCGTGGTCACATCAGTCTGTAGTAGTCCATAGGCCTCCATACATTTCCAGGAAGTCTCCTACTACCAGTATGAGAAGGCTAGTAAAATATTGGGGTACAAACTTAGTACAAACCTAGTCATATAACGGAGTATACTCACTTTAGCGGTACAAACATTTGGTGGGCTCTTTACAATGTGTTTAAGATCAATCACTGATTGCGACAAATTCCAGCTTAAGGAAAACAAAAAGTAAAAACAGTAATGTAGGTATTCCAAGGGTTTTTCTTCTGCATCAAGGTATGCAGATAATCAAAAAATTCTACTATTTTCAGAGGCACGACATCCCAATAAGCGCCATTCCATGCTACGCTTACCGCATAGCACTGAAGGAAGAGCAAAAGCAGATGGAAATCGACAAAAAAATTGCAGATCAAATAAAAAATGGCACCTGGACTGACCCTAACAAACCCACAAAAATGCCTGTCCAAAACGGAGGCCTGGAAATTAAAGAGGAAATGGATTTCTCACAAAATGATGATGATCAAACCTTTGATGCATTTAGTCACATTTCTGAGACAAATGTTACTGACACACCGAGATGTCCATTCAGCATGGGTTTGAGTGAGAATTCTTCGAGTTCTGGGATTGTTATCAATGTTTCAGGTAATAAGAATCATTAAATCATTTTGGCTTGAAGAAGATAATAATAATAAGCAGTTATTTTGAAATTAAAGTTGCTAGTTTATGTGCACTGGTTTTCTCTTTGTGTGTACCTTACCTAACTATTCATTCCGTTTATAGAAGCTTTGGCATCTACTAAAGAAAGCCCTAAAAATGGTGACGCTCAGAGTTTTCTAAATAACGAAAAAGAGTCTTCGTATGTGACAGAAGATAACTTTGAATGTATGGAAGTAAATGATCAAGATTCAAAACAAACAGAATCGGAAAATAAAGATAATCAAAATACCCAACTCTCTATTGCTGATGAAAACACTCTGTATGGTGAGAGTTCTCAGAAACTGAGCACCCACATTTTGAAAAATGAGAATGGTGCCAATTCTAACACATCAGTTAGAGAAGACGAAAGTGATCAGAAATATAGCACATTGTTTCTTACAGAAGACCTAAAAGATCACAAAACTTGCACCAGCATTCTTGAAGACGATAACGATCAAAAACCTGTCACTACCGGTCTTGAAGACCAAAAGGACGCACAACGTACACTTTTTGTTGAAAATAAATCTCAAATCCACTTCGAGATAATGAAAGAGGAGAATGAAGATGATGAGGACGATTCCAAATCTAACATTCTTAGAGACGACGAGAATGGTTCTACATCTACCACCGTTCTTGGAGACGATAAACCCAGTTCTACCGTTATTGGCGAAGAATCCCAAAGCCATCTGGACAGCCTCGGAGCCCAACCAGTATTACTTCCCGGGGGTATAGTAATGCCGCCGCCGCGGGTTGAAACCGTCAGCACCAGCTGGAAGACACAACAACTCACTGCAGAAGAAGTTAATGCATACTGCAAGAAGTTATTCAAATTCAAGGAGGTTTATATCATGCATTTCAAGTAAGTATTCAGCTGACTAAAATATCACAAGACTGACCTTATGACAAATGTTGTGTATACATGCCAAAGGTGTCGAATGACAGTTTCAAAATAGGTCCTATTGTTTGAAATTCCATATTATTATAAGTTTATACAAGATCCGTATAACACGACTTTAGCTCAGAAATCATAACTTACAGTAACTTTAACAATTACTATGAAGAATACAACACAGATATTAAAAAATATATATTTTGAGGGTAATCGATCGAGAACTGTTCTCTAAAAAAATTCTTCAGAGGAATTTTGAATTCTGTGTAACTTTGACCTGTGATTTTTCTCCGATTAAAAAATGCAGTTTTTTTACACCCTGTGTAATCACACTGTATATAATCTGCATGTAACAGTAGCAAGGTGTAACTGGTTCGTTCCCAGACGTTGGGCAGACCGGCGCAAGTACACGAAGGCACGTAAGACGATGCAGTACCCGACGCTACCGGAAGGCACCAAGCTCATCACCATCCCTGCACAGGACACAGGAGATCAGAACGGTGGGGGTGAGTTACTTCACTTATCATCATCATCATTATGTAGCTTGCGTAGCTTGCTTGGTCAATCTTCACCGATTATCTAAGTTAAGCGACGTTCACTATTTATTTGGATGGGTGACCGTTATTTCGTCACCGGAGTTGGCCACTAACTGATACGAGCTTGCTTGCTATATCAGAATGGAAAAGAACCAACATAGTTCATACTGGAAATCTAAGACAAAGACCTATTGACTAATTTGGAAAAAATGTTTGTAAATGACCTACTTTTACTAGTCTCCATAAGTTGAGTATGGTTTCAGGTAAAACAGCGAAGCGAGACTGGGTGATGAATATGAACGGCTGCAGTTATCTGTCCGTGTTCCACGAGTATGTACGTCGGGCGTTACACAAGCAACCGGTGTACGAGTTCAAACAACTAGGTAACTTATTGTAATACAGCTCTCTGGAAGAGACCGATAACGCAGTACAAGATTTGCTTGGTTTGGGACTAGAGGGCATTGTGTGAAATTTCCATCTACTGGTTTTAAAATGAAGTAAATCGGTCAAGGGGTTGTAAAGTTTTAAGGGTCCAAAAGGAGAAAAATATTTATAAAAAAAGTGTTTGTGTTGTGTTTGGTTTTAGTGTATCCTTGGATTGCAATATTAAAGAAATAAAAATAATATACAAATTTTAATGATGGGTATCTAATCTATGATTGCCAAAGTAACACGCAAATTCATCGAAACCCAAGCATAACTTTTTTTACATTTATCAAGGAAACTGTTATAAAATCTATGTTAGTCTCAATTCTTTAGCCCTAATTCCACTAATTTAGAACGGTTGACGACGTTGTATTGCAGAGAATGCGACAGCGCCGTACCAAGCCACAGTGTACATCGGCGGCATGCAGTACGGAGTCGGACGTGGCTCATCTAAACGACAAGCTAAGAGCCAAGCTGCCAGGTACTCTACTCTATTGTAGTCTAGTCTAGTCTACTCTAGTTTAGTCTATTAACTGTCTATCTATACCATTACCATAAGTGATACGAAGTGATATCTATATGATGGCAAACATAGATATTTGTTCTGTCTGTATGTTACTACGTATTATAAAGTATCTAAAAAAGTTAAGTATTCTATCAGCCATCTAGTTTCCATAGTACAAGCTTCACTTAGTTTGGGACTAGAGGGCGTTGTGTGAAATATTAAAATCAGAACTTACAAAACAGTTTGCTTTACAAAATATGGAAGCAATAAGACTTGCCTCTAACTACCTCTTTAGATATGACATGATTGTTATTCAGAGCTTCCATACACATATTGATACCTGAGATGAGAGACGAGCTGCCGACCAGTCCGGGGGACTTGAAGCTAAGCAAAGACGATCCTGACTTTACTGTAAGTGCAACTCTATACAGGCACATACAATACATCTATACAGGCGTCATGGCTCAGTCGGTAGTAGCTCTGCCTTCCGTGCTGTGGGTCGTGGGTTCGATCCCCACCGAGAACAAACATTTGTGTGTTATAAATATAGATGTTTGTTCTGTGTCTGGGTGTTTCTATGTATTATAAGTATGTATTTACAAAAAAAAAATAACAAAATGTATGTATGTATTCTATCAGCCATCTAGTTTCCATCGTACAAGCTTTGCTTAGTTTGGGACTAGAAGGCGTTGTGTTATGTGTCCGTGAATATTTATTTATTTATATCACTTCAAGGTTGGGTACCTTTATTCCCCTTACCTCTTTTGATAATTTATATTCATATTCATTTATTTATTAGGTACTTACATGAACATTATTATATTATTACTTAGGTGTAATACACTAGGGTAAGTAAATACATGCACCCTGCAAGGGCGTTGCAATATGTTTTAGTTGAGTCATGCATTCTTAATAGATAGTATTGTAATTAAATTCAATGTCAGATAGATTCTGTATCTATTTTAGAAGCTGGTACCTCCTTTAAGTAGATACCTACATACATAACCTAGTTATACTTAAAATATTTTAGGCTGTTGAAACTTTTTCTACTATAAAATCTATCGCTATAAATTTTTTTACTATAAAATTTATGCACGGAAACAATTTGTGGGCTCAGTACATAAAGTTCAGGATAGAAGTAGGTAAGAGAATAGATGAATAATATAATATTCTTTTGTATATAGTTCTTCGACTACGTGACGATAGAGGACCCTCGGATCCAGGAGTTCTGTGGAGCCGCGGCCGAGCCCTCGCCACACGCCATACTCAGGACCTGCCTACTCAGGAACTTCGGAGCCGGAGACCGGCATATACATACTGAGGTACATACTCAGTGAAAGAATTTTTTAAATCGGTTTAGTAGTTTCGCGGAGCCTATTCAATGCAAACAAACAAACAGTCAAATCTTTCCTCCTTATAATATTAGTATAGAATTATAGATTAGTACTTTTCTTTAATTCAGATGAAGAAACTAGAGTTTCAGAAGATAGAGCTGACTATGAAGGTTGGCAAGCACACCGCCACCGTCGTATGCAAGAACAAGAAGCAAGCCAAGCAACGCGCTTCACAACATATTCTACAGGTAACTGCACTATTGTGATATGTATAATAACATTTCGGTAACTGAGTTTCATAACCATCAAAAATCTTTAATTAGTAAGATGATAAGAATCATTTAGAATCGACATTTAATAGTTATAGTATTGTAGCAACTTCACCCGCACATAACGTCGTGGGGCTCCTTGCTGCGCCTGTACGGGTCGCGCTCCGTCAAGAGCTGCAAGGAGAAGAAATTGGAAGAACAACAGATCACACTACTGCAAGTAAGTACTAACACACATATTCATATAGGGGCTAGTCTAGAGGACCATTCAACCGCTGGGGGGAAACTGATTGAAACGCTTTGTCGGACTGCTCTGTTTTTGAATTTAAGTTTACATTCTACTACAAGTTCCGACACGGATTAATAGCTCTAATTGAATGGAAGAGAAATGGGAGGATACCTTATTTATTTTAAAATTTCACACAGACAAGTAGTGCTAGGACTTAATGCTAAGAGCATTGTCTACCAGTCTTCCTGGGCGTTCTCAAGGATAATGTGGCGTGTTTTTACCCAGAGAAAAAAGATTCCGGTTCTTGGTCGTCAATCGAGAACCTTTTGTTCCCCAGCGGTTGGATGTTTTAAAAAATACATAAACACTCTTACAGGATAAAGCGAGACACAACGAGCCGAACCACGCAGTGTTGGAGAAACTCAGAAACGAAATGACAAAGTTAAAAGAAAAAGACAACGCTGTAGTACCCATCGGTACTCTCCTAGTGTCCGAGGATCTGCCCACTCACTCGGGCTCCAATCTCAATAACGTGGACCTATAACATACGTCTGGGCCTAATGAGGCCCTATTTAATGATGGACACTACAATTCTAATTAGAATAAAGTCCTCGAAATGAACATTCAAATCGGAATGAAGTCTTCACTCGAAATTATTCTTTGAGTCAGAGTGAAGTCTTATTGGAAATGAAGACTCAAATCAGAACGAAGTCTTCACTCGAAATAAATCTCTAAATCAGTATGAAGTCTCCACTCGAAATTAACTTTTACATCGGAATTAAATATCAGCTTAAAATAATTCAAACAGTGAGAGGGATTCGTTCAAAATATAGTCTTGACAAGTAACATTCTAGTTACAAAAGAAAGTGATGATTAGACTCTAAAATATAAAGACAGGCGTCACAGCTCAGTCGGTAGTAGCTCTGCCTTCCGTGCTGTGGGTCGTGGGTTCGATCCCCACCGAGAACAAATATTTGTGTGTTGTAAACATATATGTTAGTTCTGTGTCTGGTTGTTTCTATGTATTATAAGTATGTATTTACAAAAAAAAATTATGTATGTATTCTATCAGCCATCTAGTTTCCATCGTACAAGCTTTGCTTAGTTTGGGACTAGAAGGCGTTTCAATAAAAAAAAAAGCATGTATCTACAATGGCGACAAAAAATTGACACACGTGTAGAGCTACTTATTAGTATTTATAAAAAAAATACTAAAGTACAGTCAGCTGCACTAGAATGTGTACAATTCGTAATTTTCAATGTAGGGCCGCAGCATTGTTATAGACTTTGACGGTCCCAATACTAAATAAATAAGTAAAATTATCAACTGTGTTCATAATTTTTTAGTTTTCATCCTGTAAATGTCTATTGCAATACGGTGACACTAGTTTGAAAGTTACGAATCGTACACATTCTAGTGCAGCTGACTGTACTTTAATAATTTTTTTATGAATACTAATAAGTAGCTCTACCCGTGTGTCACTCTTTGTCGCCATTGTAGATACATGCTGTATATATATAAAGCGTGTAATGAATATCAAACTCACGTATTAACATATCAATGCGAAGAGTCCAATAAAACACTTTCCATTAATAAACTGAAGTTAAAAGTTCAAAAGCTTTTAAAGAAAAACCAAGTTGTGAGAAAATAAATAGTATTTTAATGAATATAATTGTGAAGTTCAATGATATCCAGCGATTAGATTGTAAGTTTAAATTGTAGCATATAAAGGTAAATTTACATCTGTCCAACAACAGGCAATTTTGTGGAAAGCAACATGTTGAAAGCAAAAGTGTTGCCCGTTCTCGCAACAGAGCGTCAACCGTTCCACAGAATAAGGCTTGTTGAAAGATGTTGCTTGTGAACCCACAGCTCAAGGTGTATTTACACTTATTCCACAATTTGTTGAAGCAACGAATTGTCGTACGCAACTGCTTTCAACATTTTGCTTTCCACAAAATTGCCTGTTGTTGGACAGATGTAAATTTACCTTTAGTCTGAAAATGTATAGTCAATATGGTCTAGAACAGATCCATGAGTCAAACTACTTATTTTTTTTATATTATCTAATCGTGACAAACGAAAAACACTGCAATAATAATTGCTTAGTGTTTTCTATGAACGTTTATCTAATGATGGGAAAAGTTTAGATTTAAGTTGAATGTTTTTTTTTGTACTAAGAAATAAAATAGAATTTATTTTTATACGGACATTAGAGCTTTTTCAAATTGTATAAATAACCTAAATAATAAAATGAATCAATTGACAGGCATCACGGCTCAGTCGTAATAACTCTTGTCTTCCGTGCTATCGGTCGTGGGTTCGATCAACACCAAGATCAATCATTTGTGTGTGGCAAACATAGATGTTGGTTCTGTGTCTGAGTGTTACTATGCATTATAAGTCCTTATGTATTTACGAAAAAAAAAATAAGTATTCTATCATCAATGTTATTCCCATAGTATAAGTAACAGTTTTGCTTAGTGTAGGCTTAGAGGGCGTTTTGCGATATGTCGAAGATTTTTTAAAATATTGCTGTACTGGGCTATGAATTGAATTGTTAGTTTGAAATTGTTTTAGGCCCGTATACAGAGATCATTACTCAAGCATAGATCTGAGTAGAGATGTTCATACAAAAATGTATGCTTCAGTCCGGATCAGTGCTCGAGCAGTGAATCAGCATACTGGCCTTAAAATGGCTGGTCGATGAATTTGGAAAAGGTACAATATGAGCCAGTGACCAACACTGGCGTTGGAATGTCACCAAAGTTGAACACTGGCTCATAAAAACATCACATCACTGGTGCATAAATATATTCTTCCATAGTTTATAGGTTTAGGTACCGCAGTCAGAGATGTCACTTGAACATAAATTACTTAAAATTGTTTGCTGTAGTTAGTAGTTTTTCTTCAAGAAATTATTTTTAATTTTAGTAATCTTGGGTGCTTGATATTTTTTTTAAATTAGATAACTTATAAGGTTCATTTTACTTTCTATCTTACTTGCCTATAATTTATAAGTTCAAAAAAACTGGAAAAACAGACTTCAATTTGATACGCCTTCATCATCAAATGATGATGATGATGATGGCAGTACATTGAGACTGTTCCATTGATCGTAAACACCACAGAAAAGCAAAATACGCAATGCTTTGTACATGGATGATGTGATTTTTCTAGTTAATCTTATTTAACTGCTTAATTACTGAACCGATTATGATAATTTTTTATGGACCAATCTGGAAGAATATCCTTTCAGATAAAAAAAAAAATTCAAATCGGTTCATAAATGACGGGAGTTCTGAGGTAACAAACATAGGAAAAAAAACAACTGAATTGAGAACCTCCTCCTTATTTGAAGTTGGTTAAAAATAGGTTTGCTTATATTTCTTGTATATCAATCAAGTCGCGTAGAAATATTAGTAAGTTTATGAATTGTATGTACTTAAATCTTAGCAAAAACGTCTTGAAACTGAACTAAAGGTCTCGTTCATACATACTCAGGCAAACGAACGAATGAATTGATTCATTGCAGGGACAGTGGCGACCTCCTTTTTGGCAAGCTTTATTTAACTATTATTGATAGTAATCTTGTCATCGTAGAGAATAGTTTAGACAGAGCTTTTAAGATAGGTCCAAGAAATTCAAAAAGCAATGTGTACGTGAAGAGGAAACTAGTGTACTTTTAGTAAAAAAAAAACAAGTTCAAAAACGAAAACCTGACTACGCCCATAAAAGTGTGAAACGAGAAAGTATTCTCTATCCATTACCAAGGATTGACGATTTGACTTCATGCTTATCTCGCAACTTTGCATTGTAGAATTTGATCTATTATTTGGTAGTTATTTATTAGTCAGCTTAGATTGAATAGTGTATTAATAATCATCAATGCTATTATAATGCGTCTAATATTAATAATAAAGAATTCCATTCGTAAAAATGTTTTTACTAGTATTTTAGATACTTAACACAAATGAGAATAATTTCAGTTTATTTTTATTATGGCTTTAACACATATTTTTACCTACCAGAAAAAAATTTAAGCATCATTATCATTTATTCACGAATAGTTAAAAAAAATCTTGGATAATTTAATATGAAAAAATCTATTTTAAAACTTACATTAAATCTTAAATTAGTAGTAGTAAATAAATATAATTAATTTGTACAAAAAAGCACCTTAATTTAATAGTTGTAACAACTGAAGTTCCCTAATTCTAAGGCAGTGTTGAATTATTCTAATTTATTTACTCAATAGTAGGTACATAGTTCCCTTCGAAGTAGGTATTCTCGCAATTAATGTAGGAAAGTATTTTACTAGGAGTAAAGATAAATCCAAAAAAGTAGTAAGTACCTTCGTTGAAAGCCTCTGTAAAATGTACAATCTAGCTTATTAGTATAGAATTCGCACATCACATAGACAGTCCATCAGATAACGAAACAGTTTGAAGTGAAACCTCCCAATTGACGGAGATGCAGTGTTTTAGATATGGAAGAAATGTCCCAACTTGGAAACACTCGCGATTTCCCGAAACGATATTAACTCTTGAAGTTTCTTAGAACCATCTCTGCCAGATGGTGGGGACCTGGTATCTCGTCTCGCTGGCTTGCAACACGTTGGATATGTCTCCGGTACTCGTCACTGGGAAAGGAGCCTGGAACAAATACACCAATTCAATATCTTTCAGCTGTGAGGCTTGTACGGGACTGTAAAACGGTAGTTTAGGGAGATGTTGGAAAACCACCTCATTACCTACGAAGATGGGATCTAATGGTACATCCATATAGCCCGGTGGCATTGCCAGTAAGATTGGCGGCTCGCTGTGTAGATAAAAGATGCTTATTCGTACCGTAAGATGTCCCCTGCCTTCTATAGTCAGTATAGAGTGCTATAGAAGGCAGGGGACATCTTACGGTGAACGGTCTGTATACCATTACTCATCCCACATCCACTACTAGGTATATGCTTAGTGTGTTCGTTTTACGTTTACTGCTATGTCTAGATTTTTTTATGGAGAATATCAGTCTTGCAAACTACCCGCTCGGTAGTACTCAATCTGTACAAAAATATAGTTTCCGTCAACTTAGTAGTATTCGTATAACGAACACACTAAGCATTTTTTTTTTTTTTTACGTGAGGAAATTCATCATGGATACCTATTGCTTGTTAGAGCAGTAGGTTATGTCAGACTACTGACTAAAACCTCACGGTCCGTCGGGCACTTTTACCTGGGGACGCGAGAGCGCGTTAGCATTCTTCCGCGAACACTAAGCATACCTACGTATCTACTAATACTGGTGTATGTAATGTACCTGTGAGTTCCCGAGCCACCGTCGCTTGATGAAGTCGGCGGCGCGTTCTCCGATCATGATGGTGGGCGCGTTGGTGTTGCCTGACGTCACGGACGGCATCACACTCGCGTCTGCCACTCGCAGCCGGTCTAAGCCTTGCACCTGGAACAATTGCTTCTATGTAGACTTCCATTTTGGTTGTTATACATGGGGTTTGATAAATCAATAGCCAGCCTAACTTTGGCAAAAGCATAGTTTCCTGAAAGTTTGTCAAAGTAAGTGCTCCGCTTTCCAGCAATTGAGTTGACTATTAATATCGCAGCAATTAGGCTATTCTTTTTCTAGCTATGATTCCCTGGTTTCTAATACTTTGATGTTATGCGTACCACTAGTTTTTCACTAGCAAACGGATTGATTAAATACCTGCAGTAAGTTGTCAACCACAGCACTAGGATCGCCTCTAGGCCCCATTTTACAAGAGCCAGCCTGATGGTTCTCCGGAGCCGTTTGCATCCTCACAGCGCACTCCCAGTACGCGTCGCAGCCGAACTTAATGCTCTCGCAACCCTTGACTGGCGTCTTGTCCAACTTCACGCCGTAGCGCTTTAGGGCTTTGGTCTCTGATAGACGGATGGCGAACTTTATGCCTTCGATGAGAGTCTTCACGTCGTCCTCATGGGTAAGGTAACTATTGAACAGGGAAGACAAGTCAGTTTGGGTTTTTAGCGCAGCCAGAAGGATTTTCAATTTACTGGCGTAGCCGGTAGGATTCAAACTTACTTGGCGTAAATTTTAGGGTACGCGAACGGATCAGCACTGGGTATCTCCAGGCGGCCTCTGCTCTTCGGTCTAAGCACGGTAGGTATGATCTGTATACTCCTGGAGCCGTTGTCCAGCCGTTCCCCGACCATGCCAGTTTTGGCGCAGTCGGCTAAGAATCCGCCGAAGAATAGTTGGATGTCCGGATTGTCGGCGAGTGGGTCTGAGTATTTGGTGTTGATGAATGCTGTCACTTCTGATATACCTAGAATAAGGGAATCATGTCTTAGTTGAGTCTAAGATGATAGGTACTCGAATTAAATTCTTGATACCTAATGTATTTTAACCGTAGAGATTCTTTCTTTCTTTCTTTCAGATAGATAAGCGTTTAGCTGCCTGTCTCAGAAAAGCGACCTTCAATTTTATCATTTTCGAAACTCCCACCTGGATTGGTTATAATAGCCATTAGCACCACTCAACCAACACACACTGGTCGCTGACTTAAACTTACCAGTTCCCGACATAAGTCCATCCCTGAAGAGCAGATACTCCATCGCAGTCGCCCAGTTGAGCGGCGTGGTGTTGTTGTCGCTGACGTGGAAGTTGAGGAAGTGTGCGACGTGGTTGTGCAGGTTCCGTCCGACGGCCGGCAGGGAGTGCAGCAGCTTGACGCCCGCGCGCGCCAGCACGCCGGCCTCGCCCACGCCGCTCAGCTGCAGGAGCTGCGGAGACGCTACTGCGCCGCCACTGTCGGAGGCTTATATTAGATCCCGCTGCATATGATGCTTGAGTAGATAGGATCATATCAACAAGTTATCACATTACGCCTAAAGTTACTTTCGGAAGAAAGGTTTTCACAATTCCCCCATAGGGTTTCCGCGGTTTCCACAATGTTGTTTATCCACTGGGTGCAGTCCTATGGGTCTGACAATCATACTTTTGGTTATTTAGGTAGATTACGTTGGTACAGAAATAAACTCCCTCTTCAAACCCTAACTTTTGGTGGATTTAGATAGGTAGGTACTCTACCGATCCACTAATTGACAAAGCAAACTAACCTTAGAATGATCTCATTATTAGCGAAGATAACCTCCGTTCCCCCATAACTATTCCTGACTTCCACAGCATACGCTTGCCTCGTGGTCTGGTTTATCAACACCCTGGTCACAGTTGCGTTGAGCATTATGTGCAGGTTGGGCCGATTCTTTGCCGGACGCAGGAAGGCACGAGCCACAGACAGTCGGGAGCCATTGCGGTTGGTGGTCTGCGCGATTGTGAAGCCGGTGTGGTGCTCCCCGTTCATGTCGTGAGACTGATAGCCTGGGGGGAGAAGAAACTGTTAAGGAGGAATCGGGAGGATGAGATGATTGTTTAGTGTGTCATGCGACATGGAAAGATCTTCCACAGACTGAATAGGTTCTTCATTCGGTATCACTCGCTTACCTAGTTCTTCGCCAGCTTTCACCAAACTGTAGCTCAGAGGTGGGTGGTACGGGAACTGTGCTACAGTTAGTGGACCTCCAACTCCGTGGTAACCTTGGTCCATCTTGTCCGCCTAGTATTTGGAAAAAAACATCACTGATTGTTTCATGAACACATAATATCCTAGGAGAAAGTGTTTATCAAAAGGAAAAGAAGTTGTAGATAAAACCAGTGACATGTGCCTCTATTTATTTCATGCCAGCTACTGGGAATTCTTTAGTTCTACCTGTTTATTATCCTCAGACTTCATAAAGTACGGCAGCACGTCTTCATAGCTCCACCCTTCGTTACCAGCGGCAGCCCAAGAGTCGTAGTCGGCGCGGGAGCCGCGAATGTACATCATGCCGTTCATTACTGACGTTCCACCAAGGACCTGAAGTGTAAAGAAGATAAGACAACTCTGGCAAACAGTTCTTATGCTGTCTAGGCCCACGACTAATTAGCAAGAAAAATCTTTAACCTTTCCCCTAGGCCAGTAGCACTTCCTGCCGTCCTCACCGAGGCAGGCGGCAGGTTCAGGCTGCGTCTGGTATCCCCAGTCGATGCTCGACCCGATGAAGTTTAGAAACATGGAAGGAACCTGCGCTCCTGTTGGCTCGTCGAATCCTGTGCAAAGAAATATCAATTCAGATAATTCTGATGACCTCTATGGCGACCAGCACAGTTAACTACAGCAACGGTCTGCCGATGGTTATATGCCGTAACAGTAGCAAGACGGTACACAGACCTGTTCAAGATACAAAAATGTTGTGTAACAGTGGAAGGTTTTTAACTGTCCAGAAAGTCCTCACCTGCTTCCAGTAGAAGTACACGCCATTCAGGTACCTCCGACAGCCTGGCGGCCACCACGGAGCCGCCTGACCCGCCGCCCACCACGATAAAGTCATACACGGAGTCCATGTGCCGACGGAACTGAGAAAGCAAAATGTTATTCACTAAAGAGTTACCTACATTTGCTCAAAATAGAATGGACACCGCCAAGGATGGAAGGCATGCCTTTCTTCTACAGCCAGGCGGTCACAATAAAGTTAGAAGGCTTATAAATCGAGGAATCTAAAGCAGTCGTGGAGAGCCTGCGATCTTTAGCAGAGTTACCATTTCGATTGATGACGCCAATTAATACTCTCCGTGCTTTCCTTAGGCAACTCCTAAGCTGACGCCATCAAGATAAGCTGAGTAAAGCTTTGTGCAGACAGGCGTATGCAACGCGTGCCACATGACTTCTAAGAATACAATAAACTTCCGCAATCACTCAATCTGGGACTTAAGTTGCTATCTCTTTATTACCTCTGGGTTGTTTCCTGAATAAATTAATCTAGCGAGGAAATAAAACAATAGGACATCACTATCACGTTGCACGTGTCTTAATTAGATCGATTTGCTGTTACATAGTAGATACGGATAACTAAGGTGTAAACCAACTTACAGACATCGAAGTATAGGTAAGTGGAAGTATTATAACTGAAACCTGGGTAGGTTAGGTAGGTATCTGCTTCTTCTAAAAGTAGCTACTGCATTGCACGTGTAGACAGGCTTGTCAGTCCACGTTTGGTTAAAAAAAATCTAGTCTAGTACCTATGTACCAACTTAAATCTAATGCCCACTCACTTCTAGCAAAGGATGCAATTAACGCTGTCGCAATCGGAGCACGGTTCCCTTTACCACCGCTCACAGCACAGAGGCCTTTTAAAATCCACCACACATACACACACATGAACGACCAAGAAGGAACAATCACAGTAAAATTGGATAATTATAAGCTGTCAGTCTGTCACGTCTCCACAATCTGAGCAACCATCGATACCCTGACATCACGAGCTCACGACAGTGAAAGCTGAACGTCTCCTCGTGACAAAGTAAATGCCGGGTTTTATGCTAAACTTGGGAGGTTAGAGGTCGGATTGGTTGGATTCTGTCATTTTACTGGTTCTTTTTCGACTGCACTGCGGCCAAAGTTGCCTATTGTACCTATCCTTGTGACAAAAGCTCGATCTGATAATGAATTGCAAAATGTTTTGCTCTAAGCGTCTCGTAGGTGTAAATCTTTTAGCGATCAAGATTTTTGAGAATCAGGCGCTAAGAACACCCCTAAGAATATAGGTACCAAGATATCCCGAATATGTAAAACAGAATCTGCTGAAAGCGTCCAAATAACTTGCAATTGTACCCATTTGTATAAACTATAAATATTTTAGGGAATCCACTATTCAACTTATGCAATGTCAGTAGTTAGAATTTTGCTTTTTTGTGAACACATTTGGAGACTTCATCAGAACAGTACCGTTATACACTTGATTATAAACTACATCCCCTTGTTATCTAAAGGTTTGCTTACCTGTGCTCGTCCACAAGGATCCTCCAAATCGCACTGGCTCCTGAGGAACACCTCCAGCAGTCCCATGAACAGCATGAAAGCGCCGCCGCCGCACGTCGCCGCCAGCGTCGGCCCCGGCTGCGACATCGGGCAATCGCACGTGATCGCCATCTGACAACAAGACTTCTGTGAAACTTCAAAACTAGGATGGTGAACCAAGGGGAATGTAGCGCCATCTATCTCGCTACATGAGAACTACCTACCTACTACCTAGATCGCGCAAACGAAGTTATCACGGAGTTTGAACATAAGTACCTAGACTACCGAATACCCTCCATTGGTCTTCGGACCCCGAGCCCAAGGTCGCTCGGCGAGGAAAATCTTCTCTTTTCGTAGGAGGACACATATATCCTACCGTGTTCTCAGGAAGAAAGATTATGGCTGAACTACTATAGGTATACCTACCTTCATCGTCACTATCAGTAGGCAAACAGCCTAAAGAAGTAAACTGCTGGTCTCCACCATCGATTTCCAAAAAGAACTTTGACAGTTTTGAGCTTAGGTTTTTTGGAATCTGGAAGTCATTGACACCGCCATTCAAAAAAAATCTTTTTTAAGTAGAATTTAGACCGGGCTATGTGGAAGACGTGGCTATCATCAGTCTCGGTTCAACGTATTAAAAGTTGCATTTTATTTGCGAAATCAAATAATAACTAACTTAGGAAACCAAGCCTTAAGCCATCCTATTCAGGTTAATGCTAAAAGCACGCCTAGCTCCGTAGGTAAAGGTCAACTTTTCTCAAAACTTGTAATTAGACACACACGACTTATTCTGAAAACTGGTATCTAGTGTCAATTCAAGGTTGTGACATTTATGCAAGCCAGCCCGGGGGCAATGCTATGTAGTGTGTACATCCAAGCTTGTGATCTTTCACTGCTTAGCCTCCAGGTATTGGTAATAGTTACTTGTTCATGCACACACTTAGTCAACACTAGGTAAAGTTTTTGTATCAAAGAAGACCACCGATGGACCAAAGGGGATTGTTTTGGTCGCCAAATGGGGGCCAAGAGGCATATCAGATCGGATTTGAGGCATACCACGAGTCCGATGATTACACCACATTGTAAAAACAGTGGATCCAGCTGGCAGACCGTCAGGAGTGGATAGAGAATAGACTGAATGTACTGAGAGTTTTTTGTAAATACCTATCTTTAAACAACTATTCAGTTTCTGATACAGCCTGAAGGAATCCAACCTTCAGAATGTCCACAGATAATTCACATGAGAAGTGACCTCCCGAAGGCTTCAATTACAATCAGCTCATGAATGACAAGCATATGACAAGAGTAGTTACTCACAACAGTTTTGAAGGTTCATGCATGATGAAATGATTGCATCAGTGCGTTTTGAGGCCTGCAGATAATTATGCAGCATTTAGCACAATAAGTTGCCATTGTCTTTAATGATGTGTGTTTTAAATTGTTTTTAAATAACTTCATTTCTGATAAATAAATATTTATTTTCTATACATAACCCAGCATAGTACGAGTTGTCCATACAAAAGATTTCAATGCGCTTCTTTATAAACATGAAAAAATTAAAAGTTGATTTTGGGTTTTGATTTCCATATACATTACAGTAAGTAAGTACTTACTTAGTTTAAAAACCCTAGGAAAAAAATTAAGTACCTAGGTAACACAGCATATTGTTTCTTTTTCATACACGTTCCTGTAGATGCTAGCTTCCCCCGTCAAAATGTGTCCTTATTCCTAACTAAAAACAAGCCCAATATTACGAGTTCGTGCTAATTCAGGACCGGCCACATTATTTCCTGTACCAATAGGTAAAACCGCTATAGGTACCTACCTACATTTAAATACTTACGTAATAACATATGATAGGTACAGAGTGTAGTTACAGTTTATGATGTATGAGACTCGGAAAGTTGCCCCTATATTTCGCAATACTAGACTAGAACTTACGATACGAGTGAATTTTTATTCTAGGCATGCACTACGCAATCTTATATTGGTCTCGCGAAAGATTTACTTATGTATGGCGCACCTTATTTTAAATTCTCTTAGTGGCTAAATTATTCGTAATTTAGAAAATATTAATAAATTGAAAACTGGGAAAAATACAGTTAAAAGCGACATTAACGATTTAGTTAACTCTGGTGTAATTATTTACCTAAGCGGATGTGTTGTTGTGTATAGACTTTAATTAATTTAATAGCTCACGATTAAATTAGTTAAGGTGTTTAGTGTGTCAAAGTTATTATATTAAGTTGTTCATGAAGTAGAAAAAATTACTATAATTATCCCAAGCACAATCGTCAAATATCCTTTAAGATCTCTTGCGTACAGCGACTTTTTTCTTTGGCTCTCTGATATACGATTTTCGTAATAGTAACTAGTAGGTAAGTACGAGTAGATAGGCAAGTTACTGGTGATCACACATAAATCTGACAGCTCGTAAAAGCATGATTAGTCAATTGCTTACCAATAAAATTTGTAGAGCACTTGAGTCTGACCTTGCCGAGGTCAATAAGCTTTCATGTTACGAGTGTGTAACCCACCTACCTGCACGATATTGGGCCCAATTCTGTTGTGAATTTTCCTACACTAATTTGACAGTACAAAAATGGCTCTTTGTCGTTTCAATTCATGAGAAAGGAATGAGAACAATTTTAGTGCTGTCAAATTAGGCAAGCTCTTCCCTATTAGATTCAAATCTCTGCCGAACTGAGAATAATAGGCCCAGATCTATTTCAGTGTAATTTTCCAGTTTATGCAACATATTTGTATCAGTTATGGCACCTTGAAACGACAGTAAATCTGTGGCTCTCACAGCCGTGGGAATTGTGTCGCGAGTGTTACATGCTGTGTTCTAATTCGAGGGAATTACGTTTTTAGGCGCATTTAATATTTTAAAACTTTTCTCATTTGCATTTCATTTATCACTTACTCAGGTGGGATGGGAAAGTTTATACAATTCGACGGTTACGTCTCTTTTGATGAGTATCTACCTATATCGTTAATTTGGACTAATCAACGTTTTCTGGGAGTGGCTATCATTTCGGCTTCATCCCGGACGACCACGTTTTCGCCGGACCACGGTTCAAAAATACTAACAAAGAGTTCCACTGGACCACTATTTTATAAAATGTAAAAATACTAGGAATGGCAGTTACATCCAGTATTAGGTTCTTACCAGTTCATAAACGCATCGAAAATCAAAAAATATGATTTTGTACCTAATTTTATTTTATTTTATTACATTTAAAGTAATTTATATTCATTCATTTTCCTAGGGTTCCTAGTAACGTGTGTGAGGTGGTAAAAGTTACACAACAATTTATTATTGGGTTCACTGACCACACTCACGTAAGAAAGTACCTACTACCTCGTGTGGTCTCGTCACTTTCAGGGTAGGCAGATAATGTCGAGATATAAAAGTTGCACTATGGTATTCTACGATGTTTATATTCTATTTTTGTACGAAAATTTACCATATTCAGTAGAAAAATCTTTGTTTTTTTTTTATAGTTTTAAAAGTAATGGAACAAGCTGATAGCTCACCTGATGTTAAGTAGTAACTTCTGCCTATAACAATACATTACCTCACAGAGTAAGTCCAATGAGGACGTGCCCTTTAAGGTAATGCACTGCGTCCATCACTCTGAGACGTAAGATCTTGAAGTCTCATGTGCCTGTAATTATTAATTTGATTGATTTAATCAAAGATTATTCTACTGAATATGGCAATTTTTCCCTGATCTTCAGTAGACCTACTTCGTGACTTTTATGAAATCCCAATGTTAGATATTTTTACTAAATTTCAATAAGAGAATTAACTCTGAGGTGTTTCTTAATGTCTTCATTGATGACTCACTCGACTTTTAAAAACATTTTCTTGGATAAATCAGCTTTGTATATGTTAAAACCTTGTTTACATTTACAAAGAAATGGCATCTTAAATGGTCGCTGACCGCGGTTACCTCAGCTGTCATTACGGTTGACTGCATAATAATTGTTGATGACTGCGGAATTGCAGTCCATTGTGGTTCGAACTGACCACAACGACCACAGGGCAATGAGGCGACCACCACTACATCTAGGTTGGTATTGCATGCACATACCTGGGTTCAGTGGCGAGAAGAATAAAATGAAAAAAATGTTAAGTAAACATTTCGACTGAATTCGATTGGCGCAGGATAGGAAAGAATGGCGTGACAAAGAGGAGGTCTATACCCAGAGGGTGAGCATAGACGGATTAGATAGATAGAAACATTTCAACCAAAGCAAACGAAATTACTATTTTCACTATCTAATATGATTAATTTTCATTAATATATTACAACAATACGTTGTTTACCAAAATCTATAAATGGTCTGAAATCAGACCGGTTCGTCCGACTCATTCGCTTCAGTCCCTTGACATTACACGAAGATGCCTTCCTACCACTCACTCGAACTTGAACGAGGGAAGGGAACCTGCCCCCGATGCTTGTTACAACGATTCGGCTGACTGTTCACGATCAAAACAATTTGATTTGTTCCATGCAGTTTCTGTCCAACATACATATTAGTGGAGTAAAACGAGTAGTGTTCCTGTTCATACCACCGCCAAGGTATCTGATCTTCTGAAAATACTATGATTTCCAAAAAAAAAAAATGTTGTGTGATACTTTGCGAATCATCAGACGATAACCTTAAAAATATCTGGATTCCGCAGACGGGCCGCCGCCCGTCCTGTAATTATATGGCCCCCCTTATAATGTGACGAAACATGCTATTACACGTTTCCAACTATTATAGCAAGCTGTCACATCAGCGCTGCTATTACCAGCTCGGCAGCTGACATTTTGGATGGCTGGATGACGCCCAGCGGTATTGATTGATTGAATCTATGATAGTCGTTATTAGTGTTGAAATACGGTTTCTAACATAGATATTATTGAAAGCTGATATTCCGCGTTTAGTGTAGCGTAAGTAATATTGAGATTATCCTAATACGCAGCTTTGACGAGGAAAATAGTTTGCCTTTAGCTTAGAGACAGTGCAATTTATTTTGTTCACAAAAGCTCAATCTAGGAACGATTTAATGTAATTGTCCTTTCAAGCCGAAAATTTATTCCTAGACATTTCCATAATTTCAAATCGCCAATTTCGGCCCTAAGGCTACAATTTGGTCTCGAAATAGTGTTGTAACCCGAAGGTCACCGGTTGTAGATCATCGCTCTAACTTTGGTTCTTAATATAGCGGTAATCGTAACATGATGATCGTATTTTGCACACAATAGTGTCTTGTCTTTTTTTGTACTCACAATGTTTTGTTTTGTATTGTGAGATACTAGGTACATTATAGTCAGTTTATATACAACGACTGTTATAAAACGGTGGCCGCTTGTAGATAAATACTATTTTACAGAGTATGTTGAAATACATCGCGGTTTTTGTGAGTTGTTACGGCGGATGAGACTTTAGTGAACGGTCAAGGGTCAGGACAATAATTGTGCGAAAAGAAACTAACTCACATTTTAGTTTAGAAAAAATACTGATATAAGTATAACTAGTCTTGTCAAAACGTAGTTGAGAGGCTTAGCAAGCCTGACTAGACGGAAATCAACATTGTACCTATTGCTCTAACACGCAACGCATAAGTAGGTACCTATTATAATACCTAGGCAGAATACATATAAAAGTGTCATAAATAAGCGTTTATCAACATACAATGTGCTTCCGTAACACACGGTACATCACTATTAGGTACAACTGATTGCTGTCATTAATCTATCGAATGATAAATCGATAGTGTTACATCACTATTCGTATAAAGAGTTTTATAGAGGTCTTTGTCCTAGTTTTTATCGACTAGAATCTAAAAGTGGTATTATGCAGTTGGGGTCATAGGATAGTGTGCTTGTTTTACAAAAGAATGGGTGTATCTGTTATGAGAAAAAGTGATGGAACAAGCAGATGGTTCACCTAATGTCAGTGATACATAACAATTCCACTGAGGACGTGTTCTGTGAGGCAACGTCCATCCCTCTGAGACGTTAGGTAAGGTAATCACCGGTGTTGGCTACGATTACCTACACAGTTTTTAGTGTTCAAGAACTGCTAAGTAGGTATTTGTAATATTTTTAAACGGTTTAATTATATTTTTTCTAAATTGGAAGCTAAAGGTTAAAGAATAAAATCCGAATGTCATCGGTAATTATTATCTTAAAACTTTAACAATAATTAGGTATTTGACATTGACATAGTTCACATTTTGGGTATTATCAAAACGACAATAGCTCCAAAGATCAATAACACAAGCCTTTCACCGCACTAGTTCTAACACTGTTATTACCTGTATATTGTAAACAAAGAGGACGAAGTCTGCAGTAGGTAGGTACTTATAGTAAGGCGGAATTTGGGAACCAATATTAGATCTCCTGTACACAGTTCTACAATAAATGTTTCTTATTTCTTATAGATAGCATTTGACAACCTACATAACTACAATGAATCAAGAAATTACAAAAAAGATTATTGTAAATGATACCACGTACAAACTTTGTGGGGTTACCCAGTTATTCGTCTGCAGACTTTGCGTGGTTACTCTACGTACATAATATTCTATTACATTCAAGAAGCTAATTAGAAGTCACCGGCATTCGACCTCAATATCTAAATTAAAGCTTAAACAAATAAATAAAAAAATAACTTTCAGTTTCTCAAGCGAGGCTGAGATCTGCTCATGATGATAATGTGTTCGCACAATAGGGTAATGTGAATGCTGCAACAATAGGCGGTCTTATCGCTTCATCTCCAGATAACATGGCAAGCGATGGGGTCGTAGGATATCCGCGATACGCCTCATTTTGTTCTTTCATGGTTTTCTGAGGCCTTCGGATGGCTAAAATAAAGTTTCCATTGTAATTCTTCCGACGTTTTTTTATATTATTTAGGAAAATCAGATGGGTATGGCATTGATAGGGCGAAGTGGAGGAAGAATGCGAGGAAGCCTGACCCCACCACCAAGTGGGACCAATAGTCGGGAAGAGAGAGAGAGACGAATATCAGATGGGTGACTTAATTATTTTACTTGACAATCATTATCTACATTAAACTCTCATAAACTAAAAAAAATTAGAATAATTCTTAGACTTAAACTACATCGGATAAGTGATGACAAGTAAAACACCAATTTTTTTATGAATACTTCTTTAAATTAGAAATTGTTCCTT
Organism: Eulithis prunata; assembly: GCA_918843925.1. NCBI lineage: Eukaryota > Metazoa > Arthropoda > Insecta > Lepidoptera > Geometridae > Eulithis > Eulithis prunata. Next base: position 421,044 of record OU974027.1, on the reverse strand, counting down.
GAAATAATGTTTTACGAACAAAAGATTTCAAGGGGCTCACAAAATGCGTGAACATTTAAAAAAAAATCTAATTATTTGGATTTGAATGTTCATCAATCATTATGAACTCAGCCCCATAAACTTTAGCCACAAACGTAAATCGGCAATTGTACGGTTGATTTTCAATGCCCTTTGTAAAGTAGCGGTTACGCAGCGGCTGTGCAGCGTGGCGGTTGCGTGGCATCACCGATTTCATTGCGGTCGGCGGGTTTGTAGCAAAATATCTTAATAATGTATTTCTTATTATCGGCTATTGTAAAATTGCATAAATTGAGTTAGTAGTTAGTACGTGACTGGTACGGAATCTAGTTTTAGGCATTTGTGTTTGAGCAGAATTTAGCATTTGCACCAAAATCTATGTTGACTTACCTAATTGTTTATCTTTTGCACTGAGATTCAAATTTGATCGAAAGACAAAACCGTGGTCCAAGCTTCCATCGATAGAAAAAATGTTTGCTCAGTCAGTTTTATAAAACTTTAAAACTATGATGTAGGAGGCCCAATTAGTCTTCGTTAATTGCAAATTTGACATTTAAACGTCAAACGTCAATCTTCGAGCATAGTCTGTTGCAATGTTTGAGACTGTAGTTTTTTAGATCACAGCTTGTCAATGTACGACTGCAGTGCAACTGTTGCAATACAAACCGTCGTCGTGTGGAACGCATGGAGCAGTGCTAAGCTATTTCTAGGAATTAGATTATCTAGCGTAAAATGATCTGTTAACTTAGGAATTTGGCTAGAAACGTAGGTATAAAATAACTTAGGTTAGGAAATAAAGGAAATTTTAAGGCCGATAGTGACTTAAAATTAAAAGGGGCTAATAATCCTCTCAATTTCTTTCAAAAGTTAATCACCATTGAGGTGCCATCTTGTTTCGTTTAAATAGAAAAATAGTGATATATGGTGAATGTTAAGAAGTGTAAACAGTTAGTTAAGAGACGATTATAAGTTACACCGACACTGTCCAAAATTGAAGGCTGATTTACTAAGTACCTAGACTCAATACAAAGATTATAATTTAGCGAGTCCATTATCTTATGGTGAATATAAAAAGGGAAAGGTTTCAACGAGGTCAGTATAAGTCCTGAATTTAGTGATGAGTTTGAAACCGACTACCTATACTTTACGAAGAAACTCTGTCTATGTCTAAGTTATTGAACAATTCAATTTGGACAAATTGAAATTGAGTTTATCAGATTTAAATTACTTCCGTATTCGTGTTTTACTAAATGCATTGCACTTATATAGACCTCCTAAGTATGTACCTACTAAATACCTATTTAGTGACGACGAGCTAGGATAGTGTCTTTAAAATATATATTTTATTTTATCCTTTATTCGGCGGGGATGATTATTTAGATGAATACAGTAGACGTGCTACAATCTAGAGCTTACTTTGTAAACTTACTTTAGATTTTTTTATTTTTATGAATTAATCTGATTAATCCTTACCTTTATCACCAGCCAGTATCAAAAAAAAATCCAACAGAAAAAAGCACAACTGTCAAACTTCAAAATCAGAATATAATACGCGTCGCGCGCGTGCGTTTGGCGCAATTTTTCGCGTCTCACTGCGAGTCTGTGCGGAGATTGGATTGTGAACTAGAGGCTTGAACCTTTGCACTTGAAGGCTTACCCTGGGGCTGATGAGTCAAGCGTGGCTAAACAATGGTCATTGGCAAAGCCCTGGCTTCCAAAGCGGCAATCAAAACAAGGACTGGGTGTAGACGCGTTCAGTCCACACTAAGGTATACAATTTTTATTTTAGATCAATTTGACAATGAACCTTTCACGTAACTTATTAAGGGGTTCATTGTGAAGGGTATCCTAGAGTATATAGAAGGGTCAAATAGCTGTTTATTCGAAAATTTCAAACTTACTAGAAAACTATGAGACTCAGTTAGGTAATCTCCCGAGTTTGCAAATGCCTAAAGTTATGTTTCAACCTTTCTGAGGTTTCATCTACATTAGTTATTGGACTGAAAAAATCAACTTATTGACTACCGTACTTCTCTGAGCTGTATAAATAAGTTATTTTGAAATCGTTAAAGTATTTTCAGCGTCTAAACTTATAAGTACCTAGGTACTCACTATCACACTTGTTGCAAAATAAACTATTCAACTAGACCAACCCTTACTTCATTTGTAACATGTAATTTCAAAACTTGCAATTTAAACCCTCCGTAACTAAAAACAAGGCCTAAACGTAGTCGATATGAGATGTGTGTACGTTAGGTACCTTCATGCGTACTCCTTTGAATTGGATTCGTTTGGTAGAGTCAGCGAATAAGTACATAGAAAGAACAAATCGGAAAACAATATCTAGGTACCAAGATTTCTGTGGCATAGGTACCTACTTGATGATTGAAACGCAATAGGCTCTTAATTTCCACGGAGAAATAAAATAACATTTGTTTACATCATCTGCAAGCATTTCATGGTTCGGTTGCTCATTTCAGGGTTTGGTTACATTTTTCGAACAGCATAACTTTTAGTGCAATCATATGATACCCTGCAGGACCCACGCTATCTCTTGAAGGGGACGGCTCAAAGGGGATTATGAGACTAACCCTCTTGCAAGGGTCAGGTTAAGCTTAGCACCTTGTTTTACCATCCGTACTCCACACGTGTTGTGTAAGTAGAAAGCTGCCGCGCCTACATCTAGAACATCGTTACTACATTTTACCGGTAAACCTAATTATTTAGATGCCTAGTTACACTAAATAAAATAATATGAAATAAATAAATATTCATGAAAAATCGACACAGCGACTTCTAGCCCCAAACTAAGCAAAGCTTGTACTGTGAACTGGATATCTGATATTGGTAAAAAGGGATCGATTTATGCCTAAAACACCAAACCACTTTTCGTCAACCCACTAAAGGGATGGGATATTGTTTTCAAAAATTTCGATAAAAATAAAACCCTTATTCTTACTAGGGAATAGTTCACCCAGGTGAATTCAGCAAATTAAGTATGAAGTAAGCAAAGCGCGCATACTCGCAAATGGACCCAGGTGATTGCAACTAAGTAGTAGTATTATCTAATTAGAGTTTATTAGAGTGAATTTCCCTGAATGAAACCATTAGGATTCTTTACCATTAGGTAGAGCAATTGCACTTCAACAATTAATAGAGTTTATGTCAACAGTTCTGCAAAAATGGAGGATAATAGTACATTATGGTACAAGTGTGGTACATTGGTGATTACCGTCGAGGTGCCATTGAGACCCGAGCCGTAGGCGAGGGTCTTAAGAAAGCCGAGAACGGTAATCACCAATACACACGTGTATCATACGACGTTTTTCAACACACTTGTGAATAAAATAACAATAATTTCAACAGTGAAAACGCGTTGTGAAAAATGTTTCGCTATGGCGGGAAAAAATAATCAGTTTTCCTATGCGCGCGCATTGCGATCGGCCACAGACTAAAGGGATGAGGTTTTTTTTTTATTTATTTTCCGCGCTTAGGGTTTGCGCCTATTCTGCCACGTAAAAATGGGGAATTTAAAGTTTTATTTTATTACAGAGAAAACAAAAGTTATATTTGAGTGAAAGTTTTATTTATTAAACACGTACGAGTTAAAATTATCTATTTAAATAAGAAGTTGCATGAAATGAGCAAGCAATAGGAACATTCATTTATTTGTTCTATTGAACACGATCTTATTTTTGAATAAAAACTTTTTTAGTAACAAAGCTACTCAAACAATAAAATTTTTAAAAAAAATCTATAACTCACTTGTGAGTTATAGCAATGAAAAAGTCACAGTTTGATTATGGGTGTCATTATGTGCCTAATTGCGGTGACCATAGAGCCACTTTATGAGCAAGTGTGTTGAAATAGTTATTTGTTATACAAGAGTGCAAAGTTGCTTTTTAACCGCGTGTTCAATTTTGATGACCGAGCAATCGAAGGATTCTAAAATTGAATCACGAGCGCAGCGAGTGATTCAAAATTAGAATCCTGAGCGTTAGCGAGGGAATCAAAAGAGCACGAGGTGAAAAATCTTTGCACTCGAGTGCAACACGTAACTTTTCATTCCACCTCAGCGAGGAAATGACTAAATGCAAAAAAAGCTAAATGAAAAAAGAACACCAAGAAGGTTCCGAGTCTGAGTTTTTAACAAATTAAAAAAAAGTTGTATGATATATTCGGCACCATAGAGGTAGCAGTAAATAGGTTTAATGTTTTTTTTTTAATTCAAAAACTTAGTGCACACGATGTTCTAAATTCAATTTACTTTATCCTCTAGAGAATAAAAACGGCTTTTCCACTCAGATATTGAAGATTAAAAATACTCTTTCCGAGATGGTGGGATGAAAAATACTTTGCGTACTTTTGACGGCATGTTCGATGTGCGTGTGTGAGTGCCGTTTGTCGCGGTTGTGTCAGTTATAATTGATCGTTTGTTAATAGGTCTGTTTTTATAGAAATGCGTTTTGTAACTTGGTTGAGATGAAATGTCTGTTATCTATCAAGCTGAAATGACAGCGAAGGGGTACCTACTCAAGGCTGTAGTCGTAATATCGAAAGCATCCTTTGGTTGGTGCTGCATGATTTACATGGCTTAAACTTTCCGACGATTCTAATTGCACTAGGTAAGTGATTTAGCTTTTGACAATTTGAACATGTTTCTCCACAATTTTAGGTTCAAGTTTATGTTCCGAGTTAGTTACATTTCTGACTACTTACTACCTCACCTATGTTTTGTTTTGACAAATGCTTGTAAGGGTTCCTTTCCTTTCCCGATGGTCCAGAACCCAAGTCTGCCCTGTCGGAGTGTCGCTAGTTTATATAATTACGTAAGTACTCGTGGGTAGACGACCAATATTATCAACTACATAATATTTAGTTTACTATCTTAGTAAGTGTGAATAGGTAGCCTATTTTTGTGTATAAGCTAAACACAAAGTAGAGAATCTAAATTGATTAAAACTCAATGCAAAGTTTACTCTACTTACGCAAAATTGAAATATCATAAAATGAACCTAAATCAATCAAAATTAGCGACGGTTTTTGTGCAACATTGTCAATTGGACCAAAAAACCGGTTATATAATAACTAGAAAGAGTTTTTTTTTCTTTCGGCAGCACCTTCACCTTGAATGCGGCCGGAGCTAGTAGACCGTTTCATATTTTCCAACTCAATAAATAATTAGATACTGAATTTTAGAGTCGAATAATTTCCATAATTTACCTAATTCAATTCCAATATTTTTTGGTAGATACATCTAAAACTAAATAGGTAGTTACAATGTGATTCATCGAAAATAATGTATATAGAGTCGTTTTGCTTAGGACTACCTACAATAAAAGTTTTAATTCTGTTATCGATTAAAAAACGGAACTTGATTCATGGTCAGAGGAATTACCTAGGTACCTACTTACCTAACATACCTTGATGATTCTGCTAATACATTGCGTTTGATACTTATCCATAAGCATTTACGTTTTCCAGTTGTTTAGTTAACATGTCATAACTAGATGGCGCTGCTAACTTTGTACAAATGCTAGAACGCGCTATCGATGCGTTCTGAAAAAAACTTGTCTCTCTATTTTATTCTTTTTAATTTGAAGCTTGAAAATGATAGGAACATTCCCCATCAAGTTGTTGCAATGCGGGATGGGTCGAGTTAATTTCACTCCTTGTGTTTAATTTCACGCATAGTGTTCGGGGAGATATTGTTGCCTATGTAATTCATCATTGGGGCGAACTACTAGTACCTATTATTACGAAGATGCGGCAACCCACTTCCCACGAGAGACGCGTACTAGCTTGGTATTACACTGTGGTCCACTTTCGGTTTCGTTGATCTCGGCCACCACTACTCACGATGTATCAAACGGGGAGAGGTCGATGAATTATTATAATAACATCGATATGACCTCGCTCAAATTATCTTTTTATACCAAGCCGTCTTCGCCTATAATTGTGGTGTCATTTGATTTGATTCTTTTCGAATTGTAAATTGTACAATGTACATACACTACTCTTATGTTGGTGATTTAGTAATTAAAATAAATTAAATGATTTTTTTTCTCTAACTAGCCTATCGTCCCACTGCTGGGCATATGTCTCACTCTCCTCCCTCGCTCGTTTCGCTCGTCCCTGATCTGGTGAACTTTTTAATTTACTTTTTATTTGAGTAGGTAGCCGAAGCGAAGCCGCTGGGAAAAATCGATAAGTTATTCTTATGTTTATTTAATTCATCGATATCGGTTTGCATTGTTATTGTGTCCCACCACTAGCAGGAGTGATGTCTATGATCTTGTTGCAAATTGCACTGGGTTATTATGAAAAACGTGCAGTTTCAATAAATAATACTAATCTGTATCAAACCATTAGCATGAGCCGATCGTTGGTTAATTATGAAGTAGGTAATTCATTTTACTTGCACATCATCTAAGTGGTGGAACAAGCAGGCCCACCGTAGCCTTGTCGTGTTGTGCACGTCTTATTAGGACGTGTCGTGTGAAACTGTGTCCATCACTCTGAGACGTACCTACCTAAAGAAATGTGTCTAGCTCATGTGCTGGTGTTGCAAACAAGGCAAAATTATATTTTTATAGTTTTTTTATAATGGGAACTGTGTGATTAGAGCATTTTTCTCTGCCATTTGCTGCGGGCTTGTAATATGAACCCTTTTACAAATGTGTTCGCTTAGTAGTGCTGTGAATTTTGCTCTTAAAATATAGTCAGGGTTTTTAAAAGCCAGCATTTTCCTTTGCTTGATATAAAATCTATACCTACTTACTTCACTAGACTAGGTAAGTATATATTTTACCCGATGGCAAAGCGAAAAGGAGGGTTATCATAAGACCACGGTTATTCTCTGAACATCGACCTACGTACGAAAAACAATTTCAGATGTGAATATTTTCTTGTTTCGTACTTTTTAGAGTGTGATTTTTAAGTCGGGTTTTACTTTTTGAACCTGTAAATTCTAAGCAATTTCCTTGTGGTGTACCAACAATAGAGTTTTCTATATCTCTGTCTACTTAGACGTTTTTATACATAGCTTCTTATATATTTACATAGTCGGTGACACTATGTACCTTGTTCAGATGGGGTAAACAAGGTGCTTTTAATAGCAACTTGACCAAGTAAGTACTAAGTTAAGTAGGTAGCTATCAAGTTTGTAACTCAAACAGTTTTTCTTATAGTTTTTCTCCTAAAAATATCATCATGGTCATCATCACTGGCCTTTGCGTCCTTTACAGACGATTTTTGTAGTGTCTGTATTTGGCCGGGGTAAACATTTTCTTAGGTGGCGGTATGAGCTAATGCGTGAGCGCACTGCACGGCCGCAATAACCTAAAAATATACCTAGGTAATATTAAAACTACTTTTTTAGTTAGGACCTCTCCAACGTGGACTCCTTTTTCAAAACTAGTGGTATTTATTACTTATCATAGAGAAAAATTTGTACAGTCAGCGACCATAAGAAGTATACCTACAATAATACGACATTTTCAAAATTTTGTATATTTAAAAAAAATTGGTTAAGTACCTACCTCATTAAGTTGCACTCGTTGCAGCTGTATACATACCTAGGCACCTACCGCTGACGCATTGCATACTAAAAACCAATTTACGACAGTGTATTTTCAGGAAATGTCCTATTTGCATCTGAGATTGTCTTGATACTGCTAAAGCCACCCTACAACTTTTGTGTCTGAGCTCAAGGCTCTTCACGTCTAGATTTTTTGTAAATATCTACAGCCATATTAAAAATCGCCGCATAAACCTTTGAAATAATAGCTAAAGTTAGTTGTTTTTTTCTGTTTCTTTCTGACAGGAATTCTATTACTGCAATTTACACTTGACCTAACATAACATATTTTTACAATAAATTAATTAAATTCAGTTTCCAGCTACGCGTGGCTGCCACTGGGTATATAATCGGTATACTTCGGGCTATTGCAACGATTAGAAGCTTGTATTATAAAAACTTTAATGCAATGCCAAGCGTCTAACAATTTGTTTGGATCAAACCAAATTAAATCTATGCTGAACCTTGTCCAACGTTACTGCACACAACATTGTGCATAGGTAGGCTAGGTATGTTTGCGATTTTATTTTTTCAGAAATGTAATGTGCGAGCGACAAGTTGTTTGACGTTTGTCAGCGCCTTAATGAAACGACCGTGTTCATGAATAAGGCGTCTAGACGTTACAGCGGTTAGTATAGCAGGAGCAACGCTTACCCAGTACAACGTGACTCCACGCGGCGTGTGGTGCAATGCTGTGTCCAACTTTAATTAGGAAATAATAATAATCATTCGGTAAGTACTTGAATTTTACACGTGAATTAAAATTTATAATACAGATCTATTTTTATTAGGTACTTTCTTACTTTACTTTTTGGTATTGAATTCTACAAAATATTTAACTACTTTTACTCAAACCAAGGCAACAATGAATTTCAATAAAGATTTTCAAGGAAAAGTGTCAAAAATATCTGAGTGCAGCTTAAATAAAAGAACGTGCATTTACTTTGAATCATCAGATACCATGATGTTATGAGGAGGCCTATTTCTAGCTGTGGCTTTCATGAGTTTGGTACATAATCAATAGGTAGGTAAGTATCAAAAATAAGATATTATTTTGGTTAGGCCCGTTCTCACCCGGTCCCGTATTCACCCGGTCCGTTCTATGCCGATTGAAATAAAGTGTATATCAAAATATTTTTTTGTTTTTTCCAAAAACGAAATCATGTTTTGATGCTAAGATTAACACGTAAAATTCAAAAACTACACTACCAAGTGGTTCCGTTAGGATGATGAAACTTCTTGATGAGATGATAGAAGACTGGCCAGTTATCAGGTGGCTTTTAGATGACAAAAAATTATTATCGGAGCCTCGAGTCTGAGTTTCATTTGGTGCGTACCAGTATACCCGAAAACTAGAGAAATATAGTTTTATGAAAAATGTAGCACCTAGCGTTTTATTATTTTCAAATCACTTTTTAAAAATTTGATGTGTAGTTAAATAAATAAAAATAGTTTTTAAATTAAGCACTTAGATTATTTTACGAAAGCAACGAAATGAAAAAATACGATGCGCTCCGCACGAATAAATAGGAATTTTCAGTAGTATCATTGTCAGTGGCACTAATTACCGCTTTACAACAAAAATCCGTGTTCATGAATTCAATGTCGATTATCTCAAGTTTAGAAAAAAAGTAATTGGTGGGAACAATAGCACCAACTGTACCTACTTACCCAAACTATTTTACGTACCTACTAAGTACTAAGTTTCACCGACACCTGCAGTTTCCACAAGATATTTGATGAGCTACGTCTCGTTCTACCTGTTTTTAGTATAATTACTCAAATATTGTGGCTACTAAAAGTATTAAATAAATATACATAAATTTATATACATACCATTTTACTCTTGTTTTATTCAAAAGATCGTCCTTGGGTTTTAAATATTGTAGCCATTTTAGTATTTACTAGATTATTTTGCGTCTACATTTATTATGCGGACAGCCAAAGAGTGGAACTCGTTGCCGGCGTCTGTGTTCCCGCATGACTATAATTTGGAAGTTTTCAAGAGTAGAGTGAATAGGTATCTTCTAGGTAACCGTGCTACATCGTCGACCACGTCATTGCTTAACATCAGGTGAGATTGTGATCAAACGGTTGCCTGTATTGTATTAAAAAAAAAATAATTGTCTGTACTATGTAAATACGTAATTATTTACATTTTGTATGCGAATAACTATTGTTTAGATGTACCTATTCATATTTCCTAGTAAAAAGCTAGTCCATGCAATACTTAGTAGGTAGAAGTAGGTGTGGAGGTACTTGCCTAGTTCTCGTATGCGATAAGAATATAATTGAGTTACAGGGCGTTGTGCTGAATACATTTCCTTTCAAGATTTTTAAAAATTAACCTTTAGCTCTGGGCATTCTACAATTGCTATATAGAGGCTGTAGGTAAAACGTCAGAAATACTTGAGACAATCTGAAGGTTTCAAAACTCCGCAGCTGAGTTTAGTCGGGTTGGGCTGCTAGTGCAAACAAGGCCGTTAGGTACTGAAATCATTGTCATTATGCATACTTTCATACATCTTCATACCGACCAAACTAGCAGACAATCAAAAGGTCTGCACTGCGAGGGATATTTTCCTTTTAAATAAATAAGTGTTCGCAATATGCACATCCTTTCCCTTTTGTTTTCTGTTCTTTTCAATCCGCTCTATCCCAACTATCTTAAGGAAAGGTTCGAATTTCTCAATGAATCCAACACTTTATCCCTAAGGTCATCAGACAATCTTGCCCTCAAGACACCAGTGCATAGCAGCTCTTTTTACGGCAAGTCATTCACGGTACAAGCTGTGCGCCTGTGGAATGCTCTGCCAGTGGATATCAGGAAATCATCATCACTTCAAACTTTTAAAAATAAGCTCAAGCAGTATTACTGTAAAGATACTCCGGCTTTTTAATCTCCCTTCAAATGTGTACGTACTTATTATAGGTACGTAGGTAGCTTTTAACTTTTCCCTTCTATAACTTGCTCTTATTTTACTTAGCATTGTATTCAATATTAAAGTACTTAGGTATGTATTAGTATATTCTATTTTTTATTTATGTAAGTTTTATGTAGTATATTTTATTGCGTAATAATTTAGTTTTTACCGTTACATTGTTTGTGCACCGCCTTCCGTTACCGCTCCGCTCGTTACTTTCCATGCTACGGTTGCCTGGAAGAAATCGCTTTCAGCGATAAGGCCGCCCATTGTACTATACAAAGTTATTTTAAGATTTGTACGTACCTTTCCCTTGTGTACAATAAAGTATTATCTATCTATCTATCTATCTATCTAAGTGTTCGTTAAGTTCGTTCTTATCCTAAGACAGACATTTGTAGTTTGTACACTACTTACCTAGTATTGTAAAAATTACTAAATCTAGAGCAGTGTTCCCATAGTTAAAAAGTCTATAACAGTATATTATTATGTAATTGATTAAACCTATACCTAGTATTAAACAGTCTTGTTATATAGGTACTGCTAATTGCTACTTTACAAACCAGCTATTACGAGTATCCTTTAAACGAGTCAAGTGTCCAATAAACTTGACATTTACTGAAGATACTAATGATCTAACAGAAATTTTCAACGATAAAATCAATGTTTACCTATAATACCTACTCGTAGCAATTTAATGTAAACAGCGTACAGGTAAAAATGTGTATATATTTTTTTTTATTAGTCGATTTTGTAGGAGTATAGATTGCACCAAGTAGTTTTGATTAAGGCTTTGGTTAAGTACCTAGGAAGAGCCTATATAAACCTTTTATTAGTATTCATTTCAAAGTTAAGTGTGTGCTTAATATTCGATACCCATATGGTTTTTTGTGACCTTAGAGTTTGCGCATTGGCCGACACCGACACCGACGCAATACCAATAATGTCAGTGGCTCGAGCAACGATGAAGGGAAAATATCATGCACGCTGACACGGTGTAAAAGCGAATAGTACCTGTGATATCATGTAGAATGCCGATGGCAGTGCAAAAACGTCCATTCAGTTGCTCTTATTATATTTGTTTTATTAATTTTATTATCTTTGCATCAATTTTCATTTTTTTACCTCAATCAAATTTTTTTCTGTTCCAGCAAAATGTCAGAGGTGAAGCAGTTCCCGGTTGAGAAGGAATACGAGAGGAACCCGGATATAAATCGCGAGGAGATCCAGAAGTTCAGACAATGGCTCGACACGCAGCCTCATCTGCCCGGGAAACTGCTCACAGGTAATCATTATCATAATTTGTGGTGTAGGAACGGCATAAGAGCAGTGGAACTTCAAGCTCTGGTGATGATGAAATACGGTCCATAATTATTCCAAAAATAACTGCTTATAGGAAAAACCACTGGCTTCTGACCTGCGCCTCAGATACAGAAAAACTATGTTCTGGGGTCTCAGACGTCATCAAGTCACTGTACAGTCAGTAGCATAAGTCAATGAATAAATCAAGTTTTTAAAATTCAAGAAAATGTCGCAAATATAAGCAATCATTGAAATTAGTTTATGGATATAAAGATCTATCTAAACCTTTGTAATAGTTATAGAACTAATCTTCAAATCAAAAACTCCCAAAACATAGGATGGGCAAATCGAGAAAGCCAAATTTTTTTTTCAACACACTTGCTCATAAAGTGGCTCTATGGTGACAGTGAGTTATGGATTTAAAAAAAAAAATATTGTTACTAAAAAAGTTTTTATTCAAAAAAAAGATCGTGTTCAATAGAACAAATAAATGAATGATCCTATTGCTTGCTCATTTCATGCAACTTCTTATTTAAATAGATAATTTTAACTCGTACGTGTTTAATAAATAAAACTTTCACTCAAATATAACTTTTGTTTTCTCTGTTATAAAAGAAAACTTTAAATTCCCCATTTTTTACGTGGCAGAATAGACGCAAACCCTAAGCGCGGTAAATAAATAAAAAAAAATCTCATCCCTTTAGTCTGTGGCCGATCGCAATGCGCGCGCATAGGAAAACTGATTAATTTTTCCCGCCATAGCGAAACATTTTTCACAACGCGTTTTCACTGTTGAAATTATAGTTATTTTATTATTATTTTATTCACAAGTGTGTTGAAAAACGTCGTATGATACACGTGTGTATTGGTGATTACCGTTCTCGGCTTTCTTAAGACCCGAGCCGCTCGGTGGTAATCACCAATGTACCACACTAGTACCATAATGTACGTAACCTTGTTAGAGTTGCGTGCTTTAAATTTGATATTAAATGATATTACCGACAGCAACAAGGGAGAATCGATTACAAAGTGTATAATTTTATAGAGATATATTAAATCAAAATATATACGTCGAACTACTAACGGTTGGACATGGAACCAAGATAATCTCTCTTCGTAACTTTATATCACTGACTGTATGTAGATTTTGGTTTGACTTTGAATCGTAAGTAAAATGTCATTATTCATAACTTAATAGGTACCTACGTATACGTAGGTAGGTGTGTGGTGTGCTACCTGCACGTGAGGTGAGTACCTACCAACATAATATTATATCGTTCCATCATGATAATTAGCTGTTTGAAGTCGTTGCCCTAGCATGAAGGAAGGTAATGAAACCCAAAAGATACTCAATTATTAATTAGGCTTACCTTTGCAGGTACCTGCAAAAAATATACAGATTTTTTAGGATTTTTAAATAAATTTAGGTGGTAAATACATGTAATTTGATCATGATGAAAACATCGAGCCTTTGCATTTACAAAGCCTTTGCATCTATTTATGTTGATTGATACAGCGCTAGGGGCTATTATTTACCCATGCACCTTTGAACGGGACACTGCACATTTTCATATTTTTCATAATATTTGTTTAAATCAGGCACATTTTAAAAAACACCTAGGTCAGTTTGTTTACAAGTTGATGGAGTAACCCTGAATGTGCCCATCAAAACCCGTACATCATCAATGGGCTGGATCGACCTCCAGCTACGTCGTCGCGTATCTGATATAATCACTAGGATTGCGTCATAACTGCTCATTTTACATTCAGATCTGCTCGTTGGAATTACGGAAAACTAGAAAAATAATTTGAAATTGACCTGTTTGAAGTTCCTGGTTTTTACGTTCAGCTTTTATGCGAACGACAAGTTAAATGGCCATACTATGGTACTTAACTTAGGTAGGTACATAATATTATAGCTTGGAAAGTACTTAACTTATATCTGTTTGTCACTGTGGCTAATAAATGTAAAGACGTGCCCGAGAGTTTCGACAAGGATGCGACTTTCTGATTCTTCAAAAAATCAATACAATACAATAGATTTTACTACAAAATACCTACGGTAGAGAAAAATGTATAATGTGTAAATTAATATATTTGATTTTTGGAAGCCAACACTGGTTTTACTGTCGGATTAAAACAGTCATGAACATTCTATTTCATTGTCTAATCTGGTTTCCAGAACTGGACCTAATCTTGGTGTACTACTGCTGTGAGAACAGCTTGGAGGTATCAAAGCAAGTGTTGGACCTGCACTACACGCTTCGGACACTCTTCACTACCTTCTTCAAGGACCGCTGCTTTGATGCTAAAGTAGAGTCCTCCTTGCAAACTGTGTGAGTTGACTGCCTTTACTATTATTCACTATGTGCTTTTAAGGTAGGTACAACGATGTATACGAAGCTAGAATCTTGAAGCAAGGCGATTTTTTGGAAGACAAATGTCTTTGATCAGTAAACAGACTAAACTGTCCGTAGTACGTATCTAGTAGGTAAGTATAATCAGTGAATGTTTTTCCGATCTGTGTAGGTACATGATATCATGGTAGTTACACTTGTTTCTTGTAGCCACTATACAAGCAATTCTGAATACTATACCGGATGATTGACTTGACATAGACCTGCTTTATAGATTTTCATGATCAAAGATTTTGAAATTTCTTCATCCATCGATGTCCCGTGATGTACACAATGCACAATGCCCTGGGGAAAGAAAAAACGCCCTGGCTAAGGACTGGAGACTGGCTAAGGAGCCAGTCTCCATACAAAAACTCTTTACCAATCTTCCAGGCTGTACGCACCGCTGCCAACGCCTTCTGTGTTCGGCTACCGCATGGTCTACCTTCGTCTCTTGGACTTTGATAGCAAAAACTTCAACTTCAATGACGGTGTACGGACCTTCATGATGGTGTTTGACCTGTGGCAGTACGAGGAGGGAACATGGCCTGGGTATGGTTGGATTTTTAAGTTTGTAAAATTACAGAGTAGATTTTACAGGTTTTAAGGTTTCACACCAAATTTTTTTTAGTTAGAGTCCTCTCAAAGGCACAGGATAAGTTTCGTAAAATTTCTAAAGCTTATAAGTACAATATTGTATGACGGTTTGATTAATATGACTGAAAAAATCAGCGCTAAGAGACATCCTGACAGAATTTTAAGGTCTTATTGGCTTCCAGGTTTACAATAATAATAGATATGGACGAAGCTACTATGGGCCACATCACGAAACTAGAGGTTATGGCTATCAAGAAAGTTCTGTATTTCGTCCAGGTATGAAAGTTTCCTATGAGCAGCCCTAAGATAAGAAGAACACTGTAATCTGATAACCCATATTATACAAAAGCTCTGCAGTAGTTTCTACCTCTAACCATACTCGCATTGCTGTGTCCCTGTGACCAGATTCCAATAATTTTTCGCTCATAAAGGTACGGTCACGTGGCAAGTAGATACTGCAATAAAAGTGTGGGTGTGTGTGTAGTGAGTTGTAGTTGTAATGTATAATGAGTCGATCAGTGTTTAACACCGGTCGTAAAGCTGTGTTGAAAATAAATAAGGCATTTATAACCGGAGTACACCATTATACACCAAAATGATATACCTAACCCTTTAGCCAGAAACGCATAGGTACAATAGGTACTCTGCGATTATTGATGGCTGCGGCTTAAAACTGTTATGTTGTATCCAGGAGTGCTTGCTGATCAAATTAAAAGAGGTCCACTTTATGAACGCGCCAAACTTCATGGACAAACTGATGATGCTGATGAAGCCATTCCTCAAAAAGGCACTCATGGACATCATCTACGTTCACCCTGTGGGAAGCGATACCCTTCAGAAGTACGTCCCGAAGAACGCCCTACCGAAGGAGGATGGGGGCTCGTACAAAAGTCGGGAAACCATCAGAGGTATTGTTATCATCTCGTTCTTTAGCATCAAATATTGAAAGAAAACTGTATTTAGGTATAATTTATCTCTCAACCCACAAATTGAAAAACCTGAAATAGACCCCTCACAGCTTGAAAAATTTCGAAACGAAATAGTTGTGATATGTGCACCTGCATACACCTTCAAAGGTCCTACTCCTTAAGAGTCTGGCCGACTGTCGGCCGAACAGAAAGCCTGTAGTTTGCGAGGGACTTCAAACTCCCATGCATGATTAATGATGTCCTCCAGACGAGCTGACCCAGCGCATCAAAGCGAACAGCGCATTCTACCGGGACGAGAACCTGCACCGCGTCACCGAGAGCCTGCGCCCCGGCGGGAAGAGCACCGTGCACGACCTCTTCGGCCTGCAGGGGAGCTTCAAGAAACTAGACCTGGACTAGAAGTGGGACTTTATGTACTGGATAGTGACTGGAATTGTGAATTTGAGCGACTGGTTATTGCATAGTGTAAAGCTGTACTCTGGGTTTGAGGACAGGTCCGGAAATAAGTGAATTTATAAGAAAAACTGATGGAACAAGTTGTGGTGGGTAACCTTGTGTCTATAGCATGTATTATCCATGAGGTATTGCACTGCCTTTATCTTTCTAAGAGATCAAATAGTGTAAAAGTAGTGGGTCTGTAATTACACCGGTATCCGTACCCTTCAAACTGGAACAATGCGAGCACCACTGTGCGGCAGCAGAAATATGTTCGGTGGTAGTACTTCCCCGGACGAACTCCTTTACAAAGAGATGTGCTGAGTTTGAGATGTGTTTATTTATTGCTTGATCCATCAATTTGGATGTAACAAAGCTGTGACTAGGAGTCACAGCTTTGTTATAGAATTAAAGTGTCAAAAGGTCAAGGGAAAGTAGGAAGGTAATAAAGACTTCTGTAACAATTTATGCTATTTTCTTTTAAAACCGCTATATCATGTAGTAAGAGTTAATTGTGCTAGTTATCAAACAAAATAGATTGGAGTTGAACCCCCGACCTTGGAATCAGAAGGCGAGGTGGCTAGAGAAGCTGGGGAGGAACAGGGTCTCAGTGAACTTTGAACAAAATATGAGTACCTGATACCAGTTCCCTCGGATGCATTATGAGGGAACTCGTGGCTTACGGATAGGGCACTATGATGAGAGGATGGTAAAGGTGTTAGGCACGTCTACCAATTGAATACGGTTCTATGTATATTCCGGGATCATATCCGTTATAATAGCCCGTAATATAGTAGTAGGTACGGATGTCATGGAGTTCCATTCTGCACAACTAGATGGTCCGTTTAGAAGTCCGACCTTCTGGAAGCCCTGGAAAAACTGCACATGACAATGTGTTAATCATGTCTTTATAGTAGATGCAATCGACTGATTCCCCATTATGAAACAGCCTCGTGAACACAATTTCACGGCTCGACACTTGTATAAATCATCATGTTGGATGTGTAATGTATTTATCTATATTTATTCTACTTATATTTAGTATCCTGCTAGATATTATGAAATAGGTAAGTGTTTGTATGAAGTAAATTTAGATTAAGCTTAACGAGGTTTTGAACATTTCAGGGAGTTTCTAAAAATAACGTCTATTGTCCAGTATGTAACGTACTCATCAATAAGAGGTCATAAAATGGGTGTTATAGTTTCTACACAGATAGTTAAGCAACATGCCAGGGCACCGTGGAATAGTTTTGGTGATATTTTCTGTCCTCAAACTACAGTTAGGTATTATTCCTAAATGTACCCCAATGGGTTTAACTTACATCTGTTTCGGTCCCAAACATCTAAACTTTCACATTATTTGGCGTGTGTAAAATAACAATACCAAGCCTTTCTATAAAACAAGTAAAACCACGCACAAAAACTACTCCAACATAGCAAGCGCTGTATTCAATATGTAATTGTGAACAAAATCACCAATTTCCTGACTTCCTGTCGATTTTGTATAAAATATGACATGGTGTGAGAGATGCATTCAGTTGAACTCCAGCGTTCGATATGAAGTTCCTGGGTGTATTTCTCGCGATCATGATGGCTCTGATCTTCGCTCTATCGGTGAGTATACAATAGACTACGTAAATAATCACAAATATTCCAAAAACCAGAGTCATTCTGCTAAATCGTCATATAGGGTCGTTTTCATCCACAAATGGATTTTAAAATAGTGTAGGTAATTATTGACTCTGTCTGGGTCAATCAACAAACCTGAAAGGTTGATAGAACGAATATCAAAAAGCATACATTGCCTTGAAGCTTCAAAGTGTCTTTTGATTTTGTTCGTCATAAATTCTTGTTACAATTTTTTAAACGGGTCGTATTCTTTCCGCATACTTTCTACTAGCTTCCACCCGCAACTTCGTTCGCATCCCGTTGGATCCCCTTCATTTCCGGGATAAAAAGTAGCCCATGTGTTAATCCAGTTCACGGACAATATATATTCCAAGTTTTATCCAAATCGGATCAGCAGTGTCTGCGTGAAAGAGTAACAAATACCCATACATCCGTACAAACTTTCGCGTTTGTAATATTAGTAGGACTATTTGAATCCTTATGCTTATACAGAGTGGGATGAGCACTGGTGGTGTGGGGCAGAAGGCGGCGTGCGGCGGCGGGGGCGGCCCTGGCGGACCCCCGCCTGGACCACCTCCAAGTAAGTTTTATATAAGTACCTAACCTTCTTTTGACTTCAGAAGTATTCTCCCAAACCAAGTTGAATGACAGTCAGTAAAGAAAAATAAAAAAGAATATATGCGAATGACCACGAGTCTGGTGGCGATGTCTAGTTACTTTGTAGCCATTTTCGTACAATTTGAGTACATACCTAATTGTAGTTTTCCATTACATTACGATTGTTTAAATGTCATTTTTAGATGACGTGCCATATAGCTATTTCCCATTTGAAAGAACTTGTTAAAACGCTTCTCGAACGGTGCTTAAAATCACCATGAATACCAAAGGCAGTACAAAATGTAGGCTACTTACATAAATGGAATCGGAAGTCCTGCCGGTATGACCATGGCAGACAGAAGTATATAGAAAATAGTGAAACTATAATGCTACTCGTCCACTGGGTCGGAATCGGAGTGAGTACCTACGAGGCGTCAGTTTTTATATAATGCGCAGATATGCCGTGCCGATCCAATGCACGATGTACTAATAGAAACAATACAAACACTTTGGCTTTGTACGCTCCGATTCCGAACCAGTGGACTGGTAGCTTAGTTCCTTTACTTTGTCGAACTTCGAGACCTTAAAACTAGCCTGTGTTGTATCTAGGTTCAACACACATCACATGCTATGGGTAAAACGGCAAATATTGTATTAATATTGATGTTTGTTTTTCAGGCAACGCGACTTCTGGATGAAACACAATCTGAAATACCGGCTGTATTCAAATTTCACTAATAAATATTGGTTTATGCACATAAATTTTGTTTAACTACCTACCTAGAACTTTACAAACCTACGTGGAAACAGAAAGAAAATTCTTTCAGTACTTTTAAACAACTTGAATCTGTGTAAAATAGAAGTAGCTACCTAGCAATGGATTTGGAATACCAAAGTTTTAGACAAAACATTATAGAGTATTTACATTTTTTATTCACTCTTCGACAGAACATCATTAGTACAAAAATACAGTAAAAATTTAAAAAATACACTAAATTATAATCATATTTTATGGCAATTTTTGGAGTATTATTTTGTTTTAATACAAAACTAGGTATTTACAAATATACGAGTGCAAAAATGTATTTACGAGTAGCTTTGATGTTATTATTCCTAATTATATAGCAGTATTTTATAATTGAAATTATAATTTCATCAAAATTTCATCGAAAAGCTCTTTGGAGTGTCCATAAGTTCGTCATACGTCCATATTCACCTCTACGATATTTTTAATTCCAATGGCAAACAGTAGGTAGAGAGATCACATACTTATTTTAAAAAAAACTACAAATATTCAAATTGCGAATTAACAAAAGGTAGAATAAGTTTAAAAAATAATTAAGTACTGAAATAATAACCAGTTGCTACAAAGAAGTTCCACAGGCAGTGTGAGTGAGCACCCTAGCTGCGATTGGCTTAGAAATTACTTGGATTTATTTGTGTTTCCTACTAATCTGCGTCATTCTTTAAGCAGGTTTTCAAGGTAGGACAGACGAGAGTGGAAAGTGCTAGAGAAGCCGAAGATTAAAGACGCTGATTCAAGTCTTTGGTAAATACAAATTAGGTCAAAAGAAACACCGCTTTTGATCTATCTAGCAATTTACCTATTTCTAAAGATAGTTCAGAATAGTATGTTCCTTGCTTACTGCAAAACAGGGTTGCAAACCTTGTGTAAATGTTCTTTATGAACTGATTCTTGCAATAACACTTGTACCAGCTGTAAACTACACCTGTGTTCTACGATCTACACTACTGCTTGCCTCTAGTTTATCCAGCTCTACTGTTCGTGTTCCAGCTCTTGCAGGTGTTGCCTCTCCTCCTCCAGCTGCAATGCCTCTCTCTCCGCCGCGATCCGAGCGTGTTGTTCGGCGATCACTCGGAACAGTTGCGTGTGCTTCGCGGCCGCGGCGGCCACGGCTTCCGACTGGCGCGGGACGGATGTTTCTGGAAAATTGATGGACTGAATTGTTTTAGGCTCGTATGCCACAAGTTTTCTCAAGTTTGAATATAGATTTAGTAACAGAGTTTCGTAGAAAAGTTTACAAAGGGTGCAGTTTCAAACTTCAGTAAAGGTATACGAACTGTTCATAAGATGAAGGGCTATTGAATATTTATAGATAGGCTCTTAGAAAGTCTATTTCTAAGATCTTTTTTGCCTGGGATTTGATTTTTATGTAAAATCAAATCCCAGGCTCTGCATATGTCCAGTCCACGAGGTATGAAGTGGCTCCTAACGCTGTAGAAACCACAAGTTTTCTGAGAGGTTTCTAAATGAGAGGTTTTTGACAAATAAGCCCAAAAGCCAACTGAGTACCTAAATTTCTCACAGCTACCTAAGCACAATATGTGTACTGTGTAGAATGTGTAGATGTATGATTTTCTTATTCAGATAAGTGTTTTCATCGTCATATCACATCAGCAGGACGATCTTTTGTTCGCGCATTAGTAGTCCAGCACCTAATACCAACTAAGACTGTCAGTGTTCATACTCTATAGCAGCTTTAACATTCTCTTACCATCAGGGTGTGGGTGAGTAGCGTGTTCCTCTGCGATCTTAGCGTACAGCTGGAAGTGCTTGTCTTTAGCCTGTGCCACGGAGGCCGAGTCCGCGGGGTGGGGGGGAGGTACATCGCTCAGGATCGGGTGGAACCCTTCCCGGTCGGCCACGTAGTCCACCGTGCGGACCTGCTGGCGAGGGTCCACGTATGAGAACGAGCCTGGAATTAAGGAAAATACTTGCTAGTTACGTCATCAGTGTAATGAAACTTCATAAAGTAGTAGAGATCGTCTTAGAAGCGCTCGTAGCTTGCTTGTTTAGTCAATCTTCACTGATTATCTAAGTTAAGCGACGTTCTGCGCGGTCACTATTTGGGTGGGTGACCGATAGTAGCATTTACATCTGAATAAGAATAATTTATTGTAAACCTGTGTAAAAACCGATCTTACAAATGGAGAGTATCAACAGATCACCCATGTACTATGATTAAATTGTAGCATATTTTATGAGTGCTCTATAGTTTATTTTTAGCAGTTTAGAATTTAGCGTACCAGGTACGTATCTACCTGCTTATTATTCACGTTTTCATAATAAATCTTGTCTAGGTACAATCAAGCTGATAAATACCTATTCTGCAACATGAAGAAGTTATATAACTAGTTGGACCCGCGTCTCTATTTAATTACTTGTGATATTTTCTACATCCAGCTTGGAGTTGAATTTAGGGACTTCCGGCTTAGTGCAAAGTGCGAATCTAAGTCGTGCAAGCATTGATTGTCATCTTGATCCTTTCTACCACTGCTTTAGGCCTCTTTTTGCTTGTGCCAACTGACAGTTTATAAATATGCCATTGGTTTCTCAGGGTTGATAATTTAAAAGACGTTGGTATATCCCATTAGCTGGTAAATATGTTACGGAACATTGACGCTTCGTATCTCATCCTTAAATTGCAGCTAGTTCAAGTTAAATGGGAATCTACGTCGATTACAGCTGACTGTACCGTATTTAGTATTCTTAATGGAATGAGCGTTGCGTCACCCAGGCTGTTTACTTCCTCAACATGTAATTTGGTATGTTTGGGTCAGATCAGAGCCTACAGTATTTGCAGTACGAATATTAGTGCAAGTGAAAGCACTCATAAACTTAGGTAATTTAAAACAATGCAGAATCATTCACTTTGGATTCACAAAATGTTTTTATGAATGCGCATCTGATGCTTCTGTTTGTATGATTATCAATCTCAACATTGGCCTCGCTCAGCTAATAACAGTCACGTTCACGATAGTATTCAAACAGATTTTAGTAGACTTTACAAGAAGTGTGTAAAGTATGGTTTCGTAAGGTGCGGTTACCGCTACAAACATTTTTCTCTGGGAGAGATTTTTACAAAAGCTTCAGAGTGATCTCGTAAAACCACTTGGTACACGTGACCACTGCACTTACGTGTACAATTTGATAAGCGGTTCTTTTTCCAATACTTCTAGACGTAATCTCTTAGAACTCGCAGTTTCACCTTGCTTTCATCTAAAACTATAAGAGTCATCAGACAACAACCAGAATTTATCTATCCGAAATAAAACTGTTCATGACATATTAGACTCTTAGACCGTGCCCTTTATGAAGTATTTCAGGTATCCTCACCTCTAACAACTCCGTTGCCATCACTGACTTCGCTATGTTGTCTGTCCGTGTGTCCCGGGAACCGTCCAGCGGTGTAAGAGAACAGGTACGGCCTGGGTGGTGGCGGCTCGGTGCTGGTGGTGCTCTCCAGGTGGGAGACATCGCAGCTGGCTAGCGCGACGAGGGACAACACGAGCGTACGGCTCAGCATCTGGAAAGTTCATAGGATTCATGTAGGTAAGAGACTTAGTAGAGTTTAATATTCAGCTGATATTAGAAACAAGAAGCGTGAACAATAAACAAACAGCCAAACGCAACTTTCATATAAATAATTAGGATTTATCCTCGTAAGGTCTGTTAAGATGTTCGCAAGAATGTTGTCTGTTAGAACAGGTTCCGTGACCTTTGCGTTGCGTCAGTCCACGCCGGGCCGTGAGATGCTATGGGGTTAAGCCCCGGTGCCTGTCATCACTGGTCATGACGTAGCGATCCTGTTAACATCAAGACTTTCCAGCACCATCAGCTATTCTATGTTATGTTTCTAGCCAGTCCTTAAAACTGACACGTCACGACAAACATCCTAAACTGAACTTTTAATCGTCATGGGGTCATCATGACAGGTCACTGACTGTTGTGACTGTTCCCTAGACCAACATCTCTACAGCATGGGCTACAGACTCTACTCCACCCATGTAGAGAACCCATGTACTAGAATGGGAAGGTGAAGTGACCCAAAGAAATATAATCCGCTGCAACAAGGTAGGTACTCTTCCAAGGGTACAAAACCACCAAAGCTTCTGTGTTTTTGGAAGGGGTATATAAGGTTGGCTACAGCTTCTGCTTCACTGCCGTTAATGATAGCATACCGTTATTTCGGAAACTGTACTTCCTAGCCGCACGACCGTCCCGGTAGGACGATACAGCAATTATAGCAATCACATAGTCACCATCTTAGGCTATTCGATGGGCTTTCGTAAATTATGTGGATTGGATACAAAGAAAATAATCTTGTAGATTCTTTGTATCCCTTTGAATCTAAAATTTTAAACTCTTGGTCAGCAAATACAGCCTGAAATACTTTCAAAGTTAGGGTTCAAAACTGATGAATACCCTCAGAAAATAAACACACCAGCATTTCTACTAGACCCAGACTAATCAGTACACAAGCAAAGCAAACACACAGACAAAGGCCTTATTTCTTTAGAGGTGAAAAATATACGAGTGCTATGCAGGGGCGTTCCACAAGGCATGCATCTTCTCAGTGGTAATTTAATACGACAAGGATAATCATCGATTCTTCGATAAACAACAGATAAACAGTGTCACGCACGACCAATAACCGGACAGTCCGGACACGAAGGATGACTTCAGAATGTTAGAATTTCCGAGAAGTTTGTAGTTTATTTGATTTGTTTACGTATCCTACTAATATTATAAACGCGAAAGTTTGTAAGTATGGATGGATGGATGGATGGATGTGTGTTACTCTTTCACGTAAAAACGACTGATCTGATTTGGATGAAACTTGGAATATATATTGTCCGTGATCTGGATTAACACATAGGCTACTTTTTATCCCATAAATGAACGGGATCCAACGGGACGCGAACGAAGTCGCGGGCGGCACCTAGTGTGTTTAATAAATGAATGAATCATTGCAGTATCGTGGTGGAGTAACAAAACAAACCTGCTTTTGTTGACAAGTATTTGACCATACTCCAGTTGCGACAATCCGACAAGGTCCACAACCACATATCTGAGCCACATATCGAGTTCATCTGAGCCGAAAAAATTCGGTCAGCAGCGAATACTGCCACCTTGACCCGAACACTGTCACTTTTTGCCAACCAGCTGATTTGTGACGTACCTGGTCTATGGAGTATGTAATGTATATTTGAAAAGTACTCGACGACCTTCGGATTTAGATATTTTTACGCAGATGTTTGATAATGATTAGTGAATTTCTTTGCGGAAAATAGTTAGTTGTCAGATATTTCGAAACATACCTCCTCAAGTGTTTATTGACTTACTTCGAAAATAATGATATGCCGATTGTCACAACAAGATTACTTACGTTGTAGGCGTTCTCATTGTGCCATCTGATTGATTATGAACAAATAGACAAGAAATAAAAAAATAAAAACTTTGGGACCTTATAAAACGCGACTACAGTAAGTACCTAGTGGTCTAGATGTCTACAGCCTTGCCGTGCCAGATCTAAGCCAGATAGCACCTTCTACAAAGCGTTCTACACTCTCTGATAACATCAAGCCAAGAGTTGCGTGTTGCCATAGCGGAAACGTTATGAAACTGATCTGTACTTTGCATCTGGCCTGTTTAGAGTACCTTTGGCAAGTTGACAAGACTTACACACCTATTTAGAAGTAGAGCTACAATGCGTAGTAACGATAGCTCTATTGCTGAGTGCTGCTGCATGCCAGGCAGTGTATCTCTACCGCGACTCATAAGAACAGTGTCCTACTTGTTGCATCTTTATGTATGTGAAATCAGTTTTTATGCAAAGTCACAGCATTACCTACTCTACTTGTAAAAATGCAAAAATATCTACCAGCGCTCTTAGCATGAGCGCCAAAGACATCGTTTCTTTCAACCCAAGACCAATGATACTTCTTCTGCTTGACGAAAAGGAGACAGGAATTGGTTATGTCCTATTCCGTAGACAAATTGCTGTACTAATAATTTTAATTTCAGCAGCAAACCAATACACATAAATACTCGTAACAAAGATACCTGTAACTCGATGGAGCGTGGTACGATATAATGATAGCTTGTGTGCACGTAAATAGTGATTATCATGCTGTTACTATTAGTTCCGTCTTTTTAATTTTCTCATCAGAATGTTTATTGTTAAGGAAACCTACGAATTTGTCAGCATAGCGTACGAAAAATGACTACGTAAAGTGAAGACGTCCAAAAGTTTGATTTGTAGATTATTTTAGCTACGGACATGATCGGTGACCCAAATAGTCGTTACGATGCTTCATTCACGGAGACGATATTTTAATCCGTTCATTCCCGTTCGTCCCACTGGGTCATATCACAGATGGAACGAATGGGAATATTTCGAAATAACTTCCCGTTCGTCCCACCAACATGTTCAGTGGGACGAACGAGAATAAAAATTTATCGACACAGACGAATCAAAGACACAGCGACCCTGCCGGCGCCGGCGCGGGGACCCCAGTAACTTCTGG
This sequence comes from Eulithis prunata, assembly GCA_918843925.1. Classification (NCBI taxonomy): domain Eukaryota; kingdom Metazoa; phylum Arthropoda; class Insecta; order Lepidoptera; family Geometridae; genus Eulithis; species Eulithis prunata. The sequence continues at coordinate 395,306 of OU974027.1, read as the reverse complement.
AACCTATAACATCATCCAAGCTGTAACGTCTCTATGTGCAAGTCTCTCAAAAATTCTTTATTTGTGTGTGTAAGCGTGTTTTGCACGGATGGCGTGTGTTTGAGTTTTTAGGTTTTACCAGTGTCTGATCTAAGTCATACTAAAAGTTTTAGACTGTCGAAAGCCGCAAAAAACTCTACCATAGAGTTGTATCTAGCCCATACAATATGCAAATGCTAAATGACGTAGTATGTATAATAGGTGTGATAAATCTCCTAACAATAGAAAGTGGGTTCGCCCACTACCATCGCAATGTACGCCCATCTGTCAACGCATGATGATTCAATACGTAAAGCAGATGGCCCATTCTGGGTAGATATGTAGGAAATGATTTTGTCACTATTGTCATATTATTGTGATATTACAAGGTTGGGATAATCACAGTTATCATAGCACGGCTGTTTACATACTGACACCTACATGATAACGCTGGATGGAGAGTTATTCACATACTTTTAGTATGTACTAGATGCTATCATATCGTGTCAGCATTATTCACTAGCTTTTGCCCGTAACTTCGTCCGTGTCGCGTGATTCTGTTGATGTTCCGAGATAAAAAGTTACCTACGTCATCCAGGTTACAAACTATCCAATTTTAATACAGAACACCTAAACTTTGACATTTATAATACTAGTGGGATGAGATATTAGTGGAATTAGTGGGATAATCGAGCTATAACATCCATGTTGGTATCGTGTGGTACGTGGTGTCACATCAGGCAGTATGTGTATGTTTAAAAAATCTTCAGAATGGTGTGACATGGTCTACTGTGATTTTAACAGATTAGCTCATGACTATATCTCACTGTACACAGCAGTGGATAAATTCAGACTGCGGATGAACAATGAATTGAAATTGAAAATGACAATCTCTATATTTTCAGGTTCATACACTTAGTTGCAAAGAAACGGCAAAATACGTCCAAAGTTACATTTGATAAGTACCCACTACAGTTGCGCCAGCTGTTGAGCAACGCTACGCTCCGTCAGTCCCTATTATTGTACCATCGACAGAGCTTCATTCATTTCTGATTTGTGTATAATTTGGCTTGATTTATGGCCAGAAGTGTATGGTTTGCGATAATGGATAGAGGCTTCGAGATTATTGGACTTTGATTTGAAGAAGATTTATTATACGAAAATTAGATTAGCCGAGGTATGTAATAAGCGCAGAATCTAAAATTAAGCCTTTGGGATTTTTCAATGTTGCCATTTTATGGTATCTTATGGTAGGTAAAATATAAACTTAGCTATTTATGTATACCTAATTATGTAATTTTTTATAATACCTATAAGTCAATATCTTCTTACATCAAAGATCATTGCTATAAATATAACTAAAAATAATCAATATTTATTCGTTTCGAGCTTACTTGACTAAATTAGTCCCAAAATGAGATAAAAATTTCCCAGAATTGGAGTCAAAAATATGATATCCTAAAACATCTCATTTTGCAAAACAAACTCTTAAAGCAAGGGCTTTATTAGATTTTTTTCTGCCATATAACAGCGACCAAAACAAGAATTCAGATAAACTGTGCGTTTTATTGAAACAGTGTAATTTGACCAGTTCTCATCGTAGCCCCAGCCAAGGTCGCTGGTGCCTTGAACTTTAGGCGCCTGCAATAATACCTAAACAAGATTCTTAGCGCAGAAGATTACCACCAATTAATTGGCAAAGTTTTGTTCAATAACATCACATCGCTTACATTCAATCTTTGTAAGCAGAGGCCGAATTATGCTCAGAATATTGATTTTGGTAATCTGAGATTCTGTGATGTATGAGTTACATTAGGGCAGGCAAAAAATCTCTTTTATCATTTCAAAAAATAATAATATTTTAATAAATTTAGAGATTTACCCTTTGGTTTCTTAAAACATATCCCCGTAGTTTTATAGTACCTTACTAGGATAGATTTAGATTAAAAAACACGTTTCTCTCACCTAAAACTCATAAATAAATATTTTCTAGTTCTCCAAGTAATGTGAGTTTGGTATGTTTTTATTTTTTCCAACTGCGCGGTTTAAAAATAGTTGTTCCATGCACAATATACCAACACAATGATCAGTTTTATTTGGCAAACAATTTAGTGTCCTTCTTTATGAAACAAGCATGATATTACTGCAATTCTTTACGGAACCAATTTTTCGCGGAGCGCTGGCGCCACTTGAAGGCTCTATAATCTGTAGAACGTGTGCTTGTAGTGGCGAACGTGTGCAAACGGGCTAGGTACCTACTGACCATGCAACGCATGTCTAATACAATTTCAATAGTGTTGAAACCGGATACACCTCACCTTTTCTTAAATACTGGGTCGACCTTGGAGTGCCAATGATTGCTTGTAAAAATAATAAAATTGCCAACGTACCGACGAAGTAATAACGTGGATTAATAAAACTAAATGCTATCTGTCGGGCACCTTATTTAATAACATCAAACTATGGTTCCCTAAAAGTAGCTACCGTATTTTACCGGAATGACGGATGTCATGATACGGAGACCAGAACAACTCATCAAGATTGTATGATAGAGCGTCTAAGGTAATCTTTTGTCCTGCCTCTATCTGTGCACACGATTCAATAGTAGTCTGCTTTATCCATATAGGATTGTCATGGGCTTTCCCACTCATACAAAAAAAATCGATGAAGTTACGGTATCCGTAATGATGGAAGCTGTTAACTAAAAACCCAAAATCAAATAAACTTGTTTCTTGCGTCTTGTTTTAAACAACCAACAGAATGCAGTCCAAATCCAAGTTCTAGTGTGACCACTGACCAGTCCTTTCTTGGTTACTCAAAGTCGGTGGCGGTTGAGGAAGACTTGATTGAATTGTGGTTCTTATAAAAAAAATGGCGACGTTTTTACCATAATTTATTAGTTTCAAAACTGAAAAAACCAACGTCGATTTGATATGAACAAACATAAAAAAATACAACCTAATTGAGAACCTCCTCCTTTTTGGAAGTCGGTTAATAAATAGATATTGCACAATGTGTAATAGAGAATTAGTTAGGTTTGTGTGCATGTTGATTTAGTCACCAGAATCTAGTTGCAGCACGTTGCACGCAGCTTTCAAAAACTCTTATCGCGATTGTAAAACACCTATCCAAGAACACGCGCGATCAAATCTAGAAAAAAACTGACAGCAAAGCGAACTTTGTTTTTTGGAGTTTTTTTACCTAGATCCCTAGCAACATGAATCTCAAAATTGGTTAGAATTATCTTGGATAGAGAATAAGTGTACTCATTTACATTTATTTTGAACAACTTTATATTACTTGCAACAATAACTTAGCTTTTTATTAAAAAAATCGAATGAGAAAAACAGAATCCTTGAAATAGTTAGCTGTGTGTAACAAATGTAACAATGTGAGGTTGCAGTAACAATCGTAACTTACGATCGTGTAAAGTAACGCGAATTTCATTTCAAAATATTTTAAGTTCTAAGTTACGCAAACTTTTTATACTAAAGTGTACTAAGTGACGCAAAAGTTTCTAAATATAGACCGTATTGATTATTTCCCAAAGTGATTGTAATACATACATGCACTAACTTTGACTAAAACACACGCGAACCAAAATAACTTAATTTCAACACAACTATGCACCCACATGAAACCCACAGTAAATTACTATACAAAGCTGTTTGGTATTTATTGAACAAATTACTTATGAAACTAAACAAAACTGTAAAGTACGTGTAAGAAATGGTGTTCACTCACTTTTCAATAATTTCTGTAGCCGGTATAAACACAAGTATCGCACTCCACGCGGTCGCACTAACTAAACAACACCAAAAGAACACCGTTCTTTCGTTCCATTGAACGAACTATATAATGAATGTTTCAAACGACCGAATGAGTATCGTAAGTTAGGCGATATCGGACCTTAAAATATGAAAGTTAAGATCTGTATTTCATTCAAACATAATCAAGCACTTACTAAGGTTTAGACTCTCGAAAGTAATTCGAATAAAACTAGATTATAAGTTGCCGTACTTTGTAGTGAGTCATCATTGTACTTTACTTATAATGGTTTGTATTTTTTTTAGATACAATAAAAGCTCTACTAAGTGAATATAAAATATCATGTAAGTAAAACCACGAGTGGAAGCCAGCCACTCGTGGTTTTCCTTAACATGATATTTTATGCTTATGAAATGAAATATGTCATTGGTTAAAAGGTATAGAAGTTAGAGTCACAGTTTTCGAAGTTATACTTATAATGCGACTTCCAACTGACAGCGTACAAGAGAATAGAAAGAGATAGAGACTAGCGAGAGTGATCACATACGGAGACCACCAAAAAACCCAAAACACTTCGATAGCGCGTTCTAGTTTCCGGACAAACTTAGCAGCGCCATCTAGGGGTTTTTAGGGGTTTTAGGGGTTTTTAGGGGTTTTTAATTTTTGTTAAATATCCGTGCGAAGCCGGGGCGAGCCACTAGTCTATGATAAATAGTGAATCAAGTTCTACTCGGCAACCATGAGTCCAATCTAGTTTCAGTTGTAGTAACAACCACATGACGTCACAGTGACGTTGTGAGAGGCGGCCTTGTGTAACTACGTGTAACCACAGAGGAAAGAACAGTTAATGGTACAGTCAACGACAAAAAAGAGTGCGTGCAAAAATGACCGCACGGCAGAAGTGAAATAGTATATTTCACTAGTAGTTCGCCCCGAACTGATATCTCGTGATAGTCGGAGGTTAATAAAACCCAAACAATTTTTATTGACCAATGGTTGTTGACAACTTGGACTTAGTGACAACTTGGACGAAAATGCTTTGTATGTTTGTTCGACGAGATCTTTTGAACCGCTTATCCGATCTTCACAGAATTTAGTAGGTATACGGATAGTACTCTTAAGTTTTACTGGTTTGTTAAATGAAGTAAATCGGTCAAGGGGTCGTGAAGTTATGAGGGTCCAAAGGGAGTAAAAAAAAAAAAGTCGTGCAATAATATCAAGTGGGGTGTCATATGATAGGGTTTTGTTTAGACATTCCAAAACCGTTTTTATTTTGATTCTAAGTCTAATAGTTTTTGAGTTGTTGTAAAAATTATAAAATTGGCAAACCCAGTATAACGTGAGCAGTGACGTGTTTACTGGACCTAAGCTTCAAACGGATATAATCGATATCATAACTGGCTTCCGATTACATGTAATCGTCTTTACATGCGACATTTCAAAAATGTTCAGGAACTTCCTAATACTACCTGCCGATCGCTGCTTCCAGCACATTCTGTGGCGAGAGTCTGCTAGTCACCCTCTTAAAGAGTATGAACTTCGTACTATCACCTATGGTGTGAGTAGTTCGCCGTATCTTAGCATTCGCACACTCCATCAGCTAGCTACGGATCACGGTGCTGAGTACCCTCGCGCGGCAGAAGCCTTACGTCACGAAACTTTCGTCGATGACGTAACTACCGGAGCGCCATCTGTTGAGGAAGCTCTTGAGCTGAAAACCCAACTTATTCAACTTCTCAGTTGCGCTCAGTTGGAACTCCGTAAATGGAGCAGTAACTCGAAATTCTTTCTCGATACCCTGCCAGTAGACCATTGTCAAACCCCCAAAATCTTTTCTGAAGAATCTGATAACTCTACGCTTAAAATCTTAGGAGTTCAATGGGACCCAGCGGATGACATCTTCACATACTCATTTTCTGAGGTTCAAGATATTGAGTATACAAAACGTTCTATCTTATCCCACGTTGCTCGTATCTTCGATCCGTTAGGGTGGCTTACCCCGTTCATACTCAAAGCTAAATTGCTCCTTCAAGATTTGTGGCGTCAAACCATTTCCTGGGACGATCCTATCCCCAGCGATATATCTCGAGACTGGCGAGAATTTATCTCCGATCTTAAAAACTTAAAACTTATCAAAATTCCTCGTCAAGTTGTACCTTCAGCAGCCCACGAAATTCAACTTATCGGATTTTGTGACGGCTCAACAAAAGCATACGGATGTTGTGTTTATCTTCGCGTTGTTACTAACAAAACGGTTCAAGTCTCTCTTTTGATCGCTAAGTCCAAGGTAGCACCTCTCAAGGTACTAACAGTAAACCGCTTAGAACTTTGCGGCGCTGTTCTACTCGCTAAAGTAGCCACTCGCATCTACTCCTTGCTTAGCACTAAGGTGAACATTGCTCAATCGTATCTTTTTACCGATAGCTCGACTGTGCTGTCGTGGCTGAATACAGAACCGCACAAACTTAAAACCTTTGTAGCGCACCGTGTAGTGCAAGTAACAGAATCTACATCCTCGTTTGTGTGGCAGCATGTTTCCACCCACGACAACCCGGCCGATCTTTGTAGTCGTGGCCTATCTTGCGCTCAACTCGCTGCTTGTCAATGTTGGTGGTCAGGTCCATCGTGGTTATCCACAGACTTGTCCAACTGGCAAGTCCACGCGATTGACGATAAGGATAGCGTTCCCGAGCTGAAGTCGTCACACTCGTGTCTCGTCGAGACACAAGGAGCTGATGCGCTTCACGGCTTAATCGAACGTACATCGAGCTTCACTCGACTACAAAGAATAACAGCTTGGCTATACCGTTTCATCCATAACGCTAAAGTCGAACCGTCAAAGCGCAACTTAACCGGTTATTTATCTTCAACCGAGCTTGACAGTTCACTGCAAATCTTAGTAAAACATGTTCAAAAAAAGGATTTTCATGACGTCCTATCTCAACTAAACTCAAATAAACCCATTCCTAAACATCTTCAAAGGCTATCTATCTTTCTCGACTCAGATGAAGTCATGCGAGTGGGGGGACGTTTGAGACAGTCCGACTTACCTTATAGTGTCAAACATCCGTATCTTTTATCCAAACAATCCCGACTGAGTGAGCTCCTGATCGACCACTACCATGTATCTTACCTCCATAGCGGGCCGCGGCTCCTACATTCATTGATTCAGCGCCGATTCTGGATCCTCGGTATTAGAAATCTCATTCGATCTCGACTATCGAGATGCGTAACTTGCTGCAAGGCAAGGCCCACTCCTTTTCAACCTGTCATGGGTGATCTCCCTCCTTCCAGGCTGATTCCAGGATACTGTTTCCAATCGATCGGAATCGATTTCGGAGGCCCCTTTATGGTAAAGGAAAGCCGGCGTCGCAACGCCCGAACTTATAAATCTTATCTGTGCCTTATAGTGTGTCACGCTGTAAAGGCCGTTCACCTTGAACTTGTCACCGAGCTGACCACAGAAGCTTTTATCGCATCCTTAGATCGTTTTGTTGCTAGGAGAGGCCTTTGCCAATTCATAACCACTGACGGCGGTACTAACTTTGTAGGTGCGAAGCGATACCTATCGGAAGTATCGGACATGTTAGACTGCGAAAATCTTACCATCCGCGACCAGCTTACCTCTCGTGGTATCACTTGGAAATTAAACCCGCCTTCCGGAGCCCACTTCGGTGGAATCTTTGAAAGTGGTATCAAATCTACCAAGTACCATCTAAAGCGAATCGTCGGATCTCAAGTTCTAACATTCGAAGAACTTTATACCGTACTTACGAAGGTAGAAGCAATGTTAAACTCCAGGCCTTTAGTTGCGCTTTCGTCCGACCCTCATGAAGTTGACGCTCTTACAGCTGGTCATTTTCTTATCGGCCGTCCGTTAGTATCTTTACCTGAGCTAACAATCAATGATGACCTATCTCTCCGCTCACGCTGGCGATTATTACAACGATTATCTCAAAGCTTCTGGCGAACTTGGTCTAGGGACTATTTACATACCTTGCAACAGAGAAACAAATGGCTTAAGACTGAAAATAGTCAACCTAAATTGAACGATCTCGTAACTATTATCGAACCTAATTTGCCTGCAAATACTTGGAGAATCGGTCGTGTAGTCAAATTACATACAGGACTTGATAATCATATTCGTGTAGTTACTGTTAAAACTAACAAAGGCGAACTAATCCGCCCCGCGAATAAGGTTTGTCTTATCCCGACACATCCGGACATTTCAAGTGATGTTCAATCTTAGTCTCGCTAAAACAAATCCATATTCTCATGTATTTATTTTATTTAATATGCTAAACTCTTAACTCTGTAGTCGTACCTAGTATTAAACCTTATTTTTTTTACATAAACCTAATAATCTCATCTCATACCTACCCGTATTTATATCTTCATACATGCACCACACAGCTACTTGCTTACCTTTAGCATTCACTCACGCATCAATTATACCTAATCTCTTATCTCACTTGGGGTAATGACCTTGTTTCACAAGACAAGTATGAATCCGCATAGCTGGGCGCGTGTAACTCAGGATCTCGGACCTTTGATTTATCTTATGAAATCCTCGGTTGATTTCAAGTGGGGGGATATGTTAGGGCTTCAGCTAGGTATCCTATCCCATCCTTTACCGACACCCTCACATTCAAATTTGGCGCCACTGCCCACGACGAATGAGCGGAAACGGACGCCGAAGAATAAAAAGCAAGATGTCTGCGTATACCTCAAAGAAAGACGTGTGTGATCCGTGAAAAAATCAAAACCCTGTTAAGAAAGCTTTCTGTGAACTAAAATTCAAATCAAAGTCAACAAGTGATTCTGTGGGTCTTTAAAACTATCAAAAAACTCAAAATCCAAGTGTCCAAAACGAAGAAAACCCCCATCTACATGTGAGTACCTACCTATTACCTTTCATTGTCCCACCTGCTGAGCTTATCGAACAAAAGCGTGGTTTAGTTACAAACATAGATTCGAGCCGGATTCTGATTCATTTCTTGGAGTTTCAATGATTTTGTAGTTCAAGTAAGACTGGTACATAGCTAGACGGCGACTTCGAAGCGATTTGCAAAGTTTATTAAAACCATTAGTCAATAAAAATGGTTTGGGTTTTATTAACCTCCGACCATCACGAGATCTCAGTTCGGGGCGAACTACTAGTAATAGACATTATTTTGACAGTTGGGAAAGAGAACGCACGAGTTCGGGAAGGGTAAAAAAAAAGCACGAGTAGAGTATGTAATAGCCCACATCCCGAACGCTATACGTCCCTGCAATACGCCACTTTTTGAGCAACTGTATTAAAATAGTATATTTCATTACAAGTGCGGAAAGGCTGTCATTGCAAAGAATTCCGACAAATGTCTACCCGAGCCGAGGCGCAGCCGAAGGCGAGGATTGACAGTCTGAACAAGTTGCAATGACGGTTCCGCACGTGTACTGAACATTGAGGAAGTATTACTAGCGTATAGAGAAGCTATACCAAACCAAAATACGCTAGTAATATTAATTCAATGGTACTGAACGACTATTTTTAATACAGTTGGGAAAAAATGAAGCAATTTAATAAAATAATAAAAAAACACAATAAACTCAACTAAGAAAATTTCTGAAAAATGGCGCCAATCGTTATTTTTTTTTTTCTTCATCCATTCTGGTAGGCAAAGGGAACTATGCCCATACAGGCAAGTCTTCAGTAAAATTTTTTTATTGATATGAAATAAAAATGAAATTTAATGAGATGAAATGAAATGAAACCTAACCTAACTCATTAAATCTGATATTGAAACAAATTAGTAGCTTCTTTTTAGAAATTTACGTATTTGCATGAATCATAAAAACTTGTATGATTTTTTTTAGTAAAAACTTCATGGTCCATGGAAATTGTGATGAGCTGCCTCTTTTTTTTGCTTCGCCGTAGCCGGGTGGTAACAATGTCAGATGAGAATATTTTCTTGTTTCACATAACATTTACATTTTATTTTTATTGTGTACTTAAATGCAAGCAATACTTATTGACCGATTTACTTCATTTTTCAAACCTGTAGGTAAAACTTAACAACGATTGAATATAAGCGGTTGGAAGAATGTATCGAAAACTGTTTCTATGCTGGTTGCCCTGTAGGTACTACTTACCTTTCGCGTTCTCTCTGATTTTAGGGATGGTGGAAGCCGTCCGAGCAATCGCACATTATACACACTACTTAAATATGAGCACTTTTCCAAGAACACCGTTACAACAATTTTTTTATGGCAAAAAAGAAGCCTACCGGCAGCCTTCACAGACAGAAAATCAAAAACATTCGTAATGACACATGGCATGTGGTCACGTCACCACGAAGCATAAAAAAAAAACAAAGTGACTATTCGTACGGGTACATGCTTGTCGGATGATTAGCTAGTTTTGATTCTATGTTGTCATATTCATACGGACATTATATTTTTTTATGATTAAATTTAAATTCGACTTTCCCAAGTGAGTAGGTTAGGTTAGGTTTGTTTATAAAAAATGCGAGCGAAGCGAGCCCATCCATAAAATCTGCTAAAAAATTAACTGAACTGTCTTATCAAAAAACGGGTGGGAAACAATTTGATTTTTTGATTACAAATTGATATTTAGCATAAATGATATTATGTAGCAAAAAAATATATTCTATCTATCTCGACAGCATACTTACATAGCGGTCAAAATCATAATAAAAAAATTAGCACATTTTTTTTTTCATCCCTCTTCATTGTTTATGCACAAGCTACACTTGAAGGCACGACGGTAACCCATATTTTGAAAATTTAAGGTTTTTTTTTTAAATCACGGATTATTATTTTATTTTTTTAAATTTTACTCAATATAGTCTTTGTCTTTCTTAGTGATAGGAAAGTTTCTTGAACTTCACTAAACAAAATTTAGATCTCTTACTTGTCAGCATTCTTTAGCATTTCTGCACAAGCTACACTCGAAGGCAAGACAGAAGCGTAAATTTTTTTTTTTTTTTTTTTTTTTTTTTTTTCCTGCCTTAACCTTAGACATGGCCTTTGCCTTAACCGTGCGCATGCGCATGCGCGTACTTTTAACCTTCTGCTTATTGCCAGTGAAACGCGAACAGCGCGCTCAGCGTGCCGGAGAGACGACGTGAGATAAAGAAAAAATTGATAAAAGTTTTAGAGGGGTTAAAAAAAAAGAAACAAAAAAAAAACTTGTGATTTTTTACATTGGTTGATTTATTATTATTTAATATAGTGCTCGTTGCGTGTCAAGTATACGGAACGTGTGTTATAGTGCTGTGTCTTACATGAAAAATCCAAAACGTGTGGTGTGGGGCTCTAGGACGACATGGTGCACAACCAAAAATGTACGTTACATGGTTGCTACCGTAGAGTCTGTGTGCCTCGCTTTAAACGCCATGCGTTTGGATATCTTATTTGTGCCCTCGCCAGGGCGCATAAATAGTGATTTTTGAGTTGCATCGTTTTTCCAACGCTACGACGACAACGTGTTACACTATCACCTGTAGTGTGTGGGTTTAGTCTAGTGGTTTGAATCTCTGAGCTAGTTTTATGTTTTAGCTGTGGGAACGCCGAAAACGCATCTGTTCGCAGCTCAGAGCGCGGCCTCTGCACGCTCCGGGCGTGATCGTGATCCGCTGATCCGCGATCGCATTCGGAATGTTGTTATTGTGCCAAAAGCATATAATCGTGGATATAATCTGCGACTCGAGGAAAACTCAAACGAGAGGCAGAACACCACATGCCTTAACTCTATGTGTCATCTGCGGAAGAAGATGCAAAGAGCAAAATCAAGACTAAACTCTTGCTCAGAAGAAGAGACATCCTCCATACCGTCGGACGGCGTAAGACACCGGCCGGCGAACGGGGGAGAGATCGACGACTGGTTCGAGTTTAGCTCCCTGGTTGATCCTGCCAGTAGTTATATGCTTGTCTCAAAGATTAAGCCATGCATGTCTCAGTGCAAGCCGTATTAAGGCGATACCGCGAATGGCTCAATATATCAGTTTTGGTTCCTTAGATCTTACTCAGTTACTTGGATAACTGTGGTAATTCTAGAGCTAATACATGCAATCAGAACTCTGACCAGTGATGGGATGAGTGCTTTTATTAGATCAAAACCAATCGACGGAGGGCCTCGCGTCCGAAGTCGTTAATTTTGATGAATCTGGATAACTTTTGCCGATCGCACGGTCCAGTACCGGCGACGCATCTTTCAAATGTCTGCCTTATCAACTTTCGATGGTAGTTTCTGCGACTACCATGGTTGTCACGGGTAACGGGGAATCAGGGTTCGATTCCGGAGAGGGAGCCTGAGAAACGGCTACCACATCCAAGGAAGGCAGCAGGCGCGCAAATTACCCACTCCCGGCACGGGGAGGTAGTGACGAAAAATAACGATACGGGACTCTTACGAGGCCTCGTAATCGGAATGAGTACACTTTAAATATTTTAACGAGGAACAATTGGAGGGCAAGTCTGGTGCCAGCAGCCGCGGTAATTCCAGCTCCAATAGCGTATACTAAAATTGTTGCGGTTAAAAAGCTCGTAGTTGCATTTGTGCGCCGCGCTGTCGGTGCACCGCATCCGCGGTGATACTGACACGTTTGCGGAGCATATCGTCGGTGAGCCGGCGGTAACACGCCGGTTCAATATCAAAAATCCTATCGCGGTGCTCTTTATTGAGTGTCGAGGTGGGCCGACAATTTTACTTTGAACAAATTAGAGTGCTCAAAGCGGGCTCAAAATGCTGCTTGAATATTTCGTGCATGGAATAATAGAATATGATCTCGGTTCTATTTTGTTGGTTTTCAGAACTCCGAGGTAATGATTAATAGGGATAACTGGGGGCATTCGTATTGCGACGTTAGAGGTGAAATTCTTGGATCGTCGCAAGACGAACATCAGCGAAAGCATTTGCCAAAGGTGTTTTCATCAATCAAGAACGAAAGTTAGAGGTTCGAAGGCGATTAGATACCGCCCTAGTTCTAACCGTAAATATGTCATCTAGCGATCCGCCGACGTTACTACAATGGCTCGGCGGGCAGCTTCCGGGAAACCAAAGATTTTGGACTCCGGGGGGAGTATGGTTGCAAAGCTGAAACTTAAAGGAATTGACGGAAGGGCACCACCAGGAGTGGAGCCTGCGGCTTAATTTGACTCAACACGGGAAATCTCACCAGGCCCGGACACCGGAAGGATTGACAGATTAACAGCTCTTTCTTGATTCGGTGGGTGGTGGTGCATGGCCGTTCTTAGTTGGTGGAGCGATTTGTCTGGTTAATTCCGGTAACGAACGAGACTCTAGCCTGCTAAATAGGCGTCGTCATTTCGGTGTGCATGGCTTCGGTCACGCAACTCACTGGCGACGTATTAAAATTCTTCTTAGAGGGACCGGCGGTTTCGAGCCGCACGAGATTGAGCAATAACAGGTCTGTGATGCCCTTAGATGTCCTGGGCCGCACGCGCGCTACACTGAAGGAATCAACATGTTCTCCCTGGCCTAAAGGCCCGGGCAACCCGTTGAAACTCCTTCGTGCTGGGGATTGGGGTTTGCAATTATCCCCCATAAACGAGGAATTCCTAGTAAGCGCGAGTCATAAGCTCGCGTTGATTACGTCCCTGCCCTTTGTACACACCGCCCGTCGCTACTACCGATTGAATGATTTAGTGAGGTCTTCGGACCGACACGCGGTGGCTTCACGGCCGTTTGCGTCGTTGGGAAGTTGACCAAACTTGATCATTTAGAGGAAGTAAAAGTCGTAACAAGGTTTCCGTAGGGGAACCTGCGGAAGGATCATTAACGTTTGTGTGAAACACTATACAGTTTGTGCTGTGTACGTGTCCATCCAAAGTTATGAATCAAACCACACACACAGGCTACTTCGAAAGAAGAGCTTCGTCACGTCTGACCGCGCTAGGTTTTGAAGGGTGAAAAATCCGCACCCCGAGTCTGCGCGCGCCGGACGTGTTCGTGAACTAAACAAAACTAAAACCACGGTTTAGAGTGAAGAGCGGTGGTCGGGAGTGCTCCTCCCTTCCCCCTCGACGTTCTAAGAGATTTTTAATTATTTTTTTTTTAATCAAAATTGTACCTTAAAAACTATTACCCTGGACGGTGGATCACTTGGCTCGCGGGTCGATGAAGAACGCAGTTAACTGCGCGTCATAGTGTGAACTGCAGGACACATTTGAACATCGACATTTCGAACGCACATTGCGGTCCGTGGGTACACATCCAGGACCACTCCTGTCTGAGGGCCGGCTGCATAAAAACAAAACCACATTGCGCGTACGCTTACCGCGTTGCGCTATTGGCGGCTCTCAAAAATTTGGGTCCGTTCAAAAATTGGAAACGTGTTACACGTTGCGCTGAAACAGAGCTGATCTCTGATCGCTAGTTTTGTGCGCCAACACACGATGTGCTCATTTATGGTGCGTGTTGCGTTTTTGGCGTAGAAGCTGGCTTGCTTGAGAGAAGCTCATTCGGTGCCGTAGGCGGACTCGACGTCCGAAGGGCGCGTCGTCGGCGGTTCACGCCGGCGGCGCGTCGTGACGGATATCGTGTCTGCCTCCCATTTTATACGTTGGCCTCAGATCAGGGAGGATCACCCGCCGAATTTAAGCATATTAGTAAGCGGAGGAAAAGAAACTAACTAGGATTTCCTTAGTAGCGGCGAGCGAACAGGAAATAGCCCAGCACTGAATCCCGCCGTTGTAACGGCGGCGGGAGATGTGGTGTTCGGGAGGTTCCGCTTTCTTGTCGTCGTCCACTCCTGTCCAAGTTCGTCTTGAACGGGGCCCATTTCCCACAGAGGGTGCCAGGCCCGTAGCGACGGAGGACGGCGGCGAGAGGGACTCTCCTCAGAGTCGGGTTGCTTGAGAGTGCAGCCCTAAGTGGGTGGTAAACTCCATCTAAGGCTAAATATTACCGCGAGACCGATAGCGAACAAGTACCGTGAGGGAAAGTTGAAAAGAACTTTGAAGAGAGAGTTCAACAGTACGTGAAACCGCTCAGGGGTAAACCTGCGAAACTCGAATGAACGAACGGGGAGATTCATCGCTATTCGGCGGCGTGGCGGCGCGCTCTCGATGCCATCGGCTTCGGTCGGCTGGTACGGGGTGCGCCGTTTCGACGTTCGCCGACGGCGTGCACTTCTCCCTTAGTAATACATCGCGACCCGTTCGATGTCGGTCTAAGCGCCGTTCGGGAGTCGATGTCGCACCTCTCGGGGCGCGGCGTCGACCGTGACGGTCGCCGACCGGCTGTCGGACGGTATTTTGACGGATCGCGTACGCGTTAACGCGCGTCCGGCCCGACGCAAGGCGTGCGTCGTCCACTCCCGTCCTGCCCGAGCGCGGGCGGGGGTGCGGCGCGCCTGTCGTCGCAGCCGTGCTGTCTCGGACTGTGCGCGCACCGTGTCTGCGATGATTCAGTTTCGGGCACTCGCAGGACCCGTCTTGAAACACGGACCAAGGAGTCTAGCATGTGTGCGAGTCATTGAGTAAAATGTCTAA